>JABSTQ010009345.1:1200000-1789677 GCA_013358835.2 Ixodes persulcatus
CAGTCGTTGGTTATAAACAGATCGATCAATGTTGACGTTGAGCATGAAACGCCAGTTGAAGGAATTATGACATTACTGAAATTGTCTGACGTCAACAAACTTGCAAAGTCATCGGTGGGTCGGGAAACTTCGAGCATATTTATATTAAAATCACCACCCAGATACATTTTACAGCCTTCTTCATTAGTAAAACTAAATAACTTTTCCAAAAAATTTATAAACCCCGAAATATTTCCATTTGGCGAGCGATATAAGACGGAGTAAATAGAACAGTTTTAGAGCGCAGCCCTTAGGCGCCCGTTTCCGGCTTGAGCGGCGTCAGCGTCGCCGTCGCCGTTGGCGTAACCGCGCGGTGCATCATGGGTAAATTTACCCGCTAAATTTAGCAGAAAATTTTCCCCGATAAATTTAGCGGAAATATTTTCCCGCTAAATCTAGTGGAAAATTTTTACCACTAAATCTCGCGGAAAATTTTCCCCGCTAAATTTAGCGGAAAATTTTTCTCGCTAAATTTAGCGGAAACATTTTCCCGCTAAATGTAGCAGAGAATTTTATCTAGCGGAAAATTTTCCCCGCTAAATCTAGCGGAAAATTTTCCCCGCTAGATTTAGCAGGGAAAATATTCCCCGCTAAATTTAGCAAAAAATTTTCCCCGCTAAATTTAGCGGAAAAGTTTTCCCGCTAAATCTAGCGGAAAACTTTTTCCGCCCCCTCCCCCCCTCGAGGTCACGTGACCCCCCGAGGTCACGTGACCTCCCCCCCCCCCCCCCGTGCCTTCCCGTGCCTCCTCAAGAGCTGCGCTCTAATTCGGCGTTACAGGGAGTTGTAAACGGCTTTCATTTTTTTCTAATACAAAGCATTTCGTAGTTCGGCGTAACTACAGAGTAATCACAGAGGAGCAAAAAGCCGGAAACATTAGTCTGCAATGACACACCGCCTCCACGACCATAGTCGCGATTTAAGATAAAATTATAATAACCCGAAAGAACAAAAGCATCGTCATCGTCCTTATACCATGTTTCTGTTAACATTATAAGGTTATAAGAAGTTTCGATTGAATCAAAAAACAATGCAAGATCACCTCCTTTCGATTGTGCGGACTGTACATTTAAATGAAAAAAGCTAGTTTGTGTATTAGTCTGAATTTTTAAGAAATCGCTTAGATCTTCTAGTGTTATGGTACCGAGATTTATAGCCATACCGAAAAAAAAAAAGTCTACCGAAGCAAATACTTTTTTTTTTCCCTTTTTTTGGATTAGCAGATCTTATCAAGGTCACCTTCATCTGAGATTTGAACGATAGGGGCTCCATACGCCTTCCTTGCTAGAATCTTGCAATTTTGCACCCAGACATATCGCCCCTGGAATTTACGCTTCCTCGACACAGCCATTCCGAGCAACCTTTTCATAGAGGGACACAAATGCTCGTTCACATAAACGGGTGATTCTTCATTGAGGCCGAGGTCCTGGCAAGTTATCCGTTTTTTGCTTTGCTTTGTTAAGGACGCTATCTCTTTTCTGCCGGCGTTCCAATTGAACTGTCACGTTTGTTTTGCTCATCTCTTTAGTTGGAACACGATGGCATACTTCAATATCGGAGATAGCCATCGGTTCTCCGATTACGTCTCCGAGCTTATTTACTAGTTCAGTGACGTCTTCTGTTTCAATTTTGGGGATCCCTTTTATGTCAATGTTATGACGCCGCGAGTATTGCTCACACTGGACGAGCCTTAGGTCATTTTCTTTTATTGACATGGCCATCGCATCCCATTTTGCAGCCAGTTCCACACTTTTCTTCTTAAGAGCGGTGTTCTCACTCACAACAGCATCAAGTTTTGTCTTTATGTCTTCCACGTCCTTATTTATGAAATTCATCCCCTCGTTGATTTCTTTCAACTCTTTGTTTATCTCACGTAGTTCATTTCGGAAGTCCCTCTCTAATGACTTGAACTATTTTTTTTTTTATTTCGTCTTTTAGTTCGAGGATTAACTTGGTCATGTCCTTCGACATTCTCAAAAAAGAACACAACTATAATACGAAAAACAGCAGCAGCAGCGGCAGCGGTGGCGGCACTAGCAAAAGAGGGAGAAACCAAAATATTCAGTGACTAACCTGCAGTGAATGCACAAGTCGATTACGAAGACGCTCGTGCCACCACCGCTGCCGCCAAGTAAGACGTTGAAGCACGGACAACGCCAAGAAGACGTTGTCCGTGCTTTTGTAGTTTGTAGTGGGCGAACGCTGTCTCTGATGTCGTGGTCGTTGTTTCAGCAGGCTCCGATCTTGGTTGCGGGGTGATATTGTCAGCACTTTTCAGCGCAGCCAAGTATTGTCGTCCTCCGTAGACTCGATCGTGACCGTCCACGAACCAAGGAAACTGCACTGAATGCACACGTCGATTACGAAGATGCTCGTGCCACCATCACTGCCGCCAAGTGAAACTTGAACTGTTTGAAATGTTTTCAAATGAACGACTTGAAATGTTTCACAGTATTGTCAATGAAGACTGCGGCATAGAGTGAACTAAATACATTGCATTTTCTACTACTACGCCCAACAGATGATCTCATCCCTTGAATGTTCCATTCCAGTGACACATATATATATATATATATATATATATATATATATATATATATATATTTTTTTTAATTCGTTTTTTTCCAAAAGCTGTTGATGACTGTAATTAAATTTACTGGCAGATACGTATTTTTCAAGTGTTGATTTTATTAGCGAAATTAGCAACCTTTCTTTCCCTTAATGCTTGTCGTTTTCAGATAATAATTTTCAAGGACATCTTGTTTTTCTGTGTTATTTTGTTCATGCAAATATAATTTTCACTCCTGTAATGACCTCGAATGAGGTCGCAGTACGTATGAATAAATAAAAGAAGTAAATAAAAACTTTCAAGAAAAGCCGACGAACTTTGAATGCACAATGCTGGTGGGGAGTCGCGCTGACCAGGTTTCCACAGCCCAGACGGATGGCAGAAATTTCTGGTTGACTGGGGTCGCTCGAGTCGCAAAATGGCAGGCGGCCAGAGAGCTCTTTTTGCAAAGGTTTATATCCGTGAAAGACGTCTGTGCATACCCCACATTTGTCCACCTTTTGATCGAGGCAAGAGGTTCCTTTGTTATTTTTATGGAAACAATTTTACATTTCGCCTGCTTTTGAGAAAGGCTACGGCTTTGTATTTCAGGCAGTGGTTTTGTAGTACATATTAAGGTTAATTTGGCGATGCGGACCAACCTTACTGCCTGCAGTGGACTCCCTTTTGTCAAAACTCTTCAACTGCTTCCTTCCAGGCATGCAGCATAGCGTCTTAACGCCCGCAGAGCCGTCTGGATTGCCTCTGAGTGTATCTATCATGCCTCAATACCTCAAGAACCTTGGATATGAAACTCACATTATTGGCAAGGTGACCAATTAAGTTCTGCGCTTGTTATAATATGCGGTTGGATGTACGTCTCTTCGGTTAATTCGTTTCATTAAAGTGTCCACCCACTGTCTTTGCAAAGTTCTGCAGCTCCCGATTTGATGTATGGACATCGAGACTTTTCAGAAGGAACGCGGTTTTGAAACATCCTCATTTATACATAAGTGGATGAGAGCATCGAATAAAGTGGAAATTGTTGATTATAGGATTGAACTTTTGCAAACATATCACGGTCAAAACCTGGACTGAGTGTATTATTCACTGGAAGGTTAGACTTAAACTTCGGACTCATTTTAGGATACGAAAGCACCTGTCTCCCAAAAAAGACAGGTGCTTTCTTGCCGTGTAAATTTTTAAGACTCAGGAAAAACAAATCAAAAACGGGTTCACCGATTTTCGTGCTCTAAATAAATTATCTTGCATTTTATATCGCATTCATCGAACACGCTGTTGGTGGTATTCACTGAGCTCCATAATTCAACGCGTTGATCATGGTGCATGCTCATAGCGAGATGCAACTTATCATCTCCAAGGAACGACAATCTTGACTAGTCAGCTGGCGCCATCCGCTGCCTAATTAAAAAGGTTAAAAAAATGCATCTATTCATCCCTCTATCCTAAGCTATGGTGGCCAATAGATACGATCTACAGTTTGCGTATGACTCGAGTACATGCAATGCAATTAAAGCAAATACTTTTTTTATGTTTTCAGTGGAACCTGGGAAACTACAAGCTATCGTACACTCCCACCTTCAGAGGATTCGATAGTTTCTACGGCTACTACAGTCCGGTGGAAGATTACTACGACCACACTGTCCTCTGGGTAGGTTGCGACCCGCTGCAAATTTCGGTTGGCTGTGAGGCGCGAAAGGTTCTGGAAACGTTCATTTCACTCTTTCTTTTTTTTAGGATAACCAAACTGGGCTCGATTTTTGGTTGAACACTCAGCCGTTGCGGAATGTGAGCGGCATTTACTCGACGCATCTGTACACCGACAGAACGAAATTTCTCATCGAGAACCGCGATGTTTCGAAGGTAAATGAACCCAGTGATCTGTCACTGAGACACCGATACATATACATTTTTACATGAGTAGCAACGTCCTGGCTGCATTGGCGGCGGCAATGCGCTAGGCAGAAAGCTGCAGAAATATTTACCCCTCGGTCGAAAGATGTCGGGCGCGCCCAAGTGCCCGCCCACGCGCACTAGGTTGCTTGTTTAACGAAAAGTAAAAAAATGCCCCAAAAAACACAAAACGTGGAGGACAAGAAGACGAATGTGCAAACAGAGTGTCGACTCTCAACTGACACATTGGAAGAAAATGCAAATCGACAAGCATCACGGGTCACAATAAAACATCAAATCACCGCACCCCGCACGTGACCTGCTCAAGAATGCCAACATATCTTTGTCCAATACTACGCTAAAAGTCAAACTGAAGCACCTTTCTTTTTTGCTTCGAAATATAAAAGGCCTCTAAAATTTCTCTAGTCATCTGTTTGCTGTGTCGTCCTATAATATACTTGTTTTATCAAGAACAAATTTGCAACCTGTTCTTGATAAATAATCAGTTGAGGGTCAGCGCTCTGTTTGTACACTTCGTCTTCTTGTCCTCTGTTTTTTTCTTTTTGTTTTTTGCGCTTTTTAGTTTTCGTTAAACATATACCACCAACTCTCCCAACTTTCAGCCATATCACACTAAAATGCGAAGAGGCCCCACCGTTGTAGTGCCTGGAACGTGTCAGCGACTGTGTTTACCGCGTCCAAGAAAAGCGGTCCTTCGATTTCCGCTTGATGACGTCATTCAAGTGTCATGCTGTCGCCGGTAGCGATCCTGGCGGCGTCACAGGAGCAGCAGTGCACGCGGCAGACGCCTGCTCCGCTCCGGGTTGCTCTCCAGCTTGACAGTTTATGGAAGCTTAGGCAGCCAAGAGTTGGGACGCAACGACGTCAGCGATAGCCAGCCGGCAGAGCGAGAGCCCACGTTTATACCCTGTCTCGTTGTAACTTGGCAAAGGGTGAACGATAAGCCCCACATTGCGTGCCGAAGGCTTCGAAATGCGCGACGTGTACGAGCGCAACCCACACATATTAGAGCATGACGCAGCGAAAAGCCTGATACTTCTTCGGACTAGAGGCTCGCTCCGGTGATACGCAGTCACGTTCCCATTGGCCCGCCAGGGCCGTAGCTTCCGCTGTACTGGCATGTTACGCGATCACGGCTTCCTGGGATACCCAGTATTTCTTGTTTTAGACACTAGGCTAAGCGGCGCCACCAGAGTAAAAGCTCACGTTTGAACAAGGCAGCCGCCTCTCCCAGGGATACCCAATATTTCTTGCTTCAGCCGCTAGATGGCGCCAAACCAAACAGCATTGCAGGTTGCCTATAGACCTTTCCAGCGGCAGTCTCGAACGAAGTGACCGGGCAAAAGATGCTGAGTCACTGAGCTGTGGACGCATGCGCAGCGTCCGTTATACCGCACAGCAGATCAACAGCGCATGCTTGGAAGCAGTTCCACAGCCCAGCAGACAAAGATGGCAGCGCGCAGGAGGCGATTTCTGCAAAGGTCTATACCCACGTTCGCTCGTGCTTATCGCCAGCGTCTCTAGGACCAACCGCCAGGATCGCGACATCCGACAGCATGACCCTCCGGCGTTTGTTACGTCATTTGTTGCCGAGTCGGAGCCGCTTTCGATGCGTGGGCGACTAGGAGGCTAAACTGGCAGACGCGTTTCCGACACCTTACCACCGTCACACGGATTGTGACTTTCGGTTGTGAAGAATGGCAAATAGAGACTTTTAGTGGACCGTACGCTAGTGCTTAGAGCTGCAAGCGAGAGCTCGTACCGCTACTTCGAAGCGTGTGTAAACACGCGCCTGCTAGGACCTCAATCCGCACGGTACATTTTACTAAAACTCTCTATTGGATGCTCGAGCTTAGTAGCGATATGGGCTTCTTTACCATGCCCCCTTAATTCTGAAGTAAAGAGTGTAGCATTGAAAGGCTTAACGTTCCTGTTCTTTATTTATTTCTTTATTCATTCATTCTTTTTTTAATGATAGATCAGGTAATTGTTGAAATAAATGCTTTGGCTAGGAGTGCAAGCCGCCGCCCGATTAAAAGGGTTCAGCCGTAACCATCCCCATTCATCGATCTAGCAGGGCCCCGGGGCCGCCACCCTCCTTAAGCTGGAGGTGACATCCTGAAATCACGTGATCATATTCAGCGAAGGGAGTTCATCTCTCGGCATGGCGGAGAGAGGGAGGGGGGGGGGGGGGGCGCCCGCAAGTCCTGAATAAGAAAGGAACATAGACAGTTGCAAGCATGGCGCCCGCCTGGTGCTCCATGCGAGCAAGCACGTGCAGCTTACGTGTAAACCATAGCCTCCTCTATACTCACAAAGCCTGGCAGTTCGACGACGGAGCCATAGACTGCCCGGTCGCATATTTGGAGCGCGACGATCTGGTAGCACAGAGCGTCAACGAGCCATTTCTCGGGGAACCTGGACGTCAGCGCACAGCTTTTGCAGCGGCGAGGACCCGAAACACGCTCGTTCGCTCGGGAGAAGTGCGTTTCGGCGTCTCGCCAGTCACGTGGCTCTCCTCTCATGCGTTGTCTGCCGCTCCACCTTTTCCATTTCGGCGGCCGCTTCTCGTGGCGACCTGCCAGGCTTTGTCAGTATATAGGAGGCTACGCGTGAACAGAGCTTCGGCAACATTCGGCAAGCTCGCACTTGGGCGGGCTTGTCCGCACAAGGTGAGACATGGCGGCGGAAAAGAATTTCGCTCAGAAGACCGCTGTATTGTGCTCGTGTTCGGCAGCCTGATAGAAATGCTGCTTGATTGATGATTCTTGAATTTATGTAGAGCACAAATGCACATAGAAAGCATAAAGTAACGAGAAAGGTAAATAAAAATATTATTTCGTAGATTCTCTTTGCGGGAACGATCTGATTTAAATCATCATAGTGAAACCAGAGTGAATTAAATCCTTGTTTAAATCATGATTTAAATCCTAATTTAAATCACGATATAACTCGTCTGTATTTTTATCCTCCACCCTGCAGAATATTGAGCTCTCTATTAACCTTGTCTAAAGAAAAGTTATGCAACATCGCCTGTGCAGTTAGTTTTACTTTTAGAGCGCAGCTTTTAGGCGCCCGTTTCCGGCTTGAGCGGATTCGGCGTCGCCGTCGGCGTAACCGCGCGGTGCATTATGGGACGCGTGACGTCACTGATGACGTCATCGGCATCCGCATCGTCATCATCACTGATGACGTCATCAGTGACGTCACTTTAGACGTCATCGGCATCCGCATCGTCATCGGCACTGATGACGTCATCAGTGACGTCACTGATGACGTCATCGGCATCCGCATCGTCATCGTCATCATCACTACTGACATCATCGTCACGTGACCCCCCTAGGTCACGTGACCCCCCCCCCCCCCCCCGAGGTCACGTGACCCCTTCAGTACCCTTCCCTGCTCCTTCTCAAGAGCTGCGCTCTATTTCGGCGTTCCAGGGAGTTGTAAACGGCTTTCATTTTTAGAGCGCAGCTCTTAGGGGCCCGTTTCCGGCTTGAGCGGCGTCGCCGTCGACGTCGCCGTCGGCGTAACCGCGCGGTGCATTATGGGAAATGTCCCATAATGCACCGCGCGAGCCCCCCCCCCCCCCGGGGTCACGTGACCTGGGGGGAAGGTCACGTGACCCCCCAGGTCACGTGACACCCCCCCCCCCAAGGTCACGTGACCCGGGGGGGGGGGGGGCTCGCGCGGTGCATTATGAGAAATGTCCCATAATGCACAACGCGAGCCCCCACCCGGAGTCACGTGACCTCGGGGAGGGGGGTCACGTGACCCCCCCCCCCCCCCCCGATGACGTCATCATCAGTGATGACGTCATCGGCATCGTCATCGTCACGTGAGGTCACGTGACCCCCCGACGTCACGTGACACCCCAAGGTCACGTGACCCCCCCAGTACCCTTCCCTCCTCCTCCTCAAGAGCTGCGCTCTAATTCGGTGTTACAGGGTGTTGTAAACGGCTTTCACTTTTTTTATACGTTGTCCCCGCGGTTGTTCATATGCAACATATTTGAAAGTATTCGTTTTTTTTTGTTTTTGTTTTTATGTGTACTGATTTACTCTCTTTGCATTCGAGGTCCACATTATTGTTCTTAGAATTTTTAGATTTAAACGGCGGTGACATCAATACGAACCATACATCACACAAATCTGCATTCCCCGTATACCCGGGCTCTTGCAGGGCATATGCAGACAGCATTGGTTGTGGTTTTATTGTGCGTTCATATGGCTTATTTCAGTCAAAACTTTACAAAATGACTGTCTGTTTCCAGTAATAAACTTTTGCGGCTCATTTTAGTGCGAAGATTTCAAACTCACTCAATGTCTGCCGAAAAAAAAAAAAACACTTCAGCACACTTTTTTTTTTTTTCATCAGCCTCTGTGTTTCGCGCATGTGACTTGTTCAATCTTCGCTAACTAATTTCTATTTTTGTGCTTTGTACCATATTTGTATTAGCGTGTCTCGGGTGTCATCCTGTATGTATTTGTTTATCATGGTGCTTTCGCGGAAGTGCACCACTCTAAAGACCATTCTGGTTGTTCTGGTGCACTTGAAATAAAGTATAAAATTAATATTTTTAATGAAGAGAATATTAATATTTTAATGAAGATTGTCATGACTATAAAATGTAGTGAATTCGGTAAAACGAATTGACATGAGCGTGCTACGGTTGCGGCCTGTGTGTTCTCAGGATAATTTATCGTGATTGTTTTCATTCGTTGATGTTCAAATAGACAACGCCTAGAAGTCAAGAGTTTTTCTTTGGACCCATAAGTATAGAAACTGCAACTCTATTAATTAGGTCCTCATCCTGCACGGGTAAAGAAGTGTCGTACAAACAGTTCCATTCGAAGTTACGACCTGCCTAGCCAGTGGACCGGCATTGTCAAACCCAGCCGGCTTTGCTGCCTTACCGCGCGTTGCACTAGTAACATTTTGCTCAAGAAGCGAGCACGCTGGCTTTGGTTAGTATTCGAGGGAAAGGAGGGCTGGGGAGGAGGAAGCAAGCGAAATGCTGAACAGGAGAGAGGGAAACCTCATCCTCTCTCCAACGTTCCGTCCGCTTCCTCCTCCTCCTCAGCCCTCCTTTCCCTCCAAACATTTTCTTAACCTGTAATTGACTAGGAAAGGTGTTAGCGGTACTGCAGGGTCGGCGCCTCATTCGGAATGGAGCAGAACAACCCGCTAGTACAGCGATAGTTACAGCGATAGCTGAACGGTGCCGGTCTCGATTGTGTCTGAGACCGAAACGTGAACTCGTGTGGGCCAGTGTGTTCCCAGTCCTTAATAACTTCAATGACCAAAATTCAGTACACATCGTTTCAGCCCCGCATCAATTATTTCGCTCTTGCGTAAGTTAGTCTACTCAACCTAATAAAAAAAAAACGTATGCACAAAAACTGTGCTATGTTATGCTGATACTGAGAACCATTTCTAGCACAGCGAGTCACCAGCTTCCATTTCAAGATTACTTTAAAATTACGTCTGTGACGCGACACTGAGCCTGACGTAACAACGTGGCATTAACCATGACGTAAACACGATCAAGCGTCAGCAAACATAACTTTCATTGTAACATTGCAGACATCAGTTTTCCAGGTAAACGATTTTCTCGTCCTTGGCAGTGAACATTTTTAACGTGTACCGTCTTATGGGGCTGGCTTTCATCTAAAGAGCGACAAATTAAACTTGACCAACACACAGGTCACGTGTCATTTGACGTCACGTGACTGTGACGCCACATGACTCGACGTTATTCTCGGGTGTCACGTAACATCACGGCGTCACGTCCCGTAATGATAGCACGCGATATTATGACGACAAATATTAACCTGACGTCACGCAAGATCGTGACGTCAGGGGACTTTATGACGTCGCGTGACGTCAGAAAGTCACGGATATTATGGTGACACGTCGCGTCACATACACAGACACACAGCATGCGCCTAGTTCATACGCAACAGATTTTGTTTGTCTCCAAATTAAAGATATGATCAAGGCATACTCAAATTTTGCATCAGTGTACAGTTGCGTTATTGAAACCTTATTATGATTTTTGATTGATTGATTGATTGATTCATGCATACATACATACATGCATACGTACATGTACTTATACTGTTTCTCTTGTTGTAGCCCTTCTTCTTGTACCTCGCGTACCAAGCTGTCCACTGTGCAAATCCTTACGACCCTTTTCAAGCACCCCAAGAGAACATCGACAAGTTTCCCTACATTGGGGAAGAGAACCGGACAATTTTCGCCGGTGAGTGACGGCACCCAAAATTTAGCTACTTGAGTATCTCCAATACCGGGCGCAACTCTGCTGAGCAGATGGAAGGAAGCACCCTGTTAACGACTGCACTTTAAATGTAAGCCTCATAAGTGCAAAATTTAGAATGATGTCAGCGTCTTCCGTGGTCGGACCAAAAGTGAAATTGAGCATAGCAGTTCCAGGTTCCTAGTGATTTTCAAGTTTTCCCTACAGCTTCAAGTACATTTGTATTTTGCTTGGACGTATACCTATTCCCATTTAGACGTGCCCGAGTCCCACTAGACGGACAAACAGAAAAAATCGAAATCGACAAGCCCCAAACGCGTGCAGCATGCACACGAACACCTTTGCCAGGCTTGCAGTCTCTCTGCGCTCGTGAAGGTAAGCGAGGGTTATTCTAAAGCCTGCCAAAGATAGTGTACCTTTGCGTGCATGCTACGCGCACTTGGGGCTTGTCGGTGTCGGTTGTTTCTGTTCTGTCGCTTTAGTGGGACTCGAGAATTACAGACGTCCCGGTTTGCTCGACTAGGCAATATCGAACGCGCAGGGATGACGGACGCTCTTGACGAATCCATCGGAGAAATCTTCCAAGCACTCTTCGACGCTGGCATGCTGGACAACACGATCATCGTGCTCAGCGCCGACAACGGCGGGCTTCCGTTTGGCTTCGAGTCGAACAGGGGCTACAACTTCCCCCTGCGTGGAGGGAAGAGCACTCTCTGGGAAGGAGGCTGCAGGGCGAGTGCCTTTGTCTGGAGTCCCCTGCTGAAGCGCAAGGGCGTCGTCTCGGACCAGATGATGCACGTCACCGACTGGGTGCCGACCCTCTACTCGGCAGCCGGTACCTTCTTTTCCTCTTGTAAATCTTACCTTGCGCCAGGCACGTATCCAGGGGGGGGGGGGGGGGGGGGCCATGGGGCCCGCCCCCCCCCCCGAAATCTTCCGTTTTGCTGGAACCTCCTCTCCCCCCTCCCCCTCATACAGCATTTTGTCATGGGCGGGCCCCCCCCCCCCCGAAACAAAATCCTGGCTACGTGCCTGCCTTGCGCTGAAGTTTTCTTCGATCAAACATTGCGGTGAGTCTACAAGGAATCTCTTCACGATGAAAGTGCAACAGACCCCTTTCAAAACTTAACGCCATCTAGTAGCCACTGCGACGATTATCCGAGTCCTCCATTCTTAGGGCAACTACTCTGAGCATTTATTGGACACGGGAGGTGCGGCAGCGTTCTGCGCGAACTTTTGATCAACTTGTTTCAAAAATGAGTGCTGCGTCAGCGCTCCGGGTTGACTCGGATTCGATCACACGCGTCGTGCCAAAGAAATGGCGATTGCCAACGTTGCTCGATGACTTTTTGTAAAGAGTTTTTTGTTGTTTTTTTTGTGGAGAAAGCTAATGGGCAACCGGAAATATAGAGCAACGCACTGTTTACAAACAAACAAATAAGTCAGCGTTTCCCAGCACCATGTGCGCACTGGGCGTGCGTGGAAACCAGATGCGCGTGAAGTGAAATGTCTGCGCATGCGCTGTACCGACAGCAGCGCCACCGCATGAAATGACGTCAGAGCCGCGCGTTAGTTGAGTTTCATTATTCTTTTAGGCGCAATAGAGGGCTGTAAATACAGTCACCACAGCCGTAATTTTACGTCAGTATCCCTCCTATACTGCATCTCGTGAGTTGCGTGCAGCAGAGGCAAAAGCACAATCTCGAAAAGAAAGCACATCTCAAAGCCACGTGCCCGCGCCAATGCCTTTGCCTTTGCTGCACACAACTCCTCAGATAGAGTATAATACCATCAGTTGTCAAAATTTCTTCTCTAGAATATAAACTCATTCGTACGGTCATTGATAACAGTCGTTCAGCATTTTGTTTTAACTGTATGCGATAGATGTGTGTTTTTAGTATCATATAAAATATGATGTGATTTGATATTGTTCCCGAAGTCGCTGCAATTCACAAAATCGAAGTGTTTAAAGCCGCTCATAAATATTACTTCGAAACATAAACATCGCCGCTTCCATTACTAGATCAACGTACCCTGTGACACATACTGAACCAATTCACTCATAGGAGGTAATCCACAAACGCTGGGAAAGCTGGACGGCACCGACATGTGGGTGCCGCTAGCCTACGGATCTGCGTCCCCGCGCTACGAGATCCTCTACAACATCGACCCGATCGACCGCAATTCGGCTCTGCGTTACACCAACTACAAGCTGGTCCTCGGGACAGTCAACGACGGGGAATTCGATCAGCGATATCTGACCACGGGAGGCTCTCGTCCCTACGGCGACCTGGACCTCCTGATGGCCCAGTCCAGGGCAGCCCAAGTGCTCAGAGAGTATTACAGAACGGGGTACCTCAAGTTTCCCGACCAGTGGCGACAGAGGGCGACACTCAACTGTGGCAACAAGGTGCCCAAAAACTTTGTGTCCCTCTCCCCGCCGTACCTGTTCGATCTCACAGCCGACCCCTGCGAGATTAACAACATTGCCAATTCGCAACCTGGGGTAAGTGTTTTGTTTCTTGTTTGGCTGTTAGACGCCCCCTAGGAAATAGAGGAAAATTCCTTCAAAAAATAGGTCCTTTGTTTTTTTACTGTTTCCAACACCTTGAAGGCTTCTTTGCGAGAACATCGAAGACTGAGATGACTGACAACAAGAACAAGCTGAACCTTTTTTGGGGCCGCATTTGTTCGCCTTCTGAATTCTCTTTTTTGTGGAATGTTCGTACGAAGAAACTGGAAGTGTTAAGGAAGCTTGGGGAGCGGGACTTCATAGAAGACAAGACCTGCACTTTACGTGATCAATAGAAGATTCCCTATCTTCTCCAAAGCAGTGCCGTTTATAGTCACTATAGTCACAGGTAAAAAATTCAGGGTGTGTCAATTTCTGAGTACCTCAATAACACGCCCCCCCCGTCAGTGAGATTGCTGAATTCGTTGATAAGAAGGCCCAAGAATGAATCGCAAGGCGAGGAGTGTGAAGGTAATACGGACCACGCCTTACATTTCTTAAGTTGTCGGTGGCTAGTGTAGGGCGTCACCCTTGTCCGAAGCCGATTGGACGCGCAATGGCTCGCCTAACAACTTACGTTGTCTTTCCAGCTCGTGGCTTTTCTGCGGAACAGGATCGAGAGCTACGCGGTCACCGCAGTGCCTCCGAGAAACCAACCCACCGATCCCAACGGGTACCCCAGCAACCTGAACGGAACCTGGGGTTCGTGGCAAACGTGACTGCGACAGAGACGTGTGAAAAAAAAAGTGCAGCTATATTTTGATTTATCGATCAAGCCGTCAGAAGCGCGTTTCGTGAGGGACGAGACGCGAACTCAAGTCTGAGCCTTCCAGGCACACGACGCCGTGTCTATAGCGTATCTGCGTCCTCCTTCTGTATACCTTGTTTTGTTTTGTTTTTCTCTTGCGCACTTTTTAATAAATTTACTAAAAACTACTTTTACCTCGAATTCTTCTTCCAAAAAGGAACAAGCATATGATTATACGTGGTTGGATCGAGAAAATGGAACCAATTTTTCGGCCCGTGTAAATGAACCACGCATGGGAAAACGCTTAAACTCCATGAGAAGGTGACGCTTGTGGTGGGGATCAAATGCGAATGTTTGAGCGCATGACAGTACCTGGATGAAAAGATACAAAAGAAAAACAAAAGTATCTATGAGCGGATGTCCACCTAAGCCTAATACTCATCAAACTGAAATTTGAGCTCGTCTACGCACACTTGATTCTCAAGAGCGCAAGTGCACCCGGTACGACAGTTCCCACCAGCATGTTAGTTTTTCTCCCAGAGATCTTGTTCTTCTTTGGACACCGCAGCGCCATGTTGGATTGGCCGACAAGCTACAACATCGTTACATTGGACCCTACCGGATCTGCCACAAATCTAGTGACGTCACCTATGTCATAGAACCCCTCCATGAACAAAACGACGGACGCCGCAAACAACGAGACACAGTGCACGTGCTCCGTCTAAAGCCATACATCGCACCGTCGGCCCCGTAGCTCAACGACGAGACGTCGTTTTCTTTCCGGGGGTAATCTTATAGTGCCCCGATTTCCCGACCCCTCAAGGTCGAAGCACCCACCTTATCCTTCTCCTACAACCCTCCTTAGTCTTCTGTAAATAAACCATCTTTCATCGTAACATTCTTAGATACACCTACGATCTGGGATTCTCGCCTTCAAAAATATATCACCATTAAAAGACGAGTATTTTTTCAGAGTGTTGTAATACAAATCGTCAGGAAAGCAAGGACTGTCAAATTAGCTGATTGTTTTTTAGAAACAAGTTGAGCTTGGTTAATTTCTGAGTGAATTGAGCAACGGGAACGACAGTGTTTTTGCCATCGTGTTCTATTAAAAACGCCAGCACGTTGGCGGGACGGTGTTATTTTAATCTCTGTTACCCGATCAGGTCAGGGCCGAAGTAGTCGTAAACAAATCAAATCTAAAGTTTTCACTGGAAAAACCGTGAGTTTACAAAAAGCGCAGAGCTCAAGGTCTCCTCGTTGTTGTTGTTTTTTTAATTATTTATTGGCGAAGAAAAAAATAAAAAAAAAGACACGAAGGGGTATACTCAGCACTTGCGCTGGTCGGCTACTTCGTGATCTCATATCGAGTTTTATTTTATTGGAAACCTTCTTTCACGCGAAAAGCCCGTCTGGCAGCGTCTCCCAACGAGCGCGAGACGCCAACACGCGGCGAAGCCAAAACAGACGCGACTGCCGCTTTGCAGCAACTTTCGTCGAGCTTCAGCGTCTTTGCGGCTTGGGGCGGGTCGGGGTTCCATTACGATGACGCCATGCGCAGGGCTTGTCTTCTAAGTGAGCTCGTGACACTTGCCTAGGTTCAGGAAATAGCTCAACGCAATGGAAACCAGTGGTATTTAAGTTTAGTCCCAGGAAGTGACCACAGAGGCTGCGACTAAAGTCGCTCATTATGTTTATCTTATCGGTGCGCAGCGAGATTGCGACATTCATCGATAAGAATAAACCGATCTCACGGCCAGTTTCATAACGCCACCGCTCCCGGCACGCATATTGGGGACTGTAGCACAGCCTCCTCTATACTCACGAAGCTTGGCAGTTCGACGGCGGAGCCATAGAGTGCCCGGTAGCTGATTTGGAACGCGGGGATCAGGGGCCCTATGTTGCGCTTTTTGGACTCCCACGGCGACTAGAGAGAAGGAAGTAATAATTGGGGGGGGGGGGGGATATTTATTCAGTGAGTTGTTGGTCAGTCATTTCAAAGTTGTGACGAGTCACTAGCTGTAGATGAGCATTTTAGCCAGTGCAGTACAACCGCTAGCCTGGGGTCTTTAACCTGCACCACGCAGTAGTGATACACGACCGCACGCCGGTACGATGCTCATCCAGATCGAAAGGGGCGGGGGTGGGTATTGAACCCAGGATCCCTGGGTTCTGCAGCGCAAGCTTTCGCTCCACATTCTCCGAGCTGGTGTGCGCTAGCCCACTCGGCCACCGATCCCCCCGGAGAAGGAAGTGATGTCAACAACGCAGCAAACGCAGATTGAATGTTGATTGGTGAGAGTCGCCGATGACAAATTTCCGCAGAAGAAAACAAAGAAAAAGTGAGCTTGGTTTTCTTCTGCGGAAATTCGTCATCAGTGACTCCACCAATCAACATCCAATCTGCGTTTGCTGCGTCGTTGACGCCACTTCCTTCTCCCTAGTCGCCATGGGAGTCCATAAAGCGCAACATAGGGCTCCTGGTAGCACAGAGCATTTCTCAGGGAACCTGGACGTCAGCGCGCAGCTTTTGCAGCGGCGAGAACCCGAAACATGGTTTTCGAACCCGACGAGAAATAAAGCGGTTACGCGAGGAACGCGAGGAACACGAGCGGACATTCCATCGCTCGAGAGAAGTGTGTTTCGGCCTCTCGCCACAGCGGGGCGGCCGTCACGTGGCTCTCCTCTCATACGTTGTCAACCGCTCCACCTTTTCCATTTCGGCGGCCGCTTCACGTGACGATCTGCCAGGCTTTGTCAGTATAGACCTTTCCAATGTTTACAAAATCACAGCCCCGCGTGCAATTTTCACAGCTCAGCACGTGCGTGTTCCTCGTTTCGGAAAGTGAGGAAAGCACGCGCCATACGCACGAGCACTCAAGATGGCACCGGCCACACGCTCTTTTTGGAAAGGTCTATAGGGAGTATTCACTGGCGGCCATAGCTGTGTGCTCGGCGGCGGAGCGCGTGCTGAACGCGAGCTTCCACAGTTCTTTCGCCACGTGCATTCCGCACCACCAAGATTGCCGGTCTTGGCAGCCTATTAATGCGAGCTCGTTCTGAGCATGCGCTCTAAACAGTGACCTCAAATATGGCGGCCAGTGAATACCTCCTATAGGGAGTATTCACTGGCGGCCATATCTGTGTGCGCGGCTGCTGAGCGCGTGTTGACGGCGAGCTTCCGCAGTTCTTTTGCAACGTGCATTCCGCACCATCAACATTGCCGGTCCTAGCAGGCTATTATTGTGAGCTCGTTCCGAGCATGCGCTCTAAACAATGACCTCAAATATGGCGTCCAGTGAATACCCCCTATAGAGGAGGCTATGACTACTTTTTGTGCACGTGCGACAACCCGTCTGGGAGTCTGCGCGAGCAGAGTACGAGGCGGCACGTGCTGTCCCGGGAACTGACGCCTGCTTCCTATGAAGTACAGTTATGGCGGCGTCACGCATGCGTAGAAAGCTTAGTCAGATCGGTCTATGGCGAAGAGGGGAACACGAAGCAACAAAACATATGGACACTCTAAGCCATACTTCGCGTTTCTTAAGCGTGCAATGTTCGTGCACGTGCTCAAGTCGACGTGCTTGTCCTTTTAAATAAGAATAGTACCTTTATTTTTTCCAACAAAAACAATCACGAAAAGATGACGAGGGAAAAAAAGCTGTGAAAAACAGCCTGATGAGCCCCGAGCCACCTAAACAAGCAGTTGCAATGCAGGCACCAGAAGAAATTATACAAAAACAAAACTTATCATATGCACTACATATACATAAAAAAAAAACAAATTTACAAAAGATAACTAATACTATACAAGATTAGTAGCATATTGATGGAATTTACGCAACAGTTAAAGCATATACAAAAATTTAGACCTCCATTAAAATAAACGCGAAAGAAAACGTCAACTCAACCATTTTTAGCGCTTATCGCGGACAGTTTGGTTCGAAATAATTATTTCAAATAAACAGTTCGCGTAAGATGCTCACTGATGTATATTTAAGTTCAATTCCCTGCCTGCTAAGCTGGTTAAGGGTGGTCGGCAAAGTACCGGGTGATTCAAGGAGAGGCGGCTCTTTAAATCGTCCGCAAAATTCGGGTCGCGCTACGACTTTGTGCAGCGTTGCCCACAGATGGTGCATTTTTTTGGTAAGATTTGCAAAGAGCGAACTTACCTGAGGAAAAAGTAAAGAAAGAAAAAGGCTTAGCTCCTATGGAAACGCAGCGACGTCACCGGTCTTCAAACAACACGGCGCCGTTTCGCACGGGAGACAAGAGATGGCGCAACGAACGCCGCCAACGCAGAGCCGTTTATTGAGAGAGTTTGGTCATACATCGGTTTGAATAGGCGAGCATCTCGGGCCAACCACAGGCCGCGAAACAGCCCCTAGCGGTGGTCGCGTGCTCTAAATTTGTGCCACGACTATACTTCGTTTCACCTTATGTGCGAGCGAAGGCAAAACTGGAAGCGCGAGCACGGAAGCTCCGTGCGTTCAGGCTTTGCTCGAGCGCGCGAGCTGGGGAGAAATGCAAAAAGCGCTGGTCTCGCGCTTCTAGCTTTGGCTTCGCTCGCAGGTAAAGTGAAACGAAGTATAATTTGAGCCGTGCCGAGCGGAACTCCGCGTCTCAAGACGCTCGCGCACCCCACCCTTTGCACTGCTTTCTTTCAGCCAGTCTCAGGACGCTGTTCTAGCAGTGCAGACAAAGGCATGGGCACGAGCGCGTGGCTTTGGAAAGTGCCTCCTATGCACGAGGTCTCGTACAAACAATAGCGTTTCGCTGAGCTAGGCTCACGCGCCTGTGCCTTTGTCTTCACTGTCGACATTTGTGAGATGGAGTAGATGTCTCCTGATTGGTCGACGCTGTGTCACAAATTTAGTTTACGCTCGAAGCGTGGGGGGAATATTCGGCGCTGGCGGCGGCCTTTGCTCCGCCTATTGTCCAAACTCTCCTAATATACGGCTCTGCGCCAACGAACGAGCATACGTCGCCGAGAGCCGGCGTCTTTAGCAGACAAGGAACAGCAGTTCCTTGTTGTTACCGCGCCTGTTTTTGTTTCTGCGATGGTCGCCGCCTGGGGAACGCGCTCCGGTTTTGAGTCGAAAAGATCGTCTGCTAAAGACGCCGGCTCTCGGCGACGTATGCTCGTTCGTTGGCGGCAGTTGGCGTTGCGACCGCTTGCGCCATCTCTTGTCTCCCGTGCGAAACGGCGCCATGTTATTTGAAGACCGGTGGCGCCGCTGCGTTTCCATAGGAGCTAAGCCTTTTTCTTTCTTTACTTTTTCCTCAAGTAAGTTCGCTTTTTGCAAATTTTCAACAAAAAAAACAACACCATCCGTGGGCAACGCTGCACAAAATCGTAGCGCGATAGGTTAAGAAACCGAATTTTGCGGTCGATTTAAAGAGCCTGGCCTCACCTTGAATCACCCTGTACATTCCAAACTTTGGTGGCCGTAATTTGTCCTAAGAAAGGGTACCTCCCAAGGTTCTTTGATTCGTGTTGGATATCTACAAGATGAAGCTTGTCGCACCATGCAATTCAAAGCCTACAGTGGTCGGTGTTGTCCGCTAATGCTTTCTATTCACGCCTTCCTCGAAGGACTAGTATTTCTCGACAAGGTACGCTGGTGTGGTATGTATGATTAAGACCATAGATTAGCAGCCTTACTGTACTTATGACGTACTCTCATAGCGCAGGCGAGAGGTGAGTTTCAAAGCAATCTAATTTCTGCGATTTAAGCCTACGTACGACGACATGGGGTTGGGGAACCGGTGTTTGAGTCTCTTGCAGCGCCCCCCAGATGGCCTCAGTTGCGGTGACGTCGCATCACTCCACCTGGGTCTCACGCCGCGTCCGTTAGAGGGCTTCTGTAATATCAATTAGTGTGACACTCTCTGAACAGACATTGGCGATGGTTTCTCCATGTAAGGTGAGGGGTATATAAGGATGTATTGGGGTACTCCAGTGGATTTTTTTTCATTTTAGGATTAATATGGTTTTTAGTGAAGCAAGCTTCCTTAAATTACAAAGTGTCTGTTTGTTTTTTCTATGACTTGTGTAGTTTTGTAGATATCCTATCTTAAAGTTTTACTGTGAGGGTCTACGACGTAACCGACACTACCGACTCGAGCATAATGACAACCCTTGTGATCAGCTGCATGGCCGTCTTGTGACGCAAAGTTTGAACCGCGGTAGAGCAAAATGAACAACTTATCTGGTCACAAAAGCAGTTCCGATAAGTAAGGTAAGATGTTACGGCTGTTTTACTGCTTTGTTTTGTAGATATCTCACATCTGTAGCAAATATTAATACACATGCATGAAGTTGCCGGTCGAAACGCGAATTTGCCACGATGAACGTTGGCTTAGAACAAGCCCCACTTAATTTTCGAAATAGAACTACAATCTGGGTGGTGTGCAATGCACATTGCAGAAGCATTGTGGAAGCTAATCGTGAGCTCGCGCTGAGCAGGAAAGGACTAAACTATGCTCATTGCCACCTTCGGTACCGCGACACGCTTGAGCGAGCAGGGATCGAGTCAATAATCTTTGTGCGCGGTCGCTGTAGAGCACATACAAACTAAGGCTGTTAAAATATAACATAACAAGCAGAAATCGTCCGCTGGGACGGTTTAAAACGCTGCAGAAAAACACGCAAAAGGAGTAGTGAGCAAGAAACCTCCTTGAATACAAAGATAAGTTCAGGGAACAAGGTTGCTTGACAAACAGCCAACCCGGTGATTGCCCGCTAAGCTGGTTGTATCATTTTAGTATCGAATTTATAGTGAATCGCTTTGGCAGTGCTCGTATTATTCTCCAGAATCGCACTCCTAATTGACTGCAGCAATATGCGCGGCACACGCACACAGTACTAAACAGATAGCCCATGATGACCAATACACATATATCGACACCCACCTCCTCAATCTCTGGTACAAGCGCCACAGGATAATAGGCAAGTGGCGGAACGCCAAAACCAACCGTAAGCTCAAAAGGACACTCCAACACATCAACAAAAAGGCCGAAAATCACGCCAATTTATTAGCCACATCACCCCAATGGTCAAATTCTCACACCCAGAGTAAGGCAAATTCTCCGAACCCTATTGGGACATGCCAAACCACGAAACACGCTAGTCAAGATCCAAAATGCACACAAGCTCTTCTGCTAAAGAAGTAGCCTCAGAATTCATAAAACACTTTTACCCAGACACCGCACCTTCATACCTCATCCCTAGCCCAGAAACACCCCAAGAATGCCCCGTGGAAGGACTCGAATCTCCATTTAGCAAAAGAGGACCGTTTCCTGCACTTCAGAAATTTAAACGCAGAACGGCCACAGGCATGGAAGGCATTAGTTACGCCATGCTACGAAACCTCCCGGACAAGCATCTAGATGCGCTAATCAGCCACATCAATCAGGTATGGGACACAGGCACTCTACCTAAACAATAAAAGACAGCCCTTGTACTTCCTTTTAGAACGCAGCTCTTAGGCGCCCGTTTCCGGCTTGAGCGGCGTCGCTGTTGCCGTCGGCGTAACCGCGGCGACGTTTCGGCATGGCGACGTTTCGGCACCGTCCCGAAATGTCCACGGGGGGGTCACGTGACACCCCTTGGGGGGGGGGGGGGGGTCAGGGGGGTCACGTGACACCCCTCGGGGAGTCAGGAGGGTCGCGTGACACCCCTCGGGGGGTCAAGGGGGTCACGTGACCCCCTGACCTCCCCCCGAGGGGGGTTACGTGACCCCCCTGACCCCCGGGAGAAGGCCGGGTCACGTGACCCCCCTGACGTCGCGTGACCTGACGATGACGCCGACGCCGCTCGGAGGGAGGAGCAGCACGATGAGGAGGTGAGGAGGAGGGAGGAGGGGTATACCCTCCCCCCAGTACCCTTCCGTCCTCCTCCTCAAGAGCTGCGCTCTAATCTAATTCGGCGTTACAGGGAGTTGTAAACGGCTTTTATTTTTCCAAACTTAACAAACCAGCCGAGAGCATAACAAACCTCGGGCCAATCTCCCTCACATTGTGCATGAAAAAAACTCATGGAAAAGATGCTACTGAAACGTCTAGAATGACACCCGGAAAGTGTAAATGCTTTACATCCCACCATCGTGGGATTCATACACCATATGAGCACACAAGACGCAATGCTCTGAGTCTGGGAAGACGTGTACCAGCACCCAACCAGCGCACAGCTATGCGTCATAGCTGGAGTTAAAGTTCACAAGGCTTTCGACAAGGTAGCTCACAATGATATACTTAAAATATCTTATCTACTAACCCTGGCCATAAAGTATTTACTTACATGAAATCATTTCTCACTGACCGCACGGTGAAACATTAAGGATCAATATCGCTCACCGGAACACCAGCTAACAAGAGGAGTTCCTCAAGGAGCGATCGTGTCCCCCACACTTTTCTATCTTGCTATGAATGACCTCCCAGGACAACTAGAAACAATTCCTCAACTTTACTTTAACCTCTATGCTGACGACATCAACCTGTGGTGTGTCAAGGGATCCTCAGTCGAGATTTAAGAGACCTTTCATAAAGGTCTGGATATCATTCAAGACCACCTCCATGGCACTGGACTCTACTGCTTCCCTGAAAAAACCCGAATATGTAGTATTTACGAACGAAAGCGGACCCAGAGCAGAGGACTCACGCGCGCTCATCAAACTTCAAATCAACAATAGCTTCACCCCCAGACGCCGCACCATTCGGATCCTAGGGTTCCTCGTGCAACAAGACGGGAAAGCAGACGAATGGATATCACGTATTACTAACAAAATTCACCAAATTCTCGGACATGTCGATGATCTTGTTTTTCCTTGATAATGCCTTTCAAGATGCTACAATTGCGTGGTTGTGATGTAATTTGACTGTGTACATTGTTGTTTTTCTTTATTCTTTTTATTTTGCTTTTTCTGTTGATGCTGTTATCTGTATGGCATGTTGATTATTTTCTTTTTGGTGCTGCATAAATGCCAATGTGGGGGCCTGTGGCTTTGTCAAGCTGGTCTTGTGACCGCTTTTTCCACAAGCCTCCAGTATCATGTACGCTGTACTTGATGCAAATAAAAATAAACAACAACAACAACAATATCAAGAGAGACGAGAAGAGGCAGATGCCATCGAGAACACGAGCTTCAGAAGATCATAGAAGCGGTAATATACACCCAAGTCCTCTATTTCATCCCATACCTTCGCCTAACCAAAATCCAAACACAAAAGGTCGAGACTCTACTGTGAAGAGCCACGCGACTCGACTTGTGAGTTTCCCCTCTTTGACCCCAACCATTTCATCTACCAGGCCGGTCTTTTTAACTCTTTACCAGAACGTATCACTTTACATAAACAGGCCCAAATCCAAAGTCTTCAATCGTCCCTACAAGAAAGTCAACTCCTGACACTTCAGGCATATGACACCAGTCACCTTCCTACGATCCCAGCCCCCCCAGCTCATTGGGGCGATCTTGCCCGCATATTTGTCAAGCCTATCTCAAGAAGCATGTCTCCCGAACAACACCAAGAACGCCGAAGGCACCAAGTGATTCTTAACACCCAAAACTTTCCCACGGACGTAGATGTTTACTACACCGATGCCACCTATATCTCAAATACTTGTCAAACAGGGATCCGCGGCTGGGACGTCGACGCAACGCGAACCTACGCCGGAGTCCCCTCGACAACAGCAGCTGAGGTGCCGGCCATCATGGAGGCAATCACAACACCCCATCATCGCACCAATCAGGTACTCATTCGTATCGACAACCAGAGTGGAAGCAGAAGATGCAGGGGAGGAGAACTCCGTAACCACATATACAGCACCCTACAAGGCTACCTCCACACACACACACCCCGATACGCACATCACAATCGAATGGGTGCCGAGCCATCTGAGCCTGGGAGGGATTTCAGCAGCTCACGAGCTCCCCCAAGAAGAGTATAACCCTGGACGTCCCACCCTCTGGCCTCCAGAATGCAACCCATAAGCCGTGGTCCCACTGCTTATATGTCATACAAAAGACAGTCTGCATACAAATTCCAACGGTGTTGTAGCTGTTCATGTGACTACTGCAGACTCAAACAGGACTGTTTTTTTTTTTTTTTTACCTATCGACATCTAATTGAAAGCTAGCTGTGTCTCATATTTGCTACAATTAAAAATCACGGATTTCTCCCCGTCCTCATTAGATAATGAGACGCGTGACGACCTCGTTAGCTGCTTTAACACTAGCGTATAGAGCTGCAATTAAATGTAATTAACGTGTATGTTTGCTCTGTACAGATCGACCTTGGCCCAACACGATACGCGTGTGTCATTTTTGCGAGCACTTTGTGAACGCGTCACCCATTATGTCATGAAATCATGTCACTGTGGTTCGACACAAATAGACCTATTGCTATATTACCCAAGCATCAAGAAGAATGCAGGGATTGGTGTTCCGCGCGCCGCACGTGCTGGCTTCAGCAATAGTAACTTTTCTAAAGCAAATACCTAAAACAAATGGCATCTTGCACGCTCGTTCGTCAACGCTTTATGTTGGTTATTTACTTGGAATCTTTTATATGGGGAAGGCGTGCGCGTGTGGCGCGTGGAACACCAATCCCTGCATTCTCCTTGATGCTTGGGTATTATAGCAAATGGTCTATTGTAGGGTGCCTTCATGTGCGCTTTGCTTAGGGTGGTGGCATCTCGCCATTTTGTCCCACACATTTACTTTTATTTTTTGTTCAGAAGCGCGTGAAAGAGCGTGTCCCTGCACGTGTTTGTGGCGCTGACTGTGCTATGGCGACATTTTGTTTTCGTCGATTTCTTTGTATTTTTCCCGTGAGCGCGTGCTGTCGGCATCGGGCACTACAAAGGATGGCATCACCCTAAACAGAAGGACATTGAGGCACCCTAGTCTATTGTATCCGCGAGCAGACACCTGCCTGCGCATAAATGTTGCGTATTCGATTATCTCTGGTGTAATTAATACCGCGGTGTCGATTGCCGCACCTGACCTGGACTCAGTATCCCCGGCTGCATTGGTAAAGTCGGTGGACCGCAAACGCAACAATTTTCATCTACAGGAATCTTGATTTTGAGTCGCAAGGCGCAGGTGACCCAGCCACTTCCTATTGAATTATATAATGAACTTATGATCAGTAGAGCGGAAGTATGTGAGTAGGCGGGTTGTTTTAGAGCGCAGCTCTTAGGCACCCGTTTCCGGATTGAGCGGTGTCGGCGTCGCCTTCACCGTCGGCGTAACCGCGCGGTGCGTTATGGAAAACGTCCCATAGTGCACCGCGGTGACGCGCGCGTTGCATTATGGGACGTTTCCCATAATGCACCGCGCGGGAGGCAAGAGGAGGAGGGGAAGGAAGAATGAGGAAGTGGAGGGAGGAGGAGGATGGGGAGGAGGGAGGAGGAGAATGGGGAGGAGGAAAAGAGAGGAGGAGGATGGGAGGAGGGAGGAGGAGAATGGGGAGGAGGAAGAGAGAGGAGGAGGATGGGAGGAGGAAGGAGGAGAATGGGGAGGAGGAAGAGAGAGGAGGAGGATGGGAGGAGGAAGAGGAAGGAGGGGGAGAGGAGGAGGAGAAAGAGGAGGAGGAGGAGAGGGTACGAATGAGAAGGAGGAGCATACCGTTCCCTCCGTACCCTCCCCTCCTCCTCCAGAAGAGCTGCGCTCTAATTCGGCATTACAGGGAGTTGTAAACGTCTTCCATTTTTTATACTGGCTATTTTTCACTTGTAACGGAGAAATATTGTATGAAGCATTACCATGCAAGTTTCGTTATATATCGCTATTTAATGTTCATTTTTTAAGCGTCGTTTTATTTTAATATCTTCCGGGGAAGGTATACTCTCGAATCTTACGAATTCGTGAATCATAAAAGTTTCTTTTTTGGCCCCTAACAAAATTGATGTATTTTTTGTGTATCTAATAAAATAACGCAACGTATGATAACCTTAGATTTAATCCTTTAATTGGGAAGCCTTAGTCTCAAGAAACATAT
Organism: Ixodes persulcatus; assembly: GCA_013358835.2. Lineage (NCBI taxonomy): Eukaryota > Metazoa > Arthropoda > Arachnida > Ixodida > Ixodidae > Ixodes > Ixodes persulcatus. The sequence continues at coordinate 1,226,066 of JABSTQ010009345.1, forward strand.
AAACTTACTAGATGCAAAGCTATTGGTGCGCGTGAATAAAGGGTAATGAATTTTCCTGCATAAATTAATTCAAACAATAAACTCGTTGTGAATGAATAACCGAAACTGCCTGTCCGCCATTTCTTGATTACGTGCTCTGAGCATGTATTGGACACGAGGCTTTCGTCAGCGTTCGGCGTGAACTCGGCTCGGCACGTATTGGTCACGTCAGCAATCGGCGAAGAGTCGGGTCCAATCACACGCTACGTGTAAAAGTAAAGGCAGCCGCCCATGTTGCTCGATGAACTTTTAAAAAGGGTCTATTACCGGGTTGTATTTTAAACTATGCCATACGAATTTCTGTCAGTTCCGCAATGCGGTTATTGTGTGATGTTCATTTTATATTTTAAAGGGAAAAAGCTTTTTTTTTTTTTTAACCAAACCTGTCGAGTTGACGCTTTCTCCATGATGCAGGAATAAAAGCTTGGACGCTAATTTTGTGAGCTATGTTTTAACAACGTACACTGTCACCGTGACACTAAATTCTGGCAGAGCTCGGGGTCTAAATCATCATTGTTACGTATGGAGAAATATAAAACATGATTCCTCGAACTAAATTGTATCAAAAAGTTAGGGCGCAAACGTGCTGGTAAAGGTTTAACATAATTTAAGAGACAAAACCCCGAGACTGGGGAAATGTCCTGTGCAGGTTGTCGTTTGTGTTCAATTTTTCTTAAACGTTTCTGTAAAAATTGCTCTCACTTTCTTTATTTTATCTCCTACATTTTTTCTTTTTTTTTTGGGGGGGGGGGGGCGGTGGAGGGGGGCATTGAAATTGTACATAAACACGAGCTTCTGTGAAATACAATTTAGCTGTGTTTGAGACTTTTTTTGTTTTGTGTTGTCCTTCTTCTTTTCCCTAGTCTCGTGGCTTTGTCTTAAATAGCATTATTGTATACAAAATAATTTATATTTTGTTCTAAGGCAGCTCGAGCCCATAGGGAGAAGGAAGTTAGTTGACTAAATAGTAAGTTTAGTACACCTGCCACCCGGAAAAGTTAACATTTTTTCATGAAATTATACGGGATTTAATCAGCTTGCGGTCTTGAGTGATTATACGGGCGTCGCAAGCTGGTTCGTGGAACCCATATATTCATTCGATCGAAATTACATTAATTTTGCCCTGTGGCCGGGGTATAATGCGAGAATTCCGTGACTGCACGCGATAACAACCCTTACATGATCGTGACACTTGTCTAGCCGTGTCCGCGTTGACTACGTCTACCTGATTTTAGACTGTGATCTGTGTTGCTGTGTCCAATCACTGCGTGTCTCGCCATTTTGTCGAAGTATGTCTGTATAAAATATGCATTCCTACAGCAATAATTGCTTGATTCAGTGTTTTCGACTTAAAGCGATGGCGAACCGAAATTTGGATTTCAGAAAACAATGCAGGAGCTGTAGGCGGGGCGCTACAATCCCCACAATACTACTCGTTAGGCGATATCTCGAATGGACGGCCGTATTTCTTGAAAAAGAGGTCGAGACTGAACGAGGCCGACGAGGCGCGTGACGTCAACATATCTCGTTTCCTCCTCTCTTTGCTTCGCCCCCTCAAGGCGGCGGGGCGGAGAAGACGCGAGGCTGTTCCCTCTCCTTCTCGACGTCTTCTCCGAGAAAAATACGTCAACAAATCTGTCAAATGCGCCTCCTTTTGTTTAGACAAATACGGTCATCTGTTCGGGATATTGCTATATGAGTGATGTCTTGGTGTTTGTAGCATTCCGTTGCATGCTTTTGCCGCCGTGTTTTGTGGAATCCAGATATTGGTTCAGCATCCCTTTAAAACAATTACATTTTTCTATAGGCGTCTTGTATGCATACCTCGTGCCATTCGTACCGATTATTTAGCGGTGTAATATTTTGCCCGTGTACTAAAATGTTTTCTAGACCCGTCGATATGTGCAGCTTTTATTTTAACTAATAAAACACGCGCATGTGTCTAAAAGCCAGACTTGGAAGTAATCCGTTACAAGTAACGGGATTACTTGTAATTAATTACTTTTTGAGTAATTTTGTAATTAACCCGTTACTTTTCTAGAAATGTAATTTATAACGTAATTTCATTACTTTTTTAGTAACGGATTACCACAAGTTACTCGTTACATTTTTTTCTATCTCAATTTTTTTTTTTTAATAAAATATGATTTTTGAGTAGCGTCACCGAGTTGGGGCGGGGGGGGGGGGGGGGGGCACATAGGCTGATTCCAAAAGCTTGTGACGGGATCTCGGCAAAGAAAAAAAGAAGGTGGAAAGAGGGAAACAGAGGGGGAGTTAACTTTGCTATCCCCTTAGTACGACAACAAGAGGAGGGCCCCGACAAAAGTAGACAAAGAAAGAAAACGGGAGTTTTCACACAGCTAGAGAGGTTTCTTAAGACAACCGAAGGCTCGCGTACACGATGCAAAAACACCGCGTTTCGGTCGCTTTTTCTCGGAAAAAGAAGCCCTTTCTGAGTCTTGGGCACTTGATTCGGAGTGGGGCGAAAGAAGAATAGAAGAGTAATGGCCCATAAAAATGTCACATGGCACGGATGTCCCAAACTGGAACTGTGGGGTGGGTCCGCTGCGCCTGCTGTTTCTTTTTGCTAAGATCATTATCGGGAAGTTTGTGCGGATCCAGTCAAAGCCCGCGCTCAGATTTCAGGAGCGGAAGGACGTGAATAAAGACACAAGCAACATCCTGAGAACAAACTCGAAGTTGAACTAATAGCTTTCTTTCGCGTCTTTTTCTTTAAAGGAAAATAGTAGCCACCACAACTTCTTTTACACCAAGGACGGTGGGGAGTCAACCTCCCCTCCCCTCCCTTTTTTTTTTTTTTCTTGCGTTTTGTGCGGGGGAGGAGTCGGAGTCGCTGTGAGTTCGGAATACGGGGCTTCACGGGACAAAAGGCCAAATGCCGTCCAGTTCTAAGAACAATTTTAGAACTCCAGTGCCTTCTGACGTTTTTACGCGACATTTTTTTTTAATATTTTTTGTTACACGGCAAAGAAAGCATGTCGTTTCCTTCTCGTGATGGAGACTCGAGGTTTCCAGCTTTCTGGTCAAGTAGAGACAAACACCAGAGCCCTAGCTCAGCCTACAAACGAACCTAGTGTCGTCTTGGAGAACGATACTCACAATAGTCACCACATCCGCTGATGAGTTTTCTGCGAATTTTTTCCGTTTTTCTTGCTTAACTTTGTTTTGGTTTTTTTTTTTTTTTGCAAGAACCTCGCGTTGCCGTCGTCTTAGTAGGGTGTAGTCCCTTGTCAAATCCTGTCTTTCTCTTAACTCTCTTTTTCTTTTCGTACTTATGTAGGAATATTTTATCTATTTGAACTGATTTTTTTTTTCTGCTGTTAAATATTTTCTACTGAGGTCCCGCCGCTAGCTCGCTGATCCACGGCTACAAAATACTCGAGAGGCCCCAGCTGTGAGCATCGGCATGTCTCTTGCACTGTCGCCACGGCCCTCCTTGGATCCAATGTTCAAACTGAAAGGCACCAAGGGAACTACAAATTTAGATTTTCAGTGCCTACTCCGCATCCCCAAAAGAAAGCTTCTTTCATCTGCGAAGTCCATGAATTCGAACCGCCGAAAACACGTAAAGGTAAGCGCTTTTTAATTTTTTTTTTTTTTGTGGAAACCAGTGATTTAGAGAATTCAGAGATTTTTGTGTAGTTCATAATTTGGCGTTTACATCCCAATCGAACATTGCCTTTGGTTATTTTTTTCGGCCCTAGTGTATCCGCTGACGTACGGCGTAGAGTACGCTTCGAACAGTTGATAAAGATATTGATATTTATTTGAGCTCAGGCGAGTTGCTGAGGGAGTTTACGCAACTTGTATTTTCGGATATCGGCAGCTCATAATGCTGCTCCCAAGCATACCATTGTGACATTAGCGATATGGGTGTGCGATGCGGTAAAATATTGTATCTTCTAAAACGCTCCATACTCCGTTTCCACTTTAAGTGTGAGCGTAGCAGAAGCTACAAAAGCGAGCTCCGGGCTTTCAGTGTCACTGCCAAGCACGCGCGCTCATGCAGTGCAATCACGTTATTCAGGGCCGTTCATTTTTCTTTTCTCCCGAAAGATAGGAAGGATGAACGACCTCAAATTCGAACGCCAACTGCTCTTGGTGCATGTGTAATAAAAACTAAACACAAAACTTAAACGACTTTGTACATCATTCGCGGCTAGTAATATTTGCCTACATATGGCTAATAAGTTACCTTCTTACCGCATACAGGGATACTGAGTGAAAAGTCGTGTTTTTTCATGTATTTCTTGAAGTAATTGAAAAGTAATCGAGTAAAGTAACGAAGTAATTAATCGATTACATTTTAAAGCCAGTAATTTGTAACGGTAATCCGTTACTTTGATGGCCAAGTAATTGTAATTGTAATTAATTACTTTTTACAAGTAACGGGCACAAGTCTGCTAAAAGCACGTTACGACGGTCAATCCACGCGCGGTGCCTTCGCTTCGACGCGCGCCCCCGATGGCCTTCCTTTGCGACGTCACGAGAAGAGCACTACAGCCTTCTCTTCTAGGAGGTGTTGTGTGAGCCCCGTACAAAGGGAAGGGGAGAGGGAATTCCACCCCCCCCCCCCCCCCCACACACACACACACAACTACTTTCCCGCCACTAAAGCCGTAGTGGCACTGCTTATACGCCGCACAAACAAAAAAAAAAAAAACTGCGTTCGGTATAGACATGATCGCAGAATGCGGAGCGCAATTTCGTCTGCTTCTTTTGCAGGAGTTGTGGTGAAGTGAGAACGCCGAGCTCTGATTGGCTCTGATGAAGGGATAGTGGGTAGACCTCAAGGCAGCTTGCTTTGAGGACGACCCACTATCCTTCAATCAGAGCCAATCAGAGCTCGTCGTTCTGACGTCACCGCAGCCCCTGCAAAAAGAAGCAGACGAACTTGCGCTCCGCATTACCTGCGGACGCGCCTGAGGCATGTTCCAAGCATGTTTGCTTCATAAGGTTGTGAACATGTCTGCAGGCAGTTGTCGTACGACCAATGTGACAGTCATAGAAGGAAGAACTCAGCCAGTGTCTGAAGACTGCCTTTTGAATGGGGTACGTAATAGCAGTGTGACCGCGGCTTAGAGGGTGACTCCGGTCAAAATATGAACCAAAGTAAATGACAGATATCAAATTTGCGTGGACTAAATACGTGTACTGCAAAAAATATCACCTTTCTCAGCGGGCATTCAGCTGGTTGGCTGCTGGTCACGCAACCTTGTGCCCTGATGCCACCTTCGTTTTCGAGGAGGTTTCTCGTTCGATACTGCCATTTCTTTTGCCGAAATTTTCCGCTACGTTTTCAGCGGTCCAAACGGACGATTTCTGCTCGTTCTGTTTGTATGTTTTAGCGGCCCTAGTTTTGTAAGCGCTCTTCGGCGATCGTGCACCCGAATTATAGACTTCCTGCTCGCTCAAGCGCGTCGTGGTGCAGAAGATGGCATTCACGGCGGCCGTGGCTCAGCGCTTGCGATTAGCTTCCACAACGCTTCTGCAACTTGCATTGCATACCACCAAGATTGTAGTTCTTCTCGAAACGTAAGTGGGGACTCGTTCTGAGGCTGGGTTTATCGTGGAAAACGCGCTTTTTGGCCGGCAACTTTATGAATATGTATTAATATCTGATACAGATGTTGGATATCTGCAAAGCAATACAGGAAAACAGCCGTGGCATCTTACCTGATTCATCGGAACTGTTCTTGCGACTAGGTCAATCGTATGTTTTGCGGTACCGCAATGTGAACTTTGAGTCACACGATTGTCATGCAGCTGATCACGAGGGTTGCGACCATGCTCGAGCCGGTAGTTTCGGTTTCACCGTAGACCCCCGAAGCAAAACTTTGAGATAGGATATCTACAAAACTACACAAGATGTCAAGAAGAAAAAAAAAAAAAAAAAAAAAACGACACCACGTATTTTAGGAACTTTTTTTTTTCACAAAAATTTGTCCCAACCCTAAAATCGAAAAAAAATGTACCGGAGTTATCTTTTAAATCACGCCAGTCTGCTTCGGAGGAGTAGGAACGCAGTTTGTGCGGAAAAAATTCCGAGTCATTAGTCGTTAAGAATATCTCGCAAAGTTCACTTTGCGTGCGAGGCAACAGCCACTGATCTGACGCCACGCACAAAACGAACGCAGCCCGGAAAAAATGAAAAAAACTCGTCTATTTTTGCGTTCCTAGAGACCACCTTTAACATGACACAAACGAGAACGTGCGACTCTTCTTTCATCCGCGCACAAAAGAAGGCTCGGAATGCGGAACGTAAGCGCCTGTACCCCGTTTCAGCTCATCACGGACCACGGAGGACGCCACGAGTTATCCAAGTCAAGCCAATTCCGTGTCACGTGACCTTCAGGAGGTGCGCAGCCGAAGCACGAGGTTCGTAGTCACGCGGCGCGTTAAACAGCGCTGGATTGGTTGGGATAACTCGCAGCCTCCGCTGCAGTCCATTGTGAGCCAAGAACGGGTAAAGCAAGAGCTGCGCAGTCTACCGAAGCCAAGGTCTGGGATGACAAGCGAAAGCGGACGCAGTCCACCGAAGCGAAGGTCGAAATTGCCGAGCGGAAGCGCCTGGCTCGTCACGTCAGCGAGCAAGCACACGCCGCTGAGTTCCTTCTTCTTTGTTCTTGTATCCCAATTGCTGTATGCTGTTGTATCCTCACTCCTGAGACTCGAATGCCTCAGTCACACGTAAAAGTTAGGCAGTTTAAAAAGAAATTGGGGTGTGTGTAGGTTTGTGCAGCCTAGAACGTAGTCTGCCTCAACGGGCGACTTGTCTCCTTGCTGTGGATGAGAAATTTAGCCAGTGCAGTACAACCGCCAGCCTTGGGTCCTTAACGTGCACCACGCAGTAGTGATACATAGTCAGTTTCATCAAACGATATTTGTGTGAAAGTCCATAGCCTCCTATATACTCACAACGCCTGGCAGATCGCCACGAGAAGCGGCCACCGAAAAGGAAAAGATAGAGTGGTAGACAACGTATGAGAGGAGAGCCACGTGACTGGCGCCCCGCTGCGGCGAGACGCCGAAACACACCTCCCCCGATCGCACAAGTGTGTTTCGGGTCCTCGATGCTGCAAAAGATGTGCGCTGACGTTCAGGTTCCCCGAGAATGGCCCTTTTGATGTTCTGTGCTACCAGTTCTTCGCACTCCAAACCTGCGACCGGGCACTCTAAAGGCCCGTTCACACTCTTGCGACCTCTTAAAGGGATTATCCGGTCAAATTCGCATTCATGAAAACATTTAGAACTCATTGTCAATGGCTGTAGGAGCATCTTCCACGACAAATCTGAATTTTGTGTGCTTCCCTCGAGGAGTAATTGTATTTTAACCCAAGCGTGCATAAACGGCGTTTTCCTCTTCCACCTTCAGGGAAGCGGAGTTTCTGAGGTAACATCAGGCAAAGAACGCGCCGAACTGAAGTGCACATCGAATTTTGTCCTCCGCGTGAGCGGTACGACGTGATTCACCCTCGCTGCTGTGCTAGATTTTTTTTTTTTTTTTTTTAGAATGAAAGGGTATTTTTGTTGTGCGGTTGTCCACGCTCCACACTTCTCCGCGGACAATTTACAGTGGCGAGTTAATATGGAATGCTGCGGTGCGTCGGGAGCACTGTGTTCCCACGGAGGAATGAGGCATAGGATATGACAATTGCAAGACTGGTGTGACGTCACGTCAGGCATGGGAGTGCAGCCGTTGATACTTGCGAATTCGGCATGAGTTTCGTTCAATTATCCGTCGTTGATTACACTAAATTGGGGTGTCGTTAAATGAATAAAATGGCCTATGTTAATCATTAGGCTCCACCAGGTAACCATCACGAAATCTTAAGAACTTCCGGTTTTCACCGGACAATCCCTTTAAAGGGATACTGAACCAAAGAATTTAGTGTCCATAATAAGTGGCGCACGTTTCTCTCCACGAGCCAGCAGCCGCCGGTGTGCGCGAGCACACGCAACGGAAAATGACGTCAGAGGCCTCCATTCGCGCTTAAAGGGACAATGAAGGCGATTTTATTTAATTTTTTTAAATGGTGTTTTTTAGGCTTCTGGGAACCTGGCATGCTGCCCAATTTTTTGTAGACATTTGTGACGCATATTTCTGTACCTACAAATGAACTGAAGAAACCGAAACTGAACTATCTCCATTCTCATTTCTGGGCCTCCGAAAATGGAGGTGACGTAGGAAGTGACGTCATAAGTGAATAGTCGGTATCGGTAGCATTTAGGAGATCGAGACTGGTTACCGCGGTGGGTTATAGCACCGCGGTAGCGCGACTGTTTCGTTGGATCTGTCAACATGGACGACAATGCCACTCTCGCGAGCGAGTTCTGTTCGGGCTTCCGTTCAGTGACCTAACACCAACGGAACGGGAGTACGTGTGTGGCGTTCTTCGACATCACCCGAGGCCGACGGTGACCGCGCCGGCAACGAGCGGCCCGCTGGCCTCCGAGCAGCAAAGCTGTGAGCAACATTCGCACGGGCGAGACGAGAGCGGCGCGTTGCCGAAGGACAGGCCCTGTCCCTGTCCGACAGGGACGCGGTGGAAATGCCGATGGGGAAAAGCGGCAGCGACCCTGGAACCGGTTCCTTCGCGGGCGACGCTCCCCAAGAAGGAGAAAATAAACCGCACCATTTTTGGTTTTCACTAAAGTCGGACGTCCACTCATTTCGTCGTCAAAGAACAAGAACGATTACTGGTCCTCAGTCGACCGTTTGAACAGCCATCTGCTGGTTGGCTGCTGGTCACGCAACCTTGTGCCCTGATGCCACCTTCGTTTTCGAGGAGGTTTCTCGTTCGATACTGCCATTTCTTTTGCCGAAATTTTCCGCTACGTTTTCAGCGGTCCAAACGGACGATTTCTGCTCGTTCTGTTTGGATGTTTTAGCGGCCCTAGTTTTGTAAGCGCTCTTCGGCGATCGTGCACCAGAATTATAGACTTCCTGCTCGCTCAAGCGCGTCGTGGTGCAGAAGATGGCATTCACGGCTGCCGTGGCTCAGCGCCAGCTTGCGATTAGCTTCCACAACGCTTCTGCAACTTGCATTGCATACCACCAAGATTGTAGTTCTTCTCGAAACGTAAGTGGGGGCTCGTTCTGAGGCTGGGTTTATCGTGGAAAACGCGCTTTTTGGCCGGCAACTTTATGAATATGTATTAATATCTGATACAGATGTTGGATATCTGCAAAGCAATACAGGAAAACAGCCGTGGCATCTTACCTGATTCATCGGAACTGTTCTTGCGACTAGGTCAATCGTATGTTTTGCGGTACCGCAATGTGAACTTTGAGTCACACGATTGTCATGCAGCTGATCACGAGGGTTGCGACCATGCTCGAGCCGGTAGTTTCGGTTTCGCCGTAGACCCCCGAAGCAAAACTTTGAGATAGGATATCTACAACACTACACAAGACGTCGGGAAAAAAAAAAACAAAAAAAAAAACGACACCACGTAATTTAGGAACTTTTTTTTTCACAAAAATTTGTCCCAACCCTAAAATCGAAAAAAAAATGTACCGGAGTTATCTTCTAAATCACGCCAGTCTGCTTCGGAGGAGTAGGAACGCAGTTTGTGCGGAAAAAATTCCGAGTCATTAGTCGTTAAGAATATCTCGCAAAGTTCACTTTGCGTGCGAGGCAACAGCCACTGATCTGACGCCACGCACAAAACGAACGCAGCCCGGAAAAAAAGAAAAAAACTCGTCTATTTTTGCGTTCCTAGAGACCACCTTTAACATGACACAAACGAGAACGTGCGACTCTTCTTTCATCCGCGCACAAAAGAAGGCTCGGAATGCGGAACGTAAGCGCCTGTACCCCGTTTCAGCTCATCACGGACCACGGAGGACGCCACGAGTTATCCAAGTCAAGCCAATTCCGTGGCACGTGACCTTCAGGAGGTGCGCAGCCGAAGCACGAGGTTCGTAGTCACGCGGCGCGTTAAACAGCGCTGGATTGGTTGGGATAACTCGCAGCCTCCGCTGCAGTCCATTGTGAGCCGAGAACGGGTAAAGCAAGAGCTGCTCAGTCTACCGAAGCCAAGGTCTGCGATGACAAGCGAAAGCGGACGCAGTCCACCGAAGCGAAGGTCGAAATTGCCGAGCGGAAGCGCCTGGCTCGTCACGTCAGCGAGCAAGCACACGCCGCTGAGTTCCTTCTTCTTTGTTCTTGTATCCCAATTGCTGTTTGCTGTTGTATCCTCACTCCTGAGACTCGAATGCCTCAGTCACACGTAAAAGTTAGGCAGTTTAAAAAGAAATTGGGGTGTGTGTAGGTTTGTGCAGCCTAGAACGTAGTCTGCCTCAACGGGCGACTTGTCTCCTTGCTGTGGATGAGAAATTTAGCCAGTGCAGTACAACCGCCAGCCTGGGGTCCTTAACGTGCACCACGCAGTAGTGATACATAGTCAGTTTCATCAAACGATATTTGTGTGAAAGTCCATAGCCTCCTATATACTCACAACGCCTGGCAGATCGCCACGAGAAGCGGCCACCGAAAAGGAAAAGATAGAGTGGTAGACAACGTATGAGAGGAGAGCCACGTGACTGGCGCCCCGCTGCGGCGAGACGCCGAAACACACCTCCCCCGATCGCACAAGTGTGTTTCGGGTCCTCGATGCTGCAAAAGATGTGCGCTGACGTTCAGGTTCCCCGAGAAATGGCCCTTTGATGTTCTGTGCTACCAGATCCTCGCACTCCAAACCTGCAACCGGGCACTCTAAAGGCCCGTTCACACTCTTGCGACCTCTTAAACCTGGGTTCCTTAAAACTTCTTAAACCAGAGGACATACTGGCGCCATCTATTGGGTAGCAGTGTAAACTCGGTGGTCCGGCATATTTTTTTATTTATCTCGCGCATTATCCTTTCTTTCTTGGCTCGAAAAACTTTTGTCAATGTTATAAACGAGCCTTTCTATGGGTATTACGCACATTTGACCTCGGAAATCCCGCAAAACCTTCGCTCTTGTGAAATGCAGTTCCAGGGTCACCGCATAGATGGCGCCACAATGCCAGTGTGTTCCCTCGTTCTAAAAAAAATTAAGAAGTTTTAAGAGATCTCGTCTCTCTCAGTCGTACTCGGTCGCAAGAGTGTGAATGGGCCTTAAAGGTCTGTTCACACTCTTGCAACCGAGTACGACCGAGAGAGACCAGACCGCTTTTTAAGCCTCTTGCGACCTCTTAGGACCAGCTCCGCTGCAACGCATCTGGTCCTAAGAAGTCGCAAAAGGCTTAAAAACCGGTGTGGTCTCTCTCGGTCTTACTCGGTCGCAATAGTGTGAACGGGCCTTTAGGCTCCGTCGTCGTATGGCCAGGTTTTGTGAGTATAGAGGAGGCTATGGATAGACGAATTGGCTCGCGATCTGTCGCACGTGGAATCCGCTGCTCCCGGAGTGCCGCGCGCTGATTGGACGATCGCTCAAACGTCATTCGATGAAACTGACATGAGGTTGACAGTCTGGCAGGGGTATAAGTTGGACACGCGGTGAGCAAGCAATGCGTTCGGCGAGATCGTCGACCGCATTGCTTGGCTAGTGCGGCGCAGCGATCGGCCCGCACCTAAACCAGCGCCAAGGTCGAGCGCGGCGCTTGCCAATTGCGGCGATGGGCGATCTTGCCGACTTTCTCGCCAAGTGTCCGAGAGACCCCGCAAAGATCTCAAGTGAGGTTGTAATATGTGCAAATAAATATAATAATAAGACTTCGGTCGTGACGTTTTGTGATTTATACGCAGTGTTACACACATCCCCTGGCTGAGTGTAACACTCGCCCACAATTTCCTACGCAGAGTGCACTTACCCATGGTAGACATCCTCCCGGAGCCCCTTCCAAAAATCATCCCCCCCCCCCCCTCCCCACCCCGTTTTTCAGATCGATAATCCTGAATTAACGAATGGTGGCGGCGGTGGCACCACTTCACGTTCGAAAACGTAAAGTGGCGTCGCTGCCGCCACCACACACAATACGTTCGGAAACGCGTTAAACACATATGTCATAGTCCTTGGTTTATTCTAGTTCATGTGCCAAATTGAAAGTATCCCTCGGAGAACGTGGACGCCTGCATGGTTCAGTCTGCGTCAATGCGTCATTGAATAAAAAGAAAACATTTATGGCTTTATAAAACTCTTTTTAAAGTGAGCTTTCATACCTGTTTCGTGCTTTCCCACTTCGCGTTCAAAATCCCTAACACGATGCATCATGTCACCGGGATCATGTGTACTTTTTCTTTGTTTCCTCTGTCTTCTCTTTTTTTTTTTTTTCAGCTAGATCTATTTGCCAATTCTGTGATCGCCCAGTGCAACAGGCCTAGCCATCACAATTCGGTCGAATTCTGTCCACATGCAATGCTGCTGGATTTTGCGCTTGCGCACAATAGTCGACCCTCAGGCGAACTTACGGCAGACCTCGTGTTAAACGTTCGCAAAAGTCGAACCTGGTCGAGCTCGAACCTTGGCGGGTTCGCGACATCTTGGCACCTAGGTTAGCTACCAAATTTTAACCAACGCTGTATATGCGTTACCAGGAAAAAACTACCGAAATACGTTAAGGCCCGTTCACCCTCTTGCGACCGAGTTCGACCGAGAGAGACCAGACCGGTTTTTAAGCCTCTTGCGATCTCTTAGGACCAGCTCCGCTGCTGGTCCTAAGAGATCGCAAGAGGCTTAAAAAACGGTCTGGTCTCTCTCGGTCGAACGCGGTCGCAAGAAGGGTGAACGGGCCTTTACTCGCTTCGTGCATATAAAAGGAACGCGTTATGGGACTACGTTACCTCGAAACAAAAATAACGCATTACCGTTACCGATAAAAAGTAGGACACGTGACTTCTACTTTGCTTTTTTTTTATTTCTGAATAAAGCTATTCGCTGAAATGAATTCAATGAATGGCTTTTCACTGAGTCCCCTGAAAGTGACAAGCGTGACAATCAAGCGTGCATCTGTTGTAAAAGACCTTGGCGTGTATCTAGATAATGCATTCAAGTTTACTGCTCACGTGTCGTTCATTATTGGTAGGGCGACGAGAATGTTGGGTATTATACGCCGCATTACTCAGCCGTTCAAGAACCCGGCCTCCATTATTCGTTTATTTCGTGCCCTAGTTAGGTCTAGGCTTGAGTTCGGTTCTGTGGCCTGGAATTCGTTATCAAGAACACAAGCAATGACCATCGAAAATGTGCAACACAAACTAATACGTATTGTTTATGATCGCTACTTCCAACGCCGTTTCTATTTTGACTACACTTTTCTGCTTAAGATTTCGTTGCTTAAGATTTCGTTGATACCATTGAACAATAGAAGAGCAGAGCGCGACTTAGTTTTTCTGCACAAAATTGTAAATAGCGTATTTGACAGTGCTTCGCTTTTACGTGATGTAAACATTCATGTCCCTCCTCGTTCCGCTAGGACCCGCATGTACTTTCAGCATTCACACCATCTGTAAACCATCTCCTCTGTCTCGGATACAATCGATGTTTATCAATATTGAAAATGCTGAACTTGATATATACAGTGCATTAAGATGTTCAGGAACCAAGTGAACGTGCTTGTTGCCGAACTGTAAATATTGTAGTCAATTAAAACTTGTTGTTGGCCTAGTTGGTTCATGATGCAGTCTAGAGGTTTTTCTGTGCGACACAAGGGACAATCACAAGCGAGTAGACACGGACAAGCGCTTGTCCGTGTCTACTCGCTTGTGAATGTCCCTTGTGTCGCGCAAAAAAGAAAAAACAAACAAAAAAATCTCTAGACTGTAAATATTGTGTTTGTTGCTTTGTGTTTGAAACCTGCAATTGTTTTTCTTTTTCTGTTCATATTTATATATTTCTGCACCAAAGAAGAGACCCGCATGGTTGTTTTTGGGCACGTAAAATGAAAAAATAAATAAATAAAATAAAGCGCTTTACTGCTTAGACTGGGACAAAAAGCGTGGGCGTTGGGGTTTTCTAAAGTGGAAGTGTTTGCTTGGGGAAAAGAGGCCAACTTTTGAAAGTTTGCGGGGGGAGTGTAAGAATTCCTATGACTCGGCGCCTTGAAACACAAATAAAAAAAAAATTAAAGCTTGATCTTTTTTTTAAATGTTTCGGGAAGGTGTAACGAGTGATGTAAGTACGTCGCTCGTTACTCAAAACAAGTAACCTAAGTACGTTTTGTGTTACTGTTTTGAAAACGTAACGAAAAGGCCACTACGTTACCGGCAAAAAAAAAACAAAAAAAACTTTAGCATCGACACCGATTTGAACTATGCAGAAACGTACCAACAAACGAATTACAGCGAATCAAAAATAGGGCTCGTCCGGAGTTCGAACCCGAGACCTCCCGCACTTGAAGCGAGATACATACCCCTAGAGTCAGCCGGTGACACAGTGCCCACAAATATACAATTTTGGGGCTGCCTGATTGACTCAATTGGATCGTAGAGTCGGTAACGGTCGTACTTAAAGTGAAACGGAGTTAAGGACACATTGTGACGTGCCGGAAAACCTGTTTCATTTTTCCTAGAATCTGTACCTAGGTAGTCAAATAAAAAAAAAATAGAAGCCTATCTCTTTAAAAACGGCTATAATGGTGTATTATATATGGTACCTTACCGTCTATAAGTCGCACCCCACCCCCGCCCCTTATCACGTTTGTTTAAAAAAAATAAAAAGAGATAAAGTTGGTATAAACGTTGCACATATATGTACTGGCGGCGCCGACGAAACTGCATTGAAAAGCCCGCATTTGTGTATTGTGTTCGCAATATGTGCGCCAGCGAGAGCAAGTTTCAACATTCTCGTCAACGAAACGAACGAGAAATGTAAACGTCTCGAACACCCGAAACTACAGGAACAAAAGGTGGACAACAAACACGCGGGTCTCAATGTGTTGTCCGCTTTTTGTTCCCAGTTGCAGGTGTTCAAGATGTCGAAAATTCACCAGGCTCGTCCCGCATGTTCTTCCTTATTTCCATCGAGAACTATAATCCCGTGGCAAAGTTCCGCAGTTACGGTCCATACTCACAAAAACAAAGTGGACATAAGATGAAAATTGCGAAGAAAAACAAAAACGCGAGTTATACGCAAACACAAGAACAGTATATTATAAGGAGTTTCAAAAAAAAAAAAGATAAACGTTGTTTTTTTTTTGTCTTTTCTTTCTTTTTTCTTTGTTTTCTTCTCCGGTGTCAAGTTATTTCCGTGTTTTGTTATCTGGGTGACATCGAAGGCGCTCACTTGGGGAGCCAGTGGTTGAAGAGAGTCTGGCTTATTGTGTTCACGCTTCTTGCTTCGTGATTGGTTCTTGGGCGGTCTAGCCGGTTAATGCTGCAATATCATTGGCTGCGGAGCAGTAATGAGATGCGTGGGGCTCGCCACCCCCTGCGTTTTTTTTTTTGTTTTTTTTTTAAGCTATCAGCGACTCTGGCGGGTGTAGGGCCCTTCACAGGTATGTAGGATATATCGCAACGCACTAAGAAGCAAAATATTTAAACAAAATTGTATGGTAAATTGCACAGCAATTGTGTTACATACGTGAAGCATTCTAGCATTATATGGGACATTACAGGTCTACACACTAATCCAGTTTCTCCGCTAAATTTAGCGGAGAAGTTGAATTGGTGGATGGGTCACGTGACGTCAATTTAGCCGCAAACTTTGGCGGGGAAACTGAATTGGTGTGTAGGTCACGGGACGTTAATTTTCCCGCTAAATTTAGTGGGGAAACTGACGCCACGTGACCTATACACCAATTCAACTTCCCCGCTAAATTTAGCGGAGAAACTGAATTTGTGTGTAGGCCTGTACTGTCCCAGAATGCGACAGTGCGCGCGTTGAATCATGGTACGTCACAGGCGACGGCTTCGCGAAATCCGGAGCAACTAGCCAAAGAACGTTTCACGTTAAAAAGCAAATCCTGCGATGCTGTACAAGCACTAAAAAAGAATAAGACGTGAAGCTAGAGGATTTTGCCGTATTTTCGAGAAAGCATTAAAACTTAGCATACTTTGGTTACCGTTTGTTCGCTACAATATAACGACTGCCCAGCGATAGGCTGAATTCCGGCTAATAGACCATTTTCAAAACCCCGTCGGGCAACATCGGCGCTCGCCGTTTTTTGGAACCATGGTTAAGTTTCTAGAACGGGTTTATTCGGAGAATAGGGTGGTTATAACATGGGAAGCCGAAACTACGAGACCAGCAGCAATAAAAAGAGGTCTTAGACAGGGTTGCCCATTGTCTCCCCTGCTCTTTATGATATACCTCAGTGAGATGGAAAAAAGGTTAGAACAGTGTAACCTAGGTTTTGACCTGACTTACATGGAGGAAGGACATAAAGTAAATCAAGTATTGCCAGGGTTAATGTATGCAGACGACATTGTGCTCGTATCAGAGAGTCGTGAGACAATGCAGGAACTAATTAGGATTTGCGGCAGGGAAGGGGACAATTTAGGACTAAAATTTAGTAGGGACAAGTCTGGTATAGTAGTGTTCAACGACGAGAAGGGGGAACCCCTGGAGATACAGGACACATTGGTGGAACACGTAGAAAAGTACAAATATCTGGGAGTATGGTTAAGTGAAGGAAGACGGTATCTAAAAGACCAATAAGATATTGTAATAAAGAAGGGGAAACGAGATTCGGCTATCATGAAACATAGGGCACTATGGAACTATAATAGATATGAAGTCGTTAGGGGTGTATGGAAGGGAGTCATTTGGGAATGCGGTATTGTGTATGAGGTCAGAAATCTAGGCAGGTTTAGAGATACAGCAAAGGAGTGTGGGTAGGTTGGCATTGGGGGCACATGGGAATACACCAAATGAGGGAGTACAGGGGGATATGGGTTGGGCATCTTTCGAGAGTAGAGAAGCGATCAGTAAAGTAAAATTTGAACAAAGATTAGCTGAAATTGAGGATACACGGTGGGCAGCGAAAGTGTACAAGTATCTATATATGAAAAGTCTAAACACTAAGTGGACAAACCGAACCCGCAAGCTGAGATTTAAATACATTCAACGAGATGGAGCCGATCAGAGCGTATCAGTAGAAAAGGGAGTAAAGGAAACAGAGAGGAAATTGTGGGAAGAGAGAATACACGGGAAATCAGCTTTAACAATATACAGGGCACAAAAACAAGAAAGAAAGAAAGAACAACTGTATGATAATTCAGTGGGGAGTTCTTTGTTGTTTGAAGCTAGAACGGGGGTGCTAAGAACGAAAACGTACAGGGCTAAATTCCAGGAAGTAGACACTCTGTGCGACGTATGCAACCGCGAAAGGGAAACTATAGAACATGTAATTTTAAGGTGCACGGGGCTTCGTCCCACCCTCTTGGGGGGGATGTCTACGGATTTGGAGGGGGCACTGGGTTTCCCGGACATAGATGGACGAATGGAAAGGGAAAGAATTGCGGTAACTAAGAGGAGATTGGAAGACTGGTGGAAGAGATCTAGGGAAGGATAAAGGGGAAAAAAATACAGATAAAAATCAGCAATAAATTCACTTGAAAAGAGAGAGAGAGGGGGGGGGGCTGTTAGAACAAAATTCATACAATTGTTTTCAAAAAAGAAGGGACGACGAAATGTTAGGCTAGGTGGCACAAGCTGCCGCCCGATACAATGAGTATAGCCATTACCATCCATCCATCCATCCATGGGCGCGAAGCGCGCGATTGGGTCCGAGTCCTCGCCGAACGCTGACGTCAGCGCTCGCGTTCAATCCACGCTCCGAGTGCCTGCCCAAACAAAATGGCGGACTGGGATCATTGACGCAGGAGCGACTATAGATGGCTACGCAGTTTTGAAAAGTTTCTTGCAATGAATACTACATTCAGATGATTGCAGCTCTTTCCTTCTCATCCACGTTTGTTTTTGTTGTTGTTTTGTGTTTTTTGGGGGTGAGGAGGGGCCCTTAACACAAAAATCTTGTTGGAACTACGAAGGCTTCCTCTTGTCAAGGGACATTACCCGCGAAATAAACTCACAGAAAGATCGTGATTCCAAAATAAAACGATGCGCTGTCGTTGAACAGTAGTCATCTTAGGGCTATGTCTGTGATTGTTCGTGTCAACATAAGGAGTGAACCCAACAAACACGCGGGATGTCAAGTTTTACTTTATTTCTAAACATCTTTTTACGCGGAAAGCCCCGGAGGAGCTTTGGAATAAAAACAATCTATTCTAGCTAAAATCCTAAAACTCTAAACTAAGGCGGAAACGAGAGAAAATAAACGAAAACGCGACAGACACTCTCAAACCAAACTCGGAACATGGTAAACCAAGAAAATCGCACCTGTAGGTGGCCCGGCATTTTTGTCTGACGATTGATCTTTGAGATTTTCTAATGCTCCTTTCATCTTTTCCCCTTCTTGGAAAGGAGCGAACTAGAAAAAAAAATTAATTCACGGCATATAACTTATGGCAGACAGAAATGAATCTGTCACCCAAGTTTTACCAACACGTTTAACGTGGTAGGGTATTAGCGCTCCATCGTGATTTCTATGCTTCAGAAATCAGAGGAGGCTCATAATATGACCAACTATACTTGCGATGAAAGGTGAGGCATTAGGGATAATAAATTGACGTATAAAAATTCCCTTTTTTAACTAAGTTCGTTCTTAAAAACGATCTGTGGCGTGTCAGAAAATGAGCGCGTTTGTGCCTTTATGTTAGCAGTTAATAGATTAAAATTAATGGCAAAATAAAAACTAAATATGATTTAGCGATGCTGCTAGGAATATATCGCTCGTCCGAGTAATTTAGCGGGCATAAGCGAGCAAAGACGCCGATACGTGTACGCTTTGAATAAACACCCTTGCCAGTCATACCTTCACCAAACCTCAGCAGACTAAAAGGACCATGAACTCCAACGTGAGTCAAGTGCAATGAGCGAAGGCGCTTTACAGTGGCAGGCATTTGTGAAAATGCAAAGCATCCGTTTCGTACTGATAATAATTATCTATGTATTATCTTATTAATACCTAAGCTAATGCTTTCGTATTAACGAGAATAAAAAGGATGCCAGTGGTATCCTTTTTAGTCTTAATACCAAAACCAAAAAGGATGCCACTGGAGTTAGAAACACCATGCCTGTTCATTAGGTATGTATGCATTATAATACGTCACAAAAATCTAAAAGCGAAGAGGCTCCTTCGTTTTTTTTTTATGGCCGTTTGGGGTCCCTGTGAGGCTTTCGCATGTTCTTATTCTTCATTACCAAGCGGTTACTTAAAGCTATTTCAAGGAAACCGTAGTCGCTATAGTAAGGACCCTGGTGGTTAAACCAGTAGCAAGAAGCAGCTGCTTGTAATCTACACATACGTTGCTCCATCTGTAAAATGTACATCGCTTCTTGTACATCATGCAATTCGGCTGGTATACCGATTACACTCACCCGTTGGTTCATTGAAAAATTGATCTGCTCTTAATTTGTCAGGTGAAAATTGGAAACCTGAGATATGGTAGCCTATCTCTCACTGCACTGCAGGCAGATAAAACCTATGTTCGCCAATCACTTCCTTAAAAACGTACTCCGATTTGTCTGTGTTGAGAAAAGCGGCAGGACACTCGTCTGTAGACGCCCCGGACAGTTCTGCTACTCTTGAATACTTCCAGTGCTTGGCAGCCCGGTCCTGATGCTCCGCCATTGAAGAGGTCACGTGATGGAACTCACCCTCCCCCACCTTCTGACTGGTCTGCGGTCTGTCGCGGGATGGTTTCCGGAACCGCGTGAACGAGTCGCGTTCTCTTACGTTTTCCACTGATCTTAAGACTTCTGCTGAGTCATCCTTACGTCCGGAGCCCCGACTACCCGGAGAGGACACTGCCTCAGGCGCGGGAAAGATGATGTCCTTGACGACCGCTTCCCTCTTCACTGGCTTCGTCCGCTCGACGACTTCGACGTTCTTTCTGTGGCTCCGTGAGGTGAAGGCTTCCTGGGTGGTGGTCGAGAAGGTCATTTCTCCGGTCACCTTCAGGTTGTCCGAAGGCCGATAGGGCTCGGGTTTCGGAGGAATCTTGACCTCGCAGTAGGCTTCGCCCGACGTGGTCGTCTTGGGCATCGGGTCGTCATCCTCGCCAAGTTTGCGCAGACATGGTTCTCTCTTGATAGGCTTGACTCTGGCCGTCGGAGTGACCTTCTTGAAGGTTTCTCTGGTCGTGGTTGACATCTCTGTGGAACACTGTTCGTTGCGAATCTTGAGGTTAGACGTGGGTCTGAATGGCTGAGGACGTTCGACCGTCACTGGTTTGAAGGCAGCTTGCGTTGTGGTTAAGACGTCGCCGGACGGCCGATGTTGTTTGTCCGATTTGGGGTCAGCACCTTTTGGTCGTGTGTAAGTTTTGAACCTGTCCCGCTTTGTTTTCCTGTAATTTTCTTCTACTCGCTCTGCGTAGCATCTTTGCTCGTGTTCCCATTTCTTGTACTCCGCTTGCGAAGTGGTGTGGTAGTCTATGGTGTCTTCACCGAGAACTATGCTCGATTCTGTTTTTCTGATAGGGTAGCGAGCTTCTACGGATGATGGGACTTCTTTAGAGTAGCCAATTTTGTCTTCATTTCTAACCACGTAAGAAGAACTGTCTCCGCTCAGTTTCAGCGTCGACACTGGTCGAACCGGCACAGGTACTTCAATCACTGTCTTGCGAGCGTATTCGTTCTGATTGCTGGTATCGAACGTCATATGTCCCTCGGAGGTGATATTCGGCTTTGGGTAGTATGGCTTTCGGGGTTGAAAGGAGTCTCCAAGACGGTCTTTGAAAGCATCGGAAGTGGTCGTTGTGAAGTCCCGGCCATTCTCACCATCCACAACTCGAAGTGACGTCTCCGGTCGTACTGGTACAGGCTTTTCGAATACCTGCCCATGAGTTCCAGCAGATTCCTTAACGGCAGTAGTTTCGTCAACCTGCGCCCGGATTCTCTTTGTGATTTCTGCCTGCTGTGGGACCTCGCTTTTATTAATGTCTCTTACGGATTGGGTATCGCCCCGTTTTAAGATGTCTTCTTCAGCTCCTTCTTCGAGCACTCTTGAGAGATCAGCTGTTGACTCTTTAGACTGCTCGATTCGTTTTTCAAAACTGCTCTTTTGCTTTCTGAAATTGTCGATGTTAACTGAACGTTTATGTGAATTGCCTGCTTCGTAATGTCGATGGCCTTTCTGAGAGTTAGCCTCTTCAGCAATCGTTTGCGTTGCAGCTGTTGCAGCCTTTTCTCTGCCACGTCCTTGGATCGTTTTTAATGATGCCTTTGAAACTCTGGCATCCTCATGCACCTCAGAACCGGGCTTGCTTCTCTTTTCATTCTTACGCTTGCTCTGGGGGCTAAGAAGACCCTGTATTTCCGCTATTAGCTCTGTGGAATCTTTCCTGCCAAAAAGCGAGATATGTGTCTTGCTCTTGTCGCCATTCTTAATCCTCCTTAGCTCGTCCTCTGTCGCCGAGTACTTCTGGAAAACGTCATGGCTCTGCGGTCGTCGTGGCGCCGCTGCCGTTCCGCGGGTGTCGTAGTTCTTGTAGGCCTCGCTGTTCGTCGTCTTGTAGCTGGTGGGTCCCTCTAGCCTCAAATTCTCTTCTGGGAAGTAGGGCTTTCTGCGACCTTTGAACCTCCGCTTCTGCATGACGTGGTCAATGTCTCGCTCAGTTCTCGTTTCTCCGTGACCCGAAACCAGCCCAGCTGCTTGCCAACGGTCGTCTGCGTCTGCGATGAAGTGAGACTCCTTCTCTCGCCAGTGCCGCCTTCCTTTCCGCGAGGCAGCAGCGCGTGGGTCACTATCGGCCGAACTGCAGCCGCTGCTGTTTCCGAACAATTTGGACAATGATTTAGGCTTTACGGGCCTCACGCGCTCCATTTTCTTCTTGTAGTACTCCATTTCGTTGGTGGTATGCAGATCCATTTCTCCGGAAGCCATTCGAAGGTTGTCCTTGGGGTAGAACGGTATCGGTACATCCGGATGAAAATATCCGGCCATATCTGCCATTGATGTCCCGTTCGTTGATTTCCTTTTTTCTTTAGTGGATCTCGAACCGGCTGGTTTCTTTCTAGTGCTTGTTGATTTCTTGCGGCTTGTAGGGTCCTCGGGCGCAACACCATATTCCTGCATCTCAAGTCTGGCTGCATCTTCGATTCCAATCTTCTGAGTACTCAGGTGTGGCAGGTCCTTCTCATGCTGTTCTCTTGCTTCAAGGTGTGGTTCCTGGCTGGTTACTAGGGATTCTGCGGCTTCAGCAACGTCAGCTTCTGTCCGTCTTTTCTTGGAATCACCCTCAGTTTCGGCAACTTCCACATCGTAAATTGGATCGTCGAACCTTCGGGGCCGGAGATGCCGGGTCACCGCCTCCGTCTGTTCCCAGGCCTTGAAGTCATCCGAGGCCGTAGTCGAGAAGTGTGACTTGCCTTCAAACCACAGACTTGTTTTGGGCCGGTGCGCCTGACCTCGGGAACTCGATGCCTTCTTCAAACGAGCGTCTTCAAATACCCCAGCTGCTGCCTGGTCGACGTGCTTCGCAGAAAAGTAGTCGGAACTGGTCGTAACGTATTCTTGGGCCCCCTCTAGCCTCAGCGAGGTCTTCGGGCGGTACCGTGATGGCGGGTACCTCTCGGGGAAAATTTGTGCACCGTATTCTTCCTTCTTAGTATCCTTCGAATCTTGTATATCCCCAGCCGTTTGACCACGTCTGTCTTGATCCGCAGCTTCTGGTGACCGCTCCTGGTGCCCTCTATCGAGTCCACGAGCGGACAGAGCTTGGTGACCTGCCCTAAGATGAGAGGCCACGTCGTTGTCGCTGAGCACTTTGCTCCTGAACTTTTCATCCAGGGCTGCTGCATCTGTAGCTGCTCCGTTGAGGAAAGCTTGGGAAGCTCCGTGGCCTTGCCTGGAATGTACCCTCCGCCCGGAGACGGTTGTCGTTTCGCTGGCGTCATCTTGACGTTCGTTGCTGCGATAGGACCTGGCGATTTGAAGAACTCTGTCGGGCGACACCTCCCACTGCCTTCTGCCTGCAGCGTCCTTTTCATCTGAAATGAAAATTTGTAGGTACATGTTATTATCGCGGCATCATTGGCATTTCTCACGTGACTGACCATTTATGCAGACTTGTCATCACACGCCATAATTCATATCTCAGAACCTCATTTTAGCATGTAACATAGTGGCGTCACAAGATATCCTGCTACACTGATATGACGACAGCTCACGCAAAGGTGACGAGTCGGATCGCACCGTGGTTTACAACTCATTAGGATGGCCTAAGGCTCCGAAGTGCCGCGAGTGACAAGAACATTCTAGAGAAAGCTGTAAGTATTTCAGACTGACAGACCGGCGAAGCTAGCAAAAGATATAAAGTATAAACCGCATGTGAGCGATTTGGCGAACGACGAGGCAAGCAACGGTGACGAGGACCCGCTGTCTCTCGGTCAGTCGCGCGACGAGGCGAACAGCACAAAAGCGACGGGACCAAGCGACCAAGGGAAAAAGTGACGTTTTCTAGAAATCCTCAAACCGAGCGACGCGACGAGCGACAATGAGAAATCTCCGTCGCTCGTCGCTGACTTTCTTCACTTGTCGCCGTCGCTCGTTTCGTCACTCGCTAAATCACTTACATGCGGTTCAGCCTTAAAGAAAAAAGAGTCATAGTACAGGCTAGCTGGTGGAAGTCAACCGCTCTCTCTCTCTGTTTATATATATACAGGGTGTTTCACGAAAGGTGGACAAATTCCAGATTGCGAAATCTACGCATCGCACCAAAAAAGAGGCTTGTGTCGTCTTGGTCACAAGCCAGGGGCCTAGTTAGGAAAATTATTAAAGTTCGGGATGATTATGTGGTTAATTATTTTCGATTAATTTTTTTAATATTGAATTTAAAGGCATGATTTTAGTTAGAATCTTGCTGAGCATCATCGAAAAAACTAAATCAACAAATTTCGGAACCATAGAAGGCACGCGCGATATTTTACGGCTTTCTGAAAAACCGCAAAAATTCGACGGGTTTTTAAGTTTCGGTTTGCAATCGGAGCGCATCTCGGCACCGACGGCACTGCATCCCGTGGAGAAATAGTGCAACCAACCTCTGCTGCGCTGTCCTCGCGCCACGCAACAGAGGCTGGTTGCGCTATTTCTCCACGGGGTGGGGTGCCGTTGATGCCGAGAAGCGCTCCGATTGCAAACTGAAACTTAAAAACCCGTCAAAATTGTGCGGTCTTTCAGAGCCGTAAAATACCGCGCGTGCCTTCTATCGTTCTGCAATTTTTTTGATTTAGTGTTTTTCGATGATCCTGAGCAAGATTCTAATTGAAACAATGCCCTTAAACTCAATATTTAAAAAAATTAATTACGCGAAAATAGTTAACAACTTAATTATCCCCAGCTTTAATAATTTTCCTAAATAGGCCCCTGGCTTAATGCCAAAATGACACAAGCCTTTTTTTGGTGCGATGCGTAGTTTTCGTAATATCGAATTTGTCCACCTTTCGTGAAACACCCTATATATATATATATATATATATATATATATATATATATATATATATATATATATATATATATATATATATATATATATATATATATATATATATATATATATATATATATATATATACCGGGTGTTCATTTTTAATTCGAACAGATTTATTACAAAATATCCGAAAAAGATGCACTAGTACGGTTTGTTCAAGTGAGTTATACGGCCAGGGGGACATATTATAGGGGGCTAATCGTAACAATCAGTCGGCTAATTAATTAAAGTTTGTTCATTAACTTTTTAATTAATGAAAATAGACATATGGTTCCAATTAGAAACTTGCTCAGCGTCATCGAAAACCCCTAATTCAGTCATTTTCAGAAAGACTTTGAGCGCGTGAGAAGCGTAGTAGTGCACTAAAGTTACCACTCGTGGAGCAGGTACAAAGCTGGGGCTAGATAAAGCCCGGTTCACACAGTTGCGTTTGACTGCGTTTGACTGCGTTGCGGCAGCGAGACACCAGGACATCCCTGCTGCTTATATCGCGTGCCAAGAAGATTCCTTGAATTGGATTCCACGCTTCATACGAAGCGCTGTGCTTCGAACCGGGCTTTATCTAGCCCCAGCTTTGTACCTGCTCCACGAGTGGTAACTTTAGTGCACTACTACGCTTCTCACGCGCTCAAAGTCTTTCTGAAAATGACTGAATTAGGGGTTTTCGATGACGCTGAGCAAGTTTCTAATTGGAACCATACGTATATTTTCATTAATTAAAAAGTTAATTAACGAATTTTAAGTAATTATCCAACTTCTCGCAAGGATTAGCCACCCACATAATGTCCCCCTAGCCGTATAACTCACTTGAACAAACCGTACTAGTGCATCTTTTACGGATTTTTTTGTAATAAATCTGTTCGAATTAAAAATTAACATCCGGTATATATATATATATAGCCTACAGTTGGTGACGCCAACTGTAGGCTACAGTTGCTCTGGCCTACAGTTGGTGACGTCAAAAGTCTAGCACTACGGCCGTTTTACCTAGAAGGTGTTGGAATCTCTGGAGGATATATATATATATATATATATATATATATATATATATATATATATATATATATTGTGACGTGTATACTTCACGATGTCCCCTTCATCGTCTTTCAGCATGGTGGCCGAGGAGGACGAGGCCCGCGTGCGCTTGAACTGGATGCGCGGGCAGAGGCGCGCTCAATGCTTAAAAGTGCGGACATAAAAACGATCGTCGATTCTTGGTCTTCGTCTCATATTGGTGTCGGAAATGCCGTAACAGCGAGTACACATCGCGACACTGTTAGCGCGAACACGACACCGGCGCCTTTTCGAATTTTAATCCTAAATAGTATTAGCGAGCACGAAATTTTATCACTTACATTATAGAACTAAATGAGCTCTTTCAGTAGCAATAATAACTTGGATGACATCCCTTGGTTTCAAAGAGAAAAAATGAAAAAACCGGCGGTCGCTTGTTCGCGCTAACAGTGTCGCGCTCTGTACCTTGTCTGGATCAGGTCTGATGCCCTCTTTACTAACCAAGTGACCAATAATCTTAATTTGACGAGCAGCAAAATGGCATTTCTTTGTGTTAAGCTGCAATCCTGCCGTTTTCAGGCACGTAAGAACCTCGACGAGACGCTCGAAGTGTTCCTCAAAAGTGCGAGGGAAGACAATAACGTCATCCAAATAACAAAGACAAGTTCGCCATTTCAGTCCCCGTAGCACGTTATTGATCATGCGCTCGAACGTAGCAGGTGCATTGCACAGGCCAAACGGCGTGACATTAAATTCAAATAGACCGTCAGGTGTAACGAAAGCCGTTTTCCTTTTATCTTTTTCGTTGAGAGGAAATTGCCAATAGCCAGATCGTAGATCAAGAGACGAGAAAAATTCTGCACCCTGCAACGTGTCAAGTGCATCATCAATTCGGGGAAGGGGGTACACGTCTTTCTTTGTGATAGCGTTAAGACGCCGATAATCAACGCAAAAGCGAATGCTACCATCCTTCTTCTTAACTAGAATCACGGGAGAGGAAAAAGGACTGGATGACGGTCTAATGATGCCTTTGTTCAACAGACGTAGGCGACAACGTACTCGCTGTTACGGCATTTCCGACACCTATATGAGACGAAGACCAAGAATCGACGACCGTTTTTATGTCTGCACTTTTAAGCATTGAGCGCGCCTCTGCCCGCGCATCCAGTTCAAGCGCACACGGGCCTCGTCGTCCTCGGCCACCACGCTGAAAGACGATGAAGGGGACATCGTGAAGTATACACGTCACAATATATATATATATATATATTTGTTTGATGAGGCGATATGATCCGCGGTCGGACCATATCGTGTCATCAAACAAATGACACCAGTCGCATGCCATGTCGAACCACTCTCACCACCATCCGATGCCCGCTTCCGAAACGACGACATTATTCACGTAAATCGGCTAAAGAAATACGTTCAGCCCCAGCCAACCCCTCCCAAGCACTAATCTCCGAGATGCTCCTCACCGTACAACTGCAAACACCATTACCGCCTTCCTGTCTATAAAATCTCCTGCTGCGTCCTACTTCACACGGACACCGCCCCCACAACCCCCTCTCCCTCCTCCCCCCCCCCCCCCCCCGAGAGGGGGGGGGGGGGAGATAATTGTGACGTGTATACTTCACGATGTCCCCTTCATCGTCTTTCAGCATGGTGGCCGAGGAGGACGAGGCCCGCGTGCGCTTGAACTGGATGCGCGGGCAGAGGCGCGCTCAATGCTTAAAAGTGCGGACATAAAAACGGTCGTCGATTCTTGGTCTTCGTCTCAATATATATATATATATATATCAATGCATATATCCTCCAGAGATTCCAACACCTGCTAGGTAAAACGGCCGTAGTGCTAGACTTTTGACGTCACCAACTGTAGGCCAGAGTGGGGCACAGAGCAGAAAAAAGTGCTTCCTCAGCGTTCGTCTATGAAGTGTGTTCTGATCGACTGAACACAGCGGAAGGCTTCAGCGCAGCAGCACTGTACAATCTCTGCCCCCCGCTGACCCCCGGAAGGTGACGTAGATAATCTATTACAACTGCATTGCTACCTACGAGGTGCTGACTTAACCCGGCTTCCCACTGCCAGCTGAAGTTTCGTGGCCCACCTTAATTATGCTTCACTGTTTATGGTGAGGTGAACCACAGCGGACGCTACGAGCCATTCTAGCGGTAAGGATCGACGAGGGCTCCGCGGGTGGGCCGTTAGCACCTGAGGGAAATGGCCGGTAGGAAAGCGTTGACGTAAACACTTCCCGTGGTGGGCGACCTTGAGAGACAGGCGTACTTTACGACGCGAGGTTCGGAACGCGCGTTTTCTGCTGAGAGAATCAGGGCGTGCGTTTCGTGTCGGGAGAACGTGGCGGTTTTGGCTGGCACTGTTTACATTGGTGTAGGCTTTCTTTATCGCGTGTTAGGGGCATGACAGAACGGCAACGTGAGACCGTGTCTCGCGGAATGAATGATGGGGAAGCCCAGTCGGCGCTGCCCACACCGAGGTCGGCTGTATCACTTGCCTTGCCAGTTCTAGATATAGGATGCTTTCATCCGAACCCGCGTGACCTTTGGCCGTGAGATATACGCAAATCGCGGGGTCTCACGCTGAAATGTAGGCAATTGTCCCATGGTGAGAAAGTTAGCCGAATGGTTGTGGCGTTTCGGCCAATGAGAAACGCTCGTCTAAGGATGCGTCGAGGATTCGCCGGTCCGCCAAAAAGGGATGGGCCAACGAGCAATTTCGAGAAGAAACGCCGCAAGTGAGTTTCAGTTCGTGCTGGAGCTCGAGAGCTGACGCTCCGGAATCGAGCCCGGTCGAGGGACTCCGAGGGACAATGTCCCCGTAATCGGAACTTAATCCCACGCCCCAGCCAACTCCCGAGCTTGGATAAGCTAACATCCGAGCAACTTTCTTCCCAAACCCCGTACAAGGGGAAGTTACCTTTTGCAGTATTATTTCGCTTGTGTATTTTCATTCGCTACGAAAGTATTAAATTGTTCATTGAAAAGTAACTACCAGGTTCAACTGAGTTAGTCATCGATGGCCAAGGGAAGCTACTTCGTATCTAGCAAGAACCGCCCAGCTTCCCACAACGAAGTTCGTCACCCCATCTGGACCTGGCAACCCGGACGGCGCAAGGTGACACAGCGAACGCGTACTCCAGCCAATGGCAGTAATGCGAGCCTGCCACGTGACTTCACGCTCCGTGCTTTGCGTCCGGAACGTCACACGGTCCATTCGGCGTTTGATTTTCTGCGATGGCTCATAGAGTCCCTTGCGATCTATCTTAGGGTGACACCTATAGTCTTAAGACAGCTTAAGAAAGTTAAGACAGTTTAAGAAACTTAAGACAGTTTAAGAAACTTAAGACAGCTGAAGAAAAGCACAGCGTGGCGAGTACAGAGAATAGTGCGATCACCCAGCGACCCATAAGGCTGCGGCGTTAGCGGATAAGAATCGCCGAAGAATCACGAGGCAATAAGCATGAGCATGACAAGTGACGTCTTGCGTTTGTTAAGCTGTTGGTCACTATAGCGTACTAGGATTTGGTCAACACCAACGTTACTAGAACAACTCAGTTGGGAAACTGCCATTGAGCCTGCTTTGAAAAGGTAGCTTCGATCCGTACTCGAGAACCGAACTAATGGCGATCGCTTAGCCGCCATTTCTTCCTCGGCTGCCTCTCCGAAAACTGCACGCCTGCATGTATCGGTTCAGGTCAAGTCGCGCAAAGGCCCGTGGCGCCATCTCGCATTGCCTTTTTGCAGTAGCAATATAAATAAACTTTCATGTTTTGACTTGTCGCTGTTATTGTATTTAGTTTTGTCCCGGTGGACGCCAGAGGTTCGGGTTTCAAGGGTGAGTGAGTTTCCCAAGATCATACGACGATGTATACTTACGAGCAGCGTGTGCAAGGGCCAGTGACCTGTGGGTGTCTTTGAGGGAAAGCACTGACGACGCGGACCGGCATCTGTGTTTCCTGCGTTCCAAATCGAAAACAAAAGTGCGCTGTTAGCGTGCGTCAGCATACCGTATTTTCCGGACTATAGTCCGCACCCGGTGTATAGTCCGCAGGGACAAATTTGGGGTCAAAAATTAAAGTTTTTGCTTAGATAGTCCGCACCCGGTGCATAATCCGCACCTGGTGCATAGTACGCACCTGGTGCTTAGTCGACACGAAAATCTTCTCATGGACGGCACCCCTTGACAAATGTATGCTTTTTTAACTCACAAAGAAGCCTATAATACACATAAATCATCATTAACATACTCTTTCATTCACAAAATCTGTCACGTCTCGGTATAATCAATGATATTGAAAAACAAAAATCCTGTATAGTCCGCACGCGTAGATAGTCCGCACTGCCCAAAATTTCAACTTTTAAACATGTATAGTCCGCGGACTATAGCCCGGAAAATACGGTAATTTTATTACGCGACAATCATTGTACTTCATTCAGCAAGCTCATTATGTATACACTCTAAAATAATTTTTAAAAGTAGTGAAGTGAAACAGTGGATCATTCATTGTGCATCTTCTACTGAAGCTTGATCTTTTTTTTTCTTTTTTGGTTTATAGAGAGAAACAATGAATGAACAAAGAAATAGACCATATTGGGACACCAGCTGCTTCGTTGAATCTATGAAGAAAATTCGCAAAACAGCTAAGTTGACGCTTTTTTTTTTTTTAACGTGAAACGTTCTTTGGCTAGGTGTTCGGCATTTTGTGAAGCTCAAAGCTGAAGCCTGGATAAAAGTGTGGCCGCGAGGCTCGACACTGGTTGGTTTTGAGTAAAACTAAAAAAAGCCTTCGCAGCAGAAAAAAAAAAAAAAAAAAAAAAAACAATGCTTGCGCTCGGCGGGAATTGAACACAGACTACTTCGTTTATTAAGCGAGTACCTTTCCAGTCTGTCACACTTTTTTTTTTAATAAGAACAATAATTTATTTACAGGAGTTTTACAGGTGCGCGGCAGTGATAGCCAGTTTTCGCTATCGTGTGACGAATGAAATACAATGGCACATCACATGAAACAATAACAGCAGGTCAACGAACAGGTTTTGCATGTTTCAATGAGAAGAGGAAGAATGGAAAAAGTGAGCTATTTTGCCGGGAAAGCAGAAAATGCAATCTATTGATGACTAAACACACTTTCCGCACTCTTAAAAAAAATCTTTAGGACATATGGCTGATGACCCGTCTGATAATAAAAGTGAGAAGGCGTTTACGAGCGACCTCTCCGGCACTCCGTCGGACTTGACCCTCCTGCCCTCAAGGTGTGAAACGCAATCAATCACACGCCCCAGCGCCCCTCAGCGCGCGCCTTCACGCTGCGTCTCCAGATGGGAGCTGGTAGTTCTCGTCCCGTGGTAGAGGACACTCCCGGCGGCGCCCTTCGTCCTCTACTTGTTTCTGCACGCACTGCCACTGGTCCGTCAAAGTGTCCGGCTGCCTCTCAGTCACCGAAAACACCCAGTTCAGTTTGGCCATGAAGTAGTCCCAAGTGGGGCACTGCACCAACGCGATGCGCGACTGCCAAATGGAGTGGAGACACAGAAACAAGAGCAGACACCTCACCTGCGAGGTGTCCATCTCCCTAAGATCCGGGTACTTGAAGTTAGCGCACTCTACGTCAAAAGCTGTCCTCAGCTGGAGCATCGTCATCTTGTCCCAAGAAAGGTAAGCGTCGGAGCAGTGGACGAGGACATGCTGCAGAGTTTGGGAGGCTCCGCACAGATCGCAGTTCACCAACCAGGGGCGAAGATGTCTTTTCGGTGTAGCCAAGTCCTCACAGGAAGTATCTCGAGGTGCATACGCACGAAGAAGTCCCTTCTGGACACAGGAACGGGAAGGCGTCATGCGCGCTTGAATAGCCGCAGTGCTCCGTCCGGTACTGGCGGTGGCCGATACAAAGGACAAAGGACAAAGGACAAAGTATATAGAGGAGACTTAAAAAACTGTGAAATAAATGTTGCTCCTCTGCCCGCACCACATAGGTATAGCAGGCATGCTAAAAAGTCTGCTCCCACCCTGGGCAGCAGACGGGAATCCAATCCAACATAAATGAATCGGATCCTCAGATCAAATGCGAATTTTGTGTGGAACACCACTTGGGAACTTGGAAAAAATTACATCTGGGCCCAGCCAAAAGTACAACCCAGGAAGGACCACCGGGGAAACAGGGTCCCCGGAGCCCGACAACCAGCCCGACTCCGCGACAAGACACAAAATGCGCCGCACTCGTGGGTCGACGACAGTCAATGACAACCTTGAGCCACCAACCAATCGCCGTAGTGATATTTGCTTTTCCCCTTGGTTAGAGAGGAGTCCCATCCCGAGTCTCCTCCCCCCAGGTAAGGGGTCTTTCGCCAGAGCCTCCGTTGCAGCAATGAAGCTGGCAGGGTGCACCACGGGCAGGTGGAGGTTGACTTCCCGCGCGGCGACAACACAGAGAGAGCGGGGGAAGGTCAAGGAAACTACGTCCCAATACAGCCTCGTTCGGTCGACGATCGTCAGGCACTCCACGCAAAGTGGGCCTTGAAAAACTCGAAGGAAGGTGCCATCTCTCTGTAAAACCGCAGGGCGGCCACCTTGGTTGCACGCCCGTTTGTGTTTACCATCCACCTTCACAGGTAAGGAAAGTCAAGGTGGTGGAGCGCGGCGAAGGCAAGACCCTTCGCGTCCCGCAAAAGGAGAAAGCGCTGGAGCTTGAGCACGACGATGACCAGGCCGAGTCCACCACTCCCCTGATGAAGGAAGAGGTTATCCCTGCGTGTTCGTTCCAATGTATCTCCAGACGAAGACAGTCCAGCCTCAATGTATCTCCTTGGCCGTGGCTCCAGGGAACCAGACGGCTTCTGCCCTGTAAAGGACGGCCCGATAGGAGACAGCGTTGCAGACGTGCACTCGACCGAAGAAAGGCAGATTTCTGCTCTGCCACGGCGAGAGCTGTACTGCGATAGATTTGGCCGTTCTCTTACATACTGCCGTCCGTGGTTCCGTTGGATCCACTGAAACGCCGAGAGAATCACCAACCGAAATGGTCCATTCCATGCCTGCGAATCGTTTCGGTGTCGTAGCCCACCCCTCGAGCCACGAACCAACCGAGTCGATGTGGTTGATCTCCGTGCCAGAGGCTGCGCAAAGAACCTCGACGTGCCGCACGGCGGCCTCTACCTCCGCCTTGCGGGAGCAGATGAAGGCCACATCATCCGCGAAAGCGAGAACGCTGACGTTCTCGTTCCCAAGTCTCAAACCCGCGATTTAATGATATCCGCCGATCGCGCAGCACCGCGGCTCCAGCTGCAGTGCGAAAAGGATAGGAGGGAGGGGGCATCCCTTTAGGACCGATCTTGCGACGGTGATCGGCATTCTTTTTCTCCGTTGACCAGAAGGCGCGTGCTGATGTCACGGTAGCAGAGATCCACCCACTCCCGCAGCTCCTCTCCCACGCCGAGGTGATCCAGTGCCGCCCACAGGAAATCGTGCGGTCCAATGCTTGCCGAAGGTCGAGTTGCAGCACGGCAAGAGGCTGATGACTTTCCGCGGTTGCCTGGCAGGCCGAGCGCATTACGTGAACGTTCCTTGCCATGAAGCGACCTCGGAGCCCGTAGCCTTGGTGGTGTTCTATGACAGATTGCAGTCAAATGTCCAGCCGTCTTGACAAACGTTTTACGAGAATTTTATAGTCGGAGCAGAGCAGACTTGTGGTGCGATTTCCCGTGACCTCGGCGACAATGAGCGCAGTGTGGCTCTCTCGCATGCTCGGCGGAAGTGGTTTCCGCTCCCGGATTTCTTCGAACACCCGCACCAAGGTCGGGCAGAGCGCGTTGAAGAACAACTTGTCGAACTCCGATTCGATCCCGTCCGGGCCGGGTGCCTTGATTCGGGAAAGCTTCTTTATGGCCTCCGCAACCTCCGACTCCCGAATCGAGCGGTTGATGACATCCCCTTTCTCCTGGCAGTCCCCGTAAAACGAACTCGAAGGAATGCTCGTCCACCGCCTCCTTTCGGAGCAGTTTTCTGTAGGATTCTTCGAAGGCGTCCCAAATTTCGTCCTGCGTCGTGGCCACGCCCCTTCAGCTCCCCACCTCGGTCGCAGTGTTTTTCCTCGCTCCTTGCCGCTCGTGGGTGCGAAAGGTCTTGGACGGTTGGGTTTCTCCCTCGAGGGTTTGCACTCGGCTCCTTACTTGAGCATCTGCTCACTTACGCATCTTTACTTGCGCGCCGAGCATTTGCTCTTTGCACTTCTGAGTGTCCTTCCGAAAACCTCAGGGGCAGCGCTCCTCCTCCTCCAGAAGCGCCGTCATGGTCCGCGTGGGATGAGTTCTCCACCCACCCGAGCCTCGGCGCTCTTCCGACTGCCAAGCGCGCAGGCGGTCTCGCAGACCCGCAACTTCAATTGATCCCAGGTCACGGAGTCCACTACATCTCCCCCAAAGAAATCTCCAGCGCCGTCTGCATGCCCTCAACGAACTCTTTGCTCTCTAGAAGGCCGGCGTTCATTTTCCGTGCCACGTCACGTCATGCCCGGCAGACTCTCGGCCCAACGGCCCGCAGCGTGGTAGCGACGAAGCCGTGGTTCGAAAAGGGCTCGACCTTCGCGTCGTAGGACGTGATCCTGTCGGAGAGATCGGCGGACACGTAGTACACTCGGTCGAGTCTTGCCTGCCCCTTTCCCTGCCATCTTGCGAAGCGCGGCGAGAAGGTGTCAAGTGCTTCGGTCACGTCCACCAGGTCGAAGTCACTCACGGCGTCGCGAAGCGTCGCTGCGCCCTCGTCGGCCCCAGTGAGCCGTGAGTTGAGGTGGCATTTGGCGGAAAAGCCCTGCGGGGCATCCTCTCTGCGTCCGGCAGATAGCAACTTGACACCCTGTCACGTGTTTTTCGAACCCGGGTTAGCACCGGTATCTCCAATCCAGGAATTGTTATCGAGTGTTTACATGCCACGCGTTAAGCCAGTCGCTAAAACTTGCCGATGAAGAGCGCCGAGAGCGTTGACGCCACACGTTTCATGTACAACGCAATTGCTCGGCAATTTGCTCTACATTTATATGTATTTTGCATTGCGGGGAGTAATTACACCAAATAAATATACATTATACAAAACTACAACCAATGTATACATACAAAATAAGTGCAAACGTTATTTACACTAGGTACCATAACTAGAATCTTGAAAACTTTATAACATGTGGGGGGCGCATAATTGTCGCTTGCGCAGTCCAACCAGTTACATTCGTGTACAGTAACAGTGCAAAACGCGCGACTTGCATGTGACGTCATAATCTGTTGGTGCTGGTGAATTCATACCTTTTAATGCCGACTATGATAAATTCACTGGTACGGAATGAATACTGCAGAAGGTGCGCGCTCAGCAGCAAGACCACCACAACCGTGGCTCATGTCATCTGATGTCAGTGTAAGCCATGCACGGCTTCTCGCCGTCATTCAATAACAAAACTACTATTTTATTGTTGTTCGATTGTTTCGCGATGTTGAGCTGTAACTTCACGCCTTTTTTTTTTGCGTTTAGCAACAAATGTAGTGGCACCATCTTTTCGGTAGCTTGGGCACACTTCCGGTTTGGGTATATTTTCTAACGTTTTACGCATCATTCTTTCACCATAAAAGTGAATTGTGTGTAAGACTGGCAGAAGCGATCATTTCCTGTAAATAGCGCGCACATATTTAATCTCGCAAATACTGCGAAACTCGCCGTCAAGCCGGGAACCAAAAGTATTTGAGGGCTATTTGCACACTGGCGACACAACCTTACAACTCGTGCGAGAAATAGCGAATACACAAAATAAACAGGCACCCGTTTTGTTTTGATTTATTTTAAGCATAATTTTTTTTTTAAAGCTACCCCCCAATCCCAAAATGCTGTCCGTCCGTCCTTCCGTCCGCCCGTCCGTGCATTTTCCGCTAAATTTAGCGGGGAAAGTGGCATCACGTGAAATCACGTGACCTATATACCTTAAATAATTTGGCGACACGTGACCTACACGTCAACTCAGTTTCCCCACTTAATTTAGCGGTAAAATTCACGTCTTGCGGCCAAAACTTCAATTAAGTTAACCGCTAAATTTAGAGGGAAACTGACGTCACGTGACCTATACACCAATTCAGTTACCCGCTGATTTTAGCGGGGGAAATCGTCGTCACCTGACCTGAAGTCGCGTACACCTAAACAACCGTTCAGTTTCCCCGCTTAATTTAGCGGGAAAATTCACGTCTTGCGGCCAAAACTTCAATTAAGTTAACCGCTAAATATATAGAGGGAAACTGACGTCACGTGACCTATACACCAATTCAGTTACCCGCTAAATTCAGCGGGGGAAATCGTCGTCACCTGACCTGAAGTCGCGTACACCTAAACAACCGTTCAGTTTCCCCGCTAGATTTAGCGAGAAACTATACGTCAGGTGTCACACCGATTCCCTCACCAATAGACCTTTCCGTAAATAGGTGGTGCCCCCAGAGTCTGCTTCACGTATTGTGACTTCCAGATGTACGGCACGTGAAAGTATCCAAGAAGCGAAGACAAAGTTGACGTTGGTTTAACAGTTCGTGATTTCAGAAGGCGGGAAGGCAGAAGGAAAGCAAAACAGATGACCCTCTATTCCGTTCGCTTCATTTTTGCGTGTGTTCGGAGCTCCTAACGATGAAAAAGAACTAATCGTGCCGCTACCAGGATCTACCGGAGGCGTTCGAGCCGACACACGAGCGTTCATCCGATCAGCCAGACCCTTGCCCTCGTTGCAAGGTCTCCTGGGATTTTTCGGAAAAGGTATATTCCCTATAATGCATTCTATGCTTTGAAGGACTTTAAAGGTAAAGCTCCCTGCCAATTTCTTTCTTTCTTTTTTTTTCGTTTCTTCGGGAAGCTGTGTGACATGCGGCGCTTTTAATAGAACGTTTTCGCGTACCGTTTCAGTGATAACCTTACCGTTAACGAAACTTCCACGCGACAACAGCGCATCGCCGTCAAAACCTGCTCTTAATACTCTTTTTTTTTTTTTAAGAAGCGTTTTAATAACGCGAATGGAATGCACACATTGGGGGTTTTCTTTGCGCTATTCTGTTTTGTCCGATTGGGTGCGTCAAAACTGAGTAAACCGCGACTGTCCTGACATGCCCGGAACGTGGAGAGAATTTAGGTTACCGGTTTCAATGACCCCTCCCGAGCAACCCGGCTGCATCCGGGGCAATGAAGCGATGCGCATTGATTTGGAAGAGCGGTGGGCCACATTGTACCGTAGTCGCGACCTCCACCTACTGTCACACGGTGGTGTCGGTTTAACCGGCGCGTTCCGATTATAGACACCAACTCCTGTTCTCTCGCGTCGCATAAAGGCGATGACGTCAGAAACATGACCGTACATCGGAACATGCGCAACTGTTCTCACTGGAAGAAACGGACTGCTGCCCATACGTTTGTCCAAAGTCTGGTCAAACCTGCTTGTTCGCGAACGATGGGCGGGTCTGAGCCAAGTTGAAGGTTTATTTCGTAAAAGGCGGGAGATGTGTGTTCTTTAACTGTAATTTGTTTATTTTTTATTTGTTAAAATTTAAAATGGCGCCCGCGCTTAAGACAAGTCGCTGTACAGGGCCCAGAATAAACGAGACGCTGTCTGTCCCTGTTACTTTCTCTTCTACTAAAAAAAAAAAAAAAATCCTTCTTCTGCTTCATTCTTGAATTAATATCATCATCGAAAATGCATTCGCACGATTCTCACTTATAATTGGAAACGCCGATTATGTGGCTATCGAGGCTATCGAAATGGTTCTACAATCAGGGCGCTATCGCAAACTAACTTGCGCTGCACATGTAGAAAATGGTTCGGTTATGCAATTATCTGTTCTCAGTGTAGACCACGTGACCATAAATCGGGTCGACTGCATCTAGCTTAATATCACTCCGGCTGTTGTCAAACTCGATGGTTAATTCGTTGAGATTCCGACATAGACCGAGCATTGCTGTGATTATAACCGAACAGCACTCCGGTTATCAGGGCATGACCAGCACCGATATTGTGAAGAGAAGGGGCCCTAGTAAAAATAAAAAGAAAGAAAAAATGACAAAAAGGGAGAAAAAAACAAGAGGGTATTACAGTAGCAGTGGTAGAGTTAACACCGTAAAAACAAAGTCGAATCTTTTTTTTCCCATCCTTTAGCTGCACGAACTCGGCACAAAATTGACAAAGTGGGAAGTGCTTTTGTAAGGCGGAGTAGCATGTAAAGATGATTAAACGTTTATAAACTATAATTAATATAATTAACCCATCTGGAACGAAGACATCACAGCTGGAAAGCCATCCACGGAAGTTCGTACCTTCTGCTGTAAGTTTTTCCTCTCTTCTTTTTGTGTGTTTGTTTACAATCGTTTAATTTCTTTTTGCTGTCTCGTATAACCCCATCCCTTGTGCAATACATTCTCCCCTGGTGGTCTGTGAGTTTAAATAAATAAATAGACATATCTTAAATTTATAAAAAAAAGACATGACTGTAGCGTGTGCACGACCTTCGTAATCCCAGGTTGTGCTCCAGTAAAGTAATTACACCACCATTAATTAATTACTTCCGCGTTACTTCAACATGTCCAGAAATTTGTAACATGCACTTTTAGTTCACTTATTTGGCCCCAGGTGGCGTATTCATCTTTAACTTTCATACCGTGTGCCAATTCACCGCCAAAGCGAGATGTGTACCGAATGTAAAAAAAAAAAAAACCAGTAACTTTAAATATAAAAAAGGATAAGATAATGAGTGTCTGGCGCTTGCAACATACTGATAAGTTTATCATTCTCCCTTACCATTTCACGGCGATACTGCAATCAAAGGAAGAACATTGGAACTTTTAAACAATCGCGTAGAAATCATCGCTCCCATTTCTATAGTTCTCATAGTTGACTTGGAGTGCGATATACGTAAATACTTTCAGACATAACTGTGTTGTCAGTGCTAGTAAAGCATAACACATATGTTAATATTAGTGGTTGATTCCTTACAAGACGTATCTAAGGATAGATCGTCAGCGTATGTGTTCCGAGCGCATAATTTTTTAGGTGTTGATTTAGATGCACTTTTCACCTGGTGCAATGTTGTCACCAATAAAAAAGCAGATGAATTCAGAACAAAAAATAAACGTTTAATGAGGTGAACTTGCACCTACAAACTTGAAGAGAAAGGTACCACACGTCTTGAGTCGGCGACGGAAGGTGACTGACCCGAGGCAGCGCGTTACCGCTACTTTCACACACGCGGCACGTTCAGAAATGTTCTGAACAAGAACACTCGATAACAGCCGTAAATGGGCAGGGATTTCTTGGAACATGATAAAAAAAAATAGCGCACAAAAAGACGTGGAAAGGGACAGGAACTAAACCAACTCGCCCAGCTTACCACCTTACTACAGTTTGATTCTTAGAAGAGTGCATAATTAAAAGGACACTGAAGACTGGTGACGTGTAAGAATGCGAAAGCATTCGTATACGTAGCGTATTCCCCCAAGCTGCGCGCCGCGCTGAACCCGGCCGGGCGACCTCTCCGGAGTATGCCCGGGCGGGCTCTGCGGCCGGCCGCTCTGCAGAGCCCGGCCACCCTCCCCCTCTTACCGGCGGCCGGGCAGCTGCGTCATGGCAGTGGGGTGGTGTTCCTTGGAACTATGCCGCTCGCCAGCCAATGGGAGTCTATCCATCAATTCGCTGCTACAGACTACAGGCTTCGCTCCATCGGACAGGGGAATTCAGGTGCCGTTTGACGCGGCTTCATAAGCTGATAACGCCGGTTCGTTTTATGGGACAGTTCATGTTTCCGCATAATAAAATAAGGATCCGGGACGAGCGGGATTCGAACTCAATTCCTCTGCGTGACAGCCGCATACGTTACCAACTCTGCCACGCACGCGGATTTTTTTTTTTTTTCGGATTTGGACAATGACACAAGGCAGTGACAGACAATCGCGATGAAACACTAAAAGACACCAACCATCTTGGCTAATGTCGAACATGCTACAAGTATTTGAGGGTAGACAACACCTCAAAACGTGGCAGCGACTCAGGTGTAAGTTGCTGGTCCTTATAGAATTCCTTCGCAAAGCACATGTGCTCACTAAAATACTTAGTATTCACGGGGCGGACATCGATATCCGCGGCCAGCAGTAGGTTCGAGGCCCAGCAGTAGGTTCATTCCGCAGGGAACGTCATTTTTTCTTTTACCGCCCAAAAACGTATGCCATGGGGCGTTAATAGGAAGTCTTTTCTGAGGACGCCCCAAAAAAGACCGCGTTCCAAAAAGTCCAAGAAAACGTGATTATCCGGTTCCCGCTTTTTGCACAGTATGCAGTTGTCAGACCAAGCTACTGGGGCACCTTTGCAACTAACCAAGCTTTAACTAAGAGTGTTTGACAATGCAACTGGAAACAAAAATGTATTCGCGTTAGGGGTTACCACCTTTCGCTTGACTCGCGTTAATATATCCTGCCCTGGGCCTGCACTGTACGAAAAACGATACAAAAGAGTTAAAAAAAAGGAAACCAAACAAATCCTTTCGTTAGTCGCTTGCTCGACACACAAGAGGAGTATTTGATTGAGAAACGCGCGATTAAAAACCATTAAGCACCAACGAAGCAATAAACCCAGGAATCTCACCACGCAATCTCTCTTGAATAAGGGGTTTAAAAAATTGTTCTCCCTGGTCTCCGAGGAAAAAAAATATATATAGACAAGTTGCATCACAAAGAAATTACCCCCCCCCCCCACCCCCACCCCCACCCCCCTCCCCTCACCGGAGCCTTCGTTCTACGAAACAAGTTTGTACGACTCGTACGTTCCCGAGCCGAGCACCAAATAAAAACAGCAAAATCACGGTGCATACGTTGTATGTTAAATTATTGGGCGAGGAAGCGCCTTTAAAATATACCACACATTCGCGGTAAGAAACGCATTGCAAGCCGACACGCGAGAAAAAATAGACAACCCATAACCTCCTAGCTTGGTCGCTTATGCACGCAAAACTTCAACCTGATCGCGCCAATAGTCGTCATTATTGCGGTAGTGCTTCAGGGGTACTTCAAAATACATGGCTCGCACGTGACATCATTCAAAGAGCGCTCCGATAACCACCAGAAAAGTGGGTAAGAGGAAACTCTCCTCTTATCAGGATCCTCTTTTGTGCCTCCCGGATTTTCGCTATTCTCCTCGCTATTATGGAAGATTAACCCGTCCCTCAAAAATCTTACAAAAGCAGCTTCCCTCTCCTCCTCTTACATGGTGGTCAAAAGTGCGCGATGTGACGTCAGTGCCAGCCACGTGTAAAAGGGCGGTCCGAGGTTAAAGTTCGTGGTTTCTTACCTTTTGACTTAAATATTTATCTGTGTTTGGACTAAGCGCAGTGCCCTCGTTAAGTTGCGAGACTGAAAAAAAAAAAATTCCAGAAGGCGAAGACAGGAAAAACCTTGAGACAAGTTGAAAAATGTGTCACCTCAAGATCGTCCTTTTGTTAATTTGCTTTCTTACTTTTTGTAATGAGCCGCCGCAGACTGTCGCCGCGAAGCGGCGTGAACGGATGAGCCGGGTAAGTTAACACGCGCCCTAGTGAAACACGCGCGACGTAGTGACCGGGTCGGTCACTACGTCGCGCTTTCACGGTGCAGCAAGGGACCTGCTGCGCCGTGAAAGCGGCGGAAGTGGCAAGTTGTTATCTTCGTCACGAAAAAACCCACTGAAGGTCAATAACCGTTCATCGATTTTACAGATTACTATAGTGCAGTGTTTGCTTTAAAATTTCAGGAAAAAAAATATATATATATATATTTATTGGCTTTTTAAAAAGCAGCAACCAGTTGGCCTTTCTGACGAGTTTTCCCTTCCACGAATTGCCCTATGACGAATCGGCCAATTCGACGAATGGGCCGCCGACGAGTTGGTTTTCGACGAGTTGGCCTATAGACCCGAGTGGTTGGTATGAAAGGAAGGAGGCAGCATGAATCCTTCGGACTTGTCTGGGTGTCCCTCTTTCGGTGACCTTGTGGAGAGGAGGTGTTTCTGTTTTGTGGTGAACGTTGTTCAAATTAACTAGAAGCTGTGTTTGAGACTGGTTGTTTTGTCCGTTCCTTTTTTTTTATCGTTCCCAGTCTCTGGTTACTATGGGAGTTCTTCACCAGCTCTCCCGTGTTTTTACCCTTTCTTCGATAAAACATAGAGCCCTCGATCCCATCCTCGTACTATGGCAAACACTCCAAAGTGAATCCTTTTTGAGAAAATCGGTTTAAAAGTGGGGATGGTACGGCTGTTTTTACGCATTCGTTCATCTTTTGAAACTTAGGACTTCACCCGCGCCTCGCCAGGGAACTTTTTGAGCAGAACCCAGTTCCCAGCTAAAGGCAGAATATGAAATTCAGAGCCCTCGAGCCCATCCTGCTACTATGGCAAGTACTCTAAAGTGAATTATTTTTGAGAAAATCAGGATCGATTTTCTCAAAAATAATTCACTTTAGAGATGACATTAGGCCATCTTTTGAAATTTGGCCACCCGCGCCTCGCCAAAGATGTCTTTGAGGTCAACCCAGTTTCCGGCTAAACGCGAAATATGAAATGTAGAGTCCTCGAGCCCGTCCTGGTGCTATGCCCAATACTCAAAAACGCACCCTTTTTTTGAGAAAACCGGTTTCAAAGTGGGGTTGGTTCTGCCGTTTTTTCGCATTCGTTCATCTTTTGAAACTTGGGTACCCGCGCCTCATCCAAGAACTTTTTGAGGTCGGCCCAGAACTTAGCCGGTGATGAAATACAAAATTTAGGGCCTTCGGCAATGAGTTGCTACTATGGCATATCCACTAAATGAGCCATATTAGTGTAAACTCGTCTCAAAATGGGCAGGGTTCGACTTTTCAAGTAATTTCAAGTTCGCGAACCTGCGCCTCATCCAGGAACTTTTTGAGATTGGCCGTATTCTTAACTGGTGACGAAATACAAACTATAAGGCCGCCGAATACAAGCCCCTTCTATTGCAAGATCTTGGGCTTCGTTCCTCTTAGAAGAATATGATATCAAGTCGGAGATTTCAATACGCTCTTTTCCCTACTTTTCGTCTTTTTTTTTTCTGTTTTTGTTCAGGGTGATCGGGATAATTAGTTTAATATAAATATTTAGTACGGGCCTAAATATGACTTTTGACACCTGAATGTTAAGAAAAACGATCATCCTCTCATAAATAGTTTATTCACCGCAGTGCTCTCATCCCTTACAATAAAAAAGTCACTGTTACAATCACATAACAATAATAGAGTGGAAATATTTGGAGAACTTTTTTATAATTTTATATTATCGTAATACAAACAGTTTTTTTCGTTTTCTAGCTTAGTTATGTTTGTCGCAGGATATTGGAAATGATCGTAAACGCCTAAATAAGAATGAATCCTCTTTATTTGGCAAATAGATCTCTGGAACCAAAGAAAATAATTTTAGAAAGAACAATATGTACCCAGCACATTTTCGATTCTTGTGATTTACTGTAGAAAAAAATGGCAAATCTATTATTTTTTTTATTGTCAAATTGTGCTCGTTCAAACCTTTTTTTTTTTCACAATTATTGGTGTGAGCTGCCCCCGAGATATAATTTTTTACAGATGTAATACATACTTTAGACACCACAGATTTTTCTACAGAATTGGGGAGGGATCCTATTTAATTTATACGGGAATAGTGATTTGTTTATAACCAAGAATAAACTGTACACTTCGATTAACCTGAATACTGTTCGTTGTGGCAATACACCAAAACGTTTATTCGACTGAGGAACCTGCAGTTCACACGTCATCATCTTGAACTTTTGGCGCAAGAATAGCGGTATAGGGTAGAATAAAGTGGTAACATGGCAAATTTTTCAAAGCGGAACGTTTCGGCGTTGTGGTCATATTTGTATATGAAACAGATGGGCTTCGAAGAAAGCGCTGCCGTAACCCGCCAAGAGATGGCGCAAGTATACGATG
The DNA here is from genome assembly GCA_013358835.2 of Ixodes persulcatus. NCBI lineage: Eukaryota > Metazoa > Arthropoda > Arachnida > Ixodida > Ixodidae > Ixodes > Ixodes persulcatus. The sequence goes on from JABSTQ010009345.1 coordinate 1,269,611, forward strand.
ACCCAAATTTCTGGGGATGTTACTAAGTTAAGGTTTAAGTAACTACAGACATGCCATCAAGGTTGCTCTCCTAAGAAGCCTAAATTTACGATAGTCCCTATTTGTTCAAGTTCTGCGACTATATGAGCCAAAAAAAAATGATCGAACGAGCCAGAAAAACCTTGACAACTTTTCAGAAGTCGACGCCGATGACGGTTACTCGTACATCACCTCCAGGAGAGTAAAGATAAGGTAACTATACTACAAGGTATCCCCGTGCTTTTGAGATATTGGAACTCTTCATCTTCTCAGGAGTTGGCGTTTGGAATAGCCCAAACACCCACTTCTCAAAATTGCGTATTTGGGCTACTCCTGAGAAGGTGTGGGACACACCCTCGTTCTTGTGTACTCTATCTCCACGATAGTAAAAGGGAAGTAATTGCTGTAACTTCACTCCTTTCTTTTAGGAGTCGAGTCAGCGATGTCAGTCTGAGCGCGATTTGTTCGCTGTCCCACGCCGCTGCATGTTTTCGTGCTCGTCTGTCCAATGATCACTCTCCAATGATCACTCTCCGGCGGAAAGGAAGGATGCCATAGGAAAGGGAGCGTGACAGCGCCCCTGGTTGAAAAAATCTCCATTACGTTGTGCACACTCAATCGGTAGTGCTCATTTCCTCTCTTGCTTTCCTTCCGACATGTCGCATTAGCGCCGTTTCCTTTGTCATCGACACGCCTGATTTCACCTTTCAGCACAGGATGTCATGAGTCATGATTACGCGCTTTAGATTGAGTCGGTCTGGGAAACACCGGAATCGGTCGGATTCTGCTGCAGTCCTGTTGACGTATTTTAATTCGGCACAATCCCTGTCAATGACGGTGTTCTAATAAAATTGCCTACTGAGAACTTAAAAGTTTCTGATATGATTTATCCAATAAATATACCGCAACAAATAAAATTATGTAAGTAAGGGTAGGTAAGTTCCTATACCGTCCTACTGAACCCATTTAGACAATTTATTTCACTGGGGTTACCTGAAAAATATTATTATATTAGTTGCCGCCAGCTTAACAATGAACTATATTCAAGTAATTACACCAATATGAGTTATTTACGTCTGCGGTATTTCAATTACTAACTTAAGGTTCAAGTAACGGCACGAAAAAATGAGTAAGCAATACAACCCAGACCTGTTTTCTAAAATACCCGGTGACTTATCTAGTAACAAGTAAAAAGATCGATATTACTTTGAAGCCCACCACCGTGCTCCAAGTAACACCACAGGAACTCAAATGCAATTGATATACGCGAGTTCTTAGGAGTAATTCAAAATCTGTATTATATCCAAGTGAAGTGATTCCGGGATGTCGATCGAACTTATAAAGTATAATTCAGTTATATCCGGTACGGCCAAAAATAATTCATCAGTATCCGATGTGGCAAAGTAACCTAACATAATCCGAGTAGAGAGAATCCCTGCATCCTCTATCTTGAGCTTGCTCCGCCCATATCACCCTGTAGGAATTCAAAGGTAATAAATACGTAAATTGATAAGAGCAATCTAGATCCCATATGGTCAAGTAAAGTAATTGCGGGTTGTCAATCGCAGTTATAAAGTAATCTGTCACGGGCAAGAAGGATTTAGCAACATTCAATTTAGCAAATTTAACCTAACAAAAAGCCCAGCACAGAAAAACGCTGCAGTTCTTTTCTTCAGCTTGCTCCACGCAGACCACCAAGTATGAACACAGAGGTAATTGATGCGTGAGTTTATAAGAGAAAGCGAAATTTACCACTTGATAAGGAATCTCCTAGATTCCTTATCTGCCCTGGCCTACGGAGAGGCCAGCCTAAGAACAAACATCGGCTTATATCAACGTTTCAATAAAAATATCTATCTATAAAATATCTCATAGTGGGAGCTGGTATTTTGGATAAGACTTATCTTCTTCGCAGCCTGATGAAACTACGTCTCTCATCAAAATGTCTCGTTCGGCACTCTAAGGCTTTCAAGAAACGTCGTTGTATGTTTGCGTATTTTGTTTAGGATCCGTTAAAGTAATTTTGCAATGTCACTTAGAGTTATGAAGTAACTCAGCATTATTTTATTTACTTATTTGAATACCCTCAACGCCTAGGGGCATTACAGAGGTGGTGAACATACAATATTAATTCAGTAAAAAATTCAAACAAACAAGGCAACTTGGTTATAAGAGTTAGTCCCGCATTTTCTTAGCAAAAGTGAGTAGTTAGTGCTTTTCTAGATAAAACAATTGATGGAATAGTTACTAATCATGCGGGAAGGTGACGTTCAGATGACGTTCTGGGGATGAAAAAGTCGATGTAAGTTGAAGTTGTGTTGTATAAACAAATTTATCTAGCAACATCTTAGATGGGCCCACATTATTCAGCAACATCACAATTAAGATTTATAAAACTTTTTTTTGACAGAAACAATTGTATACAATAAAACCTAAAAACAGTTTCGTATTCACGAAACGAAATTATCGTACGCTTTGCATACCTTACGATGTGTGCAACTTACAAACTTCTTAGCTAACTTGTCGTGTAGCGTAGGAGACTTTTGTGCATCTGAGCTTTGATATCGTTGTTTTGCACTATTTAAGAGCAAATAAAGTAATTTTGTACCATCGATAACAGTTGTAAACTAACTTAGCAATATCTAATATGGGCAAGAGTTATTTAGCAACAAGATCAGAGGTCAAATTCACGAAGCAATCTTGCTACAAAAAGAATTGCCTACGACAAACCCTGAACGATTCTGTCTTAACAAAAGGGAACCATCGTATGTTTTCCACACCTTTTCGATGTTTGCAACCTAGGAACGTTCTAGCTAAGCTGTCACAGCGTAGCGTAAGAAGGATTTTCGTGAATCTGGCATGTGATATAGCAAAACTAACTACTAAGCTCCGACCTCTGATATCAACGTTTCGTGTACCTCGCCTAAAAGCAGATAAATTAACTGCGCAGTGTCAACTACAGTTCCAAAGTAACTTGGCAATATCCGACGGAAACATAAATTATGAAAGCAATCTCTGATATGACAAAGCTAGCTTAGCAATCCCCGGTGCTTCCCAGTAACCTTGGAGCTTCAACGTTCAGCTTGGACAGCCCAGGTCACGCCACGGGAGTTTCGCTATCCTGGTGCCTTGTTTTCTTCTTTCGTTTAATTGCCTTTCCGTGCTGATTAAACGAATCCTTGCGAAACGCACCCCGTGTTCGGACACGGCCAGGTAGCGGTTCCCGGAACAAGGCAGGCGCCTAACGCAGCAGTTCCCGAAAGCCGGCGGCATAACCTTGACACACTTCGTTCCGCCTCACGGTGGTCCGCACAGGGCGCTACCAGCGAGCGAGACCAATTCAACGCCGTGTGTGAGTGTCACGATTCAACGTGAGCTTCGAGAGGGGCACGAGCGACTAGAGCCAAGGTCAGGGAGCACCTCAAACTATATAGAGATTGTTTGCAACTTAATGGCGGACGCATCCATCCAACGTTCCTCTACTCCGTTCATCCCTAAGTTAAAAGTGTGGTGTAAGCCACTACTCGATGAACCAGTCGTATATTTCGCCGGGTGATCACGCTCGCACCCGTACCCAGGCGCAGTGAGCGGGGTCAGCCGATGAACGGGGCAGGTGATCGATTGGTCCGGCGAGCGCGTAAATACAGGGTGTCTCAAATAGCGGCCAGGCTCTTTAAATCAACTGCAAAAATCGGTTTGTTAACCTATGGCGCTACGATTTTGTACATCGTTGTGCACAGGTAGTGCATTTTTTGTATAAAATTTGCAAAGTACGAACTTACCCGAGGAAAACGTAAAAAAAGAAAAAGTGTTAACTCCGATGGAAAGGCAGCCAAGCCACCGATCTTCAAACGATAGGGCACCCTATAGTTTAACGACCGGTAGCTTCGCTGCGTTTCCATATGAGTTAAGCCTTTTTATTTTTTTTTATTTTTTCCTCGGGTAAGTTCGCTCTTTGCAAGTTTTATAGAAAATATGCACCACCTGTGGGCAACGCTGCACAAAATGGTAGCGCGATAAGTTAAGAGACCGATTTTTGGGGTCGATTTAAACAGCCTGGCCGCTATTTGAGACAACCTGTAGAACAACTTGGCTGGAAAACTGGTTCTTGGAAGCGTCAACCAGAACCGAAACACCGCCAGCCAGATTCGATTACAGCGCCTTCCCTTGGCTGTTAGTCCGTTTCGTTGTTAGTTCGTAGTTTCTTGGTTACTTCGTTTTGAGAGACGTGGGTCAGTAAAAGTTCACTCTTCTGCAGACGCACGTAATATATTATTGTTCAGTGTTCTTCTTCCTTCTGGTACGTACTGTTCCCGGAGTGGCCGCTGCGGCAGAACAGGCGCGCTGCAATAGCATATAGCTTGGTTCTGAAGTACGGGTTGGAGCAATTTCACCAAAAAGACAAGGCCCGCGTCCCCCACCTCATACGTCATTCCTAGTGCACCTACGCAGCGATACCTATACTTGCGTCAGCATCGCCGCCAGCGCCTCTTGCAGCGTCTCACAAGGAGCGCGACGCTAGCACACGGCGACGCCAAGACAGAAGCATCTGCCGCTTTGTGCCGATCCCTCTCGTCGAGATTCAGCGTGTTTGCCGCTCGGGGCGGGGGACCACTAACGATGACGTCATGCGAAGGCCTTGTTTTCGAGGTGATACTGGTTGGAGCCGCTTCTCCTGAGCAGGCTCCTATGACAGTTTCCCAACTGAGCCCAAACGCCGGCGTCCGGCGTTCAAACGCGAGGGGCTCACGACGTCCGTGTTCGTCTGATTGCGTCAGACACACAGAGTAGAGACAAACGCAGGGAGCCTTTGCATCCACCCCAGAGCTCGGCACTCTGTTGTCCCCACGAGCTCTCATTTCCTCCTCTCGTGTAGTTTCTCTCCGTATAGCAGGCCGAAACGTCGGAGTGGGGAGCGTCATTTTGTTTCGGTTTCGCCTCGCTTCCCGATGCTTTCAAGGTCAAGCGCGCTACAATAGCGTGCAGCCGCCAATGATGTAACACTCATGAACACGACACGTCGAAGAAGTTATTACTCCACGCACGCACAAAGGGTGTCGCTTGATGCTATTTCTGTGCCCGCACGAAACGGCGATTTGTCGCCCACGGTTTCGTAATCCCCCATCGAGATCGCGCTAAAATGACCCCAAAAATAAGTTATTTTCGCGCACAAACGGCCCTCAAAAACAACAACCTTCTGTAACATATTGACATGTTTAACTCGTCAAAAAAAAAAGTTTGTCCTTAAGTTAGCATGCGGGGTTTTTTTTTGTTTTTTTTTTTTAAGTTAAACTTTTTAACGTTGTGACGCAGCTGCATAAGTGAGCATTCGATTACGTCTACAAGTCTACAAGTCTAACTGTCGTCCGATCTGCTTTCTATGTTCTACGGCTCCTGGAACGCGTCTCTGACTGGTGTGGTTTACCGCGTCCCAAAAAGGTAGTCCCTCGATTTCCGCCTGGTGACATCATAGACACGTCATGCTGTCGCCGGTCGCGACCCTGGCGGCGTCCCAGCAACGGTAGTGGATGTGGCAGACGCCTGTTCTGCTGCAAGGTAGCTCTTCACTGTGGCAGTCCACGGAAGCTACAGCAGCAGGAAGTTGGGACGCCTCGGACGCCGCGACGACAGCGACGCTCGCGTTCGCACGTGTACTTTTTACCGGGACTTTTAGCGCCAGCCGCCAGGATCGCGGCATCCGACAGCGTGGCACTCCAGCCTCTGTGACGTCATTTAGCTGGCACTTTGGGACCACCTTTGACGCATGGATGGGATAGGACGCTAAACAGACCGGTCGTAGAGGCATTTCAGGCACCATTGTTGTACCAAATGTTAGTCAGCTTCCGTAAACTGTAGTAGCTAAAAGCTTTAAAAAAAAACGTAGGACGTTTCAAGTCTCAAACGTCATCTTCGCTCGGCAGCCAATGGGATTGAGACATTAGTCGATTAAAACGCAGAAAAACGAATCACGGGGGAAGAAGCACAGACATAATAAAGCCCACGCACAGCTTAAGCTGTCGATTACCATAGTTCAGACATGAGTCTGCTTATTGGGAGCTCTCTAAGGTTAAGTACGCCTTACGAGTGAAATTACTGCGTTCTTTATCCACTCGTCAGCTTTTATTATTATTATTATTATTTGTTTTTCTGTGCCGTTTGGATGTCCAAACTTTCTTTGTTAGACACTTTCGTACTTGGCTGCAAAACGGATCGAGCCAGTATTTTAAATTGGTCGTCTTTTTAGTCAGTAATTGCATAATTTATTATAATAAAACAAAATGCGCGAGCGATTTTTATGTTCGCCCTTTTTCCAAGCAGCGACCTCATTTTAAATTCGGGGGCGGGCTCTGCCGCCGGAATACTCATACAGAGGAGAGGCCTACCTTTCAGGAGCGGACAAATAGCTTCATTTCAGTTTTTGTTTCTTCTTTTTGTCGTTTTTTGCCTAATGGGAGTGTTGTTTTATTCTTTTTCTATCTGTTTTCCCTAAAAAGAAAGGCAAAAATTGGTTGTTCTGGTCACGTCGGCTTGTTCTTTTAGTGTTCATTATTATTTTTTTCTATTTTGCGTCGCCACGGGCCGTTCCAAGCCAGGGTCGGCTGAAACCTCGGTTCAATCGATAACAATGAACGCCGGATTCCACCGAAAGCTTCCGGCGACGCCTTCGGGAATTGATCCGTGTTTATATCTGGGGTAAAAGGGGAGGAGGAGCAAAGTTCGCTCTCCAGGTATGTCAACATATGAGCGAACACCTCGGCGCACCCGAGGCTTGCAGGTTGTCATCACAAATTATCTTCCATGTAACAGCTGGTTTTTGTTTGAGTTGAACCGACTGCATTGCACCCGTTCGTGACTGCGAGATAACACGCAGGCGCCATCTGCCGGGTAACTCTGAAACAATTCCGATCTGCGTATATTTTACCGTAATTCTTCCACTACGGGCTTGAAATATTTCTGTCACGCTTGTAACTCATAAGCTGCGATGTCTCGTAGATGGTGTTTAGATTTGATCTTTTAAAGAATTGCGAAACCGTCAGTCCAGTTACGTGCAGATTAAAGGTGTTCCGCGTTTATCCCATAGAGGGCGCCAGTGTACCACTGTGTTCCCTTGTCGTGAGTTTTGACAAGCCTTCATGTTCCATAGCTTTAACTTACACCTAGATGTTATACGCCCAACTTCGTCATAGATGCAGACCATAACTTGTTTGCACGTTAGAGATTCTTGCCACACTCCGTTAGTACAAAAAATTAAGTGAATTCTATAAGAGTCAAAACAATATCGTGACTTTTACGCGGCACATTGTAAGTAACATGCGCTCACAATGAAAAGTCTCGAACATGCGCTTTCAAAGTTAAGAATGAAAAAAAAAAAAACTTTAGAACGCGCTAGAAAACATTAGCGTCGATTAGACACTTGCGATGTTGACATTGAACTGGAATGAGTGTTGTCAAATTGCGAGTTCTTATTAAGTAATACGAGGGGATGGCATGGATGTAATGCCTCCACATGTTTCTTTTATTTTTTAATTTTTATTTCGTTTATTTAATGACGTTTTGGCAGGCTAGTGCTGAATGCTTCACAAATGTTGCTCAAGTTTACCATAACCCTGGGGGAAAAATATATGAATGTGTTCATAAGGCATATGAGAACATATAATATAAGTTATAACATAAGAACTTGTGTACGCCTTATACGCTCCTCATATATTTTTTATAGATTTTGATAATTTCATACATAATTGGACAAATCACATATAAAATGTTCGTCGTTTTTAACAGATTGAGTATATTATCATTCACTTTGTTGTCAACGCTAAGCAGGACGCTTAACTGAAGATTTAAAAAAAAAAATTCTTTGACTTCTTTGATTGTCACATAAGTTCAGCTGGTTGTCGCTAAAGGACACATAAGAGGATTTAATATTTCGGAAAACGACAGAATGAAACCGTGTGACAATATCAAAAGTTTAAGATACTTTGTCATTAACCTGCAGTAACTTTGTGAGATGTTTGAAAGTGCTGCTCTCGTACCTATATTCGTAAAAACAAAACACAAAAGCTGCGAATAAAAGATTTCCTGGTTCTATTGTAAATCTGTCTACAGTTACGCGAAACACGAATCGGTAAGTCCGCGCAGCAAGATATCTCAGTAGAAAATCGTACGTTTGGACCCTGGACGAACATGAATAGTCATTGCAAACGCCACGTCAACGAATTTTGTTCTTCCAATTACATAAGTATATTGTAATAGAATCACCTGTCAAGACTGCAAGTCAAACTTCACCGCGCAAGCGGCTCCTCAAACCGAGTTAAAGGTAACTTCGATCGAAACTTTCTTAACTCGGACTCACCCACAAGTGCAGATCTGACACACGCACTGTTCCTCTTTTTCGAGTAGCACTTCGCCGTCTCCAAAATTGACCGGACCCCGACGTTCCCGAACTTTGGAGGGCCTCTCCAACTCCACTTCTTGGGACATGTTCGAATCGCTGCGCAGCCGAGGACGTAACTGCCCGCTCGCCGACAGCGTAGTATTTCTCCTCCAGCGGCCTTCGTCGCCGAACCTCCTCGCCCTCCTTCGTTGCCCTCCTCTCCCACGTTGGTAACCAATGACAACGCCTCGTGCTACGCCTCCCAACACAACTGGGTCATTCGGGGGGAGCCCAGCACACACCTGGCGAAAGCGGTCAGCGTGGACAGTATAAAAAGTCGAGATATCGCGAACTTTTGACGAACCCGGATTTCGACTGTAGCGGCGAACCTTCTGACTTTTCGCAAAGACAGGAACTGGTTAAAGCGAGCGTTTTGTAATTATAAATAGTTAAAATAGAAAGAATAAAACCACGGAGGACGTTCACAGACAACCAGATTCTTTCGTAAGAGAGTGAGGGAGTTTCCGTGAACGTCCTCCGTGTTTCTTTTTCTTTCTTTTTTTCGTTTTCTTTTCTATTTTAAATAAGAGCACCTACACAACAAGTATTGTACTTTTTCTCCGCCTGGTGGCGTCAGTTCGTCTTCAAATTTTCGAGCATCCGGACAAAAAAGGTCGAACTTGTGTCGAACTTTTAGTCGAACTTTGCGTTAGAAGTTCGGCCAAGTCGAACCTGGTCGAACTCGAATCTCGACAGGTTCGCTACGTCCCTAGCAGTGAAAAGGCAGCACACGCGCTCCCTCCCGAGAGAGCGAGCAACCAATGCACGAGCCAAATTTTCTCGTTTAGCGGCGGTGGTGGGGGATCCTAATTGTTTCCTTCCATTAAGCCAAAGGTCAGAGCTGCGTTCAAGTTGCATTGCATGTGCAGTTTATTGTTTGTTTTGTTTTTTCTTCGTCGCAACGGGAATATTTTTACGCTGTAGATTTCCCAGGCTTTTCTGGAAAATGTGCTGATTCACCGAGTCCCCGTAATTACGCTAGGATAGAGAAGCAATCTCGTGAAACTTATAAGGATAAAATCAGTTACCGAAAGAATAAACGCAGTGACCGACTTCAAATAAATTTATCTGCGCGTAGTAAATTGAAACTTCTACGGTTGTGTCTGTCCTTGTGGTTATTCTGTCAGTATAAGAAATTCAGTTTTGGTGTTTTTTTCTTTTTTTTTTTGTATTTTGGGGTGTCGCTATTGAGGAAATAACGCTGAACCCCTCGGTTCTATTGGACGCCAAGAGGAGTTGTGCCAAATGGTATTATGATCTGTATACTGTGTCCTGAGTATAAATATCAATATCTTTTAAATCGTGATTAAAATCGGACCAGTTTTATTATAATGATTTAAATAGGGGTCTCCAAACGATTTGGCTAAGGGGCCGCACAATATAAATGATCGAATACCAAATAAATAAGTCTAAATAAGCGTTTAAATACAAAAAAAAAAACTAAAACAAAAAAAAAAGTTTTAAAAGATCTTAGGTGAATAAATACAGATGTTTTTACATTTTTTTTATGCCGTATGTTGCTAGTTATGACCTTAAAAAATAATTGTGACCTAGAGAACTCACCAGGCATTAACCAAAGCATATAGGAACTTTGGCGGATTCACACAGGGCAGAAAACTAAAGACATTCGTACGTCTGGTTATGGCAATACGCAAACGTTATCCCACAAGACACTAAGTACGCGACATACACGAGAACGCAAAGGAATTTGATCATGGTTACACAAACATGAAGCATAACAGGGAATTACGAATAGTAATGCTGGCGAGGACAATGCACAATACATATTACATAATATTGCGAGAGAAACCCGCGTTTCGATGGAGTTTCTCTCTCATTCTTCCTGATACCTTCGTTGGCGCTATTGATGCTCGTCGCCGTGTCCTTTTATTTTATTTATTTATTTGTGCGCGCGTTTATGCCGCGGAACGGGCGTCACTGGAAATTCAGAGGGCACGTTCGTCTGCTTTGTTCGCAGGGGTTGTGGTGACGTCAGAACCACGCCGAGCTCTGATTGGCTCTGATTGAGGGATAGGGGGTAGACTTCAAAGCAAGCTGCCTCGAGGTCTGCCCACTATCTTTCAATCACAACCAATCATATTTCGGTGTCGCTCTGACGTCATCACAATTCCTGCAAAAGAAGCAGACGAACTTCCGCTCCGATTATTGCCGCCACCCGTGTTCTGGGCGGAACGCCTCCGCGGGCCGGGGTTCTGAGACCCCCGATTCAAAATCAAACCTTCCCGCGAAAATAATCCCGAAAATATATGAAAGATGTGGTTGTGTCGTCGTCGTCCTACATGTGTATTCTTTACTCCATCTTGACCTCCACCAATACGCTCTTCGTCCATTGATGTATCCTTATTTGCCCTTTGTAGATCATTTGATGCTTTTTATGTGCGCTTGTTTCGTATTTATATCAAATTACCACCGAGCAAGAAATATTTGTGTATGAATGAACACGAGCAGAGAGAAGTGTGCCTGGTGTGCCGAGTGGCTTATGTCCATTAATCATAACAAATGTAAATGTGTATCTTTTTTCTAAATCCCGTAATCCAGTAAATTATACCTATCAACTTACATCCCAGCCCATTGAAAGGGATTCATCTTTTAATTACCTTGGCGTGCACTTAAGCTCTGACCTCTCATGGAGAACTCATTCTGAACACATAACTTCCAGCGCTAATAAAACTTTAAGTTTTCATCTTTTAATTACCTTTGCGTGCACTTAAGCTCTGACCTCTCATGGAGAACTCATAGTGAACACATAACTTCCAGTGCTAATAAAACTTTAGGTTTTCTAAGACGCCATCTTAGTCAAGCTTCACCGAAAATCAAACAGCTGTCATACTGCACCCTCGTTAGATCCAATACGGAATACGCTTCTACCATTTGGAACCCCCATCAGGCTCACCTATCTGACATGTTAGAATCAATCCAAAACCGCGCAGCTAGATTCATTCTTGCTGACTACTCACCCACGAGCATCTCTGCCCTTAAGGCTTCTTTATCATTACCTCTCCTTAATACTAGACGCACTGTAGATAGATTATCCTTTTTTCATAACCTGTTTTACAAGCCCTGGACTGATCATGAATTCTTCTCTTCACCCAGTCATGTTTCCCTACGCCGTAATCATTGCCAGAAGATAGAAATGCCCTTTGCCAGAACCAACATTTTAAAAAAACACTCTCCCTTTTTTGTGTATACGGGATTGGAATCCGCTACCTGAGTCCATTGTAACAATTACTGATCATGCCTTGTTTTTAGCAGAACTTACTAAGCATACGATTGTATAATGAAGATATTGCACTGTAAAATAACAGATGTTCTTTCAACCTATTTGTCTCTACATTTGATTTCAACCCTTGAAGTGTTATATTGTGTTTTATGTTAGCCCCCTTATGTAATGCCCCCCAGGGGCCCTTAAGGTATAATAAATGAAATGAAATGAAAGTGCTCCTCTGGGCAAATCAGAGTGTTGAGCTTGATTTCCGCCTTCCACTTCCTCCTTTTTGTCAGGTACGTGACGTCCTATCGCAACGAAATCAGAACGCAACATAGCTAGAAATGTAATGTCCTGTTGCAATCGAGTCAGAGTGCGAAAAAAAGCAAATAATGCTTTTTAATCGAGTAAAAAAATTCAAACTGTCTTTGTTCTAATATGGCGGCAATTACATCGATCAAAATATGTTAATTAAACTGTACTTTCAATTTCCAGTAATTCTTTCTTCCGCATTGTCATCAGTGATTACACGAATTGATCGATCAATCTGCCATGTTTGAAAATACATCTAGCGATAAGCACTCACTATTTTCTGGCTACATTGATTTAAATCGAGTTAATTTGATTTAAATGAAATAAATAATTTGATATTAAAAAATTGATAGGGTGATATTGTTCTACCTCGATAAATAGTAACACACACATACCCTGCACAGTTCTTCACAATTGCAAGTTACGAGAATGTCAAACTCTCCACAATCTTCATTTATTCTCCCTCCACCACTGTGGTGTGGCGCTGCTGTCGGCGCACGCGCAGACGCTTCACCTCACCGAATCTGGTTTCTGCGCACGCGCACTGCCCCCACCTGGTGTGAGGATGATGATGATGATTAAGGGCTTTATGGCGCAAAACACACCTGGCGGAGGCAAGCTGTTCGTAAACAGTGCGGCAACCGCCGAGGTGCGAGGTGCATCTTGAAAGACGCGCGGCTTGATCTGCTTGCTGCCTGAGCAAGGGCACGGGTCAACACCGGCCCGCTTGTTACGAGCCACTGGAAGGCATCGCCGCTCCGACCACCCCCGCGCTCGCGAGTGCGTCCCTGGGCGACGTCCTCATTCTGTGTCCCTCGATTTCCACCCATGGGACGTCACAACAGAAGATGGATGGATGATGCGCGCGACTGTACCTTCTTAATCGGGCGGCGACTTGCGCCACCTCGCCACTGTTTTAACTTCAACTGTTAACGTCCACTTAATATACCAAAAATTGAGGTGTTTGGGGGGAAAAAAAAGAAGAAAAAGAGCCGTGTTTCTTTTCACCGCATAAATAAACTGCATTCCCGAACGATCAGTATTCGCCCAAATGTAGCGCTAATGGTTCAAATCGTATGCCAAAGCTGATGAAAAACAAATCCAGCGAATACATGGGTTGCATTGACGTCACATCGCATACTTTTGACCATGTAAAAGGAGGAGAGGGAAGCTGCTTTTGTAACAATTTTGAGTGACGGGTTAATCTTCTATACTCTTCTGGGAGGAGAATAGCGACGTCTGTGCAAATCCGGGAGGCACAAAAGAGGGTCCGGATAAGAGGGGAGCTCCTTCTTGCCCTCGTCTCCGGTGGTCATCGGAGCGCTCTTTGAATGACGTCACGTGGCGTCTGCTACCGTGAGCGGGTCCCTTTTTTGTAGTTAAAAATTTCCGAAGGATCGCCTTACTTTTGAATTTAAACAGTGATGTGATGGACCAAAACCATTTTGGGGCATATTTTGCAGCAGCCAAAAGTCAATTTTGGAGCAGTAAAAAAGTGAAAGCAGTTTACAACTCCCTGTAACGCCGAATTAGAGCGCAGCTCTTGAGGAGGAAAAGGGAAGGGTACTGGGGGGTGGGTCACGTGACCTCGGGGGGGGGGGGGGGGTCACGTGACCTCGGGGGGGGGGGTCACGTGACCTCACGGTTACGCCGACGCCGCTCTAGCCGGAAACGGGCGCCTAAGAGCTGCACTCTAAAATACCTTTTGGGGCATAAGCACAAGCTTCATTTTCGTTTCTACCGCTGCGAATGAACCAACTCGGTCATTGTCTACTTTGCATTCCGATACCTGTGTAACGTTTTATCAGCATCAATTGTACGGCAGGCTTGATTCGTTTAACCACAGAACTAGCTGTCTAGTTGCGAATGGAAACACCAGGCACAGCAACAGGTTGCTGATTGATGAAGGACAGTATGAACTGCTGTCAATGGTTGATGTACACCAAACAATATATTCCATGGAAATTATGCTATAACAGAATAATATCAAGCACCTAAACTGACGTTTCATTGAAGTACTAAAGGGTGTAATAAAACTGCAATTTAAGATAAAAACAAATTGCTTGTTCCATTTGATTATGAACATCGATGACATTTTATATGCAGAACTTCATAACAAATATCGTCACGTAAACGATAAAGATGCCTCTTTAAATCCAGTCAAACTCAATAAAGTTAATTAAGTTTCCACCCACTGCCCCAGCTAATTTTATCTTAATTCACTCTATTCACTATTACCGCACCATGTAAACCTATATAAAGGTCATAACTAAACAAGACAATTTATATAGAAATAGATATAGAGAACAGCTATAGTCCAAGGAACCTGCAAAATCTAAATATATATATATATATATGTGTGTGCGTGTGTCTGTCTGTCTGTCTCTCTCTGTGTGTGTGTGTGTGTGTGTGTGTGTGTGCGTGTGTGTGTGTGTGTGTGTGCGTGTGTGTGTGTGTGTGTGTGTGTGTGTGTGTGTGTGTGTGTGTGTGTGTGTGTGTGTGTGTGTGTGTGTGTGTGTGTGTGTGTGTGTGTGTTTTGATATACACAGTGATGTCTCGCTAATATGGACGCCTCCGTTCCCCTCAAAAGTCGTCCATAATGCGAGTTGTCCATATTAACGAAACAAAAATGCATGTATTTTCCCAGTTTGTCCCCGAAAATGGTTTGCATATAGCGAGGTATCCATATTAACAGGGCTCATACTAACGAGACATGACGGGTATAGATATATAGAACATTGCTTTTGAAGGTATATACCGCCGCTGTTTTAATCAGATTCTTTTTTTTACTTCAAGAGTTGTTACATCAACACTCACTAAGCCCTTTCTTCTTCTTTTTTTTATGTGTTTGCGTTCGCAACATCCCTCTCTGGAGGAGCGCTGTCCCCTTGGCACGCGGGTGTGCTGTGGCCACGGCAGCGGCGAAGCAAGTTGCGCGAAATCGCGAAGCCCACTCCGGGGTTCTCGCTTCACTGCAGTGTAACAAAGCGCGGCGGGAAGCGCACTCAACGAAGCTAACTAAACCGCCAGAACCGATCACGAACGTGAGAAATAATACGAGATTTCCGAGTACAGGGATGGAAGCAAGCTTCAGCCTTTTGTAGCAGGTCTAGGAGCAGCAAAGATGTCCCTTTGGAGCAGCTTTGGAGCAGCCCAGGAGCCACAAAAAGCAAAGTTCCGTAGCAGTAAATGTTGCGAGCTGGTCACGCAGGCAAAACCTGAGGCTATAAGCGCGGAGGTGTTTTTCTACATATAAAAATACCACAACGAAAAAAGCATCTCCACCTGATGTCCAACAACCATTTGCGAACATACAGTTTCCTTAATTATAAAAATCCAGCTCATGCCATAAAAAGCAAACAGCGTAATTGCAGTTTATCTGAAAGGAAGCTACGTGAAAACGGGAGCTCTGCTATTTTTGTTACGGATATTCAGCCCAAAAAACGGGATGGGTGATTTCTCGGGGACGGGCGTTCCTACGAGACTTTACGGTACACGCGATTTAATACGTGCAATATTTCACACCATGCAAAAAAAAAAAAAAAGTAAACGACGAATTGATGTTTTTGGTGCTTCTGACAAAGCCACCCGATGCATGCCTCATTTTCAGAGATCAAACACCTACATGACGTCGTTTGCTGAGCTGTGACACTGACGGCAGAAAGCAACGCGCCCAAACAATTGCTTCGAAGAAGGCACTGGTATACGGGTAACGGAAATGAGCACGTGACTTTTATTGCGTGTTGTTATTCGTCCAAATACGGTGTATGTCTGAACAACATCAGAGATTTTTTAGGGAACCGTTTTTGCACATTTAACACGGTACAGTGGGCCCTCCGGTATACGAACTGCACGTATGCGAGTCTTCTGCGGTAGCGCATGCGCAGTTCGAACCGGAGAACTCATCGTACCGTATCGGATGTTCAAAAACGGTTCCCTAAAAAATCTCTAATAAAATCATTTACCTTTCCTCCCGTTCGAAACGCACGACTTGAACAACCAACTCGTGCGGTGTTCTTCCCCGTGCTGCTGGTGCTTGACGGCTCTTGGCGGACTCTGTCCATTTACCAGGTACGAAATAAATCACGGTCATTCTCGTTAGATGAAAATAGGCACTTGGCGCCTGTTTTCCTCAAACGAGAATATGTCATCCCTAAGACGACTTGAAGGCGAAAGCCCAAGCGAATATGCATTAAAGACAGACATGATTTACTCGCCCAGTCATCCCTTTTAATGTGCTGAGTCATCCTTCTCAATTCGCTTAGTCATTCACTGAGTGGTCACGTAAACGTTTTGGTACCTTTCGTGTCACCGACGTGTTTACGCTCAAGGACTTTAAAGGTCGACTGAACGATGAGACATATAAAACTTTTACCGCAAAAAACCCCCGAAAAAGAAAAAAAAAATTAAACAGTCTGGGTGGACACACGTGTCAAAAAAAAAAAATTTTACGCGTTTTCTTTTTTTTTTTTTTTACAGCAATATTGATGGCGAGAGATTTATTTGAAATTCTGCGCGCAAAGTCCATCATGACATGACGGGTCATTCCGGAGTGACCATCTCGGGCACTCGCTCGTTCCACCTCAACGTGAAGGCGAAACCGATCCACATATCCTCCACGCGCACGAAATGCCGAGAAAACAAGTGGAAAGCAAGTGACTACCGACTAAATCGCGCCGTCAACATTGCTCCAATTTTTTTTTTTTTTTTGCGTAAAATTGATTTTTTGAAACGTGTGTCCCTCCAGACTTTACAAAAAAAAAAATATTTCTTTTAGGCTTTTTTATAACCTTCTTTGACGTTAACACGACCACATCATTATGTAGCTAAAAAAAAACTTTTTGGTTAGTTTTGGCGCAACATTCGCGCTTGGAAGCAGGATGGCGCACCAAAAGTGGATTGGCACACAATGGTGCAGCGCTTCCACCCCTGCGAGTACTGTTTGTGTTCGACACAGAGATCAAGTCCAGAAAGTATGTTACTTGAAGCGACAATCGAAGGTTCTGAAAATTCACGCAAGCCCATCTAATGATCCGGGCGTGCGGCGGGGCCTAGGCTATCATAATTTTAGTACTGTCGAGACCGGTTATAACGAAGTCGGTTATAACGAAATAGCGGCTACAGCGAAGCGATCACGATTTGCCATTCCCTTTCGCACTTCGTTACAACCGAAGTCGGTTATAACGAAATAGCGGATATAGCAAAGTGATTTCCGACTTCCCATTCCCTTTTGCACTTCGTTATAACTAGGCTGTATACTTTCTGGTTTTCACCGAAAAACACCGATAAACATCCGCCGGTGTCCAAACTACAAAATCGGTTAAAACCGAAAAACACCGTTTTTTTTCATATTTTTGAGCAAGCGCTGGTTTTTTTTCAACGAAAAACACCGATAAACATCCGCCGGTGACGGAAATACAAATCGTTGCAAGCGAAAGTAACATGTTTCTAAATATTTTTCCCAGCAATGATTTTTTTTTTTTTTTTTCACTGAAAAAGTCCTATGGAAACTTCCGTCAAACACGTTATCTTAACCAGAATCATGCACTTTGTCTGTCTTTCTTTTATGACCTACGTGGTCTTGGACTCTTGGAGGACAGTAGCTTTGTTCCACTATTGTCCAAGGTCAGGGGTCCTCCTAAGCCACCGACCTTGAGGATCCCCATCAATGGCCCTAGAGGCCAGTCACAGCATGCCAGTACTGTCTCAAGCCACGTTGGACGTTTTGGGGCTTCCCGTGTCCAGCGCAAATATTGAGCAGGCATTCTCGAAATTGCGCGTCGTCAACAGGAAGGAGTGACAGACACGAGTCTAGGAATGTATGCGTGCATATACTACAATAATCAAGTGTGAAAGAAATTGTGTAAAAGATGTAAATAAAATTTGAACTGATTTTCGTCCACAGTGGTCGTTTACATTCGCAATTTTTTTTCCCCGATAATCACCGCCTTTAGCGTCTGCACGAGAAAATTCACCGAAAAGCACCGGTATTCTAGAAATAAACAAACACCGATAAACATCAGCCGATTTTTGTCATAAATAAACACCGGAAAGTATACACCCTAGTTATAACCGATGTCAGTTATAACGAAATAGCGGATATAGCGAAGTGATTTCCGATTCCCGTTGACTTCGTTATAACCAGTCTCGACAGTAATAGTAAAGAGAAATTACGTTTTATCGGAATGCTGGCGCAAATTTATCATATTTTGGCGAAATGTAGCAGGATGTAGCAGGGTAAGCACTTTGGCGCCGTTTGGCGCAGAGATCAGATCAAAACATTATACTGAGAGCGAGCAGACGGTCCAGTTGTACAGAGAAACCCATCTGAGGCACACTAGCAGAAAGCAAGTACACACCACGGCAGGCAATCTTTTTGTCACCTCTTTATTCCTACAACCAGCGGCACACTAAACAGTGTATCTCCTAGAACAGAAATATAAACACTGCAAGTTGCTGATTTGACACCATGTCTTGTTTTATTTTTTTGTTTTTTTTTCCCTCAATCTTTCTCCTATCCCTCCCCCATGGATGGAAGCACACTGCGAAGAACAAAGCCTACGAGTATGCGACGCGAACTGCGTACAACGCAAACCTCGCCTCGCCCCCCCCCCCCCCCCCCCCACACACACACACACACAAAAAATTAAAAAAAAAAATAAATCCAGTTGTTGAAACAAATTCAACAAAGCAACAAGCAGAGCATTGCCTATGGCAAGATACATGTCACTGTCACCCTTGTTTCCGACTGAACCCGTGCATGCAAGTTGGGACAAGCCAAAACACTCCGACCTCGGGGTGAATACAAATCAGGCGTACTGAAGGTACTACAGCATGCGGCAATACGAGATGACCCAGAAGCGTTATTGTCGGGGTGACATAAAAGCCTCGCAGAAAAAGCCATGTATGTCAAGCTGTTAAAAAAAAAAAGAAGTTGGAATGGACTGGAACATTTTCTCTTACAATGTGGTCGGTCGGTTTCATTGATTAGCATGTCGGAGGCACTCCACCCCTTTCAGTAGCACTAAACTGGGCCAGCTCGCATTACCGCCGACTGTCCTGTCGTACGCATAAGGAAAAGTGAGACGACGGCACTTCACCGTTCCAAAGAAAAATACCGCCACACGCAACCAAACAATTCAAAATAAATTCAGCTGGTCACGAGGTATGCGCTCACAGTTTAGAAGCAGACGCGCAAGTGTGAACACATAGACGTGCGCAGCAACCGAGTTTCAGATCGAAGAAGCTACTGCGCACGCGCATGTGCACACACGTGTGCCATCCGAGTATAATAAGTGTATCAATCCAACGGGAGTGGGTGGACTGCTGCCTGTTCGTGCATGCAGAAGTTCACGGAAACCCTCGCAATCCCTCAGAGAGACTGCCGTAACGTCGGCTTGAGCAGCGTTCTGTGTGTCGGCGCAATCTCTTTGCGGCAATATTCTGGCGTACAGCTGCCCATGGCGAGGCTGGGCCTCGCATACAGCCGAACGGAGCAGGGCACGATTCGTCTGAAGTGCCACCGCCGCTTCAATGCGACGTCGACTGTGGCCGCTCCAACCGCAGTTTCCCCGTGTCGATCCCATTCGTGCGCGACCGTATTGTCCGCAGACGATTGTGCCACTTGCTACATTTAAGTTCATTCTTTATTTACACGATTGACATCTTCGAAACATGCCAACTAACGTCGGTTTGTCCCAAGTTTCGTATCTTAAAAAAACATTAGGTTAGCACACACAAAAAAATCGCATTTCACTGAAAAAGATTTTTAAACCAGGTTTCGGGAATTAATTATAGGCAGAAAAGCCAGTACCAAGATATCAAAAGATGTTTCAAATAATCCACAAGTGTGTACCAAGGTTGAGGATGGTACTAGCCAGAAGCCCTCTATTGAGATGGTCCAGATAATTTCGGTGGCTCGCCATTCAGAAATAAACCGGTGATAACGAAAAGTGCATTATCACTCAAATGCCTTTAAAGATCAATGAGCATGCCTGCTAAAAAAGGGGTAAAACATAAATATGGGTCAATTTGATTTTTTTTTAGAATGTACAGTAAAGGTTTTTTTTTTTTTTTTTCAAAATCTAGGCGAGACTAAGCCAAAAGCAATCCCTCGCTACGATAGTTCATTGTGCTGGCATTACTGCCCAAGGACAGCTGTGGCCTTTTTTTATTTACGATGCAAGACACTCAGCTTGCCAAGTTATGAATTTAGTAGTACTTACAGATTAAACTGTGTATAGTGCATTAAAAATAACTGCAGAAGTTATGCTTTTCATTGGTTCATCACACATTTAAAAGTATTCAGACTCCTACTATTGAAAATAATGTTTAGATTGTACTAGACCTTGAAGAGACCCTACAAAGCTTTTCAATCTATTTCTGAATTTGTATGACTTGCACATAAACTAGGAGTGTAAGACAACGGTAAAAAATAATATGCAGTTCATAACTACCAAAAACTATTGGCAAATGGGGACTTTTTTGTCCCCATTTCGACAGGTGGTGCTTCCTCGAGTGCAATAAAAAGAGTGAATGTTTAAAGACGCGCTCCCCAAGACCAAGTAAAGGGTTTGCACGTCTATAGATGTGCCCCCAAGCAGCAGTCAAAATTGCCGTGCGTCTAAAGACGCACTCCACAGTTAAGGAGTTAATAAGTAAAATCAGATTAAGATTCCTAATATACTGCTCCTCTTTGTTGGTGACCGAGTCACAATGGACCATTAGGGAATCTAAACAAGAGCATGAAGTCACCACGAGCAATGTTTGTTCTTGCTAAGTCAGTTCGGAATTTTCACATGAAGATGCAGATGATCCTCGTGTATGTGGGCACTTCTAGCAAATACATGAGCAAGGATACCACACTTCAACACTTCAGAATAAGTCAGGAGCACATTTTGAACCAATCCTGCTTTTGGGCGCCATTTTCATCACTATTAAAAGCTATTTGTCAAGGCTGTCTCCAAAATGTGATGAAAAGATTGTATCTACTGCTGGTCGGGGCATCACTCAAAACATTCTTAATATTCCTTCCTTAAGGCTCTCATTTGAACTTTAAGAAAATCTTTGTAAGAAAATTGGCCCAGCAAATCAATGTAAATGCAGAATTGCATTCCAATCAGCCCAGCTGTTGTCAACATTTCTCAGGTCCGATGTGACACAGTGGTGGTTCCAACATGGCCACAGTTTCTAATGGGCTTCCTTTTTTCTGGATTTATGAAACAATGAAGTTGTAGAACTTTTATTGGGATGCCGTCAGAGAGGGTTATGATATCAGTATCAAAGCAATATTCCCAAAAATTGTCATAAGAGAAAACATTGGGTTGTGATATTTGTGCGCAAAGCCATTCGACTAATTTCCTGATCATTTAACTAATTTCAAGCTTGAATTCTCAGGTGTGACAAAAGTGTCTAATTCGACCTTGTAAAATGTTTTATGCTAAAAGGTAGAAAAAATAAAAAAACACGGAAGTCCGACAGGTAAAAAAAAAAAAAAAAGCTGGCAAGACGATTTGACTGTAACAAGTTGGTTTCGACCACTTTAAATAATTTTTTTACATGGCACCTTTAGGGCAATGCAAGCGTAAAGTGAATTGCATACACCGGTGACAATGAATGGCTCATTTTTCCCCAAAAGAGCTGCGAGTCCAAAAGGAATGACTGGTTTACAGTTACATGGTGGCCAGGACAGCTGGTAAAAGCAGCATAGTTCATGGAACCACTCAAACATGCTGACACTATTGTAAAAACTTTCAGCCTAAAAAAAAAAAAGCAAAAATTAAATTTTTAAGTTAAATATGTTTGCAAAGAAAAGATTTTTGCCCCAATATTTGGGTTCCTAAAGTTCATCTATGCTAGCGTGTTCAGAAAAAGTCAAGGCAAATTAGAGACCCCGAAATAAAGCACCTTTTTGAAACCACAACTGATCCTAAGATGTCCACATGCCAATCTATGCAATTCAATTTACCCTTTCAGCGCTTCCCCAGACGCCACACGTTCGCGGCTTCGGAAGACGACACCCTCTTTCGCGTTTTAAACGCAAGAGTCGCGTATTCATGCGACGAGCCGTGTTGTGTACGCAAACTCACGGGCGATCAGTCGGGCTCTTCTCGACTTCTTTGTGTAAGTACAGCTGAGTAAGTTTAACTAGAGCCGCCGAATAGGCTATGCTTAAGAGTACCGACGCCTCACTTCCCAATCTTCCTGTGGGCGCCGCCATTTTGGTGCCTATTGCAAGGCAGGCACAACCGACAATCGTCGCAATCAGAAAACGCAACTTCCCGAGGTCTAGGTATGCCGACAGGAAGCTCGGGCGACATCGATTGGCTTCGTTGCGGACAGTCTTAACATTTCTGGAGGACGGAACACTGTCTCCTAGTGATCTCAGATAAATGTTCAAGTAACTGGCAACCATGATTCTAGGGGTAGCGGTGAAAGCGTCGTTATTCTAAAGCACAGTTTATGCTGCGGCTCCAAGTTTGACAAGCGAGCCCTTAGAAGCGAACTCGGGGTAGCTGTGAAAAACAGTCGGCGCTCTTTTACAATTGGGCCTGGAGAAGTATGCGCTTGTCTTTTTTTTTTTTTACTTGAAGTGAAAAAAAATTTTCTTCAGCCACAACCAACCTCGACAGATTGGAATGAGTCGTAGGGCCAAAGAAAACCCTACTTGGACAAAACAAAGTAAGTTGGCACGAAGCGCAAGTCGCTAAATGAAAAACATCAATGTTAAACACAGGTTAAAACGATCTAAGAAACTCACAACTCTCATAGCTGGCATTTCGTCACATAACCACCTTTTAAAACCCTGTTTTAAAAGTTCAGTCAATACCACACTTAAGTTTCTCAATCTAAAAGCAAATTAAAAATGAAACTAAAGAAAAACACAGAAAAATCAGTGAAGGTATAGTATCATAACGAAATCAAATTCACCTTTTTTGCACCAATCAATGCCTGCCAACCAAAAAAGACAGTTAATGCAGGAGGGGTTCTTTAAAAAAAAAAGTACAAAATAAAGTAACCTAAAAAAATATAAGAAACCCCACACCCGTCTGCACCACATGCAACGATGGAAGTAGTTGAACCACAATCGAAACTTACCCACCCCAACCCAATAAACCTACATCCCAACACACCCTCTGCATGTACAATATGTATACATTTTTTATAGTACAGTACATCATAAAAAAACAACCATAAAAAATTAAAACGCCAGAAAAGCAAAGGAGAAAGGAAATTGGTTATGTACAAAAGAATGGGCGAAGACACTGCCAACAAATCGGCAACACGCTCGCTGTACGCCGCCATATGTCAGCCACATGCTGGCATTACGTCGGCAGCACGCCGGCGGCACATTGATTGCATGCCGGCAACGGGCTGGCAATACGCCGGCCACCCGTTAGCCTGTCATTCGCTCTCCTCCTCACTGTCGATGATGTCTTTTAACCTTGAGAAGACCTTGCGTGATTCGTCGGCGACCATCGACGACTCTTGGGAGATGTCTGGCGCGGCGCCATCCGTGAGCGGGCCCAGGGAGCCCCTTGTGGCCCGTTTTGGCCTGCCCTCTGCACGGCATTTTAAGCAGATGTTGTTCGTGCCGCTCTTCAATTTATGTCCGAGTGGTGAGGTAGGTCGGCTACAATGACTGAAACGTGCCCTAGGCTGGTGCGTTTAGCGACCCAAAACTTCCCGTGCATTGAAAGTGATCCCAAAATCGCAACAAATGACGCCACGAGGTCGTCGGGCGGAAATCGAGGGACCACTTTTTTTGGACGCGGTAAACACACCAGTCGGAGACATGTTCCAGGCATCATAACTCGGCTAACGGTTTCCCCAAGAGGGGAATGACTCCTCTTACGGCGTAACTGAACACTGCCACAGCCGAAATGTTACAGTAATTCCTCGTTATAACGAAATCGCTTTTTTCGAATTATATCGCTTTTATCGAAGTTCATAGTGGTCCCGATCGAAATGCACGCATTTTTAAACGGATTATTCGAGGCGTATCAGCGGCCGACCATGTTTCTTACGAAGGCCGCGGTGCCGAAGGCACGCAAGCCTACCCGGGGGCGCTTGGAGACCCTTGCGTTCCCTTCCCCTTCTCCAGCGAGGCAAACGCCAAACTGGGAAAACGGCAAACAAGAAAATGGAGTAAACGGGTGACGGAAGGCAGAGCGCGCAGAGTGCCGCTTCCAATGTCAATGGGCAGACGCGGGCAGGGTGCAGCGGCGCAGCGTCCACGTTCCGACGCTACACATGGCGCCCGTGGCCGATGCTGCCCGACTCCTGTCGGAATTGGGTCAAGGGAGTGGTGGAGCCCGGAGGAGACTTCCCTTCAGGAGCCCCCAACCCGCACGCCTGCGGCGTACTACGCGCACACATGCGTCGTATGGGAGATCGGGAGTGTTTATCGAAAGCCACATAGATATGCGAGGTTGAGAAAAGTGCCCGACCCAAGTCTGAAATCGCCAAAGAATTCGACGTTCCGGCATCTGCTGTTCGACACTGTCCATTGTTTCGCAGAACAAGCAAGGCATTGAACGGGATCGAGAATTTTCTTGTGCAACAAAAAGCGCGCCCACGACCCGAAGACGAAAGATCGCCAACTGCCTGGCGACTGTCAGATTTTCTCTCGCAAACACGCCTGCCGAGCAGGCGCAAGATTCCCACAGCTACAACAATCTCTACAGGAGTGCGTGAAAACATGTTCGCAAAGCCACCTAGGATAACTGATTCGTTTGCGCTTGTCGATGCGGACGTTCCAGTCGTTGCTGCTGCCACGCATGCCGCGATCGTAGATCTTGCGTGCGGTCAGGGTAAACACGAAGCGACGTCAAAGAGGCACCTCGGGAAACGCCGACGACTGCAGAGACGCCAAACATCCTATGGCTGCTTCGAAACAAAGTGGAGTGCAGTGGCAGTGACTGTGTTCTTGCGATGCCTAGAGCAGCTCGAGGAGAACTGATGCCCGGATGAAATTACAGGCAAACTCCACTTAATTATTCTTTTACTCGGTAAAGCTCCCGCAAGGTGTTCACAACTAAGGTTTGTTTGATTAAATATGCGGTCAGAGCGTACCGTAGTGTTCCCGTCCACCTTCGAGGCTGCTGGCACTGTTATTTTGGCTCTATCGCTTTTATCAAATTACCGCTTAAATTTAATTTTTTTTTTGCCGTCCCGTCGACTTCGTTATAACGAGGTATTACTGTACGTAGTGCAAGGACAAACTGGTGTGCAACAAGTGCAACTCCAATCTACCAACCAACAAACCACCCTCAACTGTATTGCTCTGAATTTTCGTGGCTGTCATTACACTAAGTCTGTAGAATCTAGTGAGAAGTCATACCATAAAACACCGAGCATGTGCCAACGTCACAATAAGCACCCACCCGATACTTTTACATGTTCCAAAACTGAGCAAAGGACATATCAAGCGCCTAAACGAGACTTCTGATCCCACCTGGATAAATCATCAGCCGCTTCTCTAAGCAACCCTTGCAAAGCAGTGGAGCCCACCCTATCCCATGTCCCTTCTGTTTTCGCTCCCGAACCTAACAAGCACCTATTTCCCAGTTTTTCTAGGTTATTTCCAAACTTTGGGTAAACGGTTGCTCCGTATTTTCAGGACACACTAAGCATATTAGCACAATAGCCAAGAGTTCCCTGTAATAAGTCACAAAGCTACAGGATCGCTTGGCTTCTGGGTTCTCACATTGTAATTCCTGGGCTAAACTATACTTTGTTCACGAAAAGGTAGCGTCGGACCCCAGTAAATATGGCCATATGTGCGAGCCAGCGCTACAGAGGTGCCCCAAGCAGTGTGCTAGATATCTTAGCGTGTGTACCAAAAAAACACCGATTGAGAACATGCAAAGCCATTTCCCACTCATATGCAGACGTTACCAGAAGACACTTACGCTTTGGGGCCGCTTTGCTATAAAACAGCTGCAAGTACAAATGCCAAAGGAAACTTTGCTTTAACATGGAAACCGTAAGAAAGGGGGTTAAACAAAATTAGAAGCTCTAAGAGACCGACAAGTTGAGAGCGTCCACACGAAGGCACTGAGACTCCCCACGTGTGAAATTAGTTGGGGTGGCCCAAACTCAAGCGATAACTATTTGTACTCATTAAGACTGACGACCAGTTTGTACTTTCCACTTTTCCCTGCCCTCTTCCTTTCCCTCCTTCTACCCTGTCCACTGTTGCCCGTTTCCTCCTCCCCATGGTGAGGAGGATTTTCTGCCATGCAGAATCTCGCATCTGGTCGTCAGCGTTTAAGTACTTATATGCTCTATTAAAAGAGGCTACCGTATTTACTCGCATAATAACACACTTTTTTTCCCAAAAAAACTGACACATATTTGGGTGGGGGGCATTCATTACACGAGGTAAAATTTTTGCCTTTACACACTTTGTGCAAATGTCACATTAGGTGCCAATATGACACCGCAAGGTACAGTGGCACGTCTCCAGTGATGGAGGCGCACCCATGGCTGGTTGGGGGGGGGGGGGGGGGGGGGGGGGGGGGGGGCACAATAACCAAGCTTTATAAATTGCAAACCTTTTTAGGGCGCTTTCGGGTTGCCTTTTGCGGAAGGAAAAGCGCCCTTTGAAGCTCACTCAGCAAAAAAAAAAAAAAAAAGCAACACTACCACCGTTCTTAGGCAATATACCGGGTGGATCAAGGAGACGGCAGGCTCTTTAAATCGACCGCAAAATTCGGTTTCTTAACCTATCGCGCTACGACTTTGTGCAGCGCTGCCCACAGATGGTGCATTTTTTTTGTAACATTTGCAAAGAGCAAACTTACCTGAGGAAAAAGTAAAGAAAGAAAAAGGCTTAGCTCCTATGGAAACGCAGCGACGCCACCGGTCTTCAAAGAGCACGGCGCCGTTTCGCACGGGACACAAGAGATGGCGCAACGAACGCCGCCAACGAACGAGCATACGGCGTCGAGAGCCAGCGTCTTTAGCAGACAATCTTCAATCTTTTCGACTCAAAAGCAGCGCGCGTTCCGCAGGCGGCGACAGTCGCAGAAACAATTACAGGCGCGGTAACAACAAGCAACTGCAGTTCCTTGTCTGCTAAATACGCCGGCTCTCGGCGTCGTCTGCCCGTTCGTTGGCAGCAGTTGGCGTCGTGACCGCTTGCGCCCTCTCTTGTCTACCGTGCGAAACGGCGCCGTGTTGTTTGCAGACCGGTGGCGTCGCTGCGTTTCCATAGGAGCTAAGCCTTTTTCTTTCTTTACTTTTTCCTCAGGTAAGTTTGCTCTTTGCAAATTTTACAAAAAAAAATGCACCATCTGTGGGCAGCGCTGCACAAAGTCGTAGCGCGATAGGTTAAGAAACCGAATTTTGCGGTCGATTTAAAGAGCCTGCCGTCTCCTTGATCCACCCGGTATATTGCTAGTATCGGGCGGGCACACTCAGGTATAATCCTTGAGGCGTACCCCCAGCCCGCTTGCATGGATCAAGTTTCGTTCAGGGAGACAAGAACTCGAATAAAGTCCAACCTCCCACAGAAGCCCACACGCATGGATCAAGTTTCGTTCACCGAGAGGCTACCAGACACTCTCAGCCTACAGCGCAGCGTGCACCTGATGCACCTCGCTGTGCCGTTTAGTTGCGGATTAAATTAATGCATTTAGCATATACACGGAGCATGTGAAATTAGGCCTAACCACTTTCACGATTTCACTGTCCGAAAGCGGACCACAGACCAAGGCTTGCTTGTTGACATCAATGCATCCGATAGGCGAAGAATGTCCGAGGCTCGGCAATTCCTCAACCCAAGCTTCGTCGAGTGTGCGCGACACTAGGTTTCACGGTTGATCACTTCTGTAAATACCGCAACTACGCACTTGTGTCCATTACGTGAGCAGCCTGGCTTTTCTTGACTTGGCTTGACTTGGCCTGACCGCTTGGCGGCAAAAGAAAACTGGCTTGGTGGCTTGCTAAATTGGACGCAATTCGAGACTCGCGGATCCGAAAATTGGAGTGTGTTGATTACGGGAGGGGAAAAAAAAGTCAAAATATTGATGCCCGTTGTGGGGGGTGCGTTTATTATGCGAGTAAATACGGTATTAGCTGTAATCAAGGCAAGCACCAACAAACACAAATGTTAGATAACTAGCAAGTTAGTTTCCCAGATTTATGGCCAAACAGGTCTCTTAACCCAAACAATAATGCAGTGAGTAACAAAACGCTGGACATGCTATGAGCTTCTTTGGTTGTATCAGCGTATCAGAGTGTCTGTTATAATATCTCCCCTTAAAATATTCCAGAAACTTGAAAACTGCAGATTGCTAAAGCACATCTTTCGTCAACTCACAACAGCATTAAGACCAGTTGCCCTCACGACTATGATTGGAAGCTTCACACATACCTGCATACCACGTACACTCCCGTAGTACGCAGCAAACATTTGGGGAGATCTTTACCTGGCAGCGAGTCCACAACATTGGCTTCGTCCAAGCTTTGGAGGGCCTTGAGTTTCCTGCAGTTCTTCAAAGTCGGCTTGCCTGCAAATTTCGCACAACGCCGCTGCCATTTCTGACCGTCGCGATTACAAGGTCCCTATTTATTGCATCTTCTATGTGACTGCCACTCCTCTCCTCAAAATCCAAAAAGAGCGTTCAAAAAAAAAAAAAAATTCTAACTTTTTTTGTTTAAAGAAGAGATTCCAATCCTTGCAATGTATAAAGACTTGTTCAAACATTTGTCTCAGGGTGCTTCAGCATGATGCAACCCTCTGTCCCCGCTTACGACGCGAGAATGCGCTGCCACACTGGCGCCGTCTATGAAGTAGCTCTAGAACTGCCTATAACTAGACCGAAGGCTTTGCAGTACCATTGATGAGAAAGGGTCACTTATAACATCATCGAAATTATCTCGAGTCCACAGTGAAAAAATGTTCCTTAAAAAGGTGCTCCGGCGTTTCCTTCATGGTTTCCGATTTGCCTGAAAATTTCCTAAACACACCAACATGCATCGCAGAAACAGTCACCCAAATATTAGGCCAAAATAATTTTTTTTCTCGCAAAGTTGTCAAATATACAATTTAGGCCCTCATCGTGTTTTTCAAACAGAGGCAACAACGAAAAAGCAATGCCAGCGGCAGGCAAGGTTTTACTTTTTGGACTGAAGGATTTGTTCCCAACTGATTACGAGCAGTTTCATGGTGTCAAATTAACATCTTGGAAGCTCGCTCCAGTACCCAAGCAGCAAAACGAAACAAATGCTTGGCGCTTTTAATTTTTTAAGACCACCCCCTCAACCGGCGAGCCCACCCGCCACCGACGTCGCGGCACCAAAAGCGCGGATATATTTGAACGTTGGTCTTGGCTTCATTTTCATTTGCCGATTTCACAATAAATATTCCGAATTTTGCTATACTAAATATGGCATACTCGAAATGGTAAAGGCCGGGGATTTCGAAAATATAGTTAGTTGGGGTAGCTCAAAAAATCGCCGGAGTACCCCTTTAAGGGGAAACATTACCCAGAAAAAAAATTTCTGAAAAAAAAGTTTATTGCAAAAAATACCAGTAACATCTCGAGGGTACTCCCAGAAAGTTTCATTAGCTTATACTGCACAGTTACATTTTTATAAATTATTTTCGGTTTACCGAAGCTAAAGGAAAGGTAGGGGTTGGAGCAGTTTGAACGCATTTTTCTCGGTTCCACTTTTTGGCATAAATTTCACTTTAGGAAAACTATTGTTTGTTAATGGGACAAAAAGAAAGACTCACTCATTGTTTTTCCTAACTGGAATTTTACGGCAATGAAACTGTGGAATTTCTTTTTTAACTTTGTGGATGTCTTCTATATAAAATGTTAAGATTTTGTCGACAACATATAAGGCAAAAAGTTTATCTTTATTTGATTTTTCACCGCGATGTTAGCATAAAAAAAATTACTTTCTGGAAATTTTGTTTTCACAGTTGCACTCTCAGACATTCTGCTGCAGATCTCGAGTAGAAAAATGTTGGGTATTACATTAGTTTCCTAACGATAGTTTTCCTAAACAAAGTGGGTGTGCTCCTGATAAAAACTATAATTTATTTTACAATTCATGTACATACATGAAACTTTGCACTGGATTTTGCCTTGTAACTGCCAGTATACTGTAAACGACAAAATTTTCGCGAGGACCTAATTTTCGCGAATTTCGCGAATCGCCTACAATTCGTGAAAAATACGTCCCGCGAACAATTCCGACAATATGTGAACGCTACGGAAGCTACACTTGATTCACGAAAATTAGAACCCGCGAATAATTTCAAATTTTCAGCTTTGGCCCGATTCGTGAAAATTTGAGCCCGCGAAAATTAAGTCGTTTACAGTATACTGTAAATTTCATTCATATGAAGCCATAGGTTCAAAAGTTGACTCTCTTGGGTAGTGTTCCCCCCCTTAAAAGGTAAAAAAAAATATACGCAGGTCATGCCAGTGTGCCCTCTCGTCGTGTGAGGTTACGACGCAAACCTGAAAACCAGCCTCCGGCCGCCCCGCCATTAAATGCAACGCAAAACGAAGATGACGCCACTGATGCTAGCCTGCGGTGCACACAACAAGTCTCCCACTGGTGTGTTTTCCAAAAAAGTGCTCCCTCGATTTCCGCTCTATGACGTCATCAAGTGTTATGCTGTCGCCAGCACTAGTCCTAGCGGAGGTTGCTCTCCAGCTTCACAGTCCGCAGAAGCTTCGGCAGCCAGAAGCAGAGGTCGGCATTTTAGGTCGCCCTCACTGCACCCTCACCCTCACAGCTACACTCTCTCTCAGCCCCTCACTCATCTTTATCCTCACAGTCACACTCCACCTTCGGCCCTTCGCTCACCCTCACTGAACTTCAAGCCCCTCACACCCCTCACGCACTCAAGGCCCTCATATCCCTCACACACTCGCTCACAGCCCTCACAGTCCTCATTCACCGCCCCCACTCATGAATTTCCGGGGCTCAGAAACTCACTCACCCTCACTTCACCTGTGAAGATGAGGGCCCTCGTGGGTGAGGTTTGTCGAGGTACGGCCAGGAGTTGGGACTTCGTGACGACGGCGACAATCGAATTCGTTCGTGCTTTTTGCTAGGACTTTTATGCCCAAACGCCGGGACTATGACGTCGGACGGTGTGGCACGCCGGCTTTCGTGACAACTTCAGGACCGCTTTTGGCGTACGGGCGAGGTGGGACGCTAAACACACCAATTGGAGACGCGTTCCACGCGCCGTAGTTGCCACCCGAGCGTTTGCCGCGAGTTCCCGGGAGGTCACCTTTGAGGCCCGCCTTCTCGAGAACGTCCAGCAGCTTCGCCGCCTTGACCTGCACAGAGTCTGTCGGTTCCAAGAGCCGAACGTAGGAGACCCGGAGTCCCGCCGCCGCGATGCACCGCATCAACCTTGCCACTTGTGGCGCCTCCGACGACTGCAATTTGGACGCCGGCTGGACGTCGGCGAGAAAAGGATGCGTCCGTTATTCGTGTCTTACGACGCGTTTTCAACAGACCAAACGTCCAGCGCCGAAAGAAATGGCGGGAACAGTAGCTACGGATCCGGTTGTACAGTACATATTACGTCGAAGAAAGAAGAGGTAGCCCACCTTCCGTCGTTTCTTGGCCGGTGCTCCGTCGCTTCGCCGCCTCTCCACGTCTTCCAGCTTCCGCTCCAGATCCGACAGGGTGTTGGTAGTGTTGGCGCTGCCATTGCCGTCGGCGTTGTCCTCGCTGTTCCGGACGGCCGGCGGAGTCGCCGTGGTCGCTCCGCGGTTCCGTAGTTCCGATAGGGGCTCGTCGTCGCTCGAGTCGAAGATGCTCTTCGCCGTGACCTTCTCTCTCGCCTGTCGGCCCAACCGCAACGGCGGCGCAAGAAAAGGAAACAAACACCCTCAGCTTCAACATCCTCCCATTTCTGGCTAGAACTGTAGCCAGTCTCGGGTTAAAAAAAAGCGGGCCAACCCCCTCCCACAAACCTCTCTGCTCAATGATTGGTTGTTTCCTCCTCTCCAGTGTTCATCTCGCTAAAAAAACAAAAGTAGATTCCTTTTTTTTTTTTTTTTTGAAGGAGCGTGTTTTACTTTTTTTATCCCGCAACAAACCGTAGGGTTCTGTGAGTGCGGGGTTTATTTTTTCCCCTAGGTTCGATGTTGTTTCCCCAAAGTCTGTATTTGCCGTAAAACAAAAAGGAGCATATAATGGGGCTTAAGTTGAAGAAAACGATTTACAGTCGTGGGATTCCTACACCCTGGGGGAACATGGACGTGAGCCCAATGATCAGAAAATGTCACGGCACTAACAGGACACAGGAATGAAACGAGTGACATTCCCAAAGAAAGAATCGGACTCGAGGACAGTTGAGCACGAGCTGTGTTGTGGATAGCCACAAAATAAGGCTGCAGATACTAATGGTTTCTACGCGTAAAATTCAAGTTTTAGGAGCAAAGCTCCTTAGGGGCTAGCCATGTCCGTATGTCCGTCCGGCGTCCGGTGCTCGTGCTCCTGCTCGTAAGCTCACATGCTCGTATAGGGCAAAAAAAAGATAAAAAAAAAAGAAAAAGAAATGAAAAAAATGATAAAAAAAAATGATGGGGAAAAAAAAAAAAGAAAAAGTGTTTGCGCAGTCGACAGGATTCTAACCCGTACGGGGAGACCCCGATGGATTTCTAGTCCATCGCCTTAGCCACT
The DNA here is from genome assembly GCA_013358835.2 of Ixodes persulcatus. Lineage (NCBI taxonomy): Eukaryota > Metazoa > Arthropoda > Arachnida > Ixodida > Ixodidae > Ixodes > Ixodes persulcatus. The sequence continues at coordinate 1,302,271 of JABSTQ010009345.1, forward strand.
GGGCCACGACTGCGAGACGAGTAGGGGGTTCTGAGATGCGGTAGTAACTCGAGAGCTGGGGATGTCACGGATGAAACGTTGCATGTAGCCGCTCAACGTCTATACAGGAGAGGGCGCTGCGGTCAAATGCGTATATAATCGCGTTCCATACCACACATTCTCTTTCCGACATGGATGAAAACGAACGAAAGGCTCGGCATGCTGCGGCTCAGCGTCTACGCAGACAAGCACCACCAGAGCTTCGCCCCAATCAACATCATTCACCACGTGGAGATGCGGTCAATTTTTTATGATTCAAGAACTCCAACAATTCTGGGTTTTTCAGTTTTCACTAACCTGAATAATGATCCCCAGTGGGGTATTTTTTGGGGTTTACAGTATATAGACCTTTCTCGTTTATCCTTGCTCCCAGCCACATAGTCCCTGTATCCCGTACGGGGGACAAAAAAAAGAACTAACAACAATTCTGGGTTTTTCAGTTTTCACTAACCTGAATAATGATCCCCCAGTGGGGTATGTTTTGGGGTTATCGGTATATAGACCTTTCTCGTTTATCCTTGCTCCCAGCCACATAGTCCCTGTATCCCGTACGGGGGACAAAAAAAAGAACTAACAACAATTCTGGGTTTTTCAGTTTTCACTAACCTGAATAATGATCCCCCAGTGGGGTATTTTTTGGGGTTTATCGGTATATAGACCTTTCTCGTTTATCCTTGCTCCCAGCCACATAGTCCCTGTATCCCGTACGGGGGACAAAAAAAAAGAAATAATAACAATTCTGGGTTTTTCAGTTTTCACAGTTGCACTCTCAGACATTCTGCTGCAGATCTCGAGTAGAAAAATGTTGGGTACTACATTAGTTTCCTAACGATAGTTTTCCTAAACAAAGTGGGTGTGCTCCTGATAAAAACTATAATTTATTTTACAATTCATGTACATACATGAAACTTTGCACTGGATTTTGCCTTGCAACTGCCAGTATACTGTAAACGACAAAATTTTCGCGAGGACCTAATTTTCGCGAATTTCGCGAATCGCCTACAATTCGTGAAAAATACGTCCCGCGAACAATTCCGACAATATGTGAACGCTACGGAAGCTACACTTGATTCGCGAAAATTAGAACCCGCGAATAATTTCAAATTTTCAGCTTTGGCCCGATTCGTGAAAATTTGAGCCCGCGAAAATTAAGTCGTTTACAGTATACTGTAAATTTCATTCATATGAAGCCATAGGTTCAAAAGTTGACTCTCTTGGGTAGTGTTCCCCCCCTTAAAAGGTAAAAATAAATATACGCAGGTCATGCCAGTGTGCCCTCTCGTCGTGTGAGGTTACGACGCAAACCTGAAAACCAGCCTCCGGCCGCCCCGCCATTAAATGCAACGCAAAACGAAGATGACGCCACTGATGCTAGCCTGCGGTGCACACAACAAGTCTCCCACTGGTGTGTTTTCCAAAAAAGTGCTCCCTCGATTTCCGCTCTATGACGTCATCAAGTGTTATGCTGTCGCCAGCACTAGTCCTAGCGGAGGTTGCTCTCCAGCTTCACAGTCCGCAGAAGCTTCGGCAGCCAGAAGCAGAGGTCGGCATTTTAGGTCGCCCTCATGCACCTTCACCCTCACAGCTACACTCTCTCTCAGCCCCTCACTCATCTTTATCCTCACAGTCACACTCCACCTTCGGCCCTTCGCTCACCCTCACTGAACTTCAAGCCCCTCACACCCCTCACGCACTCAAGGCCCTCATATCCCTCACACACTCACTCACAGCCCTCACAGTCCTCATTCACCGCCCCCACTCATGAATTTCCGGGGCTCAGAAACTCACTCACCCTCACTTCACCTGTGAAGATGAGGGCCCTCGTGAGTGAGGTTTGTCGAAGTACGGCCAGGAGTTGGGACTTCATGACGACGGCGACAATCGAATTCGTTCGTGCTTTTTGCTAGGACTTTTATGCCCAAACGCCGGGACTATGACGTCGGACGGTGTGGCACGCCGGCTTTCGTGACAACTTCAGGACCGCTTTTGGCGTACGGGCGAGGTGGGACGCTAAACACACCAATTGGAGACGCGTTCCACGCGCCGTAGTTGCCACCCGAGCGTTTGCCGCGAGTTCCCGGGAGGTCACCTTTGAGGCCCGCCTTCTCGAGAACGTCCAGCAGCTTCGCCGCCTTGACCTGCACAGAGTCTGTCGGTTCCAAGAGCCGAACGTAGGAGACCCGGAGTCCCGCCGCCGCGATGCACCGCATCAACCTTGCCACTTGTGGCGCCTCCGACGACTGCAATTTGGATGTTTCCCCAAAGTCTGTATTTGCCGTAAAACAAAAAGGAGCATATAATGGGGCTTAAGTTGAAGAAAACGATTTACAGTCGTGGGATTCCTACACCCTGGGGGAACATGGACGTGAGCCCAATGATCAGAAAATGTCACGGCACTAACAGGACACAGGAATGAAACGAGTGACATTCCCAAAGAAAGAATCGGACTCGAGGACAGTTGAGCACGAGCTGTGTTGTGGATAGCCACAAAATAAGGCTGCAGATACTAATGGTTTCTACGCGTAAAATTCAAGTTTTAGGAGCAAAGCTCCTTAGGGGCTAGCCATGTCCGTATGTCCGTCCGGCGTCCGGTGCTCGTGCTCCTGCTCGTAAGCTCACATGCTCGTATAGGGCAAAAAAAAGATTAAAAAAAAAAGAAAAAGAAATGAAAAAAATGATAAAAAAAAATGATGGGGAAAAAAAAAGAACTAACAACAATTCTGGGTTTTTCAGTTTTCACTAACCTGAATCATGATCCCCCAGTGGGGTATTTTTTGGGGTTATCGGTATATAGACCTTCTCGTTTATCCTTGCTTCCAGCCACATAGTCCTGTATCCCGTACGGGGGACAAAAAAAAGAACTAACAACAATTCTGGGTTTTTCAGTTTTCACTAACCTGAATCATGATCCCCCAGTGGGGTATTTTTTGGGGTTATCGGTATATAGACCTTCTCGTTTATCCTTGCTCCAGCCACATAGTCCTGTATCCCGTACGGGGGACAAAAAAAAGAACTAACAACAATTCTGGGTTTTTCAGTTTCACTAACCTGAATAATGATCCCCCAGTGGGGTATTTTTTGGGGGTTATCGGTATATAGACCTTTCTCGTTTATCCTTGCTCCCAGCCACATAGTCCTGTATCCCGTACGGGGGACAAAAAAAAGAATAATACACAATCTGGGTTTTTCAGTTTTCACTAACCTGAATAATGATCCCCCAGTGGGGTATTTTTTGGGGTTTATCGGTGTATATAGACCTTTCTCGTTATCCTTGCTCCCAGCCACATAGTCCCTGTATACCGTACGGGGACAAAAAAAAGAACTAACAACAATTCTGGGTTTTTCAGTTTTCACTAACCTGATAATGATCCCCCAGTGGGGTATTTTTTGGGGTTTATCGGTATATAGACCTTTCTCGTTTATCCTTGCTCCCAGCCACATAGTCCCTGTATCCCGTACGGGGGACAAAAAAGAACTAACAACAATTCTGGGTTTTTCAGTTTTCACTAACCTGAATAATGATCCCCCAGTGGGGTATTTTTTGGGGTTTATCGTATATAGACCTTTCTCGTTTATCCTTGCTCCAGCCACATAGTCCCTGTATCCCGTACGGGGGACAAAAAAAAGAACTAACAACAATTCTGGGTTTTTCAGTTTTCACTAACCTGAATAATGATCCCCCAGTGGGGTATTTTTTGGGGTTTATCGGTATATAGACCTTTCTCGTTTATCCTTGCTCCCAGCCACATAGTCCCTGTATCCCGTACGGGGGACAAAAAAAAGAACTAACAACAATTCTGGGTTTTTCAGTTTTCACTAACCTGAATAATGATCCCCCAGTGGGGTATTTTTTGGGGTTTATCGGTATATAGACCTTTCTCGTTTATCCTTGCTCCAGCCACATAGTCGCTAAAAAAACAAAAGTAGATTCCTTTTTTTTTTTTTTTGAAGGAGCGTGTTTTACTTTTTTTTATCCCGCAACAAACCGTAGGGTTCTGTGAGTGCGGGGTTTATTTTTTCCCCTAGGTTCGATGTTTCCCCAAAGTCTGTATTTGCCGTAAAACAAAAAGGAGCATATAATGGGGCTTAAGTTGAAGAAAACGATTACAGTCGTGGGATTCCTACACCCTGGGGAACATGGCCGTGAGCCCAATGATCAGAAAAGTCAAGGCACTAACAGGACACAGGAATGAAACGAGTGACATTCCCAAGAAAGAATCGGACTCGAGGACAGTTGGCACGAGCTGTGTTGTGGATCGCCACAAAATAAGGATGCAGATACTAATGGTTTCTACGCGTAAATTCAAGTTTCTAGGAGCAAAGCTCCTTAGGGGTAGCCATGTCGTATGTCCGTCCGGCGTACGTGCCGTGCTCCTGCTGTAAGCTCACATGCTCGTATAGGGCAAAAAAAGATTAAAAAAAAAAGAAAAAGAAATGAAAAAAATGATAAAAAAAAATGATGGGGGAAAAAAAAAAGAAAAAGTGTTTGCGCAGTCGACAGGATTCTAACCCGTACGGGGAGACCCCGATGGATTTCTAGTCCATCGCCTTAGCCACTGGGCCACGACTGCGAGACGAGTAGGGGGTTCTGAGATGCGGTAGTAACTCGAGAGCTGGGGATGTCACGGATGAAACGTTGCATGTAGCCGCTCAACGTCTATACAGGAGAGGGCGCTGCGGTCAAATGCGTATATAATCGCGTTCCATACCACACATTCTCTTTCCGACATGGATGAAAACGAACGAAAGGCTCGGCATGCTGCGGCTCAGCGTCTACGCAGACAAGCACCACCAGAGCTTCGCCCCAATCAACATCATTCACCACGTGGAGATGCGGTCAATTTTTTATGATTCAAGAACTCCAACAATTCTGGGTTTTTCAGTTTTCACTAACCTGAATAATGATCCCCCAGTGGGGTATTTTTTGGGGTTTATCGGTATATAGACCTTTCTCGTTTATCCTTGCTCCCAGCCACATAGTCCCTGTATCCCGTACGGGGGACAAAAAAAAGAACTAACAACAATTCTGGGTTTTTCAGTTTTCACTAACCTGAATAATGATCCCCCAGTGGGGTATTTTTTGGGGTTTATCGGTATATAGACCTTTCTCGTTTATCCTTGCTCCCAGCCACATAGTCCCTGTATCCCGTACGGGGGACAAAAAAAGAACTAACAACAATTCTGGGTTTTTCAGTTTTCACTAACCTGAATAATGATCCCCCAGTGGGGTATTTTTTGGGGTTTATCGGTATATAGACCTTTCTCGTTTATCCTTGCTCCCAGCCACATAGTCCCTGTATCCCGTACGGGGGACAAAAAAAAGAACTAACAACAATTCTGGGTTTTTCAGTTTTCACTAACCTGAATAATGATCCCCCAGTGGGGTATTTTTTGGGGTTTATCGGTATATAGACCTTTCTCGTTTATCCTTGCTCCCAGCCACATAGTCCCTGTATCCCGTACGGGGGACAAAAAAAAGAACTAACAACAATTCTGGGTTTTTCAGTTTTCACTAACCTGAATAATGATCCCCCAGTGGGGTATTTTTTGGGGTTTATCGGTATATAGACCTTTCTCGTTTATCCTTGCTCCCAGCCACATAGTCCCTGTATCCCGTACGGGGGACAAAAAAAAGAACTAACAACAATTCTGGGTTTTTCAGTTTTCACTAACCTGAATAATGATCCCCCAGTGGGGTATTTTTTGGGGTTTATCGGTATATAGACCTTTCTCGTTTATCCTTGCTCCCAGCCACATAGTCCCTGTATCCCGTACGGGGGACAAAAAAAGAACTAACAACAATTCTGGGTTTTTCAGTTTTCACTAACCTGAATAATGATCCCCCAGTGGGGTATTTTTTGGGGTTTATCGGTATATAGACCTTTCTCGTTTATCCTTGCTCCCAGCCACATAGTCCCTGTATCCCGTACGGGGGACAAAAAAAAGAACTAACAACAATTCTGGGTTTTTCAGTTTTCACTAACCTGAATAATGATCCCCCAGTGGGGTATTTTTTGGGGTTTATCGGTATATAGACCTTTCTCGTTTATCCTTGCTTCCAGCCACATAGTCCCTGTATCCCGTACGGGGGACAAAAAAAGAACTACCACAATTCTGGGTTTTTCAGTTTTCACTAACCTGATAATGATCCCCAGTGGGGTATTTTTGGGGTTTTATCGGTATATAGACCTTTCTCGTTTATCCTTGCTCCCAGCACATAGTCCTGTATCCGTACGGGGGACAAAAAAAAGAACTAACAACAATTCTGGGTTTTTCAGTTTTCACTAACCTGAATAATGATCCCCCAGTGGGGTATTTTGGGTTTTATCGGTGATATAGACCTTTCGCTGGTCGTCAAAGCCGCTTGTTCCAGCCTTCTTCATTACGACGTCCCGGATTTCAGGATGGTCGATATCGCCGACTGAGAGTGCTTATACTTCCGGACGAGACTTCCGACCTTGAATCCTTGCCGCCAGTCACGTAGGATTTGCTTTTTCTCCTCAAAGGAAATAGCTTTTCGCTTCGTCGGAGCCATCTTTCACGCCAGCGACGCGGGGAGGGGTTACGAGGTTACGGGTATGATGATGATGATAGCGCCGAGGTTTTAAGGCCGCGCGCAGCGCCTACTCACGGAGTATTCGGTCGGAGCCCATCGGCGATGATCGCGTCCGCCGATCTCGGTCGTTTCTTCGCGGAATTTCGAAATTTTTATCTCATTTTCTGTTGAATTTTTGTAGTAAACAAATTCTACACGATCATTTATTGATCGTTATATCCGATATGCCGGGAAAAATGCATCGCTATATATGGTTTATTTTTACATAGAACCAATGCAAAAATTGATGTTAATTCTCGTTTATCCTTGCTCCCAGCCACATAGTCCCTGTATCCCGTACGGGGGACAAAAAAAAGAACTAACAACAATTCTGGGTTTTTCAGTTTTCACTAACCTGAATAATGATCCCCCAGTGGGGTATTTTTTGGGGTTTAGAGGTATATACAGTGCAGTCCACTTATAACGATATTATTAAATGCGGAAAATCCGATCGTTATAACCGATTATCGTTGTATCCGGACTGACCCTGAAAACTGCCCAAAATAGTTCCCCCAAGCAGAAGGTTACTCACCAGTGTTCACTGAATCACATCATAGAAGAAGCGCCGAAATATAACAAAGTTTTATTCTAGGGTCATCAGCAAGCACGCAATGAAATGGTGTTAAACACGCTCAAAAAAATCTAAGATCTCCGCTTGCTTGTGCGGTTTCGGATCGTAAGAAACCACTCGTACAGGGCCTCCTTGACATCCTCGTACAAGGCTTCCCTAAGCCTTTTCCGCTGGTCGTCAAAGCCGCTTGTTCCAGCCTTCTTCATTACGACGTCCCCGGATTTCAGGATGGTCGATATCGCCGACTGAGAGTGCTTATACTTCCGGACGAGACTTCCGACCTTGAATCCTTGCCGCCAGTCACGTAGGATTTGCTTTTTCTCCTCAAAGGAAATAGCTTTTCGCTTCGTCGGAGCCATCTTTCACGCCAGCGACGCGGGGAGGGGTTACGAGGTTACGGGTATGATGATGATGATAGCGCCGAGGTTTTAAGGCCGCGCGCAGCGCCTACTCACGGAGTATTCGGTCGGAGCCCATCGGCGATGATCGCGTCCGCCGATCTCGGTCGTTTCTTCGCGGAATTTCGAAATTTTTATCTCATTTTCTGTTGAATTTTTGTAGTAAACAAATTCTACACGATCATTTATTGATCGTTATATCCGATATGCCGGGAAAAATGCATCGCTATATATGGTTTATTTTTACATAGAACCAATGCAAAAATTGATGCTTCTATAAAATCAATCGTTATAACCGATATATCGTTATAAGTGGTATCGTTATAAGTGGACTGCACTGTAGACCTTTCTCGTTTATCCTTGCTCCCAGCCACATAGTCCCTGTATCCCGTACGGGGGACAAAAAAAAGAACTAACAACAATGAGGCATTACAACTTAGAATGACTATATAGAGCATTAAAAAGACAAAACAAGAATGAGTGTCAGCCACGATTAAAACACAAACACTCCCCCAGTGGTGTAGCAAGAGCAAAACAATGCTTTACACTCCACCGGAAGTTCCACGATTCAAGATGGCGATGCGCACGTGGAAGAAGTCTATACCGAAAACACGAAACCCTAGTTACAACTAGGCCGTAGGCTTTCTGGTTTTAACTGAAAAACACGGATAAACGTCCGTTGGTGTCAAAAAATCCAAAATTGGTTAAAGCCGAAAAACGTCGATAAACATTCATTTGTGACAGAAATCCAAAATAGGTTAAAACCGAAAAACATTGATTCCTTCAAATTCTTCCTCCAGAAACTCCTAGTTCTTCCTCCAGAACCCCTAGTTCTTCCATCGTTTTTTTCACCAATAATCATCGTCTCTAGCAGCCGTTTAAAGCAGATCACCGAAATACACCGACACTTGAAAAAGGAACAAACACCGAAAAACATCCGCCAATTTTCCTCGCAAATAAACACCGGAAAATCTACGGCCTAGTTCTAACCGACGGCGCCCTAGGTGCGGGTTCGACCTCATTACGGAGAGGAACCTCCCACCTTTTTGGAGGCAACGACGCGCCGTCTCCTCGTGGGCGGCCGCTTGCGGGGGGTGGCCTCGTCCCCCGCGTCCGAGTCCTCGCTCCTGGGCCGGACCATGACCCAGCCGCCGGACTTTGTCTTGGTGAACTTAAGCGTGAACAGCGGCATGTCGTCCACGCTCTTCGGACCCTTGCTGTTGTTGCTGTCCTCCGGGGAGGCCTTCTGCCCGCCTGCGCAGCGAATGCCTTCGCGTGTGGACAGCCGAACTACTCCCGCGAGTTATGTCTCGATGTTACTCTTACTGAAGAAAACAAAAAAAATTATGCCAAAATCGCCGCTGTGGCCACACCGATTCTCGACAAAATGAGTTAGCATTTGGCGCGGGGGACTCTGCGAACGATGGGAATTCCGACCTCGCGACATTCCGCAAACTGCTGTCTTCGGAGCGCAAGTCTATTCTACCAAGTGTCAGCGGTTTCGGATGGAGCCATTGCAGCTTCCCTCGATTGCCTTCTCATTTAGCACTCAATTCCTTCCTTCTCATTTAGCGCTCAACCGGGTCCATGCTGCGGTGCCATGATGCCACTAACAAGGTTAACCGCAATGAGCCCTTCTTGAAAGTGAGTCCAGTTAGCCTGACTGAATGCACTACCCAAAAAGACTGCTGCAGGCTGCGGGGGTGCTGTAACACCCGGTTGTGCACGAGCCACGGCTGTATGCATGCTCCAGTCGGCAAGTGTGCTGACAAAGCATTTAAAATAACTCAAAAACATTTGAAACCAGGAAGAAACAGAAAATGTGACTCGCACCTTTGGCATCCAATGAAAGCACTTCACTTTCAGTATCACTAGTGCTGTTGACCGCATGCGGTATACCAACTGTTGCAAACAGTTCGAAACTAAGGATTCACTATGACCGCACAATGTCTGGTACCGAAAACATGAAAGACGTTTACAATTCTCTGTAATGCGAAATTAGGGCGCCGCTCTTGAGGAGGAGGAGAAGAGGGTCTGCTCCTCCTCCCCCTCCCCTCCCATTTAACAGGAAATTTTGCTAAATTTCCCATTAAATTTAGCAAAACTTTTCCCGCTAAATTTAGCGAAATATTTCCCTTTAAATTTAGCGGGGAAATTGACGTCACGTGACCTCAACCCTAGGTTTGTGCGAATATTCGAAATTTCGAATGGTAGGTTCGAATAATACACTATTCAATATTCACTTTAAAAAAAAACTGCACTATTCGCGTTTTTCCAAGTGTTGATAGCGGCGGGTTAGCCCCCTTGAGCACGCTTCTTGCCGAGCACCGGTGCAGTGCGGAGAAGCACTACTCGCGGAAGCGAGCTCTGCGGGTGTTGCTTCTCTGCATTACAGGGTGTCACAAAAAAAAATTTACAGGGTTTTTTTCACCGCAAAAATAAACTAGGCAACGCCGAACGCTCATTCTTTGCCCAAAGGTAGCGCTAGAGGTCACAACCAGATGCCAAAGTTTCAGCCCGATCCGATACGTTAATCAAAAGTTATAAGTGATCTTCTGAAAATGTCAATAGGAAAATGCCGGCCGACGGAGTTTTCGAATACATGGGGCTCTATGGCACCAGAAACTGATAACGGGCAAAAATGGGCTGCATTTTTCCATTGAAATTTTCAGAAAATCACTTATAACTTTTGAATAAGGTATCGGATTGGGCTGGAACCTTGGCATCTGGTTGTGACCTCCAGCGCTACCTTTGGGCAAAGAATGAGCGTTCGGCGATGCCTAGTTTATTTTTGCGGTGAAAAAAACCCTGTAAATTTGTTTTTGTGACACCCTGTAGATCGTTGCTCGGTAAGAAGTGCACTCAACAGAATAACCTGCACAATAAACACTTGGAAAAGTATAAATATTGCAATTGCGTGCTTGGAAGAAAAGCATATATTCAAAGCGGGGTGGTGCACGCGTGCCGGCTGTATTTGAAAATAAATGGAAACTTTGTGAAAGTGTAAATCTTCATTCTAGTCAAAGTTTAAAATTAAACTGACTATTATGCAAGAGTATATGTTAGGCAGAGATGTCCTCACAACCTGCATTCATTATGCGCGATTCTTTCTTTTTAACTCGAGATTAAAGAAAGAATATTTTATTTGTAAATTCACTCAATTGGGTATAGTTGGCCATCTCTATAGGATTTATTTTATGTCAAATCCGTCGTTTACTTGCCATTCCACGACATCCGACCTTCTGAGGTCGCAGTTCATAAATATAGATAGATTAATCTTAGATGAACAAGTGGAACAACCTTCAAGAGTTTCACTGGGTTTTCATCTAAGCATGATGCAGTGGTAGTGAAAGGCGTGGAAAAACTATTCAATATTCGAATCGAAAACATTTGGCCAAAACCACTATTCGCTTCGAACTCAAAATCCACTATTTGCACAAGACTACTTAACACCAATTCAGTTTCACCGCTAAATTTTGCGGGGAAACTGTGACATCCCATAATGCAATGCGTGCGGTTACACCGACGGCGACGGCAACGCCGCTTAACCCGGAAACGGGAACATTAAATGTTGTTAGTACAAAACAATAAATCTTCAACGAGAGACTGATTAGATTATGTACGTACTTGTATATATTGCGATGCTCATTGATCCAAGTTACAAATGAAAAGGAGAAAAACTGTTCCAAGTATACAACCCACTGTCAAACTTAGGGCACAGTAAAGGCAGAGCTCGGCGGAAAGAAAACCCAGCCGAAGGTAAAAAAAATGTCAGACAGATAATGAGTTCCAGTAAATATGAGGCTGAAAGTTTTACAACCTATTACCTTCATTCTATGCAGCATCAGATATCTGCAGTAAACTGCAGGAAGCCTTGGCTAGGGACTCATCCACACAATCTGAATATTTAACAACCTAATCTAAGAAACCCATCCAAATCATGTGCCCTAAACTTCGCAACTCTAAAGATGACGTACACAAACTAATTTGCGGCAAACGGTCCTTAGCCACCTGGGCCGTCTAAACAGTCGCACGACAAATTCGAGGCATCCACTTGTACTCACGTTTAATTTTTGTGCCCGCGTTGCTGTTGCTTGCACCGGCGGCTTTGCTGTTGCTTTTGCCATTGTTTTTTCTGCTAAACTTCTGCTTGTTGTTGCTGTTGCCGGCGTTTTTGCCGCTCTTGCCGACGCCCTTCGTCGCCGGCGTGTGGGCGACCGATTCCGTCTCGGCGGCGTCTGCAGACACGCGGCTCACGTCCCGCTGGTCCTCCGCGAGTCTCGAGTTGGTCTCTCCGTCCTCCGAGATTCGCCGCGGCGACTCCGCGGAGACGGGCGACTCCGCGATCATCAGCTTCCCTTCGGAGTCAGAGTCCGACGCGTCGCAGGGAAGCTCCACGGTGGGGAACACGAGGGGCCTCGGGGGCGTTCTGCACAATTCCAAGGTCGTTCAGCACAGCTCAAGGTCGTTCACAGATTTCTACGCTTGGAGTCTCAATCAAAATGAACCAAACCAGCGAAAAACCTCGCCAAAAACGACCGAGGCGGCAAGTGCACTAAACCGAAGACTGCTGTAACCAAACACAATAGACCATTTGCTAAATCCCCCAAGCACCCCGACCTGCACTCGAGGAATCATGGGAACGGTGTTCCTTCAGCTCCCTAGTGATCGGTACTTTCAACCACTTCCATGGTTGCACGGTTTTGGGTGTAATTCAGAGTCACCCTGAACAAGCGTCATTAGAGCCCAAGGACCCGTCATAAACATTCTAACATTTCTCATCAATGTAAGCATTTTCGATACTGTGCATGCTGTCCACCCTTCAACCTGGGTAAGCTGCAGACATATCTCTTACAATATTATCATTCTCGTACAGCTTCAAAGACACTGATATTAAGTTAGAAATGCTAAAAATGCTATAAACAGGCCCGCTGACTCCGAGCTAAATCCTGGTTTTGGTTGTTGTGAATTCTCGGCTTTTTAACATATTGCTGCTCAAACAACAATCACGAGAATGATAATATTTTAAGAGATTTCTGCAGCTCAGCCAGGTTGAAAGGTTAATCGCATGCATGGTATCAAAAATGCCGACATTAACGAGACATTTTAAAAGTGACATGACAGGTCCTTGGGCTCTATACGACGCTTGTTCAAGGTGACTCCGAATTACGCTCAAAACTGTGTAACCATGGAATTGGGTGAAATTAACGACCACTAGGGGGCTGAAGAAACACCGTTCCCATAATCCTTGAGTGCTGGCCGGGGCACTTGTGGGATTGAGCAAATGGTGTATTCATATGGGAATCTAGAGCATTTCTTCGTCAACAATAAATAAAACACATGTGGCTGTGGTGCCAAGTGCTCCTCGCTCCTTCTGCCAATTTTTTTATCTCCTCTAAACACCATGATGTGTAGGAAACCAGTATATCTTGTAAACGTTATAATTTTATGCATTCTCCGAAATTATTCTAAATTATATACCAGAAAATACAAAGCAATAGAAATAAGTAGCATCACCGGGTAGATCTAGTCAATACAAATCCAATGTCACTAAGTTTATGGTAGTGACCTCTAAATAGCCTTCCCTCCCGAAATATCGAACTGAGCAGAAAAGCACCCTGAAATTTCAGTTTACCTTTACTTGTACTAAGGAAGATCATGTATAAGGTTCGCACAAGGGATAAGCCACTGTACCCTAGTTTTCTTTATACTCCACATCAACTATTTTGTGCTATGTTGTCAAGGCCAGTGTAGCTTCCACAATGCTACAGCTCTGCATTGCTACAACATGAATATCTCTCGCATTCGCACATGCTCGCGCAAGAAGCTTCGACAGCATCGAAGCACTGCAAAAGCAATGCTAGCGTCGACAACGTAGCATCACAAAATGGCCGACGATGAGTATGGGCTAGGTGGAGCCGTCAATACTAAGGACACCCGCCAGGTGGCCGTAACAGCCACCCAATTCGAAGGACCCGACCGTATTCGAGCCTCACTTTCGCTCCTGCGCTTGAGGGGACCTGGGCTTGTGTGTGCGCACCCCGAGCGTCTCTTTGACCGCACGGATTACATCGTCGTCATCGGAATCACTGCTCGACACGAGTGCGCCCTGCGTGTTCCGTGACGCCGGGCCCTTGTTTGGGGAGTCCGCATCGTCTGGGCGGCAGTTCCCATTCTGCGGAGGAGGGGACGGGGAGCATGGGGAGTACAGGTCCCCCTCCAAGGCTTCGGACACGTCGTCCATGCGACCCAGCTTGTCGCAGTCCTGTGGGAAGGAGAGGAGTGCCGACATGCTCAGAGGGGATAGCGACGAGGTTCCTTTTAAAGGGATACTACAACAAACTTTTGGCGCTCATTTCTGTCTATTCGTGTTCAAGGGAGCAGTATCACATCAGACATGCCAATCTCTCGTTGAAAAAGACACGAAAAGGAATTTTAGAATGAATTAAACGATTAGCAAAGAGCATCTGGTGAATGTAGCTGACGCCTCATTTGTAATGCCAGTCTAGGAACCTTGACAGGTAATGACGATGTCTGTCTCGCCTCCGGCCACCATGACAGAAGAGGGGAAGGTGGAACTCCCGTCTTCCCGAGACTCTCTTTTGTGTGTCTCAGACGTTGCTATTGTCCCTCTACAAGATTATATAAGGTTAACTTGTCACCGAAAATTCGTACAGAAGCAGCTTTGGGGTTAGTTGTGGTAGTCCGATCGCTGGTGTGCTTCGGCCGCTTCGGTGGCTGGAACAGCTAGGACATCCTCTCGAGGTGAGCCTTGCCGCAGCTTTGCTCGTCCCGAGACAATCTACATCACGATTGCGGCAGATGTTATGTGCTCTCCGTTGGCCGCTCTCCAAGTGCTTGCCAGAGTGGGTCGTATATATCGAAAAATAGAGCCATCAGGCTCAAAATACAAACGTGCGATTGTCATTTATGGATATTGTGTATCATATTCAGCCCATTTCTGAACACGACGGGTATGTTTCAAATTTCATTGAAGTGTCCCTTCAAAGGGTCGACTCGACAGTTTTTGCGCTTTTAGTAAATATTGCTTAGAATTATTACCTCTCGACATTCAAAACCTATGAAACATGAGTTAGTTTTTTTCTCTCCACGTGATGGCAAGTACAGAAAGAATGCTGAAGAAACGTGCAACGTTCACCTCCTTGACTCGCAGTGAAAACAAGCGGCCACGTGATCTGGAACCGATTAAATGGCGCAAATTTTCACCATAGCCATGTGCTGCAGTCGGCAAAGCACGGGGGTATGTGCCGAGTTCCACATTGTTAAGGTTCTGTCATTCCCGTCGCCGCTGTGATTGGGCAATTGTCGCGAGCCCAAATCAAATGCTCGCGCAGTGCTTGTGCCCACTGTACAAGTGGCATTCAAATATCGTCACTGCGAGACTCGCAAAACTCGATGACAAAATCCTGGGGATTGCATTGTTAACAATGCCAAGGACGCAACTGTTGACGACACCAGCAGCACAAACATCTGTTGCCGTTTGTACCGAATGTGTCGTGGCATCTCTACCGATCACACATGTGCAGTATAAGCAGACGCTAAAATTTGCAATAAAGATTTTGCGTGCCTGCACAAAGGCAGTGTCTTTTAGGCATGTCTAAAGTCTAATGACATCATTAAAAATTTAACGATGGAAAAATTTAGAGAGGGCTTTCTGCATATTGTACGGCGTAGCATGCGGTTTGTAACCAGTGAAAACGAAAGGACTTTTCACGAGTGAGTGGCATAAAAACAACTATAGCCTGTGTCAGGTTAAGAACAGTGGGACAAGATCTTCCCACAATGCACTCAATTCTTTCCATTTCAGCAGAGCAAATGCTGGGAAGGAGAAAACCACCAATCGTGGCAAACAGTTTTCTGGCAGAGTCTCGCCTGTTATTCTGAACCTGCAACAGACTATAGTGTACAACAGCTATATGATATACAGACAATATGAGCTGAAACACGGGATCCAGACTTATGCTGCGTCTGCGGTCCCCACAAGCTTCATCACCTCTCAGTTTATCAAATGGTCCCAAGTATGGGACCTCAACCTGGCATTCCATTCCTAGTTGAGACCTTTTTCGAAAACTGCCAGGTATGCCAAAGAAGAAGGAGGGACTGTTTCAGCCCACACTTTTCTGCGATAGCATATACAATGTAGCTTTGCCAATACTGGGAAGTCCTCCGAAAACCCATGGGAGCGGCGGCGAACGTGACAGTGACGTCTCTAGCGGACTCGTAGTTTACGGAAGCAGACGACGCAATAGAAAAGTATAGGCTCCACGACGTCCTCAAGCTTTGCAAGCCCCGCTTCATCACCCCAACAGCTGGAACAATTCATTACGGTCAGTCTGCTTGCAAAACGGAATCCACTGATCGCAACTGCTATTACAATCAAATAACAATGCGTGCAGAAACAAAGATTGAGCAAAGCGCCACTCAGGGGATCACACGCGTTTCAAGCACGTCTGGGAAGCGAAAAAAAGGCGTTTAGCTACCCGAATTACGTCGCAAGAGGTTACTGTTGATCCGTTACAGACTGCGTTGTCACAATTTCTTACCTGAATAGGTGATCATTAAAACATATACAAACAACATGATAAGATAACCTGAGCAAGCGCACCAATCGCTGCAGCATAAAAACAAAACAAAAAGTAATGAGAAAAATGACCGTGCAAACACTTTCTGAACTCTGCAGGAAAGGTGGGGTCCCCACCTCAGACGAAAATAAAAAGAAATGGGGAACAGCAGCAAACAATGGCAAATAAAAGAAAGAAGTTAGCAGACAATACAAAGATACAAATCACCCGGCAAACAACTTCTTCAACAACAACAATCGTTGCAACGCTTATGGGGGAAAAAAAATGGAAAGCAAGTTTAAAAAAATTAAAAAGCTTCACTTTTTTTTTGCAGCTGCTGGTTACACGTTTGCTTATTTGCTTTCACGGTGTTGATAAAAACTAAAAAACGAAACGGGAAAGGAATAACGTAGTCCAGCTAACACTGCCCGGTAAATAAGAGTTGCACGCTGCAAACTGCAACGTGCCAGCAGTGTGTGACATTTTTTGCTTTTGCATTTCTTTTCCCAGTGACTTTGGCAGGTTTTTCGTTTGCTCGCTTGACGAAGCAGCTCAGAAGTACATTCAAAGGACCTTGTTGACGTATGTGTCCAGGCAACCTTTGCACACCGTGCCTTTATTTCGAGTGTCAATCGGCGGCCTCAATCCCACCTGCAGCTGAACTTTTGCCTGGTGCAAATTTCTCAGTGATATGTGTTTTTGAAGGCACGGCTGATGTTACCGGCTTGGTAGTGAGCTAAGTCATAAGATGGTGTCATTTTCGCATGCAAATATTTCTTGTTTTTCAACAGAATGTCTTTCGAGGTGTTCCATATTTCTGATTGCAGTTGGACTTAAGAAGCATGATGACAGATCTGACTGGCTGCCCATTCAGCTACATAGGACTGGGTGTTCAGTTGTGCACCTGGTCTGTCGTCCGTGAAGTTCTTCGCGATCTCCGTGGATTTGTCATAATCGTCTGCTGAGGCATCAGTGGCGATTTTGAAGCTAGACTTGGATAGCTCTTCCAGTTTAATTTGAATGCTGCAGGAACGTAATTACTCACGTTTGTTCAGTCTTCAGGAAGCGGAAGAAGGATTTTCCACCACATTGCAAAAACTTGTTTTTGCGGTGGTAGGCAGCCCATGGCATGCCTGCCATCTCCAAGTATGCGCTGGTGTATGCCTGAAGGCGGCCGGTTGATCAAGAAACAATGACCCATAGCGGACGTGCCAGCGTGCACAAATAAAATCCGAATAGAAATGTATAACGAGCGTGCACTTTTTATATATTTAATAAATACCAAAAAGCACCCCATATGAAGATTTCGGACTAGAAACTCTATCGAAGGTGAAAATAGGAGGTTATCGCAGACGACAGTGGAAGAAAACAACAACAACAAAGTTGCAGACGGCCCTCAAAATGTCCGGGCACAGCGTAGCAGACGAACCGGCCGTAGCAAGCGCCGAAGTGAAGGAAAAAGTAAAAACTAAGCAAAACAAGGCAAAGCAAAATATGCAATGGTTCAAACATCAAGTAAACAAAAAAAATTAAGATAAAAGCAGGAGGAAGAAAGAATATGGCGGCGTAGCATTGCCTCAAACATAAAAAGTAGACTTTAAAAAATGGAAGGAGTTGCAAGACGGTCCAACGGGTGCCAGTCTTTATCGTAGAAGACGACGAAGACGTTAGTCGTCCCGGCACTAACAATCGGAATTTGTGCACTGTATCTAACCTGACCGAAATCACCTTTATTTGCACTACGACGCTCTCCTCTTTTTTTGTTCTGCACGCGAGAGAAGCCTACTTTTTTGTAACTCCGCTTTTATTAATTTCAGTAATAGCGTGAGATTTGCATGTGCACAACGACTTCTTCCAGAGCATACTGACATCGCAATAATGTATGTGGTTTGAAATTGCCTTTTGCTTCTTCATCTGGAGACAATCTTAATGGGATTAGCCAACTCGCCTATTTTACAATACAGTTATAAGCGAGACAATAATGAGAAACGGGAATTGCCACAACAAAACAAATTGATTGATAAGAATAGTAAAGTTGAAACGTAGCTATGTTCTGAAATTTTTGGTACATTGCCCTTTTTAAAAAAACAGCGGAAAGGTACGCTTGTGTTTTGCCTAGCTAACATAAGTTGCGACAGGGTGTTCTTTTCAGGAGAGCCGCAAACTTGCAACCTGAAAGCTCTAACATTTTTCCCACGCAAAAAAAAGTCTCCTTCACTCATGAGGTGGCACCTCTTTCTTAACAGTCAAAGCAGCGAATACCCGAGACAATTTTTTTTTTTTTTCGTTGGTCACCTTGCACGGACATAGGCAAAATCAATGCATTGTAGAGACTTTGTCTGCTAGTGAAGACTCTGAGCTCGCCAGGAACACTGCGATCACTTTTGGCCCGCGCTCCGCGGGAGTTGCCAGTATTGGCTTACATGGTATTTAGCGATAACACACCCTTGGTAGAAAGTCACACGCACTAAAAGTCACCGTGCCAAAGCAGAACTGTCCGACCGACCCAATCAAAAGGCACCGTTTGTGACAGAAAGCAAGGAAAGCAAACAATGTCATCACCTGGTCCGTATTGCTGCAGTCGACCACATTCTCAAATTCCTTGAAGACGGTTGTGACAATGGAGGCAAAAACTTCGCGGTTTTCGGAAGACAGGTGTTTCACTTTCAGCTCGTCCGTGTAAAGCGTACGGAGCTGGCGGATTGTAAGCATGCTGCAAAAACAAACAAAAAAAGCATTCATCAGCGTAACTGCACAGCGTGACCGAACATCAGTGCACACGCAGTGACCAACCAGCACGACAAGTGGTACACCGTGAACATTGTAAAATGAGACGTTTATTTACGCAGGTACTATTAAAGAGTATATCGTTCAGACAGCCGCGATAGATACCGGATGGAGATTCGATACATACACAAACGATCTAGCAGAGTATCGGGTATTGTTACCAGAGTTATCGGAAGACTCTACTAAAACTCTCTATTGAGCTTAGCATGAGGGACATTTCAACATCTGCAAAGCTGAAATAACTGTGCGATGAAATTAAGGGCTTGCTCAACAAGCACACATCTTTCCGAAATTACGCTCTACGGCTTTGATCGCTCGAGTGCATCGTACAGACGGCCATGTAGCTGGCAGTACTGATGATAAACTGCTACAAGCGTGAAGCAACTTTGCTATCATGCCCCTTGTTTGCTTCTGTGGGCCTCCACAATAGCGATTGGAAAACTGCTGCACCATTCGATAAGAACTATATCTGATAAGCTATGAACCGGGCACATTCTGTAATGGACTCCACGAAGTTCCCTTAGCACCAAACAGAAATGCCATCCTTGACTTATAAATGTCATCTGCCCCTTAGCCAACGATGCTGGCTTAGAAACCGAAGGACAACAATCGCTATATTTCGTTCATCCATAAGCTGACAGTGCGGAGTAAGCTACAAGCTTGCCGCACCACTCAACCACCTCCTTTCATCACCAGACTCCGCTTCTGGCACGTGGGTATGGGCAGGAGCGTGATCGTGTGGCGAAAGATAGAGACACGACTGCTCCAATCAGCACATAGCGTCCACCGCACTGCCAGCTTAGGGGTGAACGAAGTATAGTACTGCTTCCGTAACAGTGCTGGTCATCACTAGTATCCGAAGCAAATTGGTGTCAAACAAGCACAAGTGTTCGAACTGAGGATAGTTTAGGTACATTCAAGCACCGATTTTTGACGAGCTCAGTGGGAGACCTTTTTTCCTACTACTCCAAAATAAAGACTGAAAGTGAATTTCTTTTTTTAGTAAAAAGAAAAATATTTTTGAAGGCATATATTTTGCAATTGTCCACGCACAAAGGCCAACCTTAATCATGGGTTAGTCGTTTTCTTTTTTTTTTGTTTTGTTTTTTCTACCACAAAGGCGATGAAATATGGTTAGACAATGCTCTAAAAAACGTTGTTCTTTTTTTATTTTATTATTCTTTCCCCTCCCCCAAAAATCATGCTACCTACGTGGCTACGCTTTGTCGCGTTTGACGAAAACAAGCCCGAACAATCTCAACAGCTCGAACCCACAAAAAACGCAAATGCTTAATCAAACGTTCTGGACAAGCGAAACCTTTGAAGTCGTCACAATAATTAGCATGCACGCTTCTTCAAAAGAGTTGGCGTCACTCCCGAAAGTAGATCAACACGGAGACAGCTCACGACACAAAAACCACGCACACATATTTTCCTCCCGTTTTCGCAGGTTTCTAAAGTTAGAACATGTGGGGCAAGCTCATGAATCGAGGTATTTGAATAGAATACGTTAAAAACACGAGTAACATCGCACAAGTCAACGTTAAAAGGAGCGATAGCCCCAATAATGCCAACATATGAGGCTACGCGGTTTGGCGGCTGCTCGGTCCGTATTCGGACACTGTATGCGCACAAGCACTAGGGTTTTGAGTGGACACTGTGGATAAAATTTGAAAGTAGTTTATAAGAGCGTTGTTCGTACCCATAGTCGCGTCGTTCCCGAAAAATACGACGAACAAATTCTAGCATACTACTGGCGCTGACCGCCGCCATTGCTATTCCCGCGCAAGAGACATTATTCGCCATCTATTGTTTGATAATCGCTTGGCAGCTAAGTGTGGCTTTACTAGAAGATAATAAAGTATACATTATTTCTGTACTAGATAGAAATGTCGATTAAAGTTTGAGTTTTTAATTTTAGAAACAAACACACCGTGGTTTTGATTCGGCAAAAGGTGGCGGAACCAGCGGCGCTGGTGCGAGGTGGGATTTAGTGATCTAAGTTTCGGTTCAGTTTCTTACGTAGCTTTCCACGTTGCTCGACAAAAACAAATTGTCTTAGTAACAGTATTTTTTATTCATTTCTTGTACTGAGAGCCTAAGATCAGATTATTGCAGACGAAAGTTTCACTCCAACCCCGTACGAGAAACGCGCGTGACAACTTGTCAACAACCATCTAGCAACGCTGAAAATGCGTTCGGAAAGGTAACCTTCTCATCTGTAGTGTATGCAGAGTAACAACGCACGTTCGAAATAAGCTGGCCGTGTGGTTGTGTGTTTGGTGAACGAAGCAAATTAAGTAACTCTGGAGTTCACAAAACTGACTCTCTGCTCACCGAAAAAAAAAAAATAGTAACAATTGAACGCGCAAGTAGCATGGCGCTTTCGACGAGAGCAAGAGCGTGGAACTCGAAATGTGCCATCATGAATACTGCCCCGTTTCGCTGTGAAGTTTTTAACGCTGGTTTAGCGCCAAAGCAAACAAAGCGCAGACAACGTTCGAGTGTGTTATAGCATGGAAGTGACACTGGATGCAATGGACAGGGCGTCCAAAATTGCGAAAACGTTTGCTGGCGTTCAAGCGGTATCCGAAATGTGCGGAACATTTGAATGCGTCAATATGCGTTGCTCATAGGTACTACAATGAACGAACTGCCGAAAGTTTTGCCCGTTTGGACGAACGCGGCTGAGCAGGGTTTAGCGGATCTGAAAGTCTTCGCCGTCGACTCAAGACTGCATCCCGACTATGGAGGAGCAGGGGTGGACGTTTCGGTGGACGGGCGCGGGGACATTCAGTGCACTGCCCTCAAGCACCACGACGCCAAATCCACCCGGCTGTGCGCCAGGAACATAACGTTACCGTTTGGTCTGCCGAACACAGGTAAGCGGTTTTTCTCTTTTTTAAACGGTCGACCACTCCTAAAAATGAGCGTAGAACGACAGGTCTTTTAGTTCTTCCAACGCGAACTTGCTCACGTCGGGTTCCTATCATTTCGTCGAAACTCGTTTCGTGGACAACTTTTCATAAACACACGCTTCATGAACACACGTTTCAGTCGACACGATCGTTTCACCGATACTCGTTACGCGAATTGCATGCTGTAGGGACATTTCGTCACCGGTGTATCACTCACTGGGGTGCGCATTTACCCCCCCCCCCCCCCCCCCCCCGCCTCTCTCTCTCTCTTTCTCTCTCTCTCTCACACACACACACACGCACAGATAGAGAGAAAAGGGGCAAAACACTCTTTGCAAGGTGTGTACCTAGTTGTTTTCTAGCTTTATTTTGCCCACAAACACTGGCGTTGTGAATTATACAAAAGAAATATATATATAAAGTGGACGAGCATTCGACCAATCTCGACTCTTCACGGCAAAACAAACTTGCCTCACTTTTCGTTTGCTTTCGTTCGCCTCTCATCTGTCATTCTCTTTCTCGTTATTTCTGTTGGGACCACCAATGTCAGTGCTTACAATTTGCCGCGTTCTGCTCCCACCTTTAACCCCCTGCGTGACCCTGACGCTGCCACACCCTCTGTGTGAGAAGCTGACGACGGTCTTGCTTGCTCGGATTGGAGGGACAATGTCTAGAGACAAATGCCGCTAGCCTTTAAACCTACCTCGTACCCTTTCAATCGGAGCTCAACACTCTAACGTCCTCGCACCCTCTGCATAAAAAGTGCCAAGACCTGTTAATGTTCTTAACCCCTTAAGTGCCTTGGACGAGCTGAGCTCGTCCAGTGGTTTTTTCGGTAACCCTCAATTCCACGGACGAGCAAGGCTCGTCCGTGTGTAGTTTTGCGGCGCTGATCATAGATGGCAGCACTCGTATTAGTTGGCAAATATTTTTTTCGCCTCCGCTGATTTTTTTGTAATAAACTTTTCAAATTATATGTGTAATACTAGAGGAATAAAAATTCAAAATAAAAAAAAGGAAATGGCACTTTTAGGTTACTTTTGGAAAAAAAAAATGTGGCACTTAAGGGGTGAAACACTCGAATAATATCATCCATTAACTGAAACTCTATGGAAATAAAAAAGATTCAGAATTTACCGCCCGATTCCAAGCCCACTTGCATGTAGTGCCTTGTTTAGACTTGTGGGAAACCAATAAAAAGCCGGCATTGTTGTCCGCATCCCTCTAGCGCATGTGCAATTTTGGTTCTGTTTGTGAGCAGTGTAGGGTGGTTTCATGTGACATACTTCCGGTTCGAAACCTCGCCAGACGATGAACTTTCGCCTTATGTCTTTCTATGTGCAGAAGGACTGTTTTCCTGCTCGCTTAAGCCCTAGTGTGTTCTGATAGACCGTGTCTGCCAGAGTAGTCGACGACACAAAAAACGTTGTCCGATACTCGAGTAAGCACCGGTCTGTATTCGGAGTGCGGACGAGCCTGCATTTCAGAAGTTGGCACGCACGGCCAACTTTGCCCCAGTAAATAACACCAAAACGAGAAAAAAAAACAATAGAATGTGCATGGGTTTATGCGGCCAAAATACGTCCCCGATTGTACTTAATGAGTTGAGTTGCGCAAATATTTGAATTTTCGAGTACTAGTAGTTTAGAATAATACGCTATTCAATATTCGCTTCAAAGTGAACTGATATATTCGCATGTTTCCAAGTGTTGATCGCGGCAGATTAACCCTGTTGGGCGCGCTTCTTACCAGCGCCGGTGCACTGCGGAGAAGCAACACCTGCTGAGCTTGCTTCTGCGGGTGTGGCTTCTCTACGGCGCACCGACGCTTGATGAGGAGCACACTCGATGGGGCTAATCTGCCACAATCAACATTTAAAAAGTACAAATATCGCAGCTGCTTGCTTAGGAGGAAAGCTCATTTCCAAAGCGGGATGTATTTAAAGCGAAATGCAAACTTCATGAATGTTGATATCTACATTGCAGTAAAATTTTAAATGTTAAACTGCCATGCATGTGTATATGTTTTAGGGCCCCTGAAAAGAAAAAAAAAAATGTTTGTTTTCTTTGGGACACGCGTGTCAAAAAATTAATTTTATGCGAAAAAAAAAATATTTTTTAGAGCATTATTGACTGCGCGAGACGCGATTTAGTCGGTAGTCACCTCCATTCCCCTTGTTTTCTCTCTCGGCATTTCGGGGGCGTGGAGGAGAGGTGGATGGGCTTCGCCTTCACGCTGAGGTGGAAAGAGCGAATGACCACCTTGTTGCGCGAATGACCATTCCGTGACATCATGGACTTTGCACGTAGAATTTCTAATAAATCTCTCGCCGTCAATATTGCACTAAAATATTTTCTCTTTTCGCGTAAAATTTATTTTTCGACACGCGTGTCCCAACCAGATTGTTTAAAAAAAAAATAGTTTTTTTCTTTTCAGGGGCTCTTTCGAGGAAAACTGAAACGGTTCTGTATTTGATAAAAAACACTTAACTCATATTCATTTGACCTTCAGGACCACGAATGTCGAGAATATTTTTCAATTTGGTGCACGGAGGCTGCATAAATTAATTTTCGAGGTACTGCCGAAGCCCCTTCTTTCCCAGGGCGTGACGTCATATTAGGAGTTTGTCGGAATCTCCGCTCTCGCTCATCTTCAGCGCCTTTCAAAGCTATGCACGCGCACTCTCGCTATTTTCAAAAAGGTCAAAAAGAGACGTCACGACTGGTTTCAGTGCGGGGGAGTATACCTGGCAAGCTTGCGATTGCACGCACTGCCCACTCGAGCGACAGGCACTTGGCAGCCAGATCCTAGTATGACGCCACGACTGGTCGGAGGTTTTTCGCGTTTTCTCGCGTTTACTTACATCTTTGGAGAAAACGAAATTGATATTTAGATTCACGAAATAAAAACACGCCAAACTTCACCTCTATCTCGTTTTTTTCAAGAAGTGTTTCAGCTTCCCTTTAAGCAGAGATGCCTGACAACCTGCGTTAATCATAGGTGGTTGAAGAATATATAATTACATATAGCGAGAATATTTATAAATCCCTTCGATTAGGCATAGCTGGGCATCCTTATAGGTTTAATTTTATATCAAATTCGTCATTTACTTGCCATCCCAATGTAGACATTGGACTTTCGGAGGCCATAGTCGATAAATATAGTTAGAATAAAATGAACTTATCTTAGAAATGGACAGGTGGAAGCTTGGCCACAACCTTCACAAGTTCAGCCGGGTTTTTGTTTAAGCATGTTGCAGTATTGAAAGGCTTAGAGAAAGGAACTGTTTGATATTCTATTAGAAAATATTTGGCCAAAACCACTATTCGCTTTGATCTCAAAATCCACTGTTCGCACATGCCGACTGAGCTACATTGTCGACGGAGGTACTCGCCAAGCTTGTGCATTCCGCCAACGCCTAAACCCACGCCAGTAATGTAAGCGTCTGCATGCAGACCATTGGCGAAAGTGGCAGATGCTGTTCATCAACGTGGCAAAACGCGGCCTACCTGAAGTGACAAGACGCTTCGTGAAATTGCCCTATAGGCAGCATTTGAAACATTGTTTAACTGTGAAATGTGCTACGGACGAAAGGCTCATTCACACACTTGCGACTGCTGATGACAGAGTGCGTTACAACCTCTTGTGGTCTCACGACGAGAGAACACGCTGGCGCCATCTATCGGGTGGAACGCTTGACATTTCTGTATTTTTTAAAAAAATTCTTTCACTATTGGTGTGAAAATCTTTTGACTATGTTATAAACAATGGTATCTACATTGAATCTTTCAATTACTGCAAAACCTTCGCTCTAGTGAAATGAAGTTGCAGGCCCACCTCGTGGACGTGTCCAGCGTGCTGGTTTTTAATGGTCGTAATGCGCTAGTTGTAATCAGCCGCAAGTGTGTGAACTAGCCTTAACATGCTCTTGTGTGTTTTTTGGATGACGTGGTGCAGTGCTCAGCCTCCAGGAGCGCTGCCTGCAACCTCAGTTGGACCTGAACGAACGCATCGACTTCTATGAGTTCTCGCTGCTGAAGGATCGTCCATGGGCGAGGCGTCAAGTATGTACTGCGGCATTGCTTTGACCCGTCGAGGATGTACTGTCGAGACCGGTTATAACAAAGTAAACGGGAATCGGAAATCACTTCGCTATATCCGCTACTTCGTTATAACCGACTTCGGTTAACGAAGTGCAAAAGGGAATGGGAAATCGTGATCGCTTCGCTGTAGCTGCTATTTCGTTATAACCGACTTCGTTATAACCGGTCTCAACAGTAGACCGATCTCGCCGAGCACTCGGCACGTCCCTGATGCCGCAATAACTTTAGCTCCCAAGAGGCAGGCGGCAGGAGTCCACATCATTTCATCGAAACATGTTTCATCAACGGAGGCATGTGGTTTAGAGAAGCTCGTTTTAGCGAACGCTGTTTTACCGACCCCGGTTTATCGAATGCCTTTATAGAGAACCCAGTTTAGAGAAAATGGCGATGAGCCTCTTTTTAGCGAATTCGGCCGCCGCGATGCAGCGTGTACGGGTATATCAGGTGAGTTAACATTTTTGTAATGAGCCGCCGCAGACTGCCGCCGCGAAGCGGCGGGAGCGCAGCGGGGGACATGGCTTAACACGCGCACCAGTGATACACGCGAGAAGTAGGAAAGCCTTTTTTTTAAAAAAGCGTCCCCTTTCCGATAAACGGCGTTTCTCTAAACTGAGGCTCTGCTTTCTCTAAACCGTGCTTCGATAAAACGTGCCCATTCTCTAAAACGTGCTTCGATAAAATGGCATTCTCTAAACCGTAGTAAACCCTTTCATGAACATCAGTTTCGCCGACATTGCACTGTTTCGTGGAAACACGTTTTGTGGGCACGTACAACTGCGTCATTTTGCCGATGGCATATTTTCTTTCATTAAGTGGATTAGATTGGATTACTGACTCGCTTTTGTTCACTCGAAGCATACTGAAACTAAAGCAGATTCAATTGGGCAAAAACCACATGCACAAGCCCTAATTCTAGGCTTCCAAGCAGTCAGCGCTATGCGCTGACACCACTCGCTCCACTTGGGGAAGCTTTAATACAGTGATGTGATTGCTGCGCCAATTGCGCCAAACTGCGCCAAATGGCTAACCTTGCTACATCCTGCTACATTTTGCCAAAATATGGGTAATCTGCGCTAAGCCTGCGCCAAAAATCTAATTTCGGTCGCCTTTTAAAACCGAAACTGAACTGAGTACCGTAATTGAGCATGCGTGTGTTATGTGGCTCAAGCGGCCGCCCGACACAAAGTTCCCTGCATCAATTGTCCATCCGGTCTTGCATGGTTTTCCCGCCGTCTCGAGTTTCGCGCTTTCGTTGTCTCGTGGTTCTCGTCTCGCATCTGTTTTTTTTTTGTTTTTTTTTTTTAATATCTTCAACGATAGACGCGGGTGTCTGCGGTCGCTCCGACGATAGCGTGCCGGGTACCAGCCATGCCGTCAGGCTGTGAAACGAAACCATGTTTTTGCGCGGCGGGAGTTATTTTGTGAGCTGAAGCACTCACTCCTCAAAGCAACGGCTGTGGGAAAACTACTGCGTGTCCCAAATAGCGGCCAGACTCTTTAAATCGACCTCAAAAATCGGTTTCTTAACCTATCACGTTCCGATTTTGTACAGCGTTGCACAAAGGTGGCGCATTTTTTTCTATAAAATTCGCAGAGAGCGAGCTTACCTGAGCAAAAAGTAAAAAAAAAAGAAAAGAAAAAGGCTTAACTCCTATGAAAACGCAACGAAGCCACCGGTCTTCAAACCATAGGGCGCCCTCTGGTTTGAAGACCGGTGGCTTCGCTGTGTTTCCATAGGAGTTAAGCCTTTTTGTTTTTTTACTTTTCCCTCAGGTAAGTTCGCTCTTTGCTAACTTTACCAAAAAAATGTACCACCTGTGGCCAACGCTGTACAAAATCGTAGTGCGATAGGCTAAGAAACCGATTTTTGCGGTCGATTTAAAGAGCCTGGCCGCTCTTTGGGAGACGGGTATATTTGGTCCCTGCCTTCCATTCACCGTGGTCGCGCGACGTCAGGTGTTGCCGTCCTCACGTCGCTGCAGACATGACGCTTTCTAAAATGAAATTAAGTACCGCCGCTGCCGCATGTTCAACATTCCTGTTGTTTAAATCATACGTTACTACGATAATCCCTCTTTAACTCAAAGCTTGCTGTGTTGAAGTATTGATTACCTAGGTTTCTCTCGGTGGGCTTTCTTTCGAGAGGGACCGAAAAAAATCTGCTGCCAAAGAAAGTTGGTGAAAAGAAGTGAGCTAAAGCAAAGAAGGCAATGTCTGCACGCTGAACCCGCACAGTGCGCTTGTTTGTCTCGAGTTCAGTTGTTGCACAAAGCGCTCCAAGAACTTTTTGGCCCTGGTTCGCAATGACGGGCAACTGCAAGCCTGCCGAAGTTGCCATCACGTGCATGCGAACATGATTACACGACAGAGGCACCAGCCGGGACGCTTGCAATTCATTGTTTTACTTTTGCTTACTTTTGGCGAAAATCTGGCGCGTCGGGAACCAGTAAAACTGTGGCAAGCGGTTTTCCAGAATCGCTCGGCAATGCCTATAGCACTGTACACTTGTGGGATGACTCAGCAGTAAAAACACGAGCAGCGAGTTCCGTCACAACACGTCACATCAGAACACAGCACACACAATGTGCACTTCGTTTGTACAGCGCTTAAAACGCGAATATTTTTATTTTTCCAAAAATATCTGCTCCAAAAGCCACTCTTACTGCTCCGAAACACTGTCTTGGCTGCTCCAAAAGCCACATTTGCTGCTCCAAAACACTGTGTTGGTTGCTCCGAAAGGTGCTCCAAAATGGCTTAGGCCAATCACATCACTGTTTAATATAATCTCAGGCCCGAGCTTGCACAACTTTTCTATGAAACAAACTGTCAATGAAACGTCGCAGTGTTGACAACATGGTCTGTCAATGCAACGGCGTTCGTTGAACTGATTGCTACCAAGGTGACAGTGCATGAAACGACTCGTGCCGTCTTGTGCACATGCGAGGTTGTCACACGTGCACAAAGACTAATGCTTTCTTGATGCACTGCGGGAGCGGCGGCATAGAAAAACGTGCTGATGATATCGATCTATCGATTTCTTTTATTGTTTCCTTGTTCGTTCGATTAATTTGAGCGACACTACAACTCTTGACAGAGTGTCATAGCAGGAGTGGCACATCTTGAAGTACAGGGAGAGAATGATCACTTGGAAGGTGGTCCGAGAAAATATATTCTTTAAGGCACATGCAAAACTACTACAAAGTA
The DNA here is from genome assembly GCA_013358835.2 of Ixodes persulcatus. Taxonomy (NCBI): domain Eukaryota; kingdom Metazoa; phylum Arthropoda; class Arachnida; order Ixodida; family Ixodidae; genus Ixodes; species Ixodes persulcatus. Next base: position 1,331,468 of record JABSTQ010009345.1, read on the forward strand.
AGGAAGCACGGCTCCCATTGAATGCCTTTGTGGTAGAAGGCCTCGAGGTACAGCAACTTGGGTGTCCGCTAAAGAAGGTCCGAAAAACAATTTGGAAGCTTCTAAGCACTAAAACAGGTCCTCTTCTGTTGTTGTTTTTCTTTTTTTTTTTTTTTCTTTTGCGGGATCTTTTTTTTTTTGGTGGGGGTCGCTGAAATGGTCGACGTTCCGTTAGACACAATCTGCTGCCTTCCTTAATTCTGCGTCTCTCAGGTTGACAGATTTTGATGTGGGGACCAGGTAAGATAATGAAAAATAAAGTGTCCCCTGTCCGCTCCTATGTAAGCACTGCAGACTTGTCAGGTTGACAATTGCAACTATCAATCTCCACTAGTGGGCTGGACAGCTCATCTAGCAAGCAGGTGTGAGGCCACTGAAAATGATCACTTACAGTCGCCGACAACGTGAGAATGGCAGGGCATTTCGCCGAAGCGTCGTCGAAGGTAGCGAGGGCATGTTGGAGGCAGAACAACTGAAACTCCTCCTAGTCTGTCAAAGGTAGCGAGAGCTGTTCAAAGTCTTTAGGGAAGCCGTTTTGTCCACAAGCTTAATTTCAGGGTCCCGGTCGATCAAGTGCACGTGTCTCGCTTTCGAGTGCCTTACTCTCACGGTCATATGCTAGAGCGTATCATTAATAACTGCCTCAAAGAGCAGAAATAGCACAAATCGAAACATTCACCGAACGCTCTAAGCAGGGCGGCAAACGTTCGGCTTCCGGCACGAGCGTCGAACTTCCGGGGGTTTCGTATGCACCCGGCTTGGTGTGCGGTAAACAAGTGCCGTCGGTGCCGTCCAGTCGACGCCACCTAAGGTAATAATCGGAGCCCACGCGCTAGAATCTCGATGCGGTCGCGGCGAAATCGAGCAACTAATTGCTGGTGACTTTAGATGGTGTTAATCGTGCCATCCTACCGTAGACGTCACTGATAACGACCAACCTTGACCGCCACAGGCGCCCCTGGGAAACTGCGTTCGGGACATGCTGGAGGCTGTGCGCATCAGAAAGGGCAAGCGGCCGTTCGAGAACATGAAGATCCACTACGGCCTCCAGGACCTGTTGGAAGCCAGGCCCACGTCCATGCAGCACAGGGTGCGAGAGCTTTCCCTCCTGCCCGAGTTTGAACGCAAGTCATACGTGTTGCACGCTCCGTGTCTCGGCGATTCGCGACTCCCCGACACTTGGTGGTTGTGGACGTACCCTTTGTCGCCGGTAAATCTATGTGCTTTTGACGTACAGCGTGCGGCACGGTTAGCGAGATCAACAGGGGCATTTGGCGTCTTCCTTATGGGTACGTTGAGCGTGGGTGAACGTTACCTGGCACCTCCACCGGAATGCCACGAATAAAAACGGTTGGCAGACGTAAAACCGAAAAATAAATCTTTAATGAAGCAAGCTTGTGCCTACAGACTAAGACGGAGAGTATCATGCATCCTGTGTTTGGCGACGGAGGGGTGACTGTTCTGAAGCGGAGCGTTACCGTCGCTTTTGTACATGCAGTACGTTCAGCAACGTTTAGAACCAGAATGCTGGATGACTGCCGAGAATCGCTGGAACTTTCCGCAAGAACGCAAAATTATAAAAGTAAGACCGGGTCCAAGTGGGGTTCTAACCCCGTTTCTCCGCGTGGCAGCCGCCTGCGTTGCCAACTTCTCCGTGCACGCTTCAATATGGGCATTTCTCCGCATTTTACTCGAACATTTATGGGCGCAAAACTTTACCGCTTAGGTTACTGCTCTGGGTGAGGACGTTTTGCCACACTAGTACTAGCTTTTGTGGCAGCTTTCAATTTTTAGGAAAAGGTGGGAAAAACTGCTGGCGATTGCTCATTCGCACTAATAGTGGGCTCCGTGGTGCCGTGTCTCGTAGATCTGTCAAGGGAGGGTGGTGCGTTTTTTGCAGGAATGCAACTGGGGTTACACTGGAGGCTGCCTGGCTTTGGTTCCTGCCGCTGTTGGTGGCGGTACCACGTTGCTCTGCCATCCTTGTGGCGTCGATCTGAACAACCTAGGTGGGTGGTGAGAGCCCATCTTTACGTGCGCTCAGCCAATCTCTAGGTGCGGTGGAGAGAACGAGGATTATATCTTTGCTCACTTCGGGGCAATCTTTAAGGGTTTATATGCCTGGAGAAACACTTTTGTTTTTATTATATACAATATTAAAATGAAATTTTTAGTTTAGGATACTTAAAGGGACACTGACAGGGTATTTATGCTCGCCGAGGTTTTTAGTTGTACGTAACATATGAGAGCCCAACTACCCAGAACAGAATTTGTGGCTCGAAATTCGGTTTCTTTCCGCCCGAAAACCGCCGATCAAGAACTGGCCGGTTTGAGTCGCGCTCACTCTCTTTTTTGTGGTCACGGGCCGTTTTCTAAGGTTTCGAAGCGACCACCAAATTTAATCAAAGTCGTGGGTCATTGAAGGCACACAGTCAGTATTAAAAATAGAAAAAAATATGAAACCCATTTTTTGTGGCTTCCAAAAAGCTGCAAATACGTTGATTGAAAAAAAAGGTAGCCCAGACAACCGGAAGCCTTTTGTGCGTTCACTGCATAATTCTCAACATGGCGTTGTTTCGCGTATCGTGGGACTAGCGGATGGCAGCGGACGACGGGCGTGGCACCTCTGCTTCAGAACTGTCATTCACGGTACCGGCGAATTCTGTCTTCCTTCGAAAGAGAAATTTTGGACCGATCAAGAGAACTGATATTCATCCCGTACGACACGCCCGACCAGCAAGCCGATTGCACGAAGACGCCGCCGAGCCGTTGTACCTTCTCATTGCTGAACTGAAGACATCGCTCGCTCAATTGTCAAGCACGAGTTGAATACGAACGCGTACGGTTTCTTTACGAGGTGCGAATTTGACCTCTGCGTGGTGCTGCCCGACTTCAAGCCGGGAGTGCATGTAATGAAGGGAAATCGGCAGCAAACTACCGACATACAGTCTACCGGCTCCATTAGTTTGCACGAAACAGTTCCTTCAGTAGCTCAGTGGAAAGACTTCTGATTTACATGCAGCGAGCACGGGTTCAATCCCTGCTGTGGGTGTACCATTTTTTTTTTTTCAAGCATTTTGCGATGTTTACAGTTCTTTTTTTTAGCAATTATCACTAAAAAAAAATCAATTGTTGTGGACGATACGTCGCTGAACTAAATGGTATGGGATTTCATTTTTGACACCTGCGAACTCAATGTAGTCACTTTCCACAAAATGCAAGGAGCATATGAATCAGGTAGTGTCCGCTTTCCGAGCTTCGCGTAACTGTTCTACAGGAATTGCAGCCAGCCATTGACCCCGACCCGTTGATCTTTCGGAAACTTGTGCACTCTGCCACACAATGCCACTTTCAGATACAGGACATGTGAGGCAGCTCTTCACGCAACATCTTGGGAGTGTTCTTTTCGGTGTTGATCACGGGAATTTATCACGGGCACTCACTACTAATTGCCAACACTTAAATGTACAAAACAACCCATCTTGAAGTACAGAACAGCGAGCGGGACAAACATAAATGCAAAGGAATCGCACGGCGAGCGAACGCATTTCGTCTGCTACACGCAGAGAGAAAAAAAAACAAAAAAAAAACGCACGGTCGGGTGTAGCCACGTGACTTCTGCCAGTCTCGCTATCCTCTCCACTTCCCCGTGTGGTGCGGGAGTTTCGGTTTCGCTTTCGAGCAGTTGCGTTTTTTGGCTTTATTTAAAAAATTTGTGACTCTGTAGCAAGATATCAATTGGGTAGTATTCCGACACCATAATAAATCGCCTGACAAAAAAGGAAAAAAAAAATTTTGGGGGGTGTCAGTGTCCCTTTAATCTTCTCTTTATAAATCTGGTGTTAGACCTGATATAACTTGTTTTTCTAGGTTCTCAATGCACTGTACATGCAGAAATAAACCATGTTCTTGTGCACATGTGAGGCATGGCAACACACTTAAAAAAAGCCTAGTAAAATAAACTAATTAGCTTCTTTTGCACCACTGAGTACAATGAAATACAAAAATAATGTGTGCGATGCTTCTTTCAATAAAAAATAATTGAAAATAGCAACAATGTCATTTCAAGGGGCTAACAAATGTTTCTTAAATTTTTCGTAGATATGAAAACATACATTCTAACCAAACCCAGATTGTTGCATTCTATATATTCTAAAGTATACAGTCTAAGCTCGTTATAACAGACCTCGATTTTGACCAAGATTTCAGTCTGTTGCAAAAGGAGTATGTTGTATGCAGATATGAAGTTGAGTCAATGGTGCATAGAGGGAAACCAACTGAACTTCACAAATTGGTATGTTATATCCAAATGTCTGTTGTAACCAGGTCTGCTATAATGAGCTTAGACTGTATGTATGCCAGATGCGGTAGTGATAGGACAATATTAAGAACATGAATTCTCCTGCACAAACTGTAAAGATGGCCCGAAATTACATATAAAAAAACGCATTTGAATGTTACCATACATGTGTACCTATACATACTCTTTCCCGGTGTGGAAAATAATATTTTGTTAATAAATTTCCGTGAGAAATTGAAGTTACAGAAGACTGCAATGGGGAGGAGACGGCTAGGCCTACTTGTCAACGTAAGTGTGATGGCGGGCAACATCACAACTCGAAGAACCACGCAGAGAAAAATGGCTCAAATTCATGCCGTTCTGGGTTACCTGGAGGTCTTCAAATACATATTTAACGAATTTCGCGACCATAACCGGCACTAATTATTTTTATACATCAAATATAAAGATGCAAACATAATAAAACACAATAAAACCCAAATCACATTTTTTGCAGTATATATTGCCGTTTTTCGACCCGCATCTCCCTTTAAATACTGTGGGTAGGCCAAATGCATGCACAACTTCAAGACGTTACGAGGGGTGTCGTAGCAGTGCCGAAAGCACTACAGTAAAATCTCGTTAATTTGAACCCGAGGGGGACCAACACTTTGTACATAATGGAATAAAACGGCGCAAATATACAAAAAGGAAGAGATAAATCAGACAGGACAGAGCGCTTGTTCAAACAAAAGAGGTTTGTCTCTTCCTTTTTGTATATTTGCGCCGTTTTATTCCATTATGTACAACGATTACCACCTAGCCCTGCTATCGACCAACACTTGGTTTGAATAATGCAAAGTTTGAATTACCGGGAGTTGCCTCCCTAGAAACAAATAGGACGGGACCCGCACGTTAGTTCGAATTATCTGCAAGTTAGAATTAAGAGAGTTTGAATTAACGAGATCCCACTGTATATTCTGTATTTGAAAGCTGCTGGACCTCTTTAGACGTACCCTTGGACCTGCACTTGAATTTTTTTAACCTAGCTTTGAGCTACATATGGACCACTTTGAAAATTGTCAGGAATGTCAGGCCCCGAGAAATCCAAGCAGTTTTTTTTTTTTGTTTAATTGCAGCCATTTCGGAGTTGTCCCAAAATGAGGATCCCGATGGGCCCCTGGTTCGAAAGACGGGAACCGTTGTCCTCCAGAAACCCGAGGGCTCGAAGAGTCCCATCTTTCAAGTCTGCACTCGGAGGATTGAAGATGGTGAGCACAGATGGATGGATGGATGATAACAGCTGTACACCCTTTAAAATGGGCGGTAGCTTGCGCCACCTAGCCCCTCAAACTAAAAAAAACATAGGGGGGCTTTGTTTTAGTGTTGCTTGAGGACAGAAGACAAGAGGGATCATTGTTACTTGTACCTGACTTTGCTTGCCAAAACTCTCTTTGGTTGGAGGGATATGTAGGTATTTGCCCGTGACAAAAAGTTAACACCCATCTCTTTCATGCTTCCTACGTGCAAATGTATAGAATGTATGAAGAAAGAAAAGCCTGTAAAATGAGGTTTTGGTGGAGGAAATTTGAAGTGGGAGAAGATCAAGGAATAGGGAAATTATGGGGATGCATGGGGAAGAAAATTACAGTGAAAGGGAGATGCAGGGAGGGTATGGCAGGAGCATGGAAAGCAGAGATTTGATAATAGAACTGTAAGATGGGCATGGCAAAAAAAAAAGAAGAAAACAATGGAGGAAATTGGTTGATGGGAAAGAATAGGGCTGGGAGAGTATAGGAGCGAGTATAGGAACAGAAAAGGGCAGTGGTTCTCAAATGGGGGCCTGCTGTCCCTTTGGGGTCGCTGAAGGCCTTCTTAGGGTCTCCGAAACCCTTACCCGACCAATAAAATATATATATATTTTTTTACTTGACGCTGACTGTCTTGCATGCGCACTAAGTGAATAGGTTTGATTAGTCTATGTTTCAAAGCTTTAAAGTTGGCTTGCATGCATTTAGATTTTTTTATTTACCCTTTCGTCATTGTAATTATCTAATATCCCCCCTCCTCCCCGGTGGGAGGTCCTCCATCACTTCCACTGATCCAGAAGGGGTCCCCAAGAAATTGGTGGCTAAGAACTGCTGGAATAGGGCATTGGTTCCCAAACTGGGCTTCTAGGAGCACAGGGGTTCCCCAGAGTGCCCCCATAAGTTCCCCGAACTGCCGGATGTCTTCGACCATTTCTGCCTCTAAGTAAAGCACTCTATTTCCAGTTTAAAGGGAAGCTGTAGCGGTTTTGTATTTGAGGAAACACACTTAAATCGTCTTCATTTGACTTTCAAAATATCGAATATCGAAATTATTATTAGAATTTGCTGTATGGAGGCTGCAGAAAATCATTTTCAAAGTACCGCTGAAGGCCCCCGTTTCCTGAGCGTGCCGTCACAATAGGAGTTTTTCGGAATCTCTGCTCTCGCGTATCTTCAGCACCTATCTAAGCTATGCACGCGCACTCTCGCTATTTATAAAAAGGGCAGAAAAAGACGTCGCGACTGGTGCCAGCGCAGTCCGACCAGTCTTTACGTCTTACGACGTAAAGACTGGTCGGAGTTTTTTCGTGTTTTCTCCTGTTTAGTTACATCTTCGGGGAAAACAAATGTGATATTTAGATTCACGGGGTAAAACTACGCTAGAATCAACTTCTGTATCATTTTTTAAGAAAGTGTTTCAGCTTCCCTTTAAGCACTATTTTAGCGTGTCTAAGCCACCCATTGATGCGTAACTATGTGCCAAGCATTTTCTGGTATCTGCATTACTGTTTACTAGGTAGGATTCTAAACAGCTTTAGTGGACCGATGTCGGTACTGGAACGGGTCGCTCGACTATCAATCCTGACAAATGGGATTCCTGGATAATGAAAAATTGGAGAACTCCTGGGATAGGATATGGTTTACTAGGAGAGAATAGGAGGGAAGAATAGTAAATGGGATAGGGTATGGTTGACTTTTCTAATGCCAGTGATGAATCCCCCACAGAAATATGTTGCTGCATTCGTCTGGAAGACCGGTGCCAGTATGTCTGCCTTTATGACTCGGTTGGGGAAGATCCCATGGTTCTCGCAGACTTCAGCTATGACGATACACTCTGCTTTGTCGCGCCGAGGTATGTTGGTGGTACGCTTTGCTTGCCCATTTGGAGGCAGTGACTATAAAGGTTCTATTTCGAAAGTGCAAAGTTTGCTGTCACAATATACCTGGGCTGCCCTCCAAACACCTGTTTAGTGTTCCTTCACCACATTTAGATTTTTTGTGAAATTGAATTCAGTGCCAAAAAGGCCCGTGGTGTTCTGCTGTTTTCTTTAGCGTCTGACTTTTGTATGTGAAGCATGTTCTCTGCACCTAACCAGCATTGATTCACGAGCATGTAAGGTGTTACTGAATGAAAGAAAAATGAGCTCGCATTTCAGTGAGGGTTTATTTCAATGCGCGATCGTCTCGAAGGCCTGCATCGAGATCTCGGTTTGTTTGGTTCTTTGCTTTGTTCTTAGAAACGTTAAACATTCTTTGAACCTCTTCATCACGAGAAGTCATTACAGCAATTAGAGTGTTGCTTTAAATGCATAGCATCAATAGGGCCATCTTTCATCGCTTCTGTGTGTATGGGACAAAGCCTCCCCGGTGACGTCGGGCTGATGTTATCACGGTTCTCATGTGACACCATCAGCATTTGTTCACCATGACATCATCACGTGAGCAACACAATGACGTCATTTTATTCCCGTGATGGTAAGCATGTTGGTCGTCATGTGACCGTGACATTATGTGACACTGTGATGTCCTGGTGCATGACGGGACCTGACGTCGTGTCACGTGATCATGTGACATGACATGACGACACTGTGACGTTGGGTGACTTGACGTCGCAGAGGTTGTAAATGCAACGCATTTAGAGCAACTTTGGGGTATACCAAAGAGACGGTCCTTCATTTTTATTTTGTCCACTGCAGAGAGATCTCAATGCCAACGAGTGATCTGGCTCTGGTTGGGTGCCGGCGGTCTTCTTGCTTTGCAGCACCTATATTATGGGCGAGCTTCTTTCCGTCACGCGGGCCGGAACCATCTTGCTGCAGAACTGCGAAGACAGGTGAGCATTGCCTCGAAATCGTTATGGACTGCACGCCATTCAGTTCTTGCTAAAATCTGCTATCGTGTCGACTCCCTGGACGGTCACGCCGCTGCTGCGATCTGCTTTGCTACTGTCCTCAGTGTTGGCGATGGCCGCTCGATACTCCCGGGGAGTATTGTGGCATTTCTCTGAAGACTTGGAGCTCGAAAGTCAGTCTTACCCGTTGGTTGCTAGCTTTCCCCACCCTTCACGGGGCTTTCACGCGAGTCCGCCTGATTGACGCCGGTTCGTCCAGCCTAACCAAAACCTGCGCGCATAAGAGACGACGGACTGCTAGTGCATACCAAGTAGGGTCAGGGATTTGTTTGCGCCATCAAACAAACTGTCTTCAGTTGCAAACCGAATTTTTAGGGGCGAAGCTCCTTAGGGGCTAGCCATGTCCGTATGTCCGTCCGCCGTGGGCCGGCGTTGGGTGCTCGTGCTTCTGCTCATGAGATCACGTGCTCACGAGCATGTGAACACATGCTCACGTGCTCGTGTAGGGCAAAAAAAAAATTGGAAAAAAAAAAAGATGAAAAAAATTATGAAAAAAGAAAAAGAAGAAAAAAAAGAGTAGGGGGTTCTGAGATGCCATCCCATCTGTCTGCTTAAAAAAAGAAAAAGAAGAAAACCACACATTCTCCTACTGACATGAATGAAAAGGCTCGGCATGCTGCGGCTCGGCGTCTACGCAGACGAGCACCACCAGAGCTTCGCCCCAAGCAACATCATTCACCACGTGGAGATGCGGTCAATTTTTTTGCAGTGTCTACTTTGTTGACTGGCTCATTCATTCCTAGCCTTTCTAAATAAATGAACGCTGTCGCGCAAGTAAGCTGCACATAGTGCTTACCTTTTGATGCTACGTATGTGGTGCGGCGGTAATGCCATGAGACGTCAGTGAGCGGCCCCACGAATAATGAGTATCTCTTGTGCTTCCCGTGCAGAGAGCCGACGTGGCAGGCGACGGCGTCGCACGAGGTGGAAAACTGCGACCAGTGGTGGTGCTGTGACTTTGGAAGTCACCCTCGAAGCGTACTCTTCATGGACCACGTCGCCGTGTATGCTTTGGATGCGCGGAGTTCCGTAAGGGACCTTCTATTCTCCTTCGCAAGAAGGCTGCATGGAATCGTACCTCCTGCACCCACAACTTTCTTGGTCTCACCGGCAGATTTGCGATAATCAATGATTTGTTTCAAAATTGATTCAACACATTTGAACTTGGAACAAAAATAAAGTAAACTTGTTATTTCAAACTCCAGGAAGCCACGAATTTTGTTTGAATTATCAGAAATTGATCTAAATATGACTCAAAATAAAATTATGATTTGTTATATCGATGGCTACACATACAAAGCAGATATTTGATGATTTTGTTTTACACAGGCCTTCTAATCGTAACTTGGTATGCCACAGATGAAGCATTGGTAAAATGTGTTATAGCATTATTCATCCCTCAAACATTTTATCTATCCTGGACTTTTTAGACTGCGCATGACACCTCAAAAGAAACTTAAGTTTGTTCACCCTGTTCACCCAGCAAAAACGTCTATTGTGGACTACAGAAGGCTCGCGATAATTCAAACTCGGATATTTCTTGCTTCTGGTCAATTCAAACAAATTTCAAAATTTTGGTTCTCCCGCTATGTTTTTAATGTATTCATAAGTCGCTTAATTCGAATGGCGTTTCCGTGTATTTCATACTTTCTGTTCTCGTGGCCCCGTTGAGTGCGCTTCCTTTCGAGTACCGGTGCACTGCAGAGAGACAACGCCCACAGCGCTTGCTTCCGCGAGTGTGGCTTCTCTGCAGTGCACCGGTGTTCGGCAAGAAGCGCACTCAACGGGGCTCAAGTGGACACAGATGAGCTATGAAAACGGGCACCACGCAAAAATTTCCATAGCAACTTGCGCGGGCTCTGTGACGGTACGGCATGGCATAGGTCCACGTCACAGCGTCTGCGCAACTTGCTGTGAAAACTGCCGCGCAGTGCACGTTTTCATTGCTCATGTGTCCCTTGCTTAATAGTCCACATTAGGCAACTTCTTGGCCTGATAAACAAACTTGATAATGTTTTGAGTAGTCATGTGCTGTCTAAACGGTCCACGACATACAATCTTTTTGAGGGATACATAAACTTACGTCATGCATTTCACAAATGTTTCTTGTGTGACATACTTGCTTATGATCAGTAAACCTTCTTCTCTTTGCTTCTGTTTGTAAGTGTAGCCACTCATATGGCAAATCATAATTTTATCTTGCAAGATATTTGAATTTCTATTAATTCAAACTTCCGATAATTCAAACAAAATTTGTGGCTTCCTGGGGTTTGAATTAAAGTACATATGCAAAGGAAAGAAAACACTTTAAACAGCCTGGATGAATAAAGAATGCCACAAAATAAATATACAATGAAAAAAACATTTTTTGGAGCTATATTTATGGTACGAAACGAAGTTGTAGTTGGCACCCGTGGGAATCCGCAGAAAAGTAACTGCTAGAGTCCCGTGACTGGCTGCTGTGGTCGCGTGGTGCTTCCACTTTTTTGGGAGCTTCCCATGGGCTCTGAAACTTATTTATTAATCTCTGTTTGAAGTGCAATAAAAAAACGAAGATTAATAAGTAACTTGTAGAGCCCATAGGAAGCTCCCGAAAGAGCGCAAGCATCACGTGATAGACCTGCACGCAGGTCAGAAATTGACGGCAGTGGTGCGCCGGAGGGTTCCCTTCTGGCAGCAGCATGGAGAAAGGTGTTCAGCTGGCGGCACGCCACGCTCGGCGTGCAGCGGCGGCTTGGGGGTTTTGGGGACTTCAACAGCGGCGCTGAACGACTCCGGCGTAACTTGCGGCGGCTGCACAGTTTTACCACATGACTAGTGGCAGCTCCCCGCAGGTGCCAACTACAAATTCGTTTTGAAACTTAAATATATAGCTCTAAATGTTTCCTTTTCATCGTAAATTTATTTTATGACATTCTTTGCCCGTCCAAACTGTTTAAAAAAATTAATTTTTTATCTCCTTAGCTTTTTTTTTTTTAAGGTTAAATGTTGTTTGTTGTTTTTTTTTGGACATGCGGTTTGGGTTGCACGTGTCTCCCTAATTTGTCGCCATCCTTAAAATTGTGTACGATAAAAACATGTGCAGCCATTTCTGAGCAGCGCCGCAAACTAAGCTCTGTACGAGCCCGGGCTGTCCAAAACAGACAAGGGCGAGGCAGGGTGCGCGGACGAGCTACACTCGTCCTAAACGGTTTGGGGACGGGTCTAGGTGGACGAGCTAGGCTCGTCCAAAACGGTTAAGGCGTTGATGGGAGTCTACTGGATTAGTCCCATTGAGTGCACTTCCTAACTGAGCACCGGCGCGATGCAGAGAAGCAACACATGTGGAACTGAGCTCCACAGGTGTTGCTTCTCTACATTTATTTTTTTGCTATGTTACTGAATTTTTAGACTTGGGGAGGCTGATAGACCCTATTGGCAACATTGAGAGCGTGACATTAAATGTTGTAATAGGAATAGTACACTTCGTTCCCGCCGGGTTACGAGGAGCTTGATGTTGTGAAATGAATGCTAAAAAAACTCGCATTAGCACAAAAAAAAAAAAAAATCCTCGCAAAATGCTGCATTTTTTAAACTGCCCGCTTGGCTTGCATGTGACGTCACATCACCCCACGAAGGGAAGCGGAAAAATTTGAATGTTTGTTCTGGAATGACAATTTTTGGCCGTTTTCTCAATTACTTTGAATTTAAAGATAATAGATATCATGCAGGGGAATAGCATGCCTGGGTATTCCACAAATGCATTTAGTTAGGGTAGCTCGAAAAAGTGCCGGAGCTCACCTTTAATAGCGATGATTGCACTACTGTAATTTCGTTACCCATTCATACTCTCTGACAGGATGACAAAGTGAACTGCAGGAAAGGCTGCAAGCATGAGTGTATAGCTTTGGCAGGTGCGTTTGTGTAGCTTATTTAAAGCGAGGACTTTGTGCCTGTAGCCTTTCATGCGTTCACATTAAGGTGATGTGGAATACAGTGTGCATCAAGTACTATAGCCCATGAACACATCGGTGTCCGTATTTGCTCGCATAATTAACACAGTTTTTTCCCGAAAAATTGGCACATATTTGGGTGGTGCATTCATTGCGCGGGGTAAAATTTTTGCATTTACACACATTGCGCGAATGTCATTTTAGGTGCCAATATGACATGGCAAGGTACTGTGGCCTGTCTCCACTGACAGAGGTGCATCCATGGCTGGTCGTGGGCGGGCTGCAGTAACTATGCTCCATAAATTGCGAACCTTTTTTAGGGTGCTTTCGGCATGCCTTTTGCCGAAGAAAAAGCACCCTACGAAGCTCACTCAGCACGGAGAGCGACGCGACCGTTCTTAGGCCTAACCACTTTCACAATATCACTGTCCGAAAGCAGATCACAGATGGCGGTGTGTTTGTGGCATCAATACATCCGATGGACGAAGCACGTCAGGGGCTAGACAATTCCTCAACTCAAGCTTCGTCAAGTGTGCGCGCCGCCCGGTTTCACGGTTGATCACTTCCGCAACTAGGCACTTGCAGCCATTGTGACACCGGCTTGGCTTGCCTTGGCCTGACTACTTGGCGGCAAAAGAGAATTGGCTTGGTGGCTAGCTGAATTGGACACAACTTAAGACTCGCAGAGCCGAAAATTAGAAGTGTGTTCATTATGCGAGAGAGAAAAAAAAGTCCAAATATTGGTACCCGTTGTGGGAGATGCGTTCATTATGCAAGTGCATTCATTATGCGAGGAAATACGGTACATGGTGATCATTTTCTTAGTTCAGAAGTTCAGTATGGTTTTCTGAATGATACAGCTCCAAGTTATGCACTGCAGACTGAAGTTGTATAGATGTGAAGCATGTTTATATAATAAAAATAAATTGAGGATAAAATCCAGCTGCGTGAGAAAATCAGCATCCTTAAAGATCTGATGATTTCCCTTTGTTATATTGTTTGCATATTTCTCACAAAATGAACTCCACTGCTTTATTAGGCACATATCACTCCTACATATAAAAGTATGTCTGCTATTTACTATGATAGTATGTATGTATGATATCAATGCACATGTATTGATATACAATGGCTATCATTCTTACATTGTGTTGTCTGTTTGTGGGAATATATTAGTAGGTAGATACATTTGTTTATACAACCAAAAAGACCACCCTTCAGAAACGAGAATGCTGCTTTTTGTTTGTGAACCAGAAATTTTGTATCCACAACTAGACAAACCTCCGCACAATGTTTAGACTCCGATAAGTGTAGAAGTCACCTATTTCACTTTCTCCAGATCCTAATAGCAATGCAAGGTCTGACACCATATTTACTGCTTCGACACCCGCTCTGTTTTCTCTCTCGTTCACACTTCTCATTTCACGTTCGGTTGAAATCACCACCACGATCGGCACAGCGGCCGATCAGTGACGAACAGAGAGTGCGATTGACGTAACTATGAGCGTTGGAGGACGGCACCGAGGTGCAATTTGTTTACAATTTTTTGTTTCGGAATTTTACAGTCGTCAGAATTATATGCTAAGTCTTCAAAAGTCTGTTGGTCCTTTAGCTTGTTTCTACTTTTTGTAATATTTTACAAAGACCACTTGGCATCTTCCAAAAGCCTGCATCTGCGATCGTTCTTTTGCAATGCACCCGGCCACGCACTTGGTTCCAGGGCACAAGGCGGCGCAAGCTGTGCAGCGTTGAGAGGGACCCTTTCCTGAATGACAAGTTCACGCTGTTCAGGCAGAACCCTGTGAACCTTCACCAGGTGTACCTGGCCAGCTCGGTGATGCTATCGCTCTGGGACGAACGGTACCCCATGCAGCCCGTAAGCTCACTTATACTTTTTTTGGGGTGGCTTTTAAATTTCCGTTGTACCGTATTTACTCGCATAATGAATGCACTTTTGTTCCCGAAAAATTTTGACATATTTGGGGGGTGCATTCATTACGCGGGGTAAGATTTTTGAATTTACACACTTCGAGCAAATGTCATTTAGGTATCAACATGACGCGGCAAGGTACAGTGGCAAGTCTCCACTGATGGAGGCGAACCCACGGCTGGTCGGGGGCGTGCCACAGAAACCATGCTGTATAAATTGCAAATCTTTTTAGGGCGCTTTCGGCGTGTCTTTTGCCGAAGGAAAAGCGCCCAACGAAGCTCACTCAGCACGGAGAGCGACGCGACCGTTCTTAGGCCTAACCACTTTCACTCACTGTCCGAAAGCGGACCACAGACGACGGCGTGTTTGTTGACATCAATGCATCTGATGGGTGTGGCATGTCCGGGGCTGGGCAGTTCCTCGACCCAAGCTTCGTCAAGTGTGCGCGCCACTCGGTTTCACAGTTGACCTCTTATGAGGCTGTGCACTTGTAGCCATTACGAGAGCAGCTTGGCTTGGCTTGACTTGGCCTGACCACTTGGTGGCAAAAGAAAATTGGCTTGGTGGCTAGCTAAGTTGGATGCAATTCGAGAGTCGCGGAGCCGCAAATTGGAGATGCATTCATTACGCGAGGGGGAAAAGAGTCAAAATATTGGTACCCGTGGTGGGGGGGTGCATTCATTATGTGAGTAAACACGGTAATCACTGAAAGGAGGAGGCCGGCAGGGCATGTCCTTACAACGCCAGGCCTTGAGCGCGCACTCCGTGCCTTCGGCTGTGCATTGGCTAAGCATTGGCTGTGCATGCGTGCGCGAGGTTACGCCCATGCATTGTTGAAGGTAGGAAGCTCTCCCTGGAGGTGCGAGAACCGAGGTTCCTCCTCTCCTTTCTCACCCCGATCAGTGTCTATAGCTAGTCCCCCTGTGTGCTGTGGCAATATTTTGAAACAAAATTCTAGCTTCTAGTTGTAGCCTTCGTTCTTGCTCCTAAAGACGTTGCAGTAGCCTGTTGGGAATAGTACTATATGGCATACGGTACTAGGGCCACTCAATGTTGCTAGTGTATATTATGTTTCACCTTGCCTTCAATGGATGAAAATAGAGCTTGGTGATCAGTGGCTTGCATCCATTGGAACATCAGCCGAACCAGCTTAGCTGAGGTATCCAAAAGATGAGTAATAGGCCAGCACATGTCACGAGCGTCTTTCTAATTTTTGTTTAGTTGATCTAAGCCTAGATAATGTGAGTCCACAGAATGTCGTGCTAATGTGTACCTTGGCTTCACTTCGTGGGAAGCTTGAGACTCGTGCCGTCGGGCAACAGTGGGTAGGCACCTGGAAGTTTCTCTACTCTGTCAGTATTCATTGACCCTAATGTTTGCTCTGTACACATTGTCAACTATTTTGTATTACGTTGTCAAGGCTAACAGCGTAGCTTCTGCAGTGCTCCAACTTTGTCAAAGCTATAATTGCACGAGTGCTTGAAATGAGCCGCAAGACAAGGTCACATGCTCTCTCAGCTGCCCGGGGTTGCATCACCGTGGAAGCTACGCAAGCCTTGACGATGTAGGGCGCAATAATTCATGCCAATTATAGCCATGATCTGTTGCAGTATAAACGGGTTGCGCAATGCCTGGCTTACAGATGCTGACCTGGAATCACGGCCTGAAGTACTCTCCGACCTTCCTTGACGCCGTCGTCGCTCCCTGTGGACAAGGCGACCCTCGTGACCTCTACTTGACCTTGGGGTCACAGAGGTCGAGGGAAGTTGCCGTGTTCAGCGTGTCTCAGGAATCTACGTCGCTCCAGCCAGTTTCACTGCTTCCGCCTTGGCATCTTTCGAAGCCCTGCGATTTCTCGAACCAGCTGGAGTACCAGGGGTGCAAGGTTGAGGCGACCATCGTTAAACGTGCAACGGCCCCTCTCATTGGGGCGTGTGTTGTGACGTGTTCGGGCGGCAATCTTTCGGCACTCCAGCTCACTTCGTTCGGCGATCTCTTTTGTCAGGTATGTCCCCCGCTGAATTTGTTGCGGGGGTTATCTTTTGGGCCTCTTCTAACTCAAGCATGCCAGATATTGTTTTCCAGAGAAAAGTCATGGCTACTTGCATGTGCATAATTTCTCAGAGTTATGACTGGTTGGCTTTGAGCCTCTACCAGTTTCTAAATTCTGCAACAGCTGTTACATTAGTATTGAACCCTTTACTGACAGTTATGTAACATTTGAAAGACACTTGTGTTACCATTCACGAGCCAGAAATTTTTATTCGTCTTCTACGAGTACAGAGATAGGCAGTAGACGAGACGAGTGCCAAACTTCATCTTAACATTTATTAAAACGACATCCAACAAAGAAGGCAACCATACCATAACCGTGTCAACACGTGCTCAAAAAGGATTTTTTTTGCATAAATATAAATGAACCAACTCGCCTGCATCACCAACGATTTTGGCAAGGGGGGCTGATAGGACTGCCAGAGAACTTTGGCAAGCGTACGAGAAAAGAAGGGAGCGGGAGGATAAATGCATGAGCCAATCTTCGGTTATTTACACGAAAAACAGATTGCTTGTTTGAGCACCTGTCGACAGGATTATGGCGTGGTTGTCTTCTTTGTTGGCGTAGTTTCTAGTTTCAGTAAACGTTTAGTCAAAGTTGAGCACTCCTCTCTTCTACTGCGTATCTCTGTCTTTGTTTATTGCACGCTGTATCATCAATTTTTTAGCATCTCTCCTATCAGAGGCTCCAAAAGTTTACATTCTGGAGGACTGCCTATCTGTTTTGACTGCTAGCCCGGGACCGCCTCCTGTTCTCAGAAGTATCGATGCAATTAGGCGGTACGAAGCCCGCAGACTTCTGCCCCGCTTTATCGATGCACATATTAGGTAGAGCTTGGTACATAGGCATCAATGAATGACCCATACTTCCTAAATCACCGCTTACACTGAAAAGACACTTTTACTTCGGGGCAGGGGCAGCCGAGGAAATATGGGTGCTCAGCTAATTCGAGTTACTCTGAAGGACCCCTAAACTCCAGAGGAACCAGTTTGAGAACCCGCGTCGTTCGTACGATCGTCCGAGGAACGCCTATGCGAAGTAATCACGGACGAGAAACTATGTGCGAGGCAACTGAGGTCACTGTCGTTGTTCTTTCAGGACTTTGTAGTGGACGACGAGCACCTTGCCAGCAGGGGCAGTCACAAGTTTGGCATGGGGAGCGATCTGATCCCGGTCTCAAAAATCCAAGAGTCCGTCCAGTCGTGGACGGAGCTCGCCAAAGTCGTTCCAATCCCTGAGGAGGAGGGCCGTTTCATAGAGTTCAGGAGCATCCCAGATTGCAAAGGTGTGTCTCCTCGCCGGCAATGTATGCCACCCGAAGTATACCTTAAAGGGGTACTTCACAGAATTTTTGAGCTACCTCAACTAACTATATTTTCTGACTCCCCGGCCTTTACCCTTTCCGGTATGCTATTTAGTATCGCGAAATTCATAATAGGTATTGTGAAATCGGCAAATGAAAATGATGCAAAGACCAACATTCAAATATACGCTCACTTTTCAGTGCCTTGACGTCAGTGACAGGCAGGCTTGCCAGTCGAGCGAGCAGTCTAAAAATAAAATATGCCAATCATTTGTTCCGTGCTGGAGCGCAAATACCGGAGCGAGCTTCCAAAGCATTCACTTGACACCATGAAACTGCTTCGAATCCGTTGGGAACAACTTCTACAGTCCAAAAAGTGAACCCCTGCCTTCCACTGACGTAACTTTTTTGTTGCTGCCAGTAGAGACTTTCAGTTTGAAAAACACGGTGAGGACCAAAACTGTAAATTCAATAACTTCGCGAAAAAACAATATTTTGACCTAATATTTGGGATACTATTTTAGCGATTTTTGTTGGTTAGTTTACCAAAATTTCAAGCAAATCGGAGACAATGAAAAAACCTGTGGAGTTTAAGGCTGGTTCACGCATTTGAGTGTAAAGGCTGTTTACGCCCTTGTGTTGTCTTTCTGCCGAGCTGTTGTGATCTCTTGGAACACGCCGGCGCCACGTATGAGGGGGAACTGCATTTCACTAGACTGGCGGTTTTTGCAGTATCTGCAAGATGTACCGTCTACAAGAAAT
Organism: Ixodes persulcatus; assembly: GCA_013358835.2. Taxonomy (NCBI): domain Eukaryota; kingdom Metazoa; phylum Arthropoda; class Arachnida; order Ixodida; family Ixodidae; genus Ixodes; species Ixodes persulcatus. The sequence continues at coordinate 1,349,987 of JABSTQ010009345.1, forward strand.
GGTCGTTTAAAGCGTCGTGGAACATTTCTCGGGCCAATAAAGAAAGAATGATACTAGGGAAAATGTGGAGATCTCTTCCACGGCTACCCGACAGATTGCATGTTCTCTGGTCGTACGAGACTGCAAGAGGGGCACTCGATCGTGAGCAGTTGCAAGTGGGCTGCCACAGTTTTGGAATGGAGGGCAGTACAATACTGTTCCGGAAGTGCGCAAAAGTACCTTTCTGCAGTCCAGAGAGGTACTATGCTTCACTTCAATTGCAGGAAGGTACTACCTATCCTGCAGTGGTGAAAATTCTTAAAAAGTATACAGGAGGTGCTTGGGGGTCCTGCTAATTTATTGAGATTAGGGCGCAGGAATTAGCAGAACCGCAAACCAGAAGATCTGACGTGAACCCTAATTAAAGCCACGAAACCATTTTTTTTTATAGTTATACATTTTTTTAAATATTCAGTTTATGGGCTGTTTTACGCAGGCTCGTAATACAGTGGAATCTTGTTACTTCAAACTCTCTTAATTCAAACTCGTGGATAATTTCAGCTAACATGTAGGTCCCGTCCTATGCGCCTCTATGGGAGGAAACTCTCGGTAATTCAAACTTTGCTGTATTCAAACAAAGATTTCGTCTTCATTGGGCTCATATTATTGAGGTTCCACTGTGTTATCTTTTATCATGGTGAAAGCTACAGGTGCATGAAAGTGCATGTTTACAGTTTCAACGCATCCTGGGAAGTACGCTCCTATCTAATGACATGGAAATGGAATGCTTCGTCATTGTCCAAATGCTCACGCACATTATTTTTTGTTAAAAGCAAAAGTTTGTTGTCACTGATTTGCCTCAAAATTGGTTCAGCAAAATAATAAACACATCTGAACTAATTTCTGAAATAATCATAGTAATTCTCTTTTTTTTTTTTTGTTTACAAAGTTGTAGAATTTTTTTAATTTGAGATATTGGGAGCCTCTCAGACCCACCCCACTGTAGAGAGTGTGAAAATTTTAATGTTGGTTTGGCATAGCCTTCATTTGCCGTTTTCTTAATAGCTGTATGGAATTTAGAGATAACCAAAAGCATGCCAGAAAGAGTAAAGCCCGGCTAAATCTAGAATGTCTTCTGTTAGGGTAGCTGAAAAACCCTCAAGAGCTTTGCTTTAAAGGTTACAGAGAGCCAGATGCTGTGCACACTGAAGTGGAGTGGAAGATCTGGGATGGGGGCATTGTTTATGCACTCGTTTATCTAAGCTCCTTGGGAGGGAGGATGGTGAGGCCACCGGAACCGTTTTCGTTTTAGAGCGGCTCGGGCTACCGTTCGACACCCACGAGGCCACGGCGGGCAAGACGCACCCCGAGGAACACGGCCACCACAGGTTTCGGCGCCCAGAGCTCGAAGAACTTGTGCTGAGAGCAAGGGCTGAGGTTTGTCAAATGCGTGTTTTGAGCTCTTAGAGTCTCGCTCAAACTTTTAGAGCGCAGCTCTTAGGCGCCCGTTTCCGGCTTAAGCGGCGTCGCCGTCGCTGTCGGCGTAACTGCGCGTTGCATTATGGGACGTTTCCCATAATGACGTCACAAGGGTCACTAGGGTCACCGGTGATTTCACTTGTAACTGCGTGTTGCATTAAAGGGGCCCTCCAACAGTATTTGAGCGTCTACTTTTTTTTTGCGGTTTCTCCACGCTAGTGGTCCCGGAAACCCAGTGGACAACGAAAGAGTTTAAAAATATTAGCGCATCATATTTTAATTTGACAACTCGGAAACACCTCCTCCGACGGTGGCGCCGCGAGGTGCCGAATGCGCGCGCATAACGGCGCTCCCTTTCACTATACGTCACATTCACTGGGTTTCGTGATTGGCGAGAGCCGTCCCAGAAATTTTGAAGCGGAATAAAGTATATCACACGTTAACCGTCATTATTTCTCTAAAAAGTTGTTTTTATAGAGCTAATAAAGTTGCAAATTAAAGTTCAAAAAGGGCGAAAACAACGCCTCGTCGCTCATGCGCGCCTCCCAGCGGCGGAGTACCTCCTACTCGCCGAGGTGGCTCCGGTGGCGGAGTTGCGGGAGACGAGGCTTCCGCGGCTGTCGAAGCGGACTGAAGCAGAGACGCGTCGCGGCGTTTGCATGGTGTGTCCTTGTACGGCGCGACGCCCAGCTCCGCACTCCTTTTTAAGAATTTGGCGCTCAAAATCCGATAAGCCCGGTAAATTCATCGATGATGGTAACCCGATTCCAAAGCTACGATGGTTGCAGCGAGGCCTAATGGCCGACTGGGCCGACGGGCTATCAACCAAACCCGCGTCCAATTGGCCAACCGCTTTGCTCCAATCGCTAAACTGTTTCATTTTACGTCATGAAGCGCAATGTTTTGCTTATTTAAAGTTGTTTTCTGCAATATTTAATTTGCTAATAACTCACAAAATATTGCGAATTTCTGTAATATTTTTTTTCCTCGGTGTTCCTGCTTTCATGGAGCTCCGTTTCAGCGCGAACTTCAAACCAGTCAAAAAATTGTTGGTGGGCCCCTTTAAGGGACGTTTCCCATAATGACATCATGAGGGTCACTTGTGAAGGTCACGACCTTCATGTGACCTTCAGTCATGAAGGTCACAAGGGAGGAGGAGGAGGGGTATACGCTCCTCTCCCTACCATCCCCTCCTCCTCATGAAGAGCTGCACTCTAATTCGGCATTGCGGGGAGTTGGAAACGTCTTTCATTTTTTAATTATGAAGAACCCTTATTTGCCTTGAATGGGAGACTGGGAACCCCTCTAGGGATCTGATTTTGGTGACCGCGGAAGCGAGGTCTAAATTTTCCCTCACGGAACGAGCGAAGATGGCATTCGTGGATGGTTCGTCTGCTAGCGCGAGCAAAGAAGGCGGTTCGTCCGCCACAAAGCGTCATTCCCAGATGGAGATAAAATAAGAGAACACCGTACATTGTCCAGTGACAGATTAGAAAAAAAAGTTGATCGTCTGCTACAGACCGAGCGCAGCGCCGAAATGAGATCGGACACGGGCTGAAATTACAGAATACCGTACGTCGTCTGCTAACAGACCGGAAAAAAAAAGTTCATCATCTCTTATGAACCGAGCGCGGCGGCGAAGTGAGATTGGACGCGGGCTGAAATCGCGATCGCCCACTGTTTCATGTCGGAAGCCGTCGACAACCCGCGCTTCGTTTGCAATATCTCGAGTAGTTCTGCTGCCATACACAAGCTGACGTCAACTAGTGGATGAAGGAGTACCAAAGACAAGCGCTTCGGAGGCAGTGAGACCTCTCTCGCTGGTTGTATGTTGCTGAGATGTTCTCACCAAAATATTGCCCGATTGTAAACTCGCAAAGGGCTCAAGATTGTCAAGAATGTCAGACCCTTGGTCTCGGCGCTGATGAGATTGACCCCCAAATTATTTTCAGAAAGACACACCAAATTTCCCAAATTGTTTTATAAAGTCATAATCTTTTCTTATATCTTTCTGATTAGGAAAATATTTTACTTGATTGATGTCTGGTTGGAATTAACACAAACATTAAGAAACAGCTGCTTCTAAGGGCAGCTTTCCCTCAATGCATGCAAGAGTAATGGGATACAACGTACTGAAATGCGCCGTATTTATTTGAACCGGCACGCCGTAAGAAACGGCGAAGTGCGTATACGTGGTAGATGTTTGCTTCGTACTGGCGGCAGGTTTTCGGCGTTTATGCACTACCTAGTGCATCATCGTGGTCGCCGTTGCTCGTCGCTTCAAACCGTCTCGTATTCGCGAGCAACGTCAGACTCACTCTGGGAGACAAATTCGAGGTCTTCAGCATCGCTGCTGTCCGAGCTACTGCAAGAAACTGCTCTTTTTCTGGAGGCATCACCGCCTATGGCATTCCTTGTTCATGCCACCATTTTTTAAATCACCGTTGCCAGGCTGCTGACCATTGTCAGGCTAAACACGCAGCAAAGGTGCAAAACATGTTTTTTCTTTCTGGACTTCTACCGTAACTCGTCTTTTTTTAATATTGGTACAAACTCCAATGACGAGTACAGCTCGGGCCTGGTGGTTAAAGGGTTAAACAATGCAGAATTGTACGGACCTAATAAACAATAATGCACATACCAGAAATTGCTTGGCTTATAGTTATGCATAACTAAGTAGATCAGATCTGCTAAAATAGTGCTTAAACTGGAAAAACTCTTTACTTATGTGCAGGGACGGTCGAGACAATTTGGGAGCACAAGGAGCACATTAGGGTATTGTGAGGGTAGCTGGTTATTCGTGGATAGTGGTGGTTAGTAAGTGTGGACATCAGTCTCCCAATAAGACTGCACCGCCCACCCGTAACAGTTTTGCTTGTGTTTCATGTCAGCTTATCAGGTTTATTATGTGTTAGTCTGTTTGTTATACAAATGTATCCTGTTGTAACGAGAGTACTTAAGTAACAGGGGCATACTGTAAATGACTTAATTTTCGCGAAAACCTAATTTTTGTGAATTTTGCGAATTACCTACAATTTGCAAAAAAATAGATCTCGTGAACAATTCCAGTAAAATGTAAACACATTAGAATCTATATTGAGATCCTACCGTGTCGCGAAAATTAGAACCCGCGTATTATTCAAAAACTTCAGCTTTGACCTAAATCGCGGAATATTGAACCCGCGAAAAATAAGTCGTTTACAGTATGTCACAACAGGGTTTTATAGCGGTGCTATAGTCAGTGACAGGCTGAGAATTCAGCAGGAGCTCCACATCCACAATGTGCTTGTTGCCTTCTACCGCACTTTAGTTGCGCAAGCAACGAATCGTTATCAAAGGCAGAAGGTTCGCGTTGGCAGCAGAGCATCCACTGCATTCTTAACTTGTTACCGAGTCATATGTGGACAACTTACTTTTGAAGTTGTTGAACTCTCACATTTGATAGAAAATGGAGCTGAGACTACTAGTTGCCTTTGTTAGGAAGAACAGACTGCAGCTGCTTTGATCATTGCCTTACCTTGAGACAAGGTGTTCATACTATTTCAAAAGGAGCTGACTCCCATCTTTGGTGGCGCTGTTCCTTTGAGTTTTAAGAACTAAACAAACGGCACTGCTGACATAAATAGCCCCGTGTATAACGCCTTGCTTAAGTTGTGTTCTGTGTCTACCTGTACAGTGTATATCACGGGTCACTTTTTATCATCTTACGCGATCTCCAAGCAGGAAATGTTCAAAAATATGCGGGTGAGGGAACCATTCCGTTCTATTCAATCAAGAATAGTTCAATCATTGCATATTTTCGAATATGAGTACAGTGTATTTGGTGCACTTGATCACAGCATCGGTGCTTTCCGAAATAAGGCCGCTCTAACAGCTTCCTCGTTTGTTTTTCTGTAGAAACGGACAATACATTTCTCGGAATGGAGTCGCGCGCTTGGCGAGGAGAACATAGCCGAGTGTTCCGAGGACGGGAGCGAGGTCGACGACCTTTCCAAATTACTGGGCGCCATCCATTTGACCAGCCTGGACAAGACCGGAATGCGATACCTCGAGAAATGGACAGAGACGGTAGGCTGCGTTTCTCAAGCAGATTATCGCTTGCGTGCTCCCCAGGGCAACAATGCAAGATCCTGTTCCCTCCACTGAGCTGCATTGACCTTGATTTAGTTTTCGCACCATCTCTTTACTGTCCACTGTGGATTATCCCCCTTCCCCCCCCCCCCCCCAACACACGCACTCTTTTGCACGAAAAGGTCTTCTTCCCCTCTTCCTTTTTGTTTCCAGTTATTTCTAAAACTAGGGTTAGGGAGCTAGCTGGGAGATAGACGTAGGCCTGTGACGGTCTTGAACTGACCAAGAGCCTAGTCGTTCCGCCAAAACAATGAGGCAGTCCTTTCTCACTTCCTCTTTAGAGAGAATATTTTTGTTCTAACAAGTTTGTGGAGGGAGCATGTGGTCGCATGGTGTGCAAAGTAGGTGTTGTGGAATGTTTCACATTGAGCGTAGAAGGGATGGGGGAGTCAAAACCCTTAAGCCTATACTATACTACACAAAACCCTTAAGCCTCTTCACCTGGGTACGGCCCTGGCTCAGTCACGCACCTTGTGGCCTTGTAAACGGGTGCGCGAATAACGGTTGTTCCTCGAGTGGCTTTCATTGGTTACCTGCTATTCCTAGAGTGCCTCAGTGTTGCTGGGCTGGCAGCCCTCCCAGAGTGAGGACAACTCCGTCGTCTGCTAACCAAGCCGCCATCTTGCCTGTATGTAGCCATTTAGTAACTGTTTACGCATTTATTGACCATTACCATTTGTGAAATGAGGGATAACTTTGGAAACGTGTAAATCGTGTGCTCCGTCAACTATGGATTCGTTTTCGGCGATGCATGTAATGATTATGCGAAAACATTGTAAAGATGACTGCATTTAGGATGCTTGGTTGCATTACCTAGTCAAGGGAGCTTCTACAAGGAATAATTCGTCCCCAGCTCAACAAATGCTACATAATTCAGCATTTTCGCAGAAACAAGCCGATTCATTGGTTTCACATATACGAGGTCACCACATCGCGGCAGGCAAAATGGTGGCACTTGTCCTCCCAAAGGATGTCGCCACTCTAGCAAGGTGCAGCCAGCAAGCAACATTGAGGCACTCTTAACTACCCCAGGCGTGTCGTGCCATCTCACTGCGTTTATCGGAAATGCTAGCGACCCTTCTCTACACTTGTCAAATGGCAAGGCGGCGCTGTTCAGACACCTCCCTCTTCTTCCGCTGTGCTCCGTTGTTTGCTGTTTAGCACGAGTTTCATATTCAACAGATTCGGGAGATGGCATTTTATGTTCAGTGTGTCTGTCTCCGTCAAAGAGCAAGACTAAGGGGAAAGCTCACGCATTCAAAAATGGTTGCTGTTTGTCTGAAACGCAATAGCGAGAGTGGTGCAAATAAAATCATACAGAATATGCGTGGTGTGTGCCAGCAAATCACCGAATGGTCGATGCTAAGTGCTCTATCAAGAAAGATTCTTTTTTTAATGCTACTGGCAAGAAAAATGAGACTCAAATTAAGTGTAGGCGTTTTTTCTAGTGTGCATGCTAAGGTACGATGACCTTTAAATGGTTGTGTCACCGTAAGGCATCTCCACCACCCTTCACAAAGACCTACTCGCGCGAGGGCTAGGACCACTCGCAAATAATAAACTTTGCAGAAAGGTTGGCCCGTGGGGTTTAGTTCTACTGTTCAGTGGATCAAGCGTCCCAAGTGGGAATCCTGAGGTTGATACAATCTTTTTGGAAGCATCACCACCCTAGATGCAGGAGTCCTCATGTTGCTATAGATAGATAATGCCAAATTAAACCTTCAGTTAGCTTTTTCTTTTGGTTTGCATTGATTTTGGGACTCTGTATATAAATATCTTAGATCAGTGTATGGATATATTGATTCAGTGCATGGACATATATATATATGGGTATAGTGGAATAGCCTGCCTGAAACATTTGTAAATAGTGCAAATACAACTTTGTAGGAAACCTAGCCTCAAATTTGATGTCCTCATAAATTGTCATAATTAAGCGTTCTTCCTAATATGTACCCATTCCTGCCTTGGCCAGTCGATGGCTGGCGGTACAAAATAAATAAATAAAAAAAAGTGTGCGGTGATAGTAATAAATACGTCGAGTAAAGGCCGTTTGACGCATTTGCTTGGAATGTAATGGACTGCATTGCGATTGCTCGTTACCGCTTCATTCCGCGTATAATTAGGCCAAAGGTTTTGCCATATTACAGGAGAGAGAAAATCTGCGCATTACGTACCGCTATAGCCTCTCGTAACACTTTCCGGCCCACAGTGAAAGAACGATGATATTGGAGCTGTTCAGGGACCATCCTATAGGGTGTTTTCACTGACGTAATATTGTCCCCCATTTTGTTGTTGTGAGCTCTTTTGCGTGTGCCCAAGGCGAGCAAGGATTTACATGACTCCTTAAATGCCTAGAGCACAGAAGCTTATAAGTCTTACCATGCTGACATCTCATCTACAGGTTGCGATGTAATCCTTCATATTAGTAAATATGTTTGAAAAAAATGAAAGCCGTTTACAATTCCCTGTAACGCCGAATTAGAGCGCAGCTCTTGAGGAGGAGGAGGGAAGGGTACTGGGGGGGTCACGTGACGATGACGTCATCAGTGATGATGACGATGCGGATGCCGATGACGTCATCAGTGACGTCACTGATGACGTCATCAGTGATGTTGACGATGCGGATGCCGATGACGTCATCAGTGACGTCACGCGTCCCCTAATGCACCGCGCGGTTACGCCGACGGCGACGGCGACGCCGCTCAAGCCGGAAACGGGCGCCTAAGAGCTGCGCTCTAAAACAAACCAACAACAAAATGGCGGATTGACGTCATGCGAAAACACCCTATAGGTGGCGCCAGGATCTCGTTGTAAGCAGTTGTAACGCCATCGGTCACGCTCACAATCCTTCCCCGTTTTCAGACACATGACGAATGGCAGCTGCCCGAATCGACAGCAGACGTCTCCTTTACGGGGCTTCCACGAAGTCCGAATCCGGAACCAAAGGAGCGGGCGAAGGTGCCACCGGCACGTCCACCAGTCGACGCAATCACCATCCACGACGACGACGACTTGCACACTGGATTCAGCCAGGAAGTGACGGACTTCCATACAGTCGAGGCGAGAACCTCCAGCCATCGAGTCGAGGCGGACGCAGACTGGGTTGTGAACGAGGACGACGGCTTCCTCTCGTTATCGGAGGCGCCGGTTGCCAAGGAAGCATCCCGCAGGCCCGGCAGATCCGGCAAACAGGCCTTGAAGAGGAAACGAGCCGTCTCGGACGGGTTTTAATTACCACCGCGTTTGGCGTTGTAGTGTACATAAGTGCGAAGAAAATGGTGTCGTCTTTCCGCCAGATCGTGAGAGTAGGCGAGGTCAGAAAGGGTCTTCACTTCGGGACCATGCTGAACCTGGTGAGTGATAGCTTGAGAGGAGTCTGTATTCCTTGCCTAAGGACTGGCTATTGAGCGAAGACAACAACCTCTCTTTAATGTTGCAGGCGTTGGTTGCCGGCAAAGCATCCTGCGGGCTTGGCAGAGCCAACGATTAGGGCTTAAAGAGAAAGTGAACTGCCTTGGATGGGTTTTAGCTACAGAGTTTGTTGTATAGGTGTACATAAATGCGAGTAGGGTGGTACTGCCTTTTCCGGCGGATTGTAAGAATGGGTGAGGCCAGAAGTGCCTTAGGACCATGTGGTGAGTGATAGCTCAAGAGGAGTCTACTCGTGACTAAGAACTCGAAGCTTACGAACGACTGCAGGTATCTTTTTTGTACAGATTAAATTTACGATGGACAAGAGGACCACAAAAAAAAAAAAGAGGGCTATTCGTCGGTGCAGACGTGGCCTGTATAGGCTGACAGATTGGAGATCTTGGAGTTGTCTGTGGTCATTACCTCATTCATTTTGTTATGTTTTTTTAGAGCGCAGCTCTTAGGCGCCTGTTTCCGGCTTGAGCGGCGTCGGCGTAACCGCGCGGTGCATTATGGGTAAATTTTCCTGAAGGGACCCGAGGTCCTCCCGAAGGACCTCGGGTTCCTTCGGGAGGACCTCGGGTTCCTTCGGGAGGACCTCTGGTTCCTTCGGGAGGACCTCTGGTTCCTTCGGGAGGACCTCGGGTTCCTTCGGGAGGACCTCGGGTTCCTTTTGGAGGACCTCGGGAGGACCTCGGGCTCCTTCGGTCACCTTGGGGAGGAGGGTCACCTCACCCCCCCCCCCCCCCCCCCCCGCCCCGAGGTGTCGGCATCGTCATCGTCACTGATGACGTCATCGGCATCGTCACGTGCCCCCCCCCCCCCCAGTACCCTTCCCTCCTCCTCAAGAGCTGCACTCCAATTCGGCGTTACAGGGAGTTGTAAACGGCTTTAATTTTTTTTATTTCAAAATAAAAAGTATAGACACAGTAATCTAAGTTTAGTTTTCTGTTCATTTCAAACTTTTTGTGACGAGTGTGTTTTGTGACTTCAATAATTCTGGGGAAATCGGGTCTTCAGAAATTTTGTGTTTTTGTCAAAAATCGGTTTGCATGGATCTTAGAAACAAAATGTGCTAAAGTGTGCAAAGAGACTTACTACATCCTGCTACATTTCTCCAAGATGTGAGGGATTTTCATCAGCATTGCATCAGAGCGTCATCGGAACGTTACGGTAAACTTGTACGAATTTTGCTTTCGGTTATCGCTTTGAGCAACATAATGTTCGATATTACCTTCTTATCGAACGCGGAGCGGGCTCGAAAGTTCCACGATATTTTTCATCGTTCGGAATCTTTTCGGGCGAGCCCACTTGCTCCCTTGAGTGCGCTTCTCGTCGCGCACTGGTGCACTGCAGAGAAGCGACATTCACAGAGCAGCCGCGTGCTTTGGGAAAAAGTGCTCCTCCAGAGCAACGAAAAAAAAAACAAAAACGCCTGTCTTAAAAAAAACGTAATATATATATATATAGAGAGAGAGAGAGAGGGCTGCGAGAGCGATAAGCGGGTGGGGGATGGTGGGACTCCGGGGGACAGCACGTTGAAGAATGTAGTAAATTTATCAGATATCGCTCTTACACCAGACGAGCAGACGCTACTTTCGAGGGGGCTACAATTCTGCCCCACAACCGGCCAGTTTAGCGAGTTCTCTCTCCTACAAGACCTGGACAACTTTGCACGCAACCTTCGGTTGCGAGAATATTTTCACGGCAGACCTGAAAATGTCCCAGATCCTTTATTAGTAAACACAGACAAAAGCTGGACTCCCAACGCTAATCGCGATAAACATTTGGATCTATACATAAAAGCAGTCCAAAAAGACGTAGTGGCAAAATACAGAGAACGCAGACCACACACCTATAACTTAAGCTCTTCCGAGTGGGATTCTCTCAAATCCCTGAGCAGTAGACGTGACATAATTATTAAGCCAGCCGACAAGGGAGGGGCCATGGTAGTAATGAACACCGATGATTACTTAGATGAAGGCCATCGCCAATTGCGAAACACGTCATTTTATCAGGCACTCGAACATGATCCTACTAAAGCACATTCCTCCATTGTTCTGAGCGCACTCACCGACCTGAAAGATAGGGGCAAAATATCCACGGCAATTTTTGATTCTCTCAAACCAAAATATCCTAAGGTAGGGCGTTTCTATATGCGTCCAAAAATACATAAAGCGGGGAACCCGGGGCGCCCCATCATATCTGGCACGGGTACACAAACTGAACCTATCTCAAGTTTCATAGACCGCCTTATTAGTGGAATTCCACCGACATTTGATTCTTTTGTAAAGGACACTAACCATTTTCTCTCCCAAATCTCAACGGTTGTAGTTCCAATTGGCTCTTTCCTGGTAACATTAGACGTCTCTTCACTTTACACAAATATCCCCCACGACGACGGAATTGCCTCGCTGATTGATGCGTACGAGAGCGTAAGGCGCCAAGACCTCCCCGACTGTGGCACTCTGGCAACACTTGCCCGCCTTGTATTGGAACTAAACAGCTTTGAATTTAACGGCAACTTTTTCCTGCAAGTCAGCGGAACCGCAATGGGCACTAGAATGGCTCCCAACTACGCAAACATCTTTATGAATAGACTAGAAAAAACATTTCTTTCGGACAGACCTCTGCGCCCCCTCTTTTACACACGATACATTGACGACATTTTTCTAATATGGGAACACACGGAGGACCAGCTTTTGGAGTTTATCAGGGACTTTAATTCGGCACACCCCGATATTAAATTTACGCATACGTACTCCCAAGCCGAGGTTAACTTTCTTGACGTCACGGCTCTAGTGGTGGGAGAGGGTTTAAAAACAAAACTCTACAGGAAACCTACAGACAGCTTGAAATATTTGCATTACAACAGCGGCCACCCCCGCCACTGTAAAACTAGTATTCCGTATGGTCAGGCGCACAGATTCCGGCGGATATGCTCGGACGGGGGTGACTTTAACACCAATGCAGCCCACCTTCGGAGCGCCCTCATCGAGCAAAATTATCCACCACCCGTCGTTGACAGCGCAATCGAGAGAGCCAGGGCACTAGACCGCGATAAACTGCTAACTGGCACGCCACCGGACCGAAGGGAGAATCGTAAAAATAACTTAGTCTTAACATATTCAAACAACACGCCTAACATTAACAACATTCTAAAAAGACATTTTAATATTATCCAACAAAGCGAAAGGCTGAGAAATATCATTCCTTCCCCAGCACGCGCTGTATTCAGACGTCCTAGAAACCTAAAAGATATGATTGTGAGGGCCAGGACCACCCCGGTGGAGAACATCGGGAGCCGACCATGCTTGAGTCCGCGGTGTGAGGTTTGCCCACACGTCTCCCCCACCCTGACAGCTAGGAGCACGGGATCAAACTTCACCTTCCGAATTCGGGGTGATCTACACTGCTCTACCGCCAACGTTGTATATTTACTGGAGTGTGGGGAATGTCACATGCAGTACGTGGGCCAAACAAAATCTCCATTCCGAATGAGGTTCAATAATCATAGATCTGACACCGAAAAAAAGCCCACTCTGCCACTCTCAAAACACCTGAAACTAAAAGACCACTCATTTGAGAAGTTAACGGTCACATTTTTAGAATCCGGATTTGGTTCACATCGCGAGCGGGAACAGAAGGAATCATTCCTAATTCGTGAGTTCAACACACTGCGAAGAGGGATTAACGAAGATCCCGGGATACTAACACCACTTCAAGTCATTGACGTCTAAATCTAAAAGCGAACACGAGAATTAAATTGGAGTCACATTTACAGTTAAGAGTCGACGAGCAATTCCCACATTCCCACATTTCCAACAAAAATTCCCCAGTAACCTTTTTGGCGTTGTTGTTGCATCCCCCCCCCCCCTTTTACCCTTGTTTGTTCCATTGCTGGTTTGTTTTATTCCTGTTTATACCGCCTTCAAAACCATCTCTTTTTTTTTTTTTTTTTTTAAATTCGCGGGATTCTTGTTTTTCGTGTGGGGATGTATCCTTCCCGTGTCTCTTCCGCCGCCCCGACCGCGGAGCGCCCCGGGAGTTAGGGGTCAGGCCGTCTTCGTCGGAGGCGACGCTGGTTTTGCCTCTCGGCTAATTGGATAGGTGAACCAACCCTCCTCCTCGCCTTTGTTGCTCTTTTTTTTATGTATGTTTTTGCTGTTATTGTTTACTTTACGGGACTACAGAAAAATAGTGTCGAGTTCCCTCAATCGTCATTCTGAAGAAGAGAGGCCTCCTCTCGAAACGTCAATAAACCGTTTTTAAGACAGGCGTTTTTATATATATATATATATATATATATATATATAGTATATTTTGTGGAGCATGTTCCAAGAAGAACAATTCTTTTTATTTTAATGTCCTGACATAATTAGTTCCTAAGAAAAAAAAAAAATCTCAAAGAAGCGGGAAAGAACTACGAGGTTTTGACGATTGTCGTGTGTGGCGTTTTTGAATCACTCTCAATCTCAAAGTATTCAAAAGAGAGCGTCTATATTTTTTTTGTGATATATATGCAAGTAGGTAAGACATTATAACTGATATTTATTATTCGTCGCACCAATAATACCACGTGTAGAACCTTCCATTGCCTTCCAAATTAAGCAAAGTTTGTGTTTTTATCATGTACGAGTACTGAGAAGTAAAATGAGACAGAGAGGGTTTTCACTTTGCGCAAATGCCGATAGTGGGATTTGACGATTTTCGTGTGTGGCGTTTTTGAACCACTCTCAATCTCGAAGTATTCAAAAGAGAGTTTCGATATTTTTATTGTGATATATATATGCAAGTCGGTAAAACGACATTCCAACTACTATTTATTATTCGTCGATCCAATCTTTGTAAAAATTTCCAAACATGCCTCCGCGAACAACTGTGACCTAAACTGCGGATTTTTTTTTTTTTTTTAGTCGACTATGTTTAATTAGTTTTGTTTTTAAAATAATACTACGTGTAGAACCTTTCATTGCCTTCCACATTATGTAAAGTTTGTGTCTTAATCACGTACGAGTACTGAGAAATAAATTATGAAACAGAGAAGGTTTTCACTTGTTCAATTTCAGCATGCTGTATAAAAAAAACCCTAGGTCGAAACGGGCAGGAGTGGGGATTGAGCTCAGGATCTCAGAGTTCTGCGACGCAGTTTCGCTTTTTGTGCTCCGAGCGGCAGTAAACAGAACCTTCCTGAGAGGCAGGGCGGAGATAGAATACAAATATAGTATATCACGTTCCGGGACGGTGCATTTCAATACAAATGAAAGTGAATAAAACAAGCAAGAAAGAACACCGCGTGTCCTGTCTTCTCCTTGTCCTATTTTCGCTATTTTATTTATTTGTAATAAAAATCAAGATTATTTAAGTGGGGGTACGTATCATTAATTAAATCAAACCTGGTCTTACTGTGATGATTTAAATCAAAACCTTTCCCGCAAAAAACGTAAACTCGAGTTAGTATTTATTTCTTGTCAGTATATAATTTGATTCTTTTCCCGCGCATGTAATTCATAGTCGAGGAAGAAGGTTTCAGATTGGGCTGAAGAGCAAATCGGGCATTGAACTTCAAAGCTTCGTTTGTGCCTTCCACTTTGTCGGTAACGTTGCGTCCTATTAGCCCCGTGCGCGACCGAAAGCGTCGCTGTGGTCGGCCTTCCACGATTGGCCGAACGCTGACTATGACGTCGGAAAGGGGATTTTCATCGACGGAAATAAGAGGAATGAAAGAACTTTAATTTTGACGGTGTTCGCAGTGTTCCTTTGAGAGCGCAATGATTTCAAGCTTCCACCATGCTAATAACAAACACCATCGAACTTGTTGTTTGCAAGGTAATGACGTCACAAAGGGGAACCACAGGAGGGCGCCACCAAAACTTCTCGCCGCTAATTGCCGCGCGCAGGGCCGAGCAAGCAGCGCCCGGTCACTGAATTATAGAAGATTCGCGTTTATTCTTACTTGGGGCGTAACTTCTATCATTCCGCCCTAGTTTCTTGTTCTCGAAAGTGCCTGTTCATGCTCACCTTAAACGCTCCATGCTCGAACCTCCTCGGCCGAATTTTCGCCATGACGACGCACACTAGATAAGGAGCTGCGCGGGACCTTGTCGAGTCAGTCTCGCTCTCGCTTGCTGTTACGCCGCCAAATCGCTGCCCACTTTTCTGCTGCATCGACGCTCGTTCTTTGTTTTGTTTGGTACAAGTTCGCCGATCAAACCTTTACTTTCAGTTCACTGTTCATCCTCTCGTCACCTTCATTCGTGACACTATTGCAAGCAGAACAAAACGCGAAAGAAAAACCAGAAAGGTTTTTGCGTGCACACGCGCACACATAGACCGAAAGGGAGAGAAAGAAAGGGGGGGGGGGGAGAGACATACCGAGTTATAGTAGATCTAAAGTTGATCTTGCATCGGCTAGTATAGAGCTTTCCAAAAACGAGCTTGTGGCCGGTGCCATTTTGAGCGTTCGTGCGTATGGCGCGTGCTTTGCTCGCTTTCCGAAGCGACGAACACGCACGTGCTGGGCTGTGAAGATCGCACGCTGTACTGTGATTTTGTAAACATTGGAAAGGTCTATAGCCGTTGTGTCGTACACAAACTTGCCTTTTAAGCCGCTGTTACACTGTTAATCGTCATGCAAAAGACTCGGTCTTCGCCACAGACTTGATTACAGAATTATCTGCGGACAGGCCTCGAGCATCAAGCACTTTGTTGTCTGCAGACTGTCTTTTGTACGATGTATTAGCTGTACGATCGCGGCTTTAGGAGGACTGCTGGAGTTCAGAGCCACTATTCCACTTAAATTAAGTTTTTTTTTTAATTATTATTGTGTGTCCCCGTTTTGGATGTAGCTGCGATAGAAAGGAGCGTGCAGTCGCCACTGAGGTCTTACGCCGAAAAACACAGGGATAGGCAACACAGGAGAAGACTTCCCTCACTGGGCGTGTGACAGCAAAGCGCACTAGACGTACCGTCAGGTGAATGCTTCTGCTTGCGGCCTTCGTGCACCACCGAAGCGGGGCAGGGGTGACGACAACGGACTCAGCAAGGTGAAGAGGTAAGGTCAAGGGACGCGGCTGCGAGACTAGAGTGCCGGGCCCAGCAGCGACAGAAAGTCAGTCCACGGCGCTTAGCGAAAAATAAGTTGCCTTTTTGCGGTCTTTTGGGCGTAACCACGGTGGAAAAAACATTCTTCCACCGTGGGCGTGACTGAATTGTTTACGCACGTGCCGGTGTCTTCTTATTTTTATTAGGCACAAAGTGAGAAAAAAAGAGGTAAGCCAAGGCGTCTCTGTTTTAAAAACAGAGACGCCTTGTCTTCATAGACCCGTTGCTCTGGGGCAGGGGGCGCGAGCGCATCCACAAGACGCGACCATGTTATGATGGCTGAACCATTCAGGTGGCTCTGTAACGTTCGATTTTGCACGTGCCACGTTCGAATGCAAGCATCTGAAGATGCACGATAACAAAACCTCTAAAAAATAAAAATTAAAAAAAGAATTATGCAGCTCGCGGCCACAGCGTCCCATTAAAGGCCGGTTCTCACATGCAGCGAAGCGCTAATGTAGCGCTTCTCACGTGCCGTCAGCTACTTATTGTCTGCCATGAGCAACAGTTTTGACGGTGCGATACAAAGCTGGTGAATGCTTCCGTCAGCCCGTGCTTAGCGCGAGGTCAGCGCTACGCTTGTAGCGCTCCGCTGCATGTGTGAACAGGCCTTTAACATTCCTTTCATCGTTGCCTTCTTTCATAGCTTCCGCGAGCACGTATGTTTCACTTTACGTGATAGCGAAGCCGAAGCTACTCGCAAAAGCACGTCCTTGTGAACGATGCTCGCACTGCACAACCGCGCGTGCTTGACAGGGACGCTGAAAGCTCGCAGCTCGCTCTTGTAGCCTCTGCTACGATGGCACTTAGAATGGAACGGAGTAGAGAAAAACTCTAGTGGGGAAGCGTATTGATGCATCTGCGGACAGGCCTCGAGCATCAAGCACTTTGTTGTCTGCAGACTGTCTTTTGTACGATGTATTAGCTGTACGATCGCGGCTTTAGGAGGACTGCTGGAGTTCAGAGCCACTATTCCACTTAAATTAAGTTTTTTTTTTTTTAATTATTATTGTGTGTCCCCGTTTTGGATGTAGCTGCGATAGAAAAGAGCGTGCAGTCGCCACTGAGGTCTTACGCCGAAAAACACAGGGATAGGCAACACAGGAGAAGACTTCCCTCACTGGGCGTGTGACAGCAAAGCGCACTAGACGTACCGTCAGGTGAATGCTTCTGCTTGCGGCCTTCGTGCACCACCGAAGCGGGGCAGGGGTGACGACAACGGACTCAGCAAGGTGAAGAGGTAAGATCAAGGGACGCGGCTGCGAGACTAGAGTGCCGGGCCCAGCAGCGACAGAAAGTCAGTCCACGGCGCTTAGCGAAAGATAAGTTGCCTTTTTGCGGTCTTTTGGGCGTAACCACGGTGGAAAAAACATTCTTCCACCGTGGGCGTGACTGAATTGTTTACGCAAGTGCCGGTGTCTTCTTATTTTTATTAGGCACAAAGGGAGAAAAAAATAGGTAAGCCAAGGCGTCTCTGTTTTAAAAACAGACGCCTTGTCTTTATAGTCTTTGTCATCTTGCTTCATCTTTCTTTTCTTCACGCAATACATTCCAGTTGTGAGTACGCGCTTCTCTTCCGTTCTCTTTACCTCGTCTGCCCTGTCTATGTTTGCGCGGTCTATCATCCTGTTTAATGCATACCAACTATACTCTGTTTCATACTTAGCGTGCAACGCTGTCAAAGCTACTGGCGCGAGCGCGTGGCTTCATCTATGGTCTTGTTTGCGCGAGAGCGCGTGCAAATTTTCAACGAGATCAAGCCCCATGCTCGCGCCAGTAGCTTTGACAGCGTTGCACACTAAGTATGAAACAGAGTATAGCCCAGCTTACTACCTTACTACACTATATAGGAGGCTATGGCTACGAGGAGACCATCTGTTTTTTTAACAATCCTCCGTGTGTCCCCTCTACAAAGTTCACCCCTAAGCTGACAGTGGGGTGGAAGCTACGGACTCGTTGGACCAGTCCTACTCTTACCTTTTACCACGCGATTACGCTTTCACCCTCGTACCCACCAGAAGAAAGCGAGGTCAAGGGATGAACGAGAGGCGGCTGATTGGTCAGGCGTGCGCATAACATCCTACACACTGTCAACTGGGGGAAAGGGGGGGGGGGGGGGACGTGACGTGCTCATAACATCCTATACTCACTGTCAACTGGGGGAAAGGGGGGAGGGAGGGAGGGAGAGAGATAATGTTTATATTTCGTCTGAAAAACATACAAACGAAATACAGTTTGTTTGGGACTGCCAAGACAAAAAGGCCAGAGGAAGGTTAAATCAGAAGGGATCTAAATTATCTTAGTTTTATTATCCACCCTGATGAAGAGTAAAAGGTGTCTTTTACTCTTCATCTTTACTTTATAGCATCATAAAATTTACGGTTCAATTCTTTTTCGCGCCGTTTCCAGTGATTGGCTGGATCGAAACATCGGGCTCGTTTTATAAGGCATCAAGTACAAAAAACAATTATTTTGGATGAAATAATTGTATATGCGTTTTATGCAGATCAAGCGAATATGTTCTATATACCTTCACTGTGGTTTTCCTGTTGAGAGGTATCTTTAGAAAAAGAGGAAAACGAAGAGAAGAAATTCAGTTGCTGGTAT
Organism: Ixodes persulcatus; assembly: GCA_013358835.2. Taxonomy (NCBI): domain Eukaryota; kingdom Metazoa; phylum Arthropoda; class Arachnida; order Ixodida; family Ixodidae; genus Ixodes; species Ixodes persulcatus. The sequence continues at coordinate 1,368,698 of JABSTQ010009345.1, forward strand.
TCGCAGGCCATGACGCCCCTTTGGATATTGTGAGTTCCTTTTTACGTTGTATATGCCGCACATCAGAAAAAGAACGTCACATTTAGCGATCGTGTGCGAATCGAGAGGTGGAAGAAGTGAAGGAAAGGTACCACCATCACCTTCAACAATAAAAAAAAGCAGCTGTTTTTTCTACAGCGTGTACAGTGAGCTTCGATCCCACTTTAGACGTTCCGCATGAGTCGGGTTCTTAACGTATCACGCTAGGATTTAGTACAGAGGTGCCCGAAGGTGGTGGAAGCTTTCACTAAAATTGAGGAAATATTAAATCACTCGAGTAAATCACAAAAAAAAATAATAGAAATGTTTTTTCTATACTTCGCGTGTACACTTAAATAATATTTTGCGTCACTGTGGCGCTTATTTGGGCCAAACGAAGTGAAGAATAGGTAAGCCAATTTTATTTATTTCCATTTCACTGATTTTTCAGTCTTAATAAACGCGAAAAAAGCCCAGAACGTTTTTTTTTATTTTTTTATTTTTAGAAAAAAGGTTTAGCGGTAATTTTTTTATACACAAGACCAGTTTTTATATTCTTTCTTTTGACTCCGAATATTTCATGCGTTCACACTCTCAAATAATGAATGCACCACCTTCGGGCACCTGTGTAGTAGATCCTAGCGCGTTACGTTAAGAACCCGACTCATGCGGAACGTCTAAAGTGGCACCGAAACGTTAGTGTACGCGCGGTATGCTTGTACGCTATTCGTAACAAGTACAGTGATGTAATTGCTGCGTGTAATTGCCAAATCGCAATTTCACTTATACTGAAAACATAATAGCTGAGGCCTTGCTGCGCGACCGGATCGTTACGGTGGGCATGTCCGAATTTTCATAACCTTCGATTATTATCGCCTTCAATAGCGTACGTACTACTCGATTTGATGTCTGTATCAAACATCTACAGTACTCGTAATTCGCGCATTTTCTCATTTTCGTAGTCTGTTCAGGCGGCTTAGGAAGGTAGCTTCGTTGAGTGCGCTTCTCGCCATACACTGGTGCACTGCAGTGAGGCTACAACCGCAGGGTAGACGTCGTGATTCGCTGCAGCGCAGCCACACATAAGAAGAAGGCACTCCTCCGAAGCAGGAGGTTGCACACACAAGCGTTGGGAATACTAAAAAGAAGAACAATAATTTTGTAAGTGTTGACGTAACAAACCTACGTTGCAGTATTGCAGTAAAAAGTTTCGAATAAAACTAGCTGTATAGTCAGGGGGCCGGAGCACCTCTCGGGACATATCAAACACCCCCCTTGCCGGTCCGCGCAGTGTCCGCCCGCCCCGGCGATGCTGCACGGACCAGCGTTACTCGATCAACTCAGTTGGCAAACTCCCACGGAGAGCGTGATCCCTTCTCGTACACCTCAGCCGGGCTAACGCTGTTCGGAGCGCCGACCATCTTGCTCGCTGCGGCGCGCCTTGCAACAGCAGTTCAAAACACGGCCGCAGCGGGCAAGAAGGATGACGCTTCAAGCAGCATTTCCGAATCTAGGGGTTATCAGTGGAAACTGACGCGGGAGTTTGCCAACTGAGTTGATCGAGTAGCGTTGGCGCGGACTGGGCAAACCTGAACCTGGAGCGAAACTTTGACGCATTCAAAACGTTTGTATCGAGCACAGGAAATTCGAACTTTCAAACGTCGAAATTTGGCCACTTTACGGTCGAACCTCTGAGATGTTTGTCCAAACCATGTATTTGCGAGTCAGCCTGGTCGACCTCGAAAGCGCCGTCTGGCTAGCTAGAGCTTTCATTGCTTCCAGCGCGTCCACACGCGTTCGTGCTGCCCTTCAGCTTACAGTTTTGGTAGGGCTTCGTGTTTTCGGGGTTGATTTTTCTTCGAATTCGTGGATGCTTTTTCGGGGTTTAGTTTTTCCCTTAGATTCGGTGTTCTTCGGTGACAACTTTTGGTGTTGGACGAAGAAACGGGGTTTATCGGAGATTATGTTGAAGAAAATGGGACATGTGATTCCCCAACCTCAGCGGAACATTCGCGTGACCCGAATAATTGAAAGACATCCCCGTGCCGACGAAAAAAAGAAATGAGATGTGGCGATCCAGAGCAAAAACCAGCCTCGCGGACAGGTCATTGGAGGCTGTGTTTTGTGGCATAATAAAATTGTAGATGAAGATATCTCTTCCAGCAAAGGTTGGGTTTTTCTTATTCAAGGACCGAAAAAAATCGACTTTGGGGTTAATTTTTGTGGTTTATTTGGATTTGCCGAAAAGTCTAAATCATAGTCTTCGCTATAATTGCGATATCCCCAGCTTCGAAGCGGGAGATATCGCAATCACGCCTTGAATTGTGACACTTCGTGGCGCTGAGGAGGAAAGACCTTTCTCTACTATTTATACGTATGTTTAAACAAAGATCCATCACGCAATGAGGTGTGCAGCGAGTGTTCCCTCTCTGCCCCCCCCCCCCCCCCCCACCCCAACCCCCCCTTTTTTTTTTTAGTCCTGGGTTGTTTTTTTTTTGTTTTTTTTTTATTGGATCCGCCCCTGGTTCTAGGTCCGAATATTCTTTCTGGAATGGACATTTTTGTTCGGATTTCAAAGCAGATGCTACAAATCTTTCCACCGCATTCCGCACAAGAGAGCTAGTGCGCATGTTCAGAACGCGTTCAACAGCCCAGTAGGATACAGAGATGGCAGCATGCAGAAGGTGATTATTTGAATGTATGCGCATAAAATGACATGGTGCGTAACACACGATATAATCATTCAGATCCTTGGCCAATACCCTCTTTGGGTAAGTGCCGAAGAAACGATCGGAAGCAACAACAACAACATACAGTACTTGCAGGTGGGTTAACATCAAGTCGCTCTACTACAAGAGGACAGGACTTTTAGAGTTTTGCGGTGTCGCGGCTGTCCTCTGCTTAAGCATCGCCGTGCTGGGTTCGTTCGTCCTAGCACCGCCGCTGTTCCCACGTTCCAGGGCTGCGTCGTGGAATGTCCACTTGGACAGGTAAGGTCGCACCGGATCACGTGGCCCTTTTCAGCATTAGCCTATCGCACAAGGCGCAATTCATTCGGAGTCGTCGTTCTATTCATTCATACGGAGATAAACGGAGGGGGAGGGGCAAGTGAGGGCGTGCGGTGACGTTAGAGTGCAGAGCTCTGATTGGAAGGATAGTGGGTAGAGGCAAAAACTGGCTGCCTCTGTCTCCCTCCAATCAGAGCGAAGAAGGGCGTCGTCTGCTCCTCGCGCAGGGTCTAGCGCTCCAACGTCAGACGGCGCGAGCAGCAGACGAAGAGCGTCGTCTGCTGCTCGCGCAGCCTAACATTGGAGCGCTAGACCCTGCGCGAGGAGCAGACGACAATTATAGGATTATAGATCAACGGCAATGTGGATTGAAGTGTGGCATTTTTCGCAGGCAGTGGCATCTGAGGGACATCTTTCGTCTTGGTCTTTTCGGCGGCAAACGGGAGAAGTCCGGCGCTAACGCGCGGCATCCGCAGCACGGTCGGAAGTACGACTACGAGAAGGAACTGCGCACGTCCGCGGATCTTTCGGTTGATCCGTGCGACGACTTCTACGGGTTTGTGTGCGGACGCTGGCCCGAGAGCCACCCGGGACAGGCAAACGAGTTCATCCGTCTTCGCTCGGACATACTGATTGCTGCTATGAAGAGGCTGGAACTATCGAGTCACCGTGAGCGTCTATCACTCTAAGAAATTCGGAGCCTGTACTTTCCCGAAAATCACATTGGAGAGCCCATTGCTGCAATTTGTATAAGTAGTAGATTACAGGTTAAGAGTTGAGAGGAAGCTCCTCCCACCTCTTTCCGCTTTAAGCAGAGCGAACACTAAAAAAAAAACAAAAAAAAACGCCCTCCTCCTTTTTTTTTTTTTTTTTTTAGGTGAGGGAGGGGACTGTATGTCGTGTCACAAGGCTTAATGGCGTGGCATTCTCATAATCGCATTTCGAAAAAAAAAATGCCATTAGCAGCAGCAATTTGAAGCTCAAGTAGAATTTCCTGGAATGCTCCTTCCAGTGGATCCTGAGGAGTTCTCAGTGGCCGAGCACGCTGGGGAAGCGCTGCGTTACTGCCTTCTGACTCACATTCGAAAGACCGAGGACTTCTCGGCCTTCTACGAGATCCTGGAGTCCTTCGGCTTTAGCTGGCCACAAGTGCAAGACGGCGTATCCTTCGACATTCTCGAAATGGCCGTCGGCCTGGCCCTGAAATGGGGACTTCCTCTGCTTTTCGACATAGAGGTGACTCGGGGTTGCTCAAAGCACTTAACCTTTTGGCGTATGGTTGATGATGTTTTAATCAAGACTTAAGTGCAAGCGTATATTGCTTACGTCAACCCAGGACGCATGAGGGGGGGGGGGGGGGGGGGGGGGGGGGACGCCACGAAGTTCTTCATGTGGCTGAAATTTTGTTAAGTGAAGACATGATCGATCGGACCATGCTGTGCCAGACGATCCTCTGCAGGGCACTCCGTTCCGCCCAGGTGACCACCGACCTTCGCACCGACAACCGGACTATTCTACGCATCAGCAAGAGCGAGCCTTTGTCCCTCTGGATAACCGAGTGGTTTAGGAAGGGAGGACCTAGCGCTTCTTTCCTCCGCATCCCCAAGGTCTTTGATCCCGGCATCGACTACCCCTGGATGGCCAACAGGGTGAGCTCCCTTTTAAATGGGCGATGCAACTATTTTTGTACTTTCAGTTAATACCACTTATAATCATTCCTTGATATTCGCAACCTATAAAAACGCGCTTTATTCTTTTATTTTTTTCGTTTTGAATAAAGAAATCTCGAGAAAAACGAGCAGCGTTCACCTCCTCCAACTCAATTTAAGGAGAGTTTTAATTCGATGTTTCGTGATCTTTTTCGATATTGATGGAACACGTTCGGTGGATAATTTTCGGGATTTATAGGTATTTACCGCAAACACAGAACCCTCGAATAAATAACCTTACTCGAAAGAAATCGCAGCATGCTACTCTTGGCACTTTTCCTCTTGAAAGTCATTCTAAATTCTTAAAGTGTTTTTTTTTTTTTTTTTCCTGCTAATTGTTAAGTTAGATTTTGCCTTCTCGTATCCCACAGCTGATAAAGGCCTGTGTTCGGGCCTTTCAACTGCTGCTGCCTGGCGGCTTCGAGGATACTATCGAGCAGCCGGTTTACGTCAAGATCGGAGGTGAGGTTTTGAGACAGCAACGGCCGGGCACTGATAAGCTGCAGAATCATCCTGAGGTTTACTTGCGGTCGCTATATATGACAAATGGATCGTGCTGGCATCAAAGTGGATCTATTGTATGACACTTCTTATTATGCTGTTCCATGTCCTTCACTCAGATACAGGTGAAGAACAACACGGAATCGATGAAATCTACGTCGCTCTTAATTGACTTCACGATGGCCCGTCAGTGTTCTATATTCCGGTGATTCTGCGCTCTGACTGGCCCTCCAGTGACCTGAGATGGTCGCGGTTGTTCTCAGCCTCTCACATTTTGGAGCTGCCAGTGGCTTGAGAGCGCACGGCTGTTAAGTCAGTAGCCCTTCTAGGTCATTTGTCACTGGAAAGAGCACTAAAGAGGCTACGTTTATTTAGTGCAGCTTTGAAAACAAACTGAATTCAACTTCAGTTTCTTTTCTTTCGTCTATATGTGCGCAGGCGACCAAGGCATGGGCAAAAAGCCGTATGTGGGCCTTCCCTACTTTGACTATAGTGTGTGTAATGCGTCCGCCCTTTTGACTATGCAGAAGTCAGCACGTTGTCTCAAGGTATGCTGACGACGGATCGCTGGTTGTCGACCATCAACCACTACTTACCCGAAGGAATCGATCTGGGTCCCGATGACGAGATGCACCTGCTGGGCAAGGATTTTATATGGTACGGGTCATTCACGCAATACATTGTTCTCTTTGTTAAGGAACTATGGCGGTAATATTTATATACTTAAGGGGTGACACCACCTTCAAGTGTTGACTTTTAAACCAGTTGCTCAATATTGATGAAATTTGGAGGGTCTATTCAACTCGTTGCCTAAATGCACTCTATGAAATTTCATCTCTGTAGGACTATTTTCCGATAAGCTACAGGGGGAGCTACACAGCTAGTGATGTAAGTTGCCTCACTTGGCAAGGAAATCTATTGTGTAAAACTGCTGGAGAATATTGAGCATTTCTAAGCTTCAGCCTTAACTAGAACATATGGTGGGGGGATACCTATTTTTTGCCTTAAAATCCGTGTCTTTTCTATGCAAAATTTCAATTTGAAAAGCATTCCATATAATGGGGCATTTTCTCCTCATCAAAACTCTACTTTTTGGCAATAAAAACTTTATTTAAATAGAAAAATAAATATCTAGTCCCCTTCCTCGTTAAATTTCAGTTCAGAAACATCCACAGCAAAGAATACATTCAGCGATCGTCACTGAAATGATAGATTTATTAAAACGAAAGTTGCTGCAAAAAAGTGAAACTGAGAAAAACTTGTTTCAAGTTTCCACACCACTACATTTGCTTTTACTGGTGGTGGTGGCAACTCAAGACACCAAGAGCACAAGTGTTACCTTCTGCTTACACCCAATCTCCTGCATGGCTTTGCTGAGTCAGTCCGAGCTTAAAACGTTTTCTTTGAGTGTCATTTTGTTGTCATCATCTGGACATTGATTGGGAAATGAGTGAGGAATGGACCTTTTTCACATACCGACGGCACCAGGCGGTGGCTGCACGAACTAAAAATCGAGGAAGTGACCTACCTGCGCTACCAATCGATAATGGAGCTACGCTACCAGTTTCTTCGCTCTCCGAGCAGCGGCGCGTGCCCAACTCGGACTCTAAAGAGGGGGATCTGTGGCGTCCACCCAAACGTCATGCTTTCTTTATTTGTGTAACACAATTATATATATGTTGCAATTACGTGTTCTACTCGCTGATCGACAGCCTCCTTCCGAATTTCCTCGATTTCTAGTGCCGACTTCCGCCGCTTGGCATCGAGTGCTCGCGCGTGCGCAGAACGCTTCTCGGAAAAGGTCCATTGGGTATGCTTGCAATACACGAACCAACATCAGTAAGTATAGGGCGAGGCGAGCATCATCGAAATACAAAGCAGACAAACTCACGTGACGTTCTATAAATGAATGCTGGTTTTAGTCAGTTTTGTGCTCAATCAGGGTGGGATTTTCGATTCTTGGCCATATGCATAGCCTCTTCTACGTGAAAGCTGGACTTCTATGGTGTTCTTGCCCGAATAGAGTTTACTCTCGAACAAATATATTTAATGTGCTGAAACTGTGAAGAAATGCTCTTTCCAACGAGAGTATGATCATCATTCTAGGGTATATTGGTGCAAAGCTACAGCAGTTTGAAAATAGGAAACAGAAGTTTCACATTTCAAGAACACGTGATTTTGCATCGTTGGCTGACCGAAAATGTTTTATTTCTACGTAAATACTTCAGATATTTCAATAAAAAATTGCAGGAGTATACACTATTAGTTGTGGAACCACAATACACAAAAATAGGAAAATTTGTTTTTTCCTCAAAAATTGCAATTTTAAGGTGGTGTCCCCCCTTAAAATTGTTGCGATTTATCTATGGTTATTTTTTGTGTTCTGATTGAAACGTACACTCCGCGACACTGAGCGCGAACAAGCCACTGCCAGTTTTTTTTTTTTTTTTTTCCCTCAGTATTGAAGGACTACCATCAAAACTACTAACTATAGTAGTGGAAAGAGTTCAGTTGGTGTACTAACCTATAGTGGTAAATCTTGATGGCCGCCAATGCCCTTTCGAAGTAAAATGAAAAAAAAAAAAAAAAAAAACGCCGAAGTCGTGTTTGGATTAATGGTGTCGCACAGCGTTCAGTGTCTTTTTTTGCGTATATGCCCCTACTATAATACCTTTTGAGGCGAGACAGATATCGTAATAAATAAATAAAAGCGTGTACGAATCGGCGCTCAGGAACATCGCCGAGTTTGTGGGAAGCTTCGAGGCGTCCGGCCAGCAAGACTCCGTGGCTGTCCTGACTGGCTGGATACTCGCCCATCACATGGGAGCCGCTCTCTCGTACCGAGTCCTCCACGAATACAAGAGCTCATTTGCACTGGTACGTAGACTATTTAAATTACATTCGCTTTCTACCTTCTGGCATCTTTGTCTCCTGGGCTGTTGAATCCATTCTGGGCGTGTGCGGTAGCTCTTTTCTGCGCAATATCGGATGCTGCGCATCCGTCCAGATCCCAGGGATTCCTAGCCTGGATAATAAGCGCTGGAAAGGTGTATATTATTCGCTTTTCGGGTGGATCCCTCGTGGGGTTCATGCTCAGCAGAGTAGACGAAAACCCGGAGCGGCACGAGGACAGCAAAGGGCGCAATACCCCGACTATAGCTCACAAGAGACAGCACGTAAGCGCCTTTCACACAATTCCTAAAGCACATTTCCTACAACTATTCTATGAAAAGCAAAGCTCCTAAATAAAAAAAAATACGATGCCGAAGTTGCTGCTGTCGCTACGCGGGTTCTCGACGAAATGTGTCAGCATTTAGCGCAGGGGTTCCGACTCAGCGAAGGATGGGAATCGCAACCTCGCAACGGTCTACATATACTCTTAGGTTCGGAGAGCCTGTTTTTTCTCCCGAACGTCGGCGCTTTTTAGATGTAGCCGCCACAGCTCCTCTCGATCTCCGCCTACGGTCCGCATTCTGTTGTCTTCGAAGCGTCGATCTTTCCTCCCGGAGGCTGTTTCGCGCAAACGGCGCCGTCGCTGCGCCTCGGTGTTGCGTTGTCGCGTATACGTTGTGCCACCACCACGGCCGCTCGATCCCCTTCTCTCCTGCTCCCGCGGTGCGTCTTTGGAAGCATGCCAGAAGACTCTTTCCCTCTTCTAAGAGGGAAAGTGGACGTAACGAGCGAACGAACGGAGCGAAAGAGCACGGGGGGGGGGGGGGGGGGGAGAGAACCTTGACGCGGTGTCGCGAAACCAGTCCAGTCTATAAAGTAACTAGATCGTAGGAAAGTAGCGCCAGGCTCCCTCCCCGTATGGTCGCCATTTTGGCTCATGAAATGAGAAATTTCTCCTTGACCTTTCCATTCTTGGTGAGCCTATCTAAATTCGCTGGTGACGGTTAGTTATATAGAGACGTTTCTTGTACACCGAGATGTTGCTATCCAGACACCGGCGAAACAAGCGTACATCTTTGAACCACCACTACATGCGGTGTCGGTGCTTGGAGGCATTGAAAAATAAATTTCCAGTTTTGAAATACGCAAGAAGAACAATATAACTGAAAAAGATCGGTGATGATGAATAAGCTGATTGCATACGCAGTGCCAAAGACGCTTATATTGGCGAGGAATGCCTTCAGTACGGTGATGCTCCATGGTGATCTTTGTGCGACTGGATTAGAACGATCCTCTCGAAGCTTCGAAGATTTGAAGGGGCCGAAGTGGCGATTTCCATGGCAACGGAGACCGATTAGCCAATCGCCTTGCGAGGTTTTGGTCATCTGTATGTTAGTATTTGTTTGTGTTCGACTAGCAGGCAGGGAAGGCATGCGGTGCTACTTTCCCATGATCCAGTGACTTCAGTCCAGTCCGAACCGGACGGCTGCATGCACCAGAGATATATAACGTGCAGTCCCACGGCGCGATTATTGTCATATTTGTTCGTGAACGGGCACGTTTCTGTGTAGGCCATGTTCCACTGCTTGAACCTCGTGTCGGAGATGGCAGTCTACCCTTTCAACTGGTTCCTCACCGAGCACCTCGTGACACCCCAAGCTTGGAACACCACCGGCTTTCTCCTGGAGGACGTCCAGAAGTCCATGTCCGAATCGTTCGACTGGATGGACGAGTTCACGAGGAACGTCGCCCTCTATCGGCTGCAAATCATCAGGCACATTGTTGCCTACCCCAGTGTGGTCGCCACAAAGGAGCGTTTGGAAAACCGCTATGGCTTCTTGGTATGCCAATCGTTTCGCTCCGATACCCTAATTATGGAGCCTGGAACGCGTCTCCAACTGGTGTGTTTACCGCATCCTGGTGGACCCTCGATTTACGCCCGATGACGTCATAAAAGTGTCAATGCTGTCGCCGGCCGCGATCCTGGTGGTGTCACACGGCAGCAATGATGGATGTAGCAGGCGCCTGTTCTGCTGCAGGTTGCTCTACAGCTTGACAGTCCACTGAAGCTTGAGCAGCCAGGAGTTGCAACGCTGCGACGACAGCGACACTCGCGTTCGCTTTTACTCTTCGCCGGGACTTCTAGCATAAACCGCCAGGATCGCGACATCCGACAGCATAACACGCCCGCTTCTGTGACTTTATTTGTTGCGACTTCGGGACCACTTTTATTATAACTCACCAGTCGAAGACGCTTTCCAGGCAACGTGCCCCCCCCCCCCCCCCCCCCAAAACGCTTTTTTTTTTTTTTTGCTGTGGTATCTGGAACATGTCCCCAACTGGTCCGTTCACCGTACATTTTTGCTTTGTTCCTGCAACTATGAAGCGTCATGATTTGTGCAATGTGACAGCGGAGTCTTTAGAGGCGTGGAATGCTGCGTAACCTCCTATTCCTAGAAACTTGTCCGTCTGTACGTCCGCGCATACCCCACTACAGAACATGCCAGCACAACCGGTTTGGCCACCATGGAAACATTAGCGAAGAATTCGCAGTCACTTACTCAACATTACACCAAGATATACTCATTTCCCACCACGAATCAAACCCAGAGCCTCGCGGTCCGTAGCCCGATTGGGCATCTGTCCAATAGACACTTTTCAAAATGCCACCACGAAACATCGGGGGTCGCCATTTCTTGATTGAGACGATCATTGAACGAAGTACAACTAAGTAGCATAGCTGCGAAACAGGGGGGACTGAGGAAAATTGGGACTCCGTCCCGCGTGGCTTCGGGTCAAGGTCTCAACCCTGTTGGACCTGTTGTTGGGGTAAAGCCGACAAGGTTCGACCAGAGGAAAATTGGCAACTCCCTCGGCGTGTAGAGGAGTCGGCGGGTACGTGTTTTTAGCTTTATTGCTCAATCTCCTAAAGAGGGAGGGGGGGGGGTCTTGTTATTTCTTGTTTTTTTTTTCCTTTTTTTTTTCGTCTAGGTGGCGCAAGTTACCGCCCGTTATAACAGGCACAACCGAACGTTAGCGCAGCACTCGATCGTTCTCGATACGAGCTGAGCAGAGTTCATTCCGAACGTCGACGCAGCCCTTGTGTCCAATACATGCTCGGAGGATGCACCGCCCAAATAATTGTGGACTCAGATAATGGACCTTTAGGGAAAGTACAGCGCGCCCTCAAGCGGCGAGCGTGAGGCATTATGGGAACAGTGAGGGTCGCTGCCCCGTCGTCTGCTGTTATACCGCCGTACCGCCTGCGAGAACTACGTCGCCTACGTTCGCGTTGGATCCCTGTGTACGGCAGACGGCAATATTTCCAGAGCCCTGTGCTGCGCTTCGTTGCCCACATGAGGTGAGAAACCCTCAATCACAGCACGTCTGTCCACTGTCCTTTTTTGGACATACCATCGTCCTGGATGAGCCGCATTTGTTTTTTAATGGGCCATCAGGCGTGGGCCACGCACCAAAAGAGAAAAATATCACTCAGGCATCCAACGCTTTTTTTGCTCCTGCCTAGAAATCCACGTCTCAAAGCCTAGCCTCCTGTATACTCACAAAGCCTAAGAGTTCAATGACGGAGCCATAGAGTGCTCGGTCGCAGATTTGGAGCGCAGGGATCTGGTAGCACAGAGTATTTCTCGGGGAGCCTGTAGTCAGCGCATAGCTTTTGCAGCGGCCAGGACCCGAAACATGGTTTTCAAACCCGACGAGGAAAAAAGCGGTAGCCCGAGGAACGCGAGAAGCACGAGCGGACATTCCATCGCTCGGGACAAGTGTGTTTCGGCGTCTCGCCGCAGCGGGGCGCCCATTACATGACTCTCGTCTGCAGCTCTACATTTTCACTTTCGGCGGCCGAGTCTCGTGGTGATCTTCCAGGCTTTGTCAGCATAGAGGAGGTTGTGCTCAAAGCTAGGAGCACGGGTTAGTTTGCACTTGTACCTTTGGCTGCAGTCTCAGCTTAATTAGGCTGGTTCACGCATCTGCGTTGGTTGCGTTCGCTTGCAACCGTAACGACAAAGTCACCGGGAGAAGTGTTCGCCGTACGCAGCATGGCAAGCGACGCAACGGGTAGCTTCGCGATGCAATCCATGGGTCAGGTTGTTGCGGTGTTTTGGTCGTTATGGTCGTTTCGGTAGCATGCCACGCAACCGTTGCCAATATGTGTGAACGAACGGAGTATATTCGGTACATTTTATTTTTCTTTGACAATAAAAAACAATAAAAAGCAACGCAGTTCGTCCCAACAACGTTCGGAAACTTTAGCTCGCCTGGATGCATGAATCAATTAAGAATGGCGCTGCAGTTCGGGCGGTAGCATGCGCCACATAGCATGCAAAAGCTTGACAACGTTAGACTTGGCTTGGCTAAAGGGCGCTACACCCTCACAGTTCCCATAATGCTCCGGAGCGCTTATTGGTGGCGCTGGTGTTTCCAGAAAGGTCCAATGCGCAGTTTTCAAAAGGATCTATTGGAGACCTCTGCGCCAGGGGGTGTTTTTGTATATGCACCTGCTAAGATTTATGTCCTACGTCTTCTGTTACAGTTATCACACGCTGGTGATACTCTCTGTAGTGCACGGTAATGTATAGAAAAAATGACATCAATAAAAAAATTTCTTTTTCCGAAATTACTTTTTAATGTCTTTTACCAAATAAAAATGATTGTGCCTTAAATAATTTATTTCATGCATTATAAATCTTTAGAGATGAAGATCATTGTAAATTTATTATTTTTGAATATACGAATAAAAAGGGGGGGGGGGGGGGGCGTCCAACCAATCCCAAATTAGGGACCCAACGTTCTTAGGCCTACTCAGCGTCTTCTTCAGGGGGAACGGCAATGGCCGTTGAGGAGCAGTATTTTCGTGTTTTTTTTTTTTTTTTTCCTTTTGCTATGATGAATTTTTTTATGGGTTTTTGATATCGCTACTGATATACTGATCAAGAAGAGGCTGAGTAGGCCTTCGAACGTCGGGTCCCTATTTTGAACTTCGTTGGGCGTCCTCCACCCCCCCCCCCCCCCTTCCCCCTTTAATTTGTCTCGTCCCAACCAGACAGACATCTGTCAAATGCTCACGTTAATCTCTCTTTACCGTGTCTCAAAATCTAGCGCTACACCGTCCGGCCCCCGTTCGCCCATGCCTACGTGTTGACGAAGCGGATAGCCCGCGAGCAGAGGAACCGACTGCTGAAACAGAGCATGGCTCGACAGGACGACGACTGGTTCTCGATCCCGCTGGTCAACGCCGTCTTCCTACCCTACTACCACATCGTCCTCATTCCGAACTCTATAATGCTGCCGCCATTTCTTGTGAGTTTTTCACTGACTGTGTGACTATACGAGCGCGCTAATTTACCACGCAAGCGAAGGAACCCTACCCGAGATGAGTTTTGCGCATGCGCGAGCTCTGTTCCTCCTATAGTGGCGGAGCCTCACATACGTGCTTTGGTGGAAACGGGGCCCGCAGCTAGGCAGGCCTGTTCGAAACAGAGTGCTAACTCACGAGGCGCAACCTTCATGGGCATAGCCTCCTATATACTAACAAAGCCTTGCAGATCGCCACGAGAAGCGGCCGCCGAAATGGAAAAGGTGGAGCGGCGGACAACGGATGAGAGAAGAGCCACGTGACTGGCGCCCCGCTGCGACGAGGCGCCGAAACACACTTCTCTCGAGCAAACAAGTGTGTTTCGGGTCCTCGCCGCTGCAAAAGCTGTGCGCTGACGTCCAGGTTCCCCGAGAGAAATGGACTCTTTGATGCTGTGTGCTGCAGATCCTCCCGCTCCAAATCTGCGACCGGGCACTCTATGACTCCGTCGTCGAACTGCCAGGCTTTATGAGTATAGAGGAGGCTATATCATGGCCCACACCGCTCGAGCGATAGCTTTGCGTCGCACCGCTCACCTGGGTTACCGAGGTGCAGAGCTGAGGGATCGACGTCACAGACGCTCTCGGCGGCTCAGTTTTGGTTTGAAGCCATGTATACATCCGCACGCTTTACATACGAGCCCGCGTTTGCCCACATTAGGAACATACATGAATACACGTTACATCCAAAAAGTAACTAAATAATATCGTCTCGTTACTCGCTCAAAAAGTAACTAAATACGTTACTCGTTACTGATTCTGAGAACGAAGGCGTTACTTTACCTCAAAAATAGCGAGTTACTTTTCTCGTTACTTTGACGACCAAATACACGACTGCTTTTGCTTCATCATTTATTGTTTCCTTTTCAGTAGTCGTTAAGCAGTAGCTGCCTATCGAAGCTTTCGTGATTTATGTTTCCCCGTTTCATCTCCGGCGACGCTGAAGAGTATTCGCGCTCGAATGAACGTCAGTATTGTGCTTCAGAGAGAGCTGGTGAATCTAGGATTCCCCTGTCTCTTTTGTTCTCTCTGCTTCTAAATTTTTAAGTTAATAATGACTTATGTGCCTTCCCGCGTTGGCAACCTCCAAGTTTACATTCGTTCTGTACACGGTTCTAGAAGGTTGGACCAACGAACCCTTATACCCATGCCACACGGGCAACTCGAATTCCATTTACAACGAATGACCTTTGAGCGGACGGCCAATCAGCGCGCGACACCCCGGGCGTAGCGGATTCCACGCGCGACAGATTGCGAGCTGATTCGCCGATCACACAAATGTCATTCGTTGTAAATGGCATTCGAGCTGCCCCGGTGCCACGGGTATTATTTTGTTCTCTGGGTGAATGACATTCCGAGCTGTTGGGTTCGACTGACGTGTTCAGTGGTAAACGTTGCTATACTCTCATACTGTTTAGTCTCCCCGAGATTGCAACAAACCGGTAAAGCGGGGGAGGGGGAGGTGCTGCCAGAGGTGGCACCGCCCTACGTGACGGGAGCCTGGTACCCGGAGCCCAGGGCCCTCCGACCCCCGCCCCCCGGTCGCTACGCCACCGAGTACCGTTAATCGTTACTTGGCCTTACAAGTAACTACCTAAGTTCTTCTAAAAAAAAACTTTCAGCCTTTTCACTCTGGTGAAGAAGGAAGACCAGCGAAGCTGTACTATGATGGGACGACCTCAAGCACGACTTCTTGGACGACCTCAAGGACGACGCCTAAGGACGACGTCTAGGACGACCTCAGGGACGACGCCTAGGACGACCTCAAGGTAGCGATGCAAAACTATCGATAAATTGACTATCGATACTATCGATAGTTTTTTCAGAAAACTATCGATAGTGTCGCATAACTATCGATAGTTTTGCACCACTACTCCGCTTACCAGTGCAAATCGTTTTAGGTCACAAGTCGGGTTGTTTGCGCTCGCACGATGGACGTCTAGCAGTCGCCAAAATCTGCCAGATCGGTCAAGAGAACACCACAACTACCACACCAACAGAACGCAAGAACCTCGGACGCGGGTACCTCTTTGCCGGCTTGTCTTCGAGGTTCAGCTCGATTCAGCGGGCTACCGCATAGTTTAGGTTTACAGCAGTGGGTACTTTTGTTTTTCTTTTTCTGTTTGTTCCACGGTGGAAAGGGCGGTGACTCTTACAGAAGGCGCCAGCGAGTGCGGCCGAGGCTGGTGTCGTATGCTCCACAGCACGCTCCGCAGTCTCCGTGCACGCCGCCAAGTTTGGCGCGCGTTTTGTATCGCGTGCGGAGCGAACGCAGTTGCAGCACCGCCGCTTGCCTCCCTCCTCTCTTCGCCCGAATTCCCGTCTTCGTCATCACTGAAAGCTGAACCAATGTTGGGATGGTAAGTTCTTAGGCTAGTTGGTGTCCCATTTGAAAAAAAATAAAGCGAGAAAAAAAGAGAAGAGGGAGCGACGCAAACTACTAGTGTCGCAAAACTATTGATAGTAAACCGTCGACATTTACGATAGTCGACTCGATAATTTTCCAATAGTCGACGATCGATAGTACTATCCATAGCTTTTCGATAGTCAACTATCGATAGTACTATATCGATAGTTTTTCGATAGTCGACTATCGATAGTTTTTCGATAGTCGACTATCGATAGTTTCTCGATAGTCCTATCGATAGTTTCTCGATAGTCGACTATCGATAGTACTATCGGTAGTTTTCTTAATATCGATAGTCAGATTTCTGGCGACTATCGACACTATCGATAGTAATAGTATCGATAGTCGCCAGAAATCTGACTATCGATAGTAAGAAAATTATCGATAGTACTACGATAGTTTTGTACCACTACCTCAAGGACAACCCCAAGGACGACTTCTAGGACGACCTCGAGGACGCCTACGATGACTTCTAGGACGACCTCAAGGACAACCTCAAGGACGGCATCAAGGACGACTTCTAGGACGACGCCTAGAGAAATTCACCCTTTCCACTCTGATGAAAACCAGAGTGGAAAGGCTGGAAAGGTTGCCGCCGTCGCTCATAGATGGCGGTAGCTGTCCAGAGTTTTGTGTCGACATTTCTTTGTGGGGGACACGATCCGCGGGAAACTAGCCCTTAACAGCTCTGCTCTAAAAAGTAACTTGTTTTTATAAATGGCATAGCTGTAGGGATTGACTTGCCTGTGAGACTGTTCACTGGTGATTGTGTTTTATATCGCAGAGTAGAACATTTACGCAATTTTACTCTCTTACAATCTGATTTAGATAAAATATCCAGTTGGTGTCGGACGTGGGAATTAACTCTCAATGCTGACAAGTGTGCCCACGTCACTTTCAGGAAAAAAAACGCGACAGCATCTTATCGTGTTATTCTATTAATTATGGACATTTACATAGAAACAAGGACGTCAAATATCTTGGAGTCATTTTATCAAGCGATCTTTCTTTCAGTGTTCACGTAACGCAATCTGTAAAAAAAGTATGGTAGAATGTTAAATTTTATTAACCGAAAACTACTTACTGCTGCTTGGTACGACCGATGCTTGAACATGCGTGTGTTCTGTGGGACCCGCACCAGCGTACCTTGCCACTAAAATAGAAAATATTAAAAACCGTGCTGCAAGGTTTGTATTGTGAACGTACAGTAGAACATCCAGTGTGACAGAAATTAAACGTGGAATCGGTTGGGTACTATTGGATTTAAGGAGAAAGAAGTTTCGTCTAAAGTTTTCATTTTCTGTTTTTAGTAACCTAAATAGAATTAATAAATATAATTATCTTGAAGTTACCAAACTATTTTTCAACCCGAATAGATAATTGTAATAGGATCAAAAAATAGTTTGCCGAACTGATTATTAAAAAATACTCATTTTTTCCTCGTACATTAACAGGTTAGGAATTTATTGCCTGCATCAGCATTCACTGCTTATGACGTAGGATATTTTTTTTCAGTAACCTAAATTTTACCATTCAAGAGTTTGTGTTTATTTAACAGCATTTATTGTATTTTGCCATTGTATTTATGTTCGTGATTGTGTTTATTTCGTGTTTCCCTGCTGTAATGCTTCGGCGCTGCAGGTTGTTTCTGTAAACAATAAATAAATACGTTACTGGTTACCGAAAAAAGTAACCAGGTAGAAGTAACTAGTAACGCGTTACGTACATGTCTGATAAGAAATAAGCATTGCGCGTGCGCAGAAACCAGATCTTTTCTTAAAAATAAATTGGACCTTGAAAAAAAAAAAAAAGCATTTTGATTATATCTGGTGATTTTAGAGAGCGAACCGGACAGGCAGTGTGATCCACGGAGAGTCTATACTGCCGTTTCTGCCTTCCCTCAGGTGTCCAAGTTCCCTGCGGCCACGTACGGGGGAATGGCGCACGTGCTGGCCCACGAAGTCAGCCACGCCTTTGACGCGGACGGCGCCCCGGCGGACGCCAACGGCCTGTACCACGAGTGGTACTCGCCGACCACGCAGAGGCGCATCCAGGACCGCAAGAACTGCCTGCGAAACATGTACAGCGTCCCGGGCAACTCGTCCTGGTTCACCGAGGGCGAGGACTATGCCGACTCGCTGGGCCTCAAGGTACAAATTGCCCGCTGTTGGAACGTTTTGGCAGGCACCCAGTAGCAAAAGATCTGCGAGTTCCCTTTTACTGCAGAGCTGCTTGGAGCACGTGGAGCGAAAGCTCGCGCTACAAAACACAGAACACGGAGGTCTTGGGTCCAATCCCCACCCCTTCCCGTTTCGATCTGGAGGAGCATCGGCGTGCGGTCGTGTATCCCTACTGCGTGAAGCACGCGAAGGACCCCAAACTAGTGGTACCGCGCTGGCGACATTTCTAATCTACATCTGAGACACCAGACGCCCGTTGCGGCTGCCTAACTTCCCGCTGTATAAACATACACGCAACACAATTGTTAATCACTTCGAACAACGGATGGGTTCCTGCGAATGACGAAGGTGAGAATACAATATCAGACCTGAAAGATGCGCGTTACGCAGGGACAAATTAGCATGCCCTTTCACTTGCCTGTTGTACCCTCGCAAATCACGTTGTTCAGATCTGGTCATATTCTCAGCTTCTTCGTTCGCCATGGGATGTCGGTATGCCGTTGCTTTTGGGACCGACCACCGTGATCGCAACATTCTCTTGCTCCCCGCTTTCCTGGGGCATATTTATGTGGATGCGAATCGCGTTGCAGCAACACCATCTAGATACTGATAAGGCCTGCTTACTCTTCCCTATGAGTTCACACTAAGGGTGCGATAAAAAAAAATGAAAGAAAAACGGAAAAGCAAGACGCATAAAAAAAAATTGACCGCATCTCCACGTGGTGAATGATGTTGCTTGGGGCGAAGCTCTGGTGGCGCTTGTCTGCGTAGACGCCGAGCCGCAGCATGCCGAGCCTTTTCATTCATGTCAGTAGTAAAATGTGTGGTTTTCTTCTTTTTCTTTTTTTAAGCAGACAGATGGGATGGCATCTCAGAACCCCCTACTCTTTTTTTTCTTCTTTTTCTTTGAGCCTTTTCATTCATGTCAGTAGTAGAATGTGTGGTTTTCTTCTTTTTCTTTTTTAAGCAGACAGATGGGATGGCATCTCAGAACCCCCTACTCTTTTTTTTCTTCTTTTTCTTTGAGCCTTTTCATTCATGTCAGTAGGAGAATGTGTGGTTTTCTTCTTTTTCTTTTTTTAAGCAGACAGATGGGATGGCATCTCGGAACCCCCTACTCTTTTTTTTCTTCTTTTTATTTTTTCATAATTTTTTTCATCTTTTTTTTTTTTTTGCCCTACACGAGCACGTGAGCATGTGCTCACGTCCTCGTGAGCACGTGATCTCACGAGCAGAAGCACGAGCACCCGACGCCGGGCCTACGGCGGACGGCGGACGGACATGGCTAGCCCCTAAGGAGCTTCGCCCCTAAAAGTGGTGTGGCTGTTGGTTTTCTCCATCTCTCACAGTTATTAGATTCGCTTGACCTTTGTTGCGTGGCCAATTCACAACTCTAGCCCGCCGCTCGCCCTCTCGCGGACAAACGGAGAACCAGAGGAGCGGGGACGGCAGCTGCGGCGGCGGCGGCGCGGAGGCGGTGTCCGGGACTGTCGGCCTTGGTGCTGCTATCACCGCATGGTTCTGGTCGGCGTGTGCGTGCGTGAAGCAATTTTAACGAAACAATTGAGCGCGTTAAAATAGGAATTCTTGTGTCCCACCTCGCAACAGCGTTGCACGAAAGGACCGGAATGTCTACCTTCATTATGGACAGTTCGTATATCACATACGTTGCGGATTATTTGTCTTGTGGTCGCCATCTCAAACTGTGCTCAACGTGAATGCAAATGCTCCTGCTAGTAGTGTAGAGTTCTAGCGTACGGTCTACAAAAAATTTGTTCTTTGTCCCTAAGTAGAAGAAAACTGGTCGCGCAACGATATGTCAAGCACGAGCTTCCACAGTTCTTTTGCAACGTGCACTCCGCACCATCGAGAGTGCCGGTCTTAGCAGCCTATTGATGTGAGCTCGTTCTGAGCATGCGCTTTAAACAGCACCCACAAATATGGCGTCCAGTGAATACTTCCTATAGACATCGGGAATGGGTTCGCGTTTTAAGGCAGTTTCAATGATCATTTCCAAAGAAACGTTTCCAAAAACAAGAAAGGTTCATTCTGTCTTTTTTTATTCTTGTATTTTTTTTATTATATATGTTTCTCTTTCGCAAGAGACGTTGTGGTTACGGAGATGGGCATGCGCAAAGTAGGGCAGTCTTCGCGGGGAAGCGAAAACATGGCTGCTGTGAACTTATGGAGACGCTGTTTTATAGACTCGCAAATAATCAATTGCGTAACGATACTTCTTAGTAAGAGATGCATTTCTTGGAATGTTTAGCAACAATATTGGAAAACAATATTGGTTGGAAAGCAGCACCATATTAGTAACATCGTTAACGGACCAGGTGGTCATTGACCAAACGACTTCTTTCGAGTGATCAGTATTGGCGACGTGCGCGATCGAACGCGTCGCAGAGGTCGGCCTTCTACGATTGGCCGAATGTTGACTATGACGTCAGCAACGGATTTCTTATCGACGGAAATAAGAGGAATGTAAGAACTTCAATTTTGGCGGTGTTGGTAGTGTTGGTTTCAGAGGGCAATGATTTCAGGCTTCCACCATGCTAATTGCCAACACTATCGAACTAGTCGTCCGCAAAGGTAATGGTGTCACGAGAGGTGAACCATAAGAGGGTACCACCGAAACGTTTCGCCGCTAATAAAAGGGGCACGGGTAGCCTATGTGGGCGCCGATTGGATTAGCGTGTCGTCGAGTGTGTTGTGCGTGTGTGCCATCTGATCGATCTCAACAGCCATTTTCGTCACGCCGCCGCTGCTGCAATACATCGAGGGAACTTGACGTGAGACAACCTTTCTGGAGCTCTGCGCAGAGCATGAGATGGCACGAACCATCTCGTGCACTGCCCTCCTGCAAACTAAAGTTATGGCGGCGTCACGCATGCGTGGATCGCTTAGTGAGATCGGTCTGTGTTAAATGTATAATACGTGTGCAGATGTGAAATAAGCGTCGTTAGTATGTGAATGTGATCAGCGTGGAAAAAATATATCCGACCGATATTAAGTTTCCTCAATTTTGAATTTGACGGTATCCAGCGCCACCTGGGTCTTCTGAGAGTGAGTGCCAGTTACTAGCTGAAGGTAGTGAAAGATACTATTGGGTTGGTTAGGAACCGCTACTAGCTTCTTGACGTAGTAACCGTTACTACCTACGGTTACGAGGCACCTATAGATGTGACAAGCGGTTACTAGCTATTACCTTGTAAATACACTAGTATTATTTTTAAGTGTGTACATTTGATCTGAACTGCAACGTTTTGTTTTTGAGGTTGCAGCACACTGGGCATCCAGTATATCTGTGCAT
The DNA here is from genome assembly GCA_013358835.2 of Ixodes persulcatus. Lineage (NCBI taxonomy): Eukaryota > Metazoa > Arthropoda > Arachnida > Ixodida > Ixodidae > Ixodes > Ixodes persulcatus. The sequence continues at coordinate 1,390,099 of JABSTQ010009345.1, forward strand.
GTTTTCAGTGGGGCGCGATTTGTGGGGTAGAGCTTTCAGTCCAGGACACGGGTGGCCAGGCTGACCCGGCCTAAGAGCCGCAAACAAAACCACGAAACTTCTAAGAGCCGCGGGGGGGGGGGGGGGGGGGGGGAGGGGGGGGGGGGTTAAGGCAAACTTAACTTTTGTCCAGAGTCTGACTGTACGGATGGGGGCACAAGGCTGTACGACTGTACATATGGGAGTACAAGGCTGCCAAACCGCAAGCTGCAGTGTGCTTTAGTCTGAAATTCTTTCTTTTTTTCCCTGGGGAAATCCGGATCGGCCCGGGGGGGGGGGGGGTTTACGAGGGATCCGCGAGCCGCACTTGGACCAGCAGAGAGCCGCGGTTTGGCCACCCCTGGTCCAGGAGAACTAAAAGCACGGGTTGAAAATTTAGTGCCTCGGGACCAAATCTAAAGAATTAACTTTTAGTGCCTCGGGACTAAATCAAAAGAATTAACTTTTAGTACCAAGAGTCTAAATGTAAAGGCGCAGCATTTAGTCGGAGGGGTCTAAATGCAAGGGCGTAGTATTTAGTCCCGGTGGCCTTAACGCAAGAGTGGAAAGTTTAGTCCTGGGGGCTCAACTTTGATTGTACTGATGTGTGTATGTGCCATGTATGTGTATGCACTCGTTGTACATGTTCAGCTGATGCTTGTGGTACTCGTAATGTATCTACATATGTGTACAATAAAGGTACCCAAAATGCAATGGTGACGTGAGCAAATAAAAAAAATGTAGCATATGAATTGGGCGGTAACTAGCGCCACGTAGCCTAGCTACTTGAAATTACTCTGCTTAATCCTACTCTCTGGTGGCGAGCGATTTAATTTGCAATAATTTCTGGTTATCGTGCAACAATGAGCCAAGCAGGCTGCTTCGAAATTTCTTTTTCGAGAGCGGCTTTGGGCTTTGCGAATGGTTTGCCACTCCTCCGTGATGTGCTGTGCTGATGAAAGAATTGTAGCTCGAGGCATAGCAAAACGGTAAGACGTAAAGTGCGTGAAGTAACTGGGTAACGGTTGCCTCCGTTGAACATCGCAGTGCTGACGACGAGAAGACTAAGTAACTGCTTGTGAAACGGAAGTCTCTTTGCCTGCGGGGGGAAGCTGGCTTCGGAAATAAACGCTCTAGGTGGAAAGCTCCTCTCACGCTTCTATTTGCTGCTTTTCTCGCACCGTACAATACACGTGGCATCCTCCACGTTAAGCCTTATTGAGCTCGATTCGCTCGATTCGGGGCCGCCATAATGAGATGCAGACGTCGGAAGCATAGGCGTAGACTTCGGGGGGGGGGGGGGGGGGGGGGAAGGAGAGGAGGGAGGGGGGCATCGGGGCTCGTGCCCCCCCCCCCCCCCTCCCCCGGACCATGATCCTTACCGAGACGCTGCTTACGTGCCATGTGTAACGAGCTTCGAGTAGTGGCATGTAAACAAAATAACGCCCACGTTGCCTTTATTGACAAAATACATGGGAAATGGAATCCCAGCGTACTTTCGTTAGCTTCAATCTGCAGTTCTGACGTAAAGGTAACGCGGAGCACCCCCCCCCCCCCCCCCCCCCCCCCCGCCCCCGGAGAACTTCTCAGCCTGCCCCCCCCCCCCCCCCCCCACCCCCACCCCCGGGAAAATGGAAAGTGTACGCCGCTGGTCGGAAGAACTTTTCTCCCCAGCTTTCAGAAACGAAAGTTTCTCCCTTTCTGAAGGAACACATGCGTCAAAAGCGTTCCTCCCTTTAGGGAAGAACGCTCTTGACACCTCTAGGGAGGACTGTATAGACCCCTTTTTCTAAGAGTGTGGCTCCGTGCCAGCTGTGCGACGCCCGTATTGGCCCGATGCGCTGACGTCAGCACGCATCACCCTCTCCCTGTCTTCCCGCTGCCGTGGTGAGACACTGAATTTGTAAACACGATACCCCGTCACCATCCCACTCTCCTCGCGACGTCATATATGGTGTTGACAAACGGACGCACCGGCCGACACCGGCGGGTGTTCGTGAAAAAGTTATTCCCCAAGGTAGGAAAATCCTCGCCACCCTTCTCATTTGCCTTTCCCCCGCTGCTATCTTGACGGCGAGGGGGACTCCTTTTGTTTCTGCATCTTGAGGCTGGATAAGCCGGGATAACTTCCCGGCTTATTCTGCCCTAAGAGATGCAGCAACAAAAGGAGTCCCCCCGCCGTCTAGTTTAGAACCGGAAGTTCTTGGTGGCTATTTGCACATTGGCGCCACCACGTTTCAACTCACACAAGAAGGAGCGAATAGTAACGTATTTGGTTAGAAGATCCATCTTTGAGCAGGGTACAGAACGCATCTCCAATGTTTTTTTTTTTTTTTTACATTTTTGTGTAGGTGGCGGCCAAGATGTTCGAACGACACTTGCCGCCGGAAGAGCCCTCTGGCGTGGCTGAGTTCACCAACGAGCAGCTCTTCTACGTCAGCTCCTGCTTCAAGTGGTGCAGCAGTGAGGGTCGGGCCAACAGCTCCGGCTTCGATATCCATTCGGAGATGTATCGTCGCTGCAATGCGCCACTGATGGAACAGGAGCGCTTTTTCGGCGCCTTCAAATGCGCTAGGGGTGCCCGCATGCGGCCCAAAAGACACTGTCCGTTCGCTTAATTGTGGGCGTTGATTTTTTTTATTATATTATTTTAATTTGGGTCTAATTTTGTTGCACTTTCGATTAGGGCGCCTTCGTGGAAGTGCTGTGTACACAGTCTACAAGATGAATCATTTGCCGGAACTTTCGATATACGTAGCCGTCCAAGCAAGTAAATTCACTGTGCGCGTGGAGTTTATCATTGGAGACGAAGCATACGACCTGACCCAACCCGGTGACTTTGGTCGTATCACGTGACTTCGACCCTCGCTGGAGAAACCGCGTGATGCGTTAGGACTCGGGACGATGGCGGATGGATCGTAGCTTTCGTTCCCTGACTGTTGAAACAACATAGACATGTCCCCCTAATTTTGAATAAATATGTGCGAAACTGTTCGTTCAGAAATAAACTTTGATAGTTTTGCACAAATCTTTTAAACGCATTTCCTGCAGCAGGTCTTTTGCGCATTGCACTTTCACATTTGTGGAAATGTACTTTTTTGAAGTTATACTTTATTTTTTTTTAACGACTCGTGTTGTTTTGATTTTTTTTTTTTTTTTGGGGGGGGGGGGGAGAACAAATTTTATTGTGGGTAACGTTTTAGAAGTAATTACCGAGATCACTATGGTGCAACATAAGGAGGGCTACACGGCCATGTAATCGTTTATCAGTAGACTAGAGCTGTCATTAGCGCACTCATTTACAATTAGGGTGAATGGAAGTTGTAGTGTTCAGGTTGGTTCCCGACGGTGCTTGTGTACAAAATGTTGACCGTAGGTCCTCAACGTCTCAGCTGAAGTACTTTAGTCGCGCGTTATTTTACGCACCCACTATATAGTGAAAATATATGATATAGCTGAATTTGAATAAACTCGTCATTATTATATATGTGTATCACTAATATCCCTTAAAGGGACATTGACACCCCCCAAAAACAATTTTTCATTTTTTGCCAGGCGCTTCATTATGGTGTCGGAGGACTACCCAATTAATATTTTGCAACAGTAGCGTATATTTTTAATAAAGCCAAAAGACGCAACTGCTCGAAACCGAAACCGAAACCCGCGCACGGAGGTCGGAGAAGTGGAAAGGGGAGATGCGGAAGTCACGTGGCTACACCCGACCGTGCGTTTTTTTTTTTTCCCCTCTGCGTGGCAGACGACATCCGCGGTCGCGTAGCGGGAACTGCTTGCTCTTTTAGAGTTATGTTTGTTCCGCTCGCTGTTCTGTACCCCAAGATGAGTGTTTTAGGAGTTGGAGATGAGTAGTGAGTGCTTGTGGTGAATTTCCATGATCGGCTCCGAAAAGAATACACCAAAGATGTTGCGTGAAAAGCTGGCTCACATGTCCTGCGTCCGAAAAAGTGGCATTGTGCGAAAGAGTTTCCGAAAGATCAACAGGATCGGGACCAATGGCTGGTTGCAATTCCTGTAGAACATTGACGGGCGCCTCGGAAAGCGGACGCTACCTGATTTATATGCTCCTTGCATTTTGTGGAAAGTGATTACATTGAGTTCACAGGTGTCAGAAAGGAAATCCCATACCATTTAATTCAGCGACGTTTCGTCCACAACATTTGTTTGTTTCTTCAATAATAATTGTAAAAAAAAAAAAAATGTAAACATCGTAAAATGATTGAAAAGAAAAAAAAGTACACTCACTGGGGATCGAACCCGGGCCTGCCGCATGTGAAGCTGACGTCTTTCCCACTGAGCTGCTGGGGAACCTTTTCCTTAGTAATAACACAGACGATAAACTGCAAGTTGGAAAGTTTGCTGCCGATTTTCCTCCAGCAAAAGCATTCCCGGGTCGAAGTCGAGAAGCACCACGCATTGGCGACATTCGCACCTAGTAAAGAAATCGTACGCGTGCATATTCAACTCGAAGTAGACACGTCGTGCTTGACGTTGGCGCGAGCGATGTCTTCAGCCACGAGAAGGGAGCGACAGCAACGTCTTCGTGCAAATCGGCTTGGTGGTCGGGTGTGTCGTACGGGATGAATACCAGTTCTTTTGATCAGTCCCAAATTTCTCTTTTAAAGGCAGACAGAATTCACCGGTACCGCGAACGACAGTTCTGAAGCAGAGGTCCCACGCCCGTCGTTCGCTGCCATCGCCGTCCCCGCGAGTCCCACGTACGCGAAACCTGTGCGCGAAACCACAGTGCGCGAAACGACGCACGCACAGAATGCTTCCGGTTCTCTGTGGAACGTTTTTTTTTTTGTTTTTTTTTTTCAATCAACGTATTTGCAGCTTTTTAGAAGCCACAAAAAATGGGTTTCATATTTTTTTTTTTCTATTTTTAATATTGAGTGTGTGCCTTCAATGACCCACGACTTTGATTAAATTTGGTGGTCGCGTCTAAAGGCCGGTTCAGACACTTGCGTTTGAGTGCGTTTGACTGCGTTGCGGCGAGAACCGAAAGCGAGTCACCGGCACATCTGTGCTTCGTATGAAGCGTGGAATCCATTTCAAGGAATCTTCTTGGCACGCGATATAAGCAGCAGGGATGTCCTGGTTTCTCGCTGCCGCAACGCAGTCAAACGCAGTCAAACGCAACTGTGTGAACCGGGCTTAAGCCTTAAGGCCGGTTCAGACACTTGCGTTTGACTGCGTTTGACTGCGTTGCGTCGAGAACCGAAAGCGAGTCACCGGCACATCTGTGCTTCGTATGAATAGTGGAATCCAATTCAAGGAATCATCTTGGCAAGTGATATAAGCAGCAGGGATGTCCTGGTTTCTCGCTGCCGCAACGCAGTCAAACGCAGTCAAACGCAACTGTCTGAACCAGGCTAGACACTTGCGTTTGAGTGCGTTTGACTGCGTTGCGGCGAGAACCGAAAGCGAGTCACCGGCACATCTGTGCTTCGTATGAAGCGTGGAATCCAATTCAAGGAATCTTCTTGGCACGCGATATAAGCAGCAGGGATGTCCTGGTGTCTCGCTGCCGCAACGCAGTCAAACGCAGTCAAACGCAACTGTGTGAACCGGGCTTTAGAAAATGGCCCGTGACCACGGAAAAGAGAGTGAGCGAGACTCGAACCGGTCAGTTCTTGATCGGCGGTTTTCGGGCGGAAAGAAACCGAATTTCGAGCCGCAAATTGTGTTCTGGGTAGTTGGGCTCTCGTATGTCATGTACAATTAAAAACCTCGGCGAGCATAAATACCCTGTCAGTGTCAGACGCAGGGACACTGCCCGCATGCGCGTCAAGCTTCACCGCTTCATGGAGGAAAGTCCGGGACCCATATCCAGATTCTCCGCCAGGGACGAGTCGATTTCGCCACCCGGCTCCGAAATCCACTCTCCGCCTGCGCGGATTTGCAAGTGTAAACGCGCCATTACACGAGCTAAGAGCAGTGGCTAACACGAGTGACCGCCTGACTTAGTGCAACAGATTTGGAAAGGATGCTCAGTACTATACCAGGTCTACCTTCTTTGGTCTCCATTGTAGGTCGATCCCCAATTTTAAAAACAAAAAAGCTATGCCGGAAAAAAAAAATGCGGTTCAATATTTCATGAATGCAGTGGTCAAGGTCTAGTTCCTGTGGAGCTGTCGATCGAAAAAGCAGAGAATTTTGACTTCACTCTGGTTTCATCACGCTAAAGAGCGTGATGAAACCAAAAAGGTTTTGCTAATATTTGTGGCCCCGAGTTTTGGCAAGTTGATAAACTTTGGAGGGTGCTTTTCTAAAGGAAGACGCGGTAGCAGATGGTGGTTTTTGGTGGCATTCTACACGAATTATACTTACAGACAAAATAAACTACCAGGTGTAAAGGTGGGAGGGGAGATAAGCTTTAATACAACAAGTGTTGTGCAACAATTAATTTTTCAAGTGCTTTTTCAGTATCCATTGTAAACGGGACCCACCCTGATCACAGCCTTATGTCTAAAAAGAAGGCTATGTGTTCCTTTTGCACCAAGTCTCTTGTCATTACAAAAGGTAATAAATACTGTGCTCCAGTATCAAAGAGGAACCCACAGTCATTATCAAAGATGAGCTCATTTAGCGAGGCAGCAAATTATTCATTTTCGAGCGATGTGCTAACAGATGTTGGCGTCTGCTCAAAAAGGATTGGCAGTTGCTCCAAAGAAAAGTTTTGCCTGCTACACAAAAGGTCAAATGCAGCTTCCATCACTGTAATGAATTCACAAAATGGAAATGATTGTACAATCAATGAAAGTGAAAAAGAGTTCTAATAAGCTCGACAATGTCCCACTCAATGGCCGACCCACTTGCGCACACACACAATGTGACATCCCGACGGGCACTGAACGCGTCCACGAAAGCCACGGTGCAGGCCGTTCCATCTTGCACGGGCTCTTTTGGCGCATCGATGTCAAGTTCATAGCTGCACAAAGACGACGACATCTTCTCACTACTCAAAGTGGTCCTCGAGTCTGTAGCACTGTAGTCCAAGCCGCCAACAAAAAGCTTGCCGAACTGGTCAAGCTCACTCTTGCAGTCTTGTGGACCCACGACTTCCTGCGGACAAAAAGTGGCTACGATCGTCATGGATGAGGCGGCAGACCAGTCGAGGGGCAACTAGATCAAGCCGGCTGTCTCTCAAATCTTGTCCCGACCCCGCCGCTCTTCAAACGTTTTTGCCCTCACAGGTCAACGTTCTTAGATCTATCAGCTGACAAGCTCCACGAAGAGCGATATTCCAGAATGGTTCTTCTGTTGCCTGCACGTGAGCGAGGATGGGCCAATGGCGTTCCTAGTGCTGCAGGCGGCACTGCTTTTGGGGGCAACGGAGAGAGACTGTTTTCGGGCAACATTCTTTTTCCGCCAACTTTATGCTTACTATAAAATCCATAATAGCATCACTTTTCACCGCAGGCAATGTGCATCCAACGTTCTGCCGCTCGTAAAGCGGGCACATAAAGTAGCCAGCGCCACCGAACGGGCATGCAACGAAAGGGTGCCTTTTGGCAGCTTGTCAACAGACTTTGATCGAGTAACGTTGCTTGCCGGCAACCCTGACCATCGTTGCTTCTTCACCTTGAAATCTAGTAGAATTGACATCTCAGGCCCTTCCAGTACAGCATACCATACATATATCCTCGAAAAAGGGTCAGCCATTTCGCAACAAATCTTTTGTAACCGTAACCAATAAAGCCAGGCGCCCACTTTCTTCCAGAGTATGCACAAAGCGAATCGTTGCGGGTTACAGATCGAACTCCGATAGCAATTGCAGACAAAGAAAAAGTCGCTTCGCCAAGGTACGGTGCCTGGAATGCTTCTTCGAACGGTGTGTCCGGCGTCCCATTCAGCCGGTGTTTCTAAAAGTGGTGTCGAAGTGGCAACGAACGACGTCGCAAAAGCCAGAGCGTCACGCTCATGATAGTCGCGGGCCCGACAGTCGGATCTAGAAATTCCGGGAAAAAAAGCGCAAGAGGCCTTGAGTGTCACTGTTGCAGTGGCATTTGAACTCTCGGCTGCCAAGGCTACCGCGGAACGTCAATCTCGAGAGTGACCGGTGGCAGAACAGGCGTCTCCCGCACCCAGCTCCGCCGCTGCGCCATCGCTAGATCATGGCACGCGACAGCGTGACACTTCCTTGACGTCATCCGGGGAAAACTGAGAGACCCCGTTTGAGGATGCGTACACTGGTCGAAGTTTCGTTCCAAGCACCGTACCGTCCCCTCCAAAAGCTAACCAGGGGAGCCCCTCACCCAAACCGGCGGGCCGTGCTGGCGTGACGACGACTCGTTCCGGTTCAACTTCGGTTGCGGTTGCCACAACTTCGTCGCGACAACTGTCGAAACAGCTATGCTGTAGAAACTGGCTGCTAGGACGGTTCGACCTCGTGGGATTGGACTAGGTCTTCCTGAGGTTCGTCGACGGCAGAGGGTGCGTGCCGAAGTGGCCGCACCGGGAGATTCGGATCCACGAGGGCCCGATGTTGCTCGACTTCCCGCGAAGGTGCCGCAGTCGGACCTAGAAACGACAAACGGATGGAGGCACATTAACTACGCAGCGCACAAACACATAGGCGAGAGACCTAACTTTCCGTTACGCAGGTGGGACTGAATGTCGGTGCTCGAGTGGCAGATGAAGGCTAGGCATCTTTGGGGCTGATGTGCATGGTGAAGGCCAAGGTTGGGAGCTGCTAACTTCAGAAGCTGCTTCTGCCTTATAGTACCGTATCTGCACGAATATAAGGCAACCACGAATGTAACATAAAAACAAGTTTTGAAGCCCCTAGAAAAAAAAAAAATTGACCGCATCTCCACGTGGTGAATGATGTTGCTTGGGGCGAAGCTCTGGTGGTGCTTGTCTGCGTAGACGCCGAGCCGCAGCATGCCGAGCCTTTTCATTCATATCAGTAGGAGAATGTGTGGTTTTCTTCTTTTTCTTTTTTTAAGAAGACATGGGATGGCATCTCAGAACCCCCTACTATTTGTTTTCTTCTTTTTCTTTTTTCATAATTTTTTTTCATCTTTTTTTTTTTCCATTTTTTTTCCCTACACAAGCAGGTGAGCATCTGCTCACGTGCTCCTGAGCACGTGATCTCACGAGCAGAAGCACGAGCACCGGACGGCCATACATGGCTAGCCCCTAAGGAGCTTCACCCCTAAAAAAGATTATTACTACAGTTGAGTTTGGTTATATCACACTCGGGTATTTCGAATTATAGTGTATATCAAGCAGTCCAAACATCCCCTTGAAAATCTCATGTAGTGCAATAGGAGCGTTGTCTTTTTGTATCGAACTCCCATGGCGGGGACACTCGATATAGCGAACGAAGCCCAGCAGGCCGCCCGTTGCTTTTCCCACGATCCAATTGCGCCCGTGGCGAGCACATCGCTTGCATTGCGGGGCTGGCAGACAGCCAAGCCAGTGTACACTCGGTAAAAGACAAACAAACAATGAGCCGTAAAAAAAAAAAAAAGTTGAGGATGGCAAAGGCAAGGGGAAGGGCATGCGCGTGCACGTGTAGGGAAAGCAGGGAGTGCTTGCTGTCGGATTGGTAGCCTGCGCCCTTTCCCCAAACACTACTGATGCTGCGCAACTCCCTATAGTCGGTTACAAGTTAAGAAGGTAGGAGAAGCTCCTCCCACAAGCGTGGTGCGCCGGTTTCAAATCCCTCCGCAATCGAAAGAAGAGTTGACTGGAAACGCTCCTTGTTCCGCTTCAATGGATAGATAATGGCCACAGAGTGGTGCCAACTTGTCTCCGACCCCCACGTTTTAAGGAAGCGACCTTTGTATTCATCGGAGAGGGAACCGAGCCCCTGAAAGCAGCCTTTGTATCAATCGGAGGGGGACGCTAATCCCCCGAAAGTCGTCTTTGTTTGAATCGGAAGGGTAAGACTCTAATCTCCCTCTCGTGGCTTCCACAATGCTAAGTCAAAGTCGAAAGATAAAGCAAATATGTACAGAAAGGCAAGACCCTCCTCGCGCGTTGGCCGCGACGTCACGGAAACGATGGGACGCTATTGGATGCGGAGGTGGCGGAGGGATATATGATTCCCTTTGAGGGGCATTTGCCGCTACCTTCTTGACTTGTAACCTACTATAGCCCTAAAATAAGCAAAAAAAAGTCTTCGGCAAGTCAGGTGCTGAAAACAATGGTTGTGCAATCGCACTTTGAACACCTTATCTTTGTTTACCTTTTCCTTTTGTCGTTATCGATTTGCCCGTTTTTATTTTTTTTTGCCTGTCTTTTGCTGCCTGAATTAAGTGAGTTTTCTCTTTTGTTATTTGCTTAACTTTTTTATGATTTCTTTTATGCGTCTTGCTTTTTCATTTTTTTTGTTTATAATTTTCGTGTTTTGTTGCTTATGGGGTCTCGGCCAAGTGTGCGTGTAAGCGCGGCGGTGTTTGCGGCCTCCGCCAACTATGCTCTTCTGCATTTAGCGGCTCTTGGATGCTCTATTTGGTAATGCTCCTGTTTGTCGTGACCTTCAGTATTAGCAGAAGCCAGGAAATTTCAACTGAAACTTAATTTAGCATATTTTTGTATATCAAATTGTTGATATACCAAACTATTTTACGATCCCCTTTGAATTTGATATATCTGGGTTCGACTGTATTATAACGCAAATACAGTCAAACCCGACTATATCGAACCCGTTTACATCGAATTATCCCTTCTATCGAACAATTTCTGTGCACAGTATTGTTACAGTGATAATATATAGCAAAAACTACGCTTACATCAAACATAAATAGCAGCCGCAACCGATATATCCAACTGCCAAGAGCGCTGTTTTGCTCTGCAAGATGGCTTTCCCCCAATGCGAGCGCCGCGTTGGGGGAAAGCCAACTTGCAAAGCACGCTGGCTTTTTTTTTTTTTTTTTTTTTTTTCGTGCGGCCGCGCCAATTGTTTGGAAGAAAAAAAAAATCTCTTTTGCGGAGGGAGCGGGGAGAGGGTGCTTCGTGCTCTCTCCCTGCTCCGTCCGCAAAAGAGAATATTTTTTTCTTCCGGGTGGTTGACGCGGCCGCCTGGAAGAAAAAAAAGCCAGCTTGCTCTGCTAGCTGGCTTTCCCCCAATGCAACAATTTTTGTACTTTGCGCAAATCATAGCCACGCGCTGGGGTTGGCAAGGCACAGGAGACGCGCTGAGTTCCACACATTGTTATGGCTCGGCTATTGTCGTCGTTGCAGCGATTGTACACGGGCCACTACCCGAATGCTTCTCGAGCTAGTAATTATCACGAGCCCAAATCGAGTGCCCCCGCAATGCTCGGGTTCAATCTATGAACAGCATTCAAATATCGTCATATGGGTGTACTGCGATCCCCACTTTACGTCATCAAATTTTGCAAAGGAGGGATTGAATGAAAATGATCTCTTTTGTCTCTAAAATTCCACCGCAACAAAGGAGTTTCTTGGCCAGTGGTGTTGCGCACGGGTAACCTTGAGTCCCACTAGTGCCAGTAAGCTCGGGTAAAGTGAAAAACATTCTAATTGAATATCGTTGCGCCGCCCCTTTAAGCCATATAAAGACGAAAAAAGAAACCTCGTTAGTGCATCGTTAACAAACCAACAAAAAGAGGCCTTTACTTTCACCTACACGAACAAGAAATGTGTCTTTGTCAGAACGTTTCCTCGTTGGTTGCCATCTTGCTCGTTGCCCTTTTAACCGAACCACAGTCACCCGACTTTCACCAAAAGTTGGGTGGGTGCTTCTTGGGCAGTCTACGAAACTAAAGAGAAACGAAAACGTCGACCGCAGCGTTTGCAACGCGAAAATCCCGCACCGACATCACCCAAATCGTTGCACCCAAGAAATCCGAGAGACTCACCGGAACCAGGAAGCCACACTGGCACGACGCTCGGCTTTTGGGACTCCGCCGCCAGGAGAGACTGCACCGCCGCGACCGGCAGAGTCGTCACCACAGGCTGCATTGCGATGCCGTGCTCCACCTTGCGGAAGTAGATGACCTTCACCTGCGGCTGTGCTTTGTCCGAGACGGAGGGGAAGACCCACTGCGGTGGCCGAGCCAGGACGGAATACGAGCCAATGGGATTCACGGGGACTGCATCTTGCTGGAACTCCTTCGGAGCTGCCGCACCCAGGCCTAAAAAGAGCAAAAGGAAGAGCAAACAAATAGATGGCACGCTCATCATGCTAGGTACAAGGTGTACCAGACCGCTATTGGGCGTAAAGAAATGAATACAGTCAAACACCTTTATAACAAACGCCTCTTCTACAAAAACACCCATTTAACGAAGTAAAATAAAGTCCCAGCCAATCTCCTATGCGTCAATGCGTTTCCCCGACTACTGGAACAAAGTCCTATATAACAAATCTTTCCGTTTAACGAAGCAATTTCATGACCCCACAAAGCAAAAATGACCGGAATTACGAATTTGCTATGCTCCGTGTCACTAGTTGTGTGCAGTGCAGGCGAAGGCAATGCCAGGCGAAGAGAGAAAGTGCGAGCACTAGGAAGGCGAGATGAGAGGGGAGGGCAATGGAGGGCGAGGGGAGAAAAGAAAAGCACTAGGAACGTTAGAGAGAAAAGGGGTTTCTTTTCCACCCCAGTTTTCCTAGTGCTTGCCCTTTCTCCCCTCTTTTGGCGTTGCCTTCGCCCGTACTGCACACAACTAGTGACACAAAGCATACACCAACTCATGTTTACAAACAAACCGGAGCGGCCCTAGCGGGCGCCACCGGCGCTGCGCATGCGCGATGGAGGATGGGCAAGAAGCTCGCCGTCGCCCATAAACAAACCATTAAAATGCGATGTTGTCGGCGTCGGTGTGAGTCCCTGTGCTCTTTTCCGCGTTGGAATTGTTGATTCTACGTCCTCCTAACAATGTCCGACTACTTGAGCGGCATCAGAAAATTAACGAGGCTCGTTACACGGCAAAACTTTGCGTGAATAATGTGACATGCGGCAATTCATTTCACGTGGACGCCGCAGAATGGGCGCTAAAGCCTAACTCCCACGATGAGATTTTGCTCGCTATTTTCAGTCGCGACATTGCTCGGGCTGCAAAAGCATGGACCATAGCTGAGATGGTCGACGTCGATACTGAAAATCGCAAGTAGAATCGAACATTACAAATCGGTGATGGCTACTGGTAATAATGATCAACATCTCCTTGCATCTATTGTTTACACTGAGCCTAATTAACCCAACCAACCTTCGAATTTAAAGATGTTTTGAGGCCTGCACTTACTTCTTATCGCAATTACCAGGTCAACGTTTGGTTTACGGGCCGCTGTCGTTTGAACGAGCAGACGACAGCTCTAACGCATGCGCAATGGAGTGTCGGCAAGAAGCACCGCGTCCCGCGTCAACAGACCATTGGAATGTCACTATGTCGGCGTCTGTGTGAGTCTGCGTACCCTTTTTCGAGTTGGAATTGTCGATTCTACGTCTTCATAGCAATGTCTTACCACTTTAGTCTCTTGAGCGACATTATCCAGGCTCGTTACGCCGCTAAATTTTGCGTAAATAGTTTGATGTGCGGCGATTCATTCGCATGAATGCCGCAGAATGAACGCCAAAACCATGATGAGATTCTTCTAGCTATTTTCGGTCGCGACGTCGCTCGTGCTGTAAAAGTGTAGACGGTAGCGGCAATGATCGACGTCGATACTGAAGATTGGAAGCGGGAACAGACCAAGTGAATCAGGCGTAACCAGTCGGTGATAGCCACTGGTACCAATGATCAACATCTTGTATCTACTGTTTACACCGAGCCTACTTAAGTCTTTTGAGGCCTGCAATCACTTCTTATCGCACCGGGTCAACGTTTGGTCTACGGGCCGCTTCTGTTTGAATGAGCAGACGACGAAAAGCAGACAGTTCGACCGATCAGGCGGCCGTTTGAACTTGAAGACACACTGAACGTAGTCTGCAGTAGAGCACTGCACGGGCCGGAATTTCTAGGCCCGGCCCGGTAGAGACACGGCCCGGGCCCGGCCCGAGCCCGACAGAATTTTTAATTTCTAGGCCCGGCCCGACCCGGCCCGGTAGATACACGGCCCGGGCCAGGCCCGGGCCCGATAAAATTATATCGGGCACGGGCGCCCATTTTTGATTGGACGGTTGGTAACACGGCAGGACATAGGTCGATTCTATTGGTCATTTCGAACCCGGACAGATTCTAGAAGAAAAGAAGAGAATCACAATTTCGCTAATGCATCTTCAAACGGCTGCACGAACAAAAAAAATATCTAGGGTACGTTAGCTTATCTTTGGTGGCATAGTAAGGCCCCCGCAGAAAGTAAAAAGTCGAGGTCACGTTTTTTCTTCTTTTTTTTAGTTTCAAAAGCAAAGAAAAACGACAATCATTTCGTGCCCTCCGACCGGAGTGCCCTCGTTTTCTTGCGCGTTCTATCCTATGCTGCTGGTGGAGTCCATATGTTTTCTTTTATCCGCTTGGAGGCTTTCTAACTGCAAGACTCCTTTTTGTTATTATTTCTAATGGCACTGTAGTGACTTTTCACTTCGCGTTTCTTGTTTTCAATGAACCGAAAAGATTAATGAGCAAACTTCTTGCCATCAACAATATAGAATTTACGACAAAAGACTGACTGCCGAGGCACGGCCCAAGCCGGCCCGGGCCGGCGCGGCCCGGCGCGGCCCGAAAACTTTTTTGTTCAAGCCCGAGCCCGGCCCGGGCCCGAGAAAATACGTGCTACCCGGCCCGAGCCCGGCCCGCGGGCCGGGCCGGGCTCGGGCTTTCGGGCTGGCCCGGGCCCGTGCAGTGCTCTAGTCTGCAGGTAGTTCGTACAACTTGGCGGTTTTCCCTCATTCATGTTGGAACAAAACAAATACATCTGGCGACCACATCTAGCTGTGAATTCAACGCAAAGTGTTGCCCGCACAAGCAATTGTAGCTCGACAACGTCTGGTTGGCCCTTTTCACGGCCCCTATCCACACAGAAAAACTGACCTTCAAACCTTTCCCGACTCTTTTGGTACAGCCCCCGTCGCGGCGTTTTGACAAGAAGGCAGATTTTTTTCTGGTTCCTTCCAAAAGAACACAGGAATGCATGAAGTGTGCCCGAAGCGCCACTACCGCGGTGTGACGTAACAGAGTCGAGTTTGTGTATAGATGAAAAGTAATTGATTTCACGTGACTTGTTGCTCTCAAGTTACGATAAAGAAGCGTTGCCCAAAAAGCTATTGGCGATTTTTATTGCGCTTTCTTTAATGCGAAAGCATTAACTGTCCTATGGAGCGAACCGATGAAGCCGCCCCAAATGGAACCCTCCCCTGTCCCAATGGAGTGAAGCCTGTCGTCTGTAGCAGAAATCCAACGGATAGACTCCCATTAGCTGGCACGCGTCATAGTTTCAAGGAACAAGGCTCCCAATGGCTCTCGCACGGCGTAGTTCCAAGGAACACCACCAGAGAAGCCCTCTCCATGGCGGTGCAGCGCAAGCAGCGGCCTGGCGGCCGGTAAGAGGTGCGGTGGCCGCAGAGCTGGCAGAACCCGCCCGAGCCAACTCCGGAGAGGCTGTACGGCCGACCTCGGCACGGCGTGGCCACTTCACGAGAGCGCCCGCTCGGCCGGTGAAACGTGGCCGTCCACGTCACTACGCCGCGACGAACTAAGGGAACGGAAGAACGACATCCATGCCTTCGCAACTCATAAGAAGTGTTTATCCTACTCTTGTGGCTCGGTTTTAGACCGCCAGGCTTTGCGAAAGATCACATTCGCCTAAAGAAAAGCTGGCGACCAAACCGGCCATGACAGCTTTATGAAAGTCGCCAATGGTCGCAGAAAGGATGAGAACGACCGGACGTCTGCAGCAAGCGGTCGATGCCTTCCGAGGCACCATCGAAGTCGGGAATCTCGCATCGAAGGCGGGACAACCAAAACCCTGTCATTCCCAGCCTACCAGTGACCATAGGAACGGAGGCTCCATGCCTCGAAAGCAATCGAGTTACGAGGTTAACTGTAGTCTTTGTTTGCTGCACCGCGAGTCGGCATAAAATGGCGTACACGAGCGATTTCTTCACCGCAGTGGGCGCAAAGGCTGAATCTCACGGCCATAAAAAAAAAACGAAATTGAAAAAAGTTAAATAAAATAAAGCGCAACTACGTACCCGTCTCCACGGGAAGCGCCGGATCGTCGACTTCCGTCGGATCTTGAGGCTCTGCGCACAAAGAGGGTTCCAACATTCAGAATGGCAGCTAGCCGTGAAATGATAAGGAGACAACAGACCAATCTTGATGGCCACTGCTGCGTTGCCACGTTCTTGGGCCTCTTCGGAAACTGGCGGCTCTGCAAAGGACGAGGCAGAATTCAACCTGTTGCCGACGATTGAATGTCAAAATTGCTAATCTAATGAAGTACAGACCTGGATTTGTGTGGAACGTAACCTTTGTCACGTCCATGGGATCTGGTGGTTCAACTGGCGGGGAAAACAATATGACGCGAGACGTAATATTTTGGCGACATGTTCCCATCATAGAAAGAAATGTTATCGGGAACATACCTTCCGTAAGAGCTGGCACTGGATTCCTGGGTTCCCAAACTTCCTCGTAACATTCTGGCTCTGTGAGTGAAGAAGAAAGCGAGATCATTTTAATAAAGGTAATGCTAAGGCCCAGAGTAAAAAAAAACAAGCACCAATTTTAGGGCAGACCTGATTTAACGGATACAAGATGGCTGCTAGGCTCCTCGTCCTGCTCAACATATTCCGGTGGCTCTGCAAATGCAGGGACAGCACAGCAACACATTAGCTTATGCTAAAAGAGCATGAAAACAATACCATTATGTGATCCTAAAAGGAGGCTAAGCTTGAGATGCTACGAGACGTTTGACTTATGCTAAGATACGAAGGAAAGAGGCACATGCCTAAGCTTAACAGCTACGATAGAGATGCCCTGGATGCCTTTTACTAACAAGAATTTCAAGAACGGTACCAAGGAACGCTTTAGGTTATGCTGAAATGTAAAGAAATAAAGCTAGAACAAACTGCTATAATTTTTCATACATTAATACCGTGAAATGTGCCAAGGAAGAGGGCAACTCTGCTCAATCCTTCATAGATCTGGGGTTACAACAATCTTTGAAACAGTCAGCTTCACAGTTTTTTTTTTTTTTTTGTACTGTGTAGAAACAGATAGTTGGTGCAATAATCACAGGAACTACCTATTGTAGAAATGAATTGGAAACATATAGATCACATGTTTCTTAATTGAAGCATTAAATATACTGCCTTATTTTACTTTAATGTCTCTGCAAAGGAAGACAGCTCTACATTATTAATGCCTAGTGTTAGTCAAAAAAAAAAAGTCAAAAATGCATTTTATTTATAGAACAATTGTTAATACAAAGGATGTTATACAGGCAGGGGTCCCAAAGTTTTCAAAGAAAACTGTTGAAGGGACCCCATTAGAGATTAGAAATTAGCAGACATGTACAAGTTACCCCCAAAAAAGTAATTAAGTTAAGCTACTGATTATTGGCCTCAAAAATAATTTGAGTAGAGTACAAATTACTCAAATGGAAAGTAATTTAGTAAATTACTAACTACCGTAAAAAGTAGCGAATTACTTTTGAAGTTACTTTTATATTTTTTATGGTAATACGAAAGTATATAGGCTTTAATCTGTTAGCGAAATTCTGCTAGCCAAATATAAAGCAGCTTGTGTTTTCACAGGTATGCTTTAATAGCTGGTTCTGCTTCTGCGTGCCTAATGGTTTTGCACCTTTTTTTTTGTTTTGTTCTTCGGTCAACGATCTGCTGCAGATGTATCATTTCTACTTTGAGGTTCAGCACTGCCTGAGCTTGATTTTGCAGATAGTGTTTGCTTGTTTACAGGGTTGCGAAAAGTACATCTAACAAGTACTTGAAGTAAAGTACAAAGTAAATAAAAGGTTATGTACTTCACCTAAAGTAGTAAGTACACCTGGTGCAATGTACTTGAAGTTCTATAAATAAATTGCACGTTCAATGTTGTTAAGTACAAGTACATTTTAACACAATCTTTCAAGATGCGCTTTCATCCCCTATACAGTTTTTTTTTTAATTGGTACGCATTGTTTTAGGCGTAATCGGAGGAGCATCCGTTTTTTTTCGGATATGGCTGCAAATATTGGATGATGTCAAGTATCCACAGAGTAGATGTTTTACCCTCTCTGACAAACTATTTAATGCAATCACCTTATAAGGTACGTATTTCAATCGTTCTTACTGACACCATTAATTCAATCAGTGAAATGACCAGATGACGTCTCAAAAGTCGATAGCGCGTTTTCATATGATGATACGTCATTTTTCGTTTTTATATTTGGGGAATGTACCTTTAAGTTGGGAGTTGAACTATCCACGGGAAGTACCAGAAAAAACACTTGAGTAAAGTACAAGTGCACGCTTACAAAACTTACTTCAAGTAAAGTACAAGTTTTCTAAACCTTGAAGTAGTACTTTAAGTACCATATGTGTTTAGTTTATTCTTTTTTTTGTAAAAACTGTGTGGGAATTAATTACTAACACTTCTCGAACGATGTTCGAATCTTGGAAGACCTGCATATTCTGAGCTTTGGAAGGAAAGGCAATGCAAAGAGGTAACCCTTTCGTTGTCCCTTAGCACGTGATTCTTCAAGTACATCACAAACCACGGGACCACCAGGTGAGGCTCAGAGCGGGTGCTGCATTTTGTTGCCTTCTCTGAGTGAGGATGCATGAGTACACTTCCTGTAGTGGGCGAGAGTTCCTACGTTGGGGAGAAACGGGGACCAGCCCTTTCTTGGAATGCGTCAAGTCTTCTTCAGCTTCGGGACACAAAGAAACGCCATTGTTTGGCGTTCCTGCAGTTACTCGGCCTCACTTGCGACATATCTGTCAACTCCCTGCGCCTCGTAGCAGGGTTGTTGCAGTGGGGGGCTCGTGAAAATTTTAGTGGGTTTCGGACCCTCGAAACCCTCCCCCCTTCCACCTGCCTACACCACATGCTTTCCCCTCTTTGCAAACATCAGCTGATCTTTCAAGGTCTTGTATCTTTTTGTGCAGGAATGTTTGTTGATAAAGAAACCTACCACAAAAAGTGGAAAGTAATTTGTAATTTGAGCAGAAGTTACTCGGAAAAAGTAATTAAAGTAAACTACTAATTACCGAAATGAAAATGTAATTCAAAGTTACTAAACGACTTAGAAAAGTAGTTATACTACAGTAACTTGAGTAGAGTAGTTGAACTACGTACAAGTCTGGAAATTAGGTAGTCTACTAGTATAATTGCTGCTACTAACACCGATTTGACAAACTTTTAAAAATATTTTTCGTGCCACAACTTTATACGTCGAGGCTTTCTGCGAGTAGATTTCTAAAAAATAGAACTCAGTTTTCCATCTCTTTGTAAATTCTTCTGGCTCTTGAAGTTATAATGTTATTGGACCGTAACAACGATCTGGTTAAAAAAAAAAAGAGCTGTTTGACTGCAAACGTCTCGGACCACCTCACAGCACGTCGTCTGTGGTCCTTCCGTCTCACTGTAGAAACATAGAATGTTGGCAGTCCTTTTTGTGCTCCGTTTTAACCCTAAACAAGCTACTGCACACTGCATGTAAACTGGTCATGTGGCAACACACCCGTCTTGACAGTAACAGCTGCCATCGTGCCATTGGCGCTGGAACCATCCACCCCTGGAAGAGAAGATGGCAAGAGGCTGCAATTAATAAAAAGTTACGCACTGGAAATGATGGTGCGATTAAAGGGGCGCTCCGGCCATTCTTTGAGCTACCCCATTTAACAATATTTTTAGACTCCCCTGCCTTTACCCTTTCCGGTATGCTTTAGTATCGCGAAATTCAGAATAGCTATTGTGAAATCGCCGAGTGGAAGTAGATGCCGATACGAACATTCGAATATGCCTGCGCTTTCCAATGCCCAGACGTCGGGGAAAGGCAGACTTGCAGGTCGAGCAGGCAGTCTACAAATGGACTATGCCAAGCACTTGTTACGTGCTGCTGCGTGGGTGCACGAACAAGCTTCCAAAGCATTCATTTGACACCATGGAACTGCTTGGAATCAGTTGGTGACAAGGTCTTCAGCCCCGAGAGTGAGCCTGTCTTCCGCTGACGTCACTTTTTCATTGTTGCCAGTACAGACATTCACTTTGAAAAACTTAGCGGAAAAAAAAAAAATTATTTTGGCCCAATATTTGGGTTAGTATTCAAACAATGTTTGTTGGTGTCTAGCATATTTTCAGGCAAATTGGGGAGTATAAAAAAACACCGGAGAACCCCTTTAATACTATAGAAGAGCTTTGCCATCAGTAAACGGATTATGAAACGATTTTGAAACTGAATTTCATCCACCGCATGTCGTACAAGGTGTGAAAAGAAAACCAAAATAAAAAAAATAGGCAGCCAAAAAAGTTTTCGCTATAGAACTTTTTAAAGGAAAGCGGACTCTTGTATACCTTCTTTCCTTCGAAAGCTCTCTGCTTTTTCACTGCGATGCATCTGTGGTGCCACGGCACGTCAGCCAAATCCACGTCGCCTATTGAATAAGAGCCTACCTCACCAGCACCGCGATCATAAACAATAAATAGCCGGCAAATGTTTCTTAAAAGTTTTGTTAAAGAATATTCTGATCCACATTTCGTTGAATAATTAGCAATGTGACGGAAATTTCCGAATTTGATAGCGCTAGGAGCTATGCGCCATCTATCGTGTGATAAACGAAGCAAGAGAAAGATAAGACTGCGCCTGCACCGGTCGTGGTTCCTGCTCTGCTAAAAAAGCAAGGCGACAATGGTGATCGTCGACGTGGTCGGCGTGGTGGAAGCTCCTCGCTTCATGCAGAGCGCTATCCTTGACTGAATTCTCGTCACGTGTCGCAATGACAACCCAGCACGTCCTAGAAGGGAAGATCCATCTACTCGTGCGGCGATGTCGTGGCAGCACCCTCAAAACAGCAGAAACGCCCGTGCCGTTTACTTCGACTACAGCGGTGCTTTCTTAGCATTTTTGTTCTCGAACATTGCCCGGATTTCTTTCTTTGCGAATTCCACGCGCGTGCTCAAGTTCAAGATATTATTCGTGCATACTGTATTTAAAAGCGTGTACGAAGGATGCGAATTTTGACGCGTTTTCATCACCCGAGAAAAGTGATAGTGTTAGCATTTTTTGAACGATTGCAACGTCTATGTCAGTGGTTCTCAAACGAGAGTCCGCAAACCCTTTGGGGTCCGCGAAGGCATTCTAAGTGTCCGCGAAGCCCTGTCTCATCAGTCAGGACCGGCATAAAAAGTTGTATTTTTTTTAGATTGAGAAGAAACGTTCCAATTTTCGGGTGAGTTTTTTCGTGTGTATCTCAAAGAGAAAAGTCTACTTCAAACTAGCCCTTAGTTATATCCATTTATTAAATCCTTACGATAATTAACCTATACCTTTCCCTTGCCACGAACAGGGTCCTCCATCATCTCCGCCGATCCACAAGGGGTCTGCTAAACATCAATGGTTGAGAACCACTGGTCTATGTTATCACGAAATCAGATTTCTATGTTGCTATATCTCTGCTAAGATTACATTTTCTTGCAATCATAGAAAAGGGTGTGGCGAGATTTGTACTATCAGTCTTTTAAAGTCGTGATCGTTCAAGACGGCCTACTGCATCTTTTTCTTTCTTTCTTCATCCACTCTGCCCTGCGAGCCTTTCCTGACAAAATAAATAGGTAATAAAGCTTGAGCCCATAGAAAACTGCATTTTCTGCTACGCCAGTGAGTGACAGCGCGTTTCGTTTTTTTTTAGAGACACCGCGGAAATGGCTGACGGCGGCGGAGAAGCGGCTGTCGTGCACGCTGACGACCAGCTGCGCTTCGTACAGGCGTGTGGGACCAGTCCCATGCTGTCGCTGCAGTGCAACATATCTAATTGAATTTCGCTCAGCTGCGATGTGTCCATGGCTATCACGGTGATGAGAGGCACCGATTCAGAAAATATGTCGGTGGCATCGGTGCCATCAGCGCAGTAAAAACCTGTGGTAAAACCTACCGCAGCACACCGCCAGCTCGCAACTAACGCTCCCATTCTCCTACTGCCGAGAGAACTTCCGGTGACAGAGCACATCAAGACCGTCAAAATTACTCCACATCTTGTTTTGCGGTGAATTAGAGAGAAAGAAAACTCAATATTTCAAGAACTTTTCGTGTAGAAGTTAATAAACCGAAATGAAAACGGTTGCCTGTTCGGTGCTCAGTGAACATTGAAGGTTCAATGTAAAAGTTACTTGGCAAAATTAAAAAGGTCATTTCATGATCCCTTTAAGCTTTTCGGTTTTAGAGACTAATTATACACCCTTACACTAAATTTGATAACCATATGCCAAATAGTTACGTTGATATAAAATATTTTCAACACATTGTGCGCAGTAACACAGTAAAGGAGTTCAATGTTCGAATCCATTTTTCTCAGTTCCACTTTTTGCTGCAAATTTCATACGAAGTAATCTTTTGTTCGAAGGTAAAAGTATTCTGATACCACAATCAAGCTGTTCCATTGGTTATGACACAAAAATTAAATGGATAGATTATTCTTGAAATGGAATGCTCATAGGCTACTTAGTATATAGACCCAGTTACATGATATGTAGAGCTCTGGTAATTGCAATATTCAATTTACAAATTTTTGTAATTTTCATCTGGCGACCAGGCAACACTGCCCAAGTTAGTCACACCATGGTGTCCTTAAACCACGAGATCATGAACGCTCTTTCATTCTAGGCGCTCCTATGATCGCCAAAGCTCCCCTTCCTCGCCGCGGTACGATGAAAAGCCACTCGGGCAACTCGGTGACCCGAACGCTATTTTCGCTCTTGCCCCCGGCCCATCGACTTTCCACCCTCCATGCGCCTGCGAGAGTGCAATCTCAATAAACGGAACCTGAAGGGACCAGAAAAATTTGTTCCTTTTATCGGGAGTTTCATTTACTGAGAGTATGGAATGTAGGTACACTAAAAATGTTAAATGCCAGCTAAAATGCTGTTTCCACAAGTGCACAATTTGTAAAAAAACAGCTAGCAACAACAATTTGTAAACAACAGATTTTTTTTTTTCATTTTTTGCCAGGTGATTTATTATGGTGTCGGAATACTACCCAGTTAATATTTTGCAACAGAGTCACATATATTTTTAATAAAGCCAAAAAACGCAACTGCTCGAAACCGAAACCGAAACCCCCACACTGCACGGAGAAGTGGAGCGGAGAGAGTGAGTGGTGGAAGTCACGTAACTACACCCGACCGCGCAATTTTTTTTTTTCTTCCGCGTGCAGCAGACGAAATGTGTTGTGGGATCTGTTTGCCGTGCAATTCCTTTGCAGTTAGGTACTTCAAGATGAGTTGTTTTGTACATTTAAGTGTTGGCAATTAGTAGTGAGTGTCCGTGATAAATTCCCGTGATCAACTCCGAAAAGAATACACCCAAGATCTTGTGTGAAGAGCTGCCTCACATGTCCTGTATCTGAAAGTGGCATTGTGTGGCAGAGTGCACAAGTTTCTGAAAGATCAACGGGTCAGGATCAAGGGCTGGCTGCAATTCCCGTAGAACAGTTACGCGAAGCTCGGAAAGCGGACGCTACCCCGATTCATATGCTCAGGGGTGAGACAGGTGAAACAGGTTCTGGAGCAATTTTTGGAGCAGAAAAATCTGGATTTTGGAGCAGCTTAGGAGCACAAAATTCTCGTTTTGGAGCAGCAGTGTATGCATTTTGGAGCACCTTTGAAGCACAAAAGTCTACAGTTTGGAGCAGATTAGGAGCAGAAAACGTTAGAGCAGCTTATCAGCAATTTAAATCATAAAAAATCTGATCTAGATCACATAAATCAGATTATTCTTTTTTAATCATTATTTTTGTCCACCCTGGTTCCAATAAGTCATCAGCGCCGATACCCACAGAGATAAAATATATATAAAAAAAAAGGCAAACGCAAGTTCCATGCGCAAGATGAGGACAGGAAACACGGACTTGCTGCAAAGTTAGGTGGGCACCAGGTACCTCAAGCTTATTTTAACTGGTGCCAAAGCGCAATCGTAATGCAAAACTTTTTAAAGCGGTGATTCGAGAGCATGAACAGGGAAGCACGGTTTACTACAACGAGACATCGATTGGACGCTCGTAGAAAGCACGTCCAGATAGAAAAAAACTCCCCACAAAACTATGAGCACCACATGGACGCTAAATACGGGTGTGTGACCGATTCATTGGATTGCTCATGCACTGGAAGCACGCTTGTGATAACCGAAAGTACTCACGGTGACGGCGCCCTCCATTTTGACGAGATTACGGACATGAAAGAAAAATTACGCAATGGAGGTGCTCAATAGCACTTATAAGAAAAGGTTTACTCTCAAAACGAAAGAAATACTTAGGTCTGCTCATCTTGATAACCTGTGCGTCATCCATCCTGCGGCCAGACAGCGAGACCGCGTGACAGCGCACCGTTAGCATGCAGTCACAAATGACAGCGGAACCCGGAAAGTAGTAGGAAAATCGAGAAAAGACTATGTATTATAGGTATAGAAGGGTACTACAGCTGAAATCTTCGAATCCGGCGGTTGCTTGCGCCACCCTGTACCCAGGCCGCACACTTTACAACGACGAGATTGAATGTTGCCAACAAAGCTCTCGTTTCCCGCTAAATCTAGCGTCGCCGCAAACTTTTTTTTTTTTAGTTCTTGAGTTACTTTGGCGCAGTGTGGCGAAATTTCAACATTTCGCATTTTGGCGCAACTAGGTGCAGGAAATTGGGTTTGTATCAAAATGCGCAATGGGCGCAGATGTCACACCCCTGTATGCTCCTTGCATTTTGTGGAATGTGACTACAGTCAAATCTCGGTACAGCAAACACCACTTTAACGAACGTTTCAGATTAACAAACTTCTAAAAAATCCCGTGCTGACTGCCTATGGTTGTAATGCAAAATTATTTAACTACAACATACTTTAGAATAACGAACATTTCAGAATAACGAGCACTATATTTAGCTCCGCGTCATGTTAACAACACCTCAGTACCACGAACTCAAATTCTGAAGTGCAGAAATTCTAAGGTTTCAGTGAATCTGACACGGCAGCCGGAGCGGCAAGCTAGCAGACGACAAGGCGAGCGGACGCCTTGCAAGTTGCAACTCGCTCCGTTGAAAACGCGAGACAGCGCGAGAGGTAACGGAAGACGGACTACCTACTATTTCTTTTTGTTGTTGTTGTTGAAACGACGGTTTAGTTGGTTTAGCCTTTAGCGCAGACGGCACAGAAGCAAGGGTAGGCCAAGGGTGAGAGGGAGGCAAGGAGCACGTGCGCGGAAACTGAGAAAGTGGGAAAAAAAAAAAAAAAATGCGGGAGGAAACTTTTTGTTTTTTGCTTTTTCTTTTTTTGTGGAGGAAGCGTGGCGAGAACGTGACTCTTTTTGCGATGACAATTTTCTTTCTTTTTTTTGTTTTTTTCGTTGACGGCTATTGTACGAAGCACACCAGTCTACGGTGGCACGGTGGCACCGCACTGGCTGCGTCGCCGGCGACGCATCGGGTATATCTTTGTTATCTTTGTTTCTCACTTCTGCTTGTGCTCTCAGCTTTGTCAGACGCGGCTTCTTTTCGGTGTTTACTACGTCCACAAAGCAAGCCGGCATTCGTGCTGCGACTACTCCGACTACTTTAACCGGTGTTCGTGCTGCGACTACTTTAACCGACTAATTTAAATAAATGTGCTTTGTCTGATGTTGAGTTGTGCATCTTTGTGAAAAACGAGTTCATGGACCCACCGTTGTAAAGGTAGAACGTTTAAATCATTGGAAAATAAGTAATTATGGTTAATATCGCGGTTTTCACTATAACGACATTTCAGAATAACGAACAATTTTCCGCGGCTCCCTGAAGTTCGTTATACCGAGATTTCACTTTACATTGAGTTCGCAGGTGTCAAAAATGGAATCCCATACCACTTAGTTCAGCGACGTATCATCCACAACAATTGTCTTTTTCAGTGATAATTGAAAAAAAAAAAGAAATGTAAACATCGCAAAATTAAAAAAAAAAATAAAGCAAAAATGGTACGCCAACACAAGGGATCGAACCCGTGCCCGCTGCGTGTGAAGCGGACGTCTTTCCACTGAGCTACTGAAGGAACTCTTTCGTTCGTAGTAATGCAGCCAATCGACCGTATGTCGGAAAGTTTGCTGCCGATTTCCCTACAGTACATGCACTCCCAGCTCGAAGTTGGGCAGCACCACGCATTGGCCACATTCGCACCTAGTAAAGAAACCGTACGCGTTCGTATTCAACTCGAAGTACCCACTTCGTGCTTGACATTTCAGCGAGCGATGTCTTCAGCCACGAGAAGAGACGCCGGCTCGGTGACGTCTTCGTGCAATCGGCTTGCTGGTCGGGCGTGTCGTACGGGATAAATCCCAATTTTTTTTATCGTTCCAAAATTCCTCTTTCGAAAGAAGACAGATTCTCCTGTACCGCGAACGACAATTCTGAAGCAGAGGTCCCACGCCCGTCGTCCGCTGCCATCGCCGTGCCCGCGAGTCCCTCGATACGCGAAACGACGCCATGTTGAGAATTATGCAGTGAACGAACGCACAGAATGCTTCCGGTTGTTTGTGCAACCTTTTTTTTTTTTTTCAATCAACGTATTTGCAGTTTTTTAGAAGCCACAAAAAATGTGTTTAATTTTTTTTTTTCTATTTTTAGTATTGACTGAGTGCCTTCAATGACCCACGACTTTGATTAAATTTGGTGGTTGTGTTTAAACCTTAGAAAACGGCCCGTGACCACGACGCTCGCGCAAATGCAAGCAGACATCATCGCGAGCTGGTGTAACATGAAGCAAGCCACTATTGACAGTTTTTTAAAGCCTGCTTAGGCGTAATAAAGGCAAGTTTTTTCATCTACCGAATTTTCGGACTGCTCGATTATTCGGACCATTTCGGGGGTCCCGTCCAAGTCCGAATAATCTGTCGGCGAATGCATGTAAAATTGTCCTAGAGAGCTGAAAGTTTGTACAAGACACCTACATCTTACCGTTAGATCTCCCCTGCAAATTTCATTCCAATCCCTTGAGTAGTTCAGAACTTAAATCTCCAACCACTGTCCCCCCCTAAACCTACTTCCGCGGCTCAGCTTTAGACCGTCAGGCACCGTGAAAGATCACGTTTGCCTAAAAAGAAGCTGGCGAGCGAACCTGCGGCGACAGCTTTTTGGAAGTCACCAATGGTCGCCGAAAGGATGAAAACGATGGGACGTCTGCAGCAAGCACTCAATGCTTTCTGAGGCACCATCGGAGGCGGGAATCTCGCACCGCAGGCGGGACCGAAACTCATCCCTGCCATTCTCACCCGATTAACGACCGTAGGAACGGAGGCTCTACGCCTCGAAAGCAATCGAGTTACGAGGTTACCTGCAGTGTTTGTTGCAATACGCGTCTGCTCAAAATGGAGTACATGAGCGATTTCTTCACCCCAATGGGCGTGAAGGCTGAATCTCGCAGCCATAGAAAACAAAACAAAAATTGGGAAAAATAAAATAAAGCATAACTACGTACCTGTCTCCACAGGAAGCGTGCAATCGTCAACTTTTGTCGGATCTTGAGGCTCTGCGTACAAAGATGGTTCCAACATTCAGAGTGGCACCCAGCCGTGAAATGGCACCGAGACAACAGACCAATCTTGATGGCCACTGCTGCATTCCCACGTTCTTGGGCCCCTTCGGAAACCGGCAGCTCTGCAAAGAACGAGCTAGAATTCAACCTCTTGCCGAAGATCGAATGTCAAAATTTCCAGTTTAGTAAAGTACAGACCTGGATTCGTGGGGAACGTAACCTTTGTCCCGTCCATGTGATCTGGTGGTTCACCTGGCGGGGAAAACAATATGACGCGATCGCTTGACAATCTGACGACATGTTCCCATTAGAAAGAAATGTTACCGGGAACATACCTTCCGTAAGAGCTGGCACTGGGTCCCTAGGTTCCCAAACTTCCTCGTACCATTCTGGCTCTGTGAGTGAAGAAGAAAGCGAGATCATTTTTAATAAAGGTAATGCTAAGGCCAAGAGTAAAAAAAAAACAAGCACCAATTTTAGGGCAGACCTGATTTAACAGATACAAGATGGCAGCTAGGATCTTGGTCCTGCTCAACGTATTCCGGTGGCTCTGCAAATGCAGGGACGGCACAGTACCGTAATACATTAGTTTATGCTAAAACACTATAAAAACAATACTATGCCGCGATCCTAAAAGGAGGCTTAGCTTGAAATGCTACGATGTTTGGCTTATGCTAAGATACGGAGGAAGGAGGCACATGCCTAAACTTAACAGCCACGATACATACACCCTGGACGCACTTTACTAACAAGAATTTTAAGAACGGTACCAAGGAACGCTTTAGGTTGTGCTGAAATGTAAAGAAATAAAGCTAGAACAAACTGCTATAATTTTTCATACGTTAAGAAATACTGTGAAATGTGCCAATGAAGAGGGCAACTCTGCCCAATCCTTCATAGATCTGGGGGTTACAACAATTTTTGAAGCAATCACTCTCTTAAACTAAGGGTTTTTTTTTTGGGGGGTTTTTTTTTGTACTAGATTTGTTTGATTTAGTAGGGCAGTGCACTTCCAGTACGTATGTGCATTGAGAAACTACCGGAAGTACACCGCCTTACACTTTTCTGCACCGGTGCACAAGGTCCAAGTAAATTGAACGAGTCTACTATGTATAAAAAGATCGTTGGTGCAATAACCACACGAACCAGCTATTGTGGAAATGAATTGGAAACATACAGATCATATGTTTTTTAATTATATAGAATTGAAGCATTAAATACACTGCATTAATCTCTACAAAGGAAGACAACTCTACATTACTAATGCCTATAGTGTTTTCAGAATGACATTAGAAATTAGGAATCCTACTAGTATAATTGCTGCTACTAACCCAGATTTGACAAAATTTAAAAAAATATTTTTTCGTGCCATATTTTTATACGTTGATGCTTTCTGCGAGTACATTGTTAAAAATGAAGCTCGCAGTTTTCCATCTCTTTGCAAATTATTCTGGCTCCTGAAGTTATAATGTTATTCGATCGTAACAACGATCTGGTTAAAAAAAAAAGAGCCGTTTGACTGCAAACGCCTCGGACCATTTCACAGCACGTCGTCTGTGGTCCTCCCATCTCACCGTAGAAACATAGAATGTTGGCAGTCCTTTTCGTGCTCCCTTTTAACCCTAGACGAGCTACTACCTACTGCATGTAAACTGGTCATGTGGCAACACACCCGTCTTGACGGTAACAGCTGCCATCGTGCCATTGCCACTGGAACCATCCAACCCTGGAAGAGAAGATGGCAGGAGGCTACAATTAACAAAAAGTTACCCACTGCATAGTATTAATCAACCATATTTTCAGACTCCCCAGCCTTTACCCTTTCCGGTATGCTATTTAGTATCGCGAAATTCAGAATAGTTATTGTGAAATTGGCGAGGGAAAATGGTGCCAATACGAACATTCAAATATGCCCGCACTTTTCAATGCCCAGACGTCGGGGGAAGGCAGGCTTGCGGGTCGAGCGGGCAGTGTAAAAATGGATTATGCCGAGCATTTGTTACGTGCTGGCGCACGAGTGCTGGAACAAGCTTCCAAAGCATCTATTTGACACCCTGAAACTGCTTAGAATCAGTTGATAACAAAGTCTGCAGCCCCGAGAGTGAACCCCTGCCCTCTGCTGACGCCACTTTTTCGTTGTTGCCAGTACGCTTTCACTTTGAAAAACACGGTGAAGACCAAATTGTAAATTCAAAAACTTGGCAAAAAAGTATATATGTTTTGGCCTAATATTTGGGTTACTATTTCAGGGATGTTTGTACGTGTGTTTAGCATATTGTCGGGCAAATCGGGGACTATGAAGAAAACGCCGAGTACCCCTTTAACACCACAGAAGAGCTTTGCCATCGTTAATATTGAAAGGATCACGCCGACGGCAAAGTGCTAATGTACTTTGACAAATGTCAGTCTCTCAGTGTCCAAGGCACGGAGCCTCCTACAATGAAACTCGTTTAGAACGAACCCTCGTACAGCGAACTATTGTCGATATCGAACTCGGGGAAAATTAAAATAAAAATGCACGTAAAAAGTACCTTTTATAACGAACAACATATTGGCTGTATCGAACTCTTTCCCCCCCCGGGAAGGCTTCCAAAAACTATGCAAACTATCGCCTTCTAGCCAGTCCCTTCCTCAAAAAACAAACAAACAAATACAGTAGGCAAGAAAGAAAATTCCAAAAGCTCTAGCCGCGAACAAAATTGAGCGAAGAGAAGCGATTAAAAAAAGTTAAAGCTAAAAAAAAACACTCTGCACGCACGCAAAAAAACAAATTCCGTCCCAAAGCGGTTTCCCACGAAGAGAAGCGATTCAGAAAGGGAGATAAGCTAAAAAAACAAACCCTGCACACATGCAAAAAAATACAAACTTTTTAGCATCTTGTTACAAGGTGGAAGCGAAGAGATAAGAAAGAAAGAGAAGCTCTCGCTTTACAACGAACGCATCATGGAGGTTCGCTGTAAATGTGTTTTGCTATATCGAACTACTTGTTATATCGAACTGATCGTAGCGTATCCTGCTGTTCGTTATAAACGGGTTTGACTGTACAACCAATAACGTCGATCCATCAGACTGTCGTCCACACGAGATGCGCATGCTAGTCCAGTGTTCCCCGACACAGTTTTGTGCTGCCCGGCGGCAAAGCCGTCCCGCACATCCGAGACAGAAGACGCGAGACATGATCAATAAAGCAGAAAAATATATGACAAAAAATTGTAAACAAGCTATCAATGGCACTGGCGTGCATCCAGCATGTCTCGCAGCCCACTAAACAGCCAATGTGTGGGCTCAAAACTAACGTTGATCCACACCAAACTGTGTCGGGGAACACTGGACTAGCATGCGCATCTCGTGTGGACGACAGTCTGATGGATCAACGTTATTGGCTCAAAAGTAAACATTTGAGAGAAATTTCTCTAGTTGGAAAAACAATAAATAAAGGACGATAACCAACCCTATCCTAAAAATAGGGACCCTACGCTTCGAGGCCTGCTCGGCTCTTCTTCAAGGGCAACCATGGCGACGGTCGGTCGTCGAGGTGCCTAGGGCGAAGAATAGACGCTCGTTTCAAACAGACAAAAAAAAGGAAGAGCAAACCGTCTCTGTTGATCTAAAAAAGAACGGGCCGTCGAGCCACAGACTGCCGACACCAGCAACTGTAAGCGGGTATGCAGCCTCACTCAACCCCACGCATCCGCATACCTTACGCTGAAGCACTGGCAGGCGTGCTAGCCAAAGAAGGAATCAACATGGCCCACGAGTCGACCTCCACGCTTGGACGGCTCTTGCCCCGGCCAAAAGATGGTTCGCCAAAAAAAACAAAAAAACAACGCAAGGCACGGTATACAAGATTCTTCGCGCAGATTACCCGGCCACCCTACGTCAGCGAGACACAGGACTTCGATGAAAGACTCCACCGACGAAGAAACGACGTGCAAGTTTGACCACGAGCTCAGCGCAGTCGCCAAGCGCCGCGACGTCGAAGACCACCGGATTGGTTTCAACGCCACCGGCGCCGTCGACGCAGAAGCTAACCTCCGCATAGACTTTTCGTAGAATCCCGGCACGGTCGAACGACGCCGGGAAACAAATGGGTGCCTCGGTGCTTTGCCGACAGCCTAAGTCGACAAGTCGACCCCGAAGAACCGAGTAGGCCTAGAAGCGTGGGGTCCCCAGTATTAGGATTTGGTCGGTTGCCGTCCTATGTTTATTTTCTGGGTCCTTTGGAAAACTCCATGTCTCAATTTCGTCAGTTACAGAAAGCTTTAAGCTGCAGGAACAATCTTATGTTTATGTACCTGCCCCCACGGGAACCTCCTCGGTGCAAACTTCCGTTGCGTCTTGCGGCTCTGCAAACATAAGTGGTTCCAAAGTTTACAATGGTACCTAGCCATAAAATGCCACAAACACAACAGACCAATCTTAATGGCCACCGCCGCGCCATTGTGTCGTTGGGTCGCTTCGGAAATCTGCGGCTCTGCAGAAAAAGATCACGTTCTATGTAATGGCGGCGACTGAACGTCAGAATTGCCAGGTTAATGGAGTACATACCTGCATTCAAGTGGAACGTGACCTCCTTCATGTCCACGTAATCTGGCAATTCGGCGGGTACAAGGAAGAAAAAAATGACGTGAGAGACAACATTTATTACGATATGATCTTACGGTAAAATACCGGACGAGTGCCCACCTTTCTTTCGTCGAAAATTCGGTTAATCTAGATGTCAATGTTTGTCCGGTCCGGGTGCTTAACGTACGAGGTGTGATCAAAAAGTTCCGGAACCGCTTTTGTAGCGCTACAAGAGAGGGCGGCCCAGTGTTGCTCATGCAGCAGTCGAAGGCAGGGACCTTTCTGCGTCATTATGCTAAAAGGCGTCGCCCTGTGAACATTTGAAACTGCACTACGAGAGTTTGTTTGACCACATGCACGAGCGCAATGATCTTGCATAGCCCAGCTCCAGACGTTCGAAGAGCGACGTCTTTTGGTATAACGAAACACAAAGGTCCCTTCCTTCGACTGCTGCCTGAGCTGTCAATGCGCTGCCCCTTTTCTTACGCTACAAAATCAGTCCCGGAACTTTTTGATAACACTTTATAGAAAATCGCAGAATTCCGAAGTTTGGGAAATGTTCATTGTGGGCTCAGTGGGTGGTTCCGCGGCATTTTACGGTAGGTACAAAAAGAAGCATTGTCAGAAGCGTGTGAAGCAATCTACCTTTTGTAAGAGCAGGCACTAGGCGGTCAGGTTGCCAATCTATCCCAGAGAGTTCCGACTCTGCGAGCGTAAAAGAAAGCGACATTCTTTTCAACAAAAATTGTTTAGAAATTCAATACGTCCGAAAAACAGGCATAAATTCAACGACAGACCCGACTTCACGGACGCAAAATGGCTGCCAGGCTCTTCGTCCTGTTCGACATAATCTGGTGGTTCTGCAAGTGGAGTGACGAGACACCAAAGTTTTAGTTTGCACCAAAACTTCTACGATACGCTAAAAAGTGGCCTAGCTTAAGATGTCTGGCTTATGCCAAGGAGGGGCTTCGGTCGTCTCGCCTCCAACCAAGCGTCCTACCTTCGACAACACTTGAGCGTATCGTGCACTACGAGCATGCGTGCAAGCTGACAAAGCACGGCAGAGGCATGGAGCACGTGCCGAAGGATAGCCAAAAGACACGCCCTGCCCTTCTCACTCTATCCGTGACCATAACGAAAATAAAGCCCACAGGAGGCCGTTTTAGGTAATGCCGAAATGTACGCAAGAAAAGCTAGAAAACTTGGAAGGGACATGCTCGTAGGTCACTTACATTTAGCATTTTCTGTTTCGGTCTTTTCCTACTTAACCTCCAGTTTAACATTCTCTTTAAAAAAAGGCCTAGAAGGAGGCGAAGCAAAAGATGGCCCGAACCCCTTGACGAGGCTCCGCCCCTCACTGCAGTGCTACGGCATGACAGCAGTTGCGGCATATATGTAATGGTGTACTTGAATACATTAGTTTCAAGTACACAACTAGACGAAAACAACGGGTATAAACCAACCATTAAAGGTGCACTAAAGACGTCTTAGATCGTCCGTTCTTGGTAATAACTCATTCTACGAGATCTTAGCATCCCAGAAATTCTCAAATTATGCTCGTGCGATGTCTACTTCCCTACTAAAAATGGGATCGAAGTTTGTGCCAAGCCCCTTTCTGAGCGGAAAAATCAGGAGCACAGAATTCAGTGGAGGCGCTGGAGGCGTGACGACGGGCGCGCATCAGCCAGTTACAAGCGGAGGCACTGCCGGTATAACTGGATTCTGTGCTCCAGATTTTTCCGCTCAGAAAGGGGAGTGGCACAAACTTCAATCCCATTTTTAGCAGAGAAATAGACGTCACACGAGCGTAATTTTTCGATTTCTGGGATGCTAAGATCCCGCAGAATAAGTTACCACCAAGACCAGACAATCTCAGAGACGTCTTTAGTGCACTTTTAAGTGGGAAAATACAACAATCATGCAAACTATTTCAACTACAGTAGACTCTTATAATTTACAACACCAGGAAGTCACAAATCTTGTTTGAATTATCAGAAATTCATCTACTAAATATAATGCGAGATAAAATTATTATTTGGCAGATGAATGGCCACACATACAAAGCAGATATTTGATATCCTCTAAATAGGCCTACTTATTATCAGATATGCCACACATGAAACGTTTGTGAAATGTGTGACCCAAGTTCGTTTATTCCTCAAAATGTTGTTTATCGTGGACTGTTTAGACAGCATATTGCAACATGCGTCACCAAGCGAGCGCGTGCGTGGCCGAATGGTTATCGCGCTCGGTTGTTGCATGAAAGGTCTAGGTTCGATTCCAGGGAGTAGAATGTTCTTTTATTTATTCTTCCAACTTGACATTCTCGTAAGTCCAAGAACATTGTCGTCTGATCGAGTTACGAATGTTCTACCCGCCGAAAGTTCCAGAAATCCAAGCGAGTACAAAAGGTGCTTCGTGTGGCGAGCCGGAGTCAGTTTCGCCCCAGTACTCGATCCTGCTGTTTCGCCGTCATCGACGCCTGCGACGCTAACCTTCTTCTATTTTATTCTTAGGCACAAGTTCGCCGCATTAAACGTTCAGTTTCTTCAGTTATTCGCCGCCTCATCATTTGTCATGATATGACAACTAAAAAAAAAAATTAAGTTTTGTTTATCGGACCAAAACGTTGTCTAATGCGAACTATTAAGCGGGGGAAACACGAGCGATAAAAACAGGCACCACGCGGCAGTTTTTACAGCAACTTGCGCCGACTCTGTGACTTGGACCTTTGTTGGCATGGAAATTTCCGCGGGGTGCCCGTTTTCATAGCTCATGGTGCCTTGCTTGAGCCTCGTTGAGTGCGCTTCTCAACGGGCACCGGTGCACTGCGGAGAAGCAACACCCGCGGAAGCAAGCGCTGCGGGCGTTGCCTCTTTGCAGTGCACCGGTGCTTGGAAAGAAGCGCATTCAACGGGGCCGCGAGAACAAAAAGTATGAATAGCATGAAAATGCTGTTCAAATTAAGCACCTTATGAACACATTAAAAACATAGAGAGACAACCAATTTTTTTAGATTTTAAATTGTTTGAATTAACCAGGAGTATAAAATATCAAAGTTTGAAGTATCGCGAACGTACTGTATGACATGCAAACATGGGACAAACTATGAGACACAAGCATCCGTTGAAATATTTATCATTCAATCATAAAAAGGTCACAAGGTTTTTCCTTGAAACTCTGCAAAGAAGGACTATTAAAATTTTTTTCAATAGGACTCTGGAAGCCCTATTAAAAAATTCGGCTCTCAAAACGTTAAGTTATTGTGGCACATAATTTGTGTGAATCCTCACCCTTCTAGAAACAACAGTAACTACCGGTTTTTCATCAGAGTTTAAATTAATATAGATATTCTCAAATCATAATGTTGTCCATTGTAAAAATTTGAGCTAGAAAAATGAAGCCACGTAAATGCAGAAATCAAAGCCGCCGATGCACTGGATCGCTTCTCGTGGGATGAGCAACTTCTCAAAATTACTTATCGTCCCTGTTCCCCAGAGCAATGAAGAGATGCCCAGACGAGGGTGCAACACTCCTTCCTCTTTGGTTTGTGTCCGATTTGTGCCGCCCGTTTGGTCGTACGAACCTCAAACGTTGGCCGCCCTTTTCACGCCACGCTTTCACCCGACACGAGCTGCTACATAGTGTGAAAACTGCTCATGCAGCAACGAACCTGTCTTGATAGTGTTGGCTGAAATCCTACTCTCATCACTGGATCCACCCCAGCCTGCACAAAAAGAGATGGCAAGAGGCTTTGTGAACACAAAGGGACCCGCTGGAAATTAGGATGCTGTTAGGGACCAGTTCTGCTCGGCCACCAGTGTTGGGTAGAGTACATCAGCGGGCAACACCACGTGACATCGCGAGTAAACGATCCGCGACTCGATTTTGGAACGACCGGGATAATCACCTGGATACTACGCGGACTGGCTTCGTCTCAGGCTACGGCAAAAAGAGACATAGCCTCGATGACGGAAAATAGCGGACAATCTCTTTTGATCATGGACAAATCACTCGAAGCGACGATAATGTTAACCGCTTCGGAGTTTTTCTTTGACAGCGACAACGCGGTGTTTTCTGAGGTGGCTCCACCACAGCTCCTTTTGCTCACCTTCCTTTTGGGCTTTATATTGAGATAAAAATTACCTACTCTTTTTACTTAGACATAAAAAATTTTGTTTTTATCAATCAGCGCGACCGCTGTAAGTCTAGACCAGGTGCCATAAACGAATTCGTTCAATTCATCGCAATTAGCACTGATTACGTTTTGCGCATGTTGATTCCACACGGTGTAGCGGTAGAGCACATGGGGCTTTTTCTCAACAGTGATATGTAACTTACGTTCGCTTTGACGGGAATATGATTACAAAATCACAAAGAGAACTTCGAAACCGCTATAGGCAATTTTTTGGGGAGGGAGATGTGGTGGGGTTGTTGACTGATCAATCTTCGATGCCTTCACTGCTTTACAAGTATTATCCTCTCATTACACACACTCTGAAAAAAGGAAAAAAAAAACAACTTTCACATTATTTTTCGTTTAAACATTTTCATCGTTTAACATAAGAATACCGAGTTCCCTCCAACGCCGAGGATGCGGAGAAGCTCCTGTTTACGCTCACACTCTGATAATAACAAGTATACCTCCCCGGGGAAGGTACACAATCTGGATGTAATGCAATCAATTCCTGCATTGAAAACAGCAATTCGCGATAACCACGCAGAAACGGCTGCACCTCATTCTCTGTCATTTCAAACGTCTGCCACTAAAGCCAATGGAGCAAATGAGCTTTGACGGCCGTCAGCGCAGAAAGCAGACGACGAAAAGATCACGTGACGTATTTACTCTATTTCATCCGACATTACCCCCCCGATCGAGGGGGATAGCGTGAGTAATTACTCTGGAGTAAACAACCCGCGTCTGGAATGTGAGTTCTGACGTCATCGAGTAAGCGCTAGTAAGTTTTGAGATGCCACTGTATGAAACCTTTATTCCGGAGTCAGAAAGAGTAAATTTTAGAACACAGCCAAAAAATTGTTTTTTTTCTCAAAATGACATTTTTGCAATTTTTGGAAATGTGATGTACCTTTACTAGGAAAGTATTTATCTGATTACACTAAAACATTTACAGCTTATAGTAAAATATATTGCCAACAGTTAGAACCTAAACATTATAAGAATTCGGTACATTATAACATTTAAAAAGTTAAAATAAAAAAAGTTCCGCTTCAATGGCTCTTGACTAGAAAGAAAATTTTTTTTTTTCTTGCATGCTGCATGATCAAACTTATTTTTCTAGGTGCAGTTCAAAGCCAGTAACATGTGGAAGATGTGGCAAATTAAATGAGCATCCTATTTTTTGTTGTTGAGAAAAGGCACATTAAAAACTGGAAGTCAGCTCAAGATTTGACGCTCCGTTACTAAAAATATAAAAGATGCTTTAGTAAAAAAGCACCAGGAAGTTAATTCCAATAATGTATCTATTCAATACATAAAATTTCACAATACAACATGCAGTAGTTTTTGAGATACAAAATTAAAACCAAGATGACCCGTTCACCCTACCATCCCTCCTTAACAGAATCAACTTATAAGGCACTTGTATCTGTTTTGTAGCTGCTGTGACTTCACCGAGAGAAATAAACGGACGACATCTCGAAAGACGACAGCGCATGAAATGAAATGAAAGCACAAGTACATACTCAGAGAATGTACTTCAAGTAAAGTACAAGTTTTCTGAAGCTTCTTGAAGTAGTACTTGAAAGGAATACTGAATCAAAACTTTATATTTACAGGAAACATCAAGGAATAGGTCAGACTGGACCAGCTAAACCTGCAAATGATAACTGCATGCTTGTATTTTGAGCAGATGGCTAATTTTGTTTCTTCTAAATAGGGGGAGCTTGGCAAGCGTTAGAAAAGCAGCCATCGAGCAGAGCGTGATGGGGCTTAGGAGATCCGGCCCCCCTCGACATCTTTAGATCATGCAGGGCCAAGCGTACCGTGGTTATGAGCTTTACCACTTGGACGAAGTACCCGAGGGCGGTAGCATATTACCGGAAGACAAGCGGATCTGGCAGAGCCGTCTCGTTTGTGGGACGACCAACCAGCTTGACAAAAGTGCGATGACTAAGACATCACTAGTGTCCATGATGACTGAGAAGCAATTCGGCCTAGAGCCGTACTTATACGACCGCCTGCCCCAACGTCGTCGTTGTCCGCAACAGGTAACAGAGCTCATTCACGAAACGATCTTACGACAAAACCCAAGAACAAATCCATATTCACGATGCGAAATGATCACTGTGCGTAAGTTACGACGGAATCCTACGACGGCTGCAAGGTGCCTCTTGCACTTTTCACAATCAAATCCACAAGGCCGACAACGTTGCTTGCTACGTCGTCGCGACGACAAACGGGCATTTATTTTTCCACACGATCTCCGCGCTCGACACAACTTCAAGCAGCGAGAAAAAAACGAACAAGTACCTGAAAGAGAATGCCGCGGAAACAAACGCCGGAACCACGGATATCCGGCAAAAGCTACAACGGCGACGATCGCAAGGACTAGCTGGGAACGCTAGGCCTAGCAGGGCACTCCGACGCAATGTTGCTCCAACGACCCTGGCCAAGACCATCTGCCCACGACGGGACCTTTGTGGAACCTTCCTGTACGAATAGTTTGAACCCTGACCTCTATTTTCGGGTAAGAAGGCCAGTCTCTTTGCCTCGTCATACCCACGTTCTTACAGGCAGCGGCGGCCAATGCTCTCATCGAAAAGGGACTCACGCTTCGATTCTATTTCCTGTCTTTACGCGTTATAAAGCTCAAGTGAACGCCGTGTCGATTGCCTTTGCAACATGGGTACATACACTCTTTTAGTAGACCTTTTTTCTGTCTGACATCACGGTACGCCAACACACGTCGAGAGCAGTTTTTGGGTGCTACTCGATGCCGGTCCAATCTTCCTCTGCAGAGCGTCACGTAAGCATTGAAATGGGAATGTCTAGTGGTCCACCGGTTCGCATATTTGCTCGTAAAAAATAGTTCCCGAAGCAATCCCGCTCTTAGCGTGAACAATTATTTACGTGGCTCTTCATGACACTCTCGCAGTTCAAACAAAATTTCCTGGATGTCGGCCTCTTCCCGCATCCCCGAGGCCACAAAAAAGGCCACGGCGTTTTGTTTCGATGTGCGCCGCTTTGAGGGCTATCTCCTTTTAGCAACGATGGAGCTTCGTAGCGATCGAGTTTATAGCAGTCGACCAAGGCAGTTATGTCGTCCACGGCAGAGCTGGGCATTTGGGTTGGTCGAAATCAACATTTCGTAGCGTCAACATTACGTCAAATGGACAGGATCCGCAAACAAGCATTGCCAGAAAGGCCGTCTGAAACTAACACCTGAAACTGAAACCAAGGTGGCCAACTCTGCTGCAACTTTCCTTATCAAAGCGCCTCGGCATTGCAGCCAGGCCTACGTAATCTCTACAAGTGAGCATACTTCCCGTTGTGGCACTGCTCTTGCTGATCTGATGACATCACAACATTACATCGAAGCTTCAGACAAAAAGTACCGTAATTACCCGATTCTAACGCGCACCTTTTTTCCGGAAAAATAGGCCAAAAAATCGCATGCGCGTTAGAATCGGATACGAAACCGAAACTGTCAAAACAGCGGAAATTTCGTTCCACCCATTGCCATCGCCATCTCAAGATGGCGCCGAAGCTTTTTGCCACCTTTCCTCCGTGCTTTTAGCAACCAGTTTGTTCCTTCTGCGTTCACGCAAGTCGTCCCACTTGCGCGCTTACTTGCGCGCAATGATCGCGTCCGTGAAAGATCGCGTTCGTGTGCTGTACAACGAGTGGCTGACGAGCGGCTCCCACTCGTTTACGACGAGCGGTCGGCTGAAGCGTGCGCCTCTCGAGACGCTCGCGGGATGGGCGCGCGCGGCGTGGGCCACGATCCCTTCGGCCTCGGCCATGGTTGAACGCTCGTTTAAAGGGGCCCTGCAATCATATTTAAGCGTCTACCATTTTTGCGGTTTCCACGTCTCTTGGGGTTCGGGCAAGCCAGCGGGCACGGAGAGAGTAACTAAATATCGGTGCGTCATATTTTAACTGGATGACGCGGAAACCTCCTCCACCGACGAGGGCGACCTGCGGTACCGAAAGCGCGCAAAATGTGACGTTTTTGGTCCTAGGCTTACTACTGGTCAGAGCCGCTAAAAGCTTTTTTGTTAGTCGAGATACAAAATATAAGTGTCGTGAACCGTTTCAATTATGTATGAAAGTAGTTTTTGTTCACTATTTTAGATCAGAAAAGAAACAAATGCAATATATAAAGTACGGAAACAAGAAATGACCCGTCGACATACCTGCCACCAAGCGGCGGGAAAAGCGGCGCATATTAGAAAGGGCTAGTGGGACGAGGCGCCGACGAACGGCGAGCGTAGAAAGGTCCCGGAGCGTAGAAAGGCCATTTGGCGGTATAGACCCGTTGCTCTCGGGCAGGGGGCGCGAGCGCGTCCGCACGACGCGACCATGTTATGCTGGCAGCACTATCCAGGCGGCGCTGTAACGTTCGATTTTGCACGTGCCACGTTCGAATGCAAGCGTCTGTCTGTCAGCATCAGTAGACACGCGATAACAAAATGTCTAAAAAAGAAAAACTAAAATAAAAAAAAAAGAATTATGCAGCTCGCGGGCCTCAGCGTTCCATTAAACATTCCTTTCAGCTTTAATATTTTATTGCTTTCCTTCATAGCTTCCGTGAGCTCGTATGTTTCACTTTACGTGATAGCGAAGCCGAAGCTTGCAAAAGCACGTTCGTCTGAACGATGCTTGCACTGCACGAGCGCGCGTGCTTGGCAGGGACACTGAAAGCTCGGAGCTCGCTCTTGTAGCCTCTGCTACGCTGGCACTTAGAATGGAACCGAGTATAAAAAAAAACTGTAGTGGGGAAGCGTATAGACGCATGTTCGAAACGCGAGCCAAACATTCTATTTTCCTCGCCTGGAGCGCTGCTCAAAACTTGAGAGCTACGGGCCTATGGCAGCGCGAAGTGGCTCCCGTTCTGTAGTGATCTTTACCCCGTGTTTGCTGTCGTGTGTGGCCAATGAAGTGTCATGCCGAAATAGTGTTTAATCGCGCAGCAAATGCAATGCGAGCCGCCCTGGCCGCCCGCTTCATACAGCCTATCCAACACACGCTTTAGTGGCGCCCTCTCGAGCCGTCAACACGGAGTGCGGCAGCCGTGAGCGTTCGATTAGCTCACTATCCCTCCTCTAGTTCACGGCCTCTCAAGCCAGGACCTACGACGTCATGAAGGAGGTTATTTTTTGCTTGTTTTCGTAATTCTAATTTGCCTATAACTTTTAAAATAAAGCGAATTTTGCAAAAAGAAAAGTTTCATTAAGTTACTACGTTCAGTGCGCTTAGGTTCGGTGCAAATTAAAAACCAGTAAAATAGTCATTGCAGGGCCCCTTTAAGAAGTGTGGCATAGCGAACGCGCTTGACGGCACCGAGGACGACATGTTGTGGTCAGCGGAGAGCGACGAGGAGTGAGATGAGTGACTGATTCGGTAAATAAATCGCCTGTTTCTCTCGCATTCGTTGTTCTTGATCACGAAGTTCCGTGCGCTTTACAATCGGAGGTGAAAGTTTTTCTGGTTTGTTGGCCTGGAAAAACGGGTGCGCGTTAGAATCGGGGGCGCGCTAGAATCGGGTAATTACGGTAATGGGAAAACTTTAAAAAAATCGTTCAACCTTTCCACTCTCGTGAAGAAGGAAGACCAGCTGAGCTGTACTCGATACACTGTGTGATTCTTCTTCGTCATCATCTGTTTTTCGTGCTGTTTCCTACGATGAATTCCCACCAACGCGCCCAACTATCCATTCTTCTATTATAGCTGGAAAGGTTGCCGTCATCTACGAGCGACGGCGGAAACCATACTGGCTGTGTGCTTGCCGCCGTCGCTTATAGATGGCGGTAGCTGTCCAGGTAGGTTTGTGTCGACATACACGGACATGATCCTGGGGAACCTAGCCCTTAACAGCTCCGCTGTAAAAAATAATAATAATAATAATTTTGGAACAACAC
Organism: Ixodes persulcatus; assembly: GCA_013358835.2. NCBI lineage: Eukaryota > Metazoa > Arthropoda > Arachnida > Ixodida > Ixodidae > Ixodes > Ixodes persulcatus. The sequence continues at coordinate 1,432,415 of JABSTQ010009345.1, forward strand.
TGTTTTTCCTTGTTTCTTTCTTTCACATAAAAAAACAGTGGGAAAAAAATGGGACCCCTTTATTTTAATTATTAATGAGCCTATTATGCCAATTTCTCCAACATACGGTAAAATTGACATCAGTCACTACGGCAAAAGTAATATTAATTATACTGCACGTCATTTCGTTGACAATTCAAGCGGAAGATTCAAAACACTGTACCTTGTCAGATCTGGTAGTCCATAAAAAGAAAAATAAACGCTGCGGTAACGAAGCAAGGGAGAAAATGGGAGGAAATAGAAGCGCCTATGGCCGTCTGCTTCTTCTATCCGATGTCAAACTGTTTGCTTTGCCTTACAAGCGTCCACCAAATGAGCATTGTTCCGCTGTTCAGCATGAATTGTGCAGCAGTATGGCTATATATGCTAAAAATTAGTGATGGGCAAAACTTTTGCCGAACTTTTCTAAAGCTTTCAAGTAATTGTCAGTCAATGTTTCAACTACCTTGTTGCATCACTGGAAAGGTCAAACGGAAATTGCGTCATCCAGAATGTACCGCATCATTTGTCACTTGCGCAGTGGACTGCATAAATTACTACTGTGGTCGATCTTCTGTTCTTGATGCAGAAAATATTGAAGAGAATTACACTCGCAAAAGCTCACAGACACACAGTTGGCATGTCGCCTCCTCCACACCCTTTGCAATCCATGGCCTCGTCGCGTTCCTGCACATGCGCAGACATTTGCCAAATTTTTGCCGAACTTTCCTTGAAACGTTTAGCATGTGCTGAACTTTTGCCGCATCTGATGTTTGCCAGATTCGGTCCATCGCTACTAAAAATATATAAAGTTTCAAGAGCAATAAAACAGAGGAGTGATAACTTAGTGCTGCTCGAGATTTCTTCTGTAGTGTGTGCATGCATGTGAAGAAGCGAATTTCTTACGTCACCTGTTGCATACTTTCCAGCTAACACATTGTCAGACCCTTAGTCAGCGAAAACCATGGGACTTGTACATATACGTGCAACTGAGCTTCCACTACTGCACCATCGTGTATATAATTTTGTGTAATATAAAATCATAATCGACGAACAGTGGCTGCAAGTTAACCGTTAAAGTGAACCCACTACAGCATTTAGTATGATGAAGAGCATGGCTATTGCCACATGCGTAGTCAAAGATGTGCTTAACTGACAAAGCACTCATAAAAATTAAAAAATAAAGTAAGGTAATAGTATTACCACAAGAACTGGTGAAAATCTCTTGCCGTTGCTGATCTAGGTATGTCAGTATCTTTCAAAAGATGGCTCAATTACTCTTGCTGAGGCGGATTTTAAATGCTTCCAAAATTTCCTCAATAATTTTTTCTTTTTTTTCTTTGCTTAAATTTCTTTTTTAAATTTTGCATCTTCATTATGTTTTTCTAAGCATTTGATTTGGTTCAAACTGTTTTCTTGCTTCTTTCTACGAAATATTGGTGTTTGTGAAGTCCTACTTCAATCTGCTTCAGGGTGAAGCAGAGAGATGAGTTCCAAAATTTGGTTTCCATACCGCTTCAAGTACAATGTACTGAAAGTACTTCCCAATACTGCCCGCCACACTTATCGATGAAAAGCAGCTATCTTTGCATAGAACACCTCAATAATGTTTTTTTGTTAATCAAAAGGTTAGGTTTCTTAGATACCTCATGCAAGTCATGCACTTCATCTGAAGTATCTTTCAGGAATAATAAACTGGGCTTCCACCATTATTAATGAAATGACCCCACTGACACTAACGTGCTTATGGAGTTACGGGTATTTTCAGAAGCTTAAAGCTCTGCATGAAGATAAATGATAAAGTCTTCCGGAGTACAAGGCACAGAACCTTCAATAACTAATAACGCCAAGCTCTTAAACTATCGGCCACACGGGCCAAAGATGTAAAAGTGAAAACTCGCCTGGTCCATCGTCCGGCAGTATGCTTTCGCTGTCTTGGACTTGAAAGTCATCGTGCACATCTGAGACAAAACATTCAAAACATAATGAATGATGCATGAAAAATAAAATATATATATATAAGGAAATAGTAAACAAGTTGCTGCTAGGACCAGCTTGCGTCTGGCGTGACAGATGGCCTACAAAATAGTAATTTCCAAAGTTCTTTTCAGAAGCCTCCGTGCCAACCCCTTTTAAGTTACGAAAAAAAAAAAAAAGCTTTAAATCAACGAGCAAAAAATGGTGTGGTAATGGCAACAAGGAATGGCTATACAATTACAACCTTTCTCTCTCTCTCTCAAAGAAAAAAAAATGGTTAGTTTCAACAGTTTGATAATGCATTGATTTCACATTACGCCAACAAACCAACAAAAAAAAAATGAATTGGGGTTTTGACGACAGTGTTTTGCCAAAAGATGTTTCCCAGTGGCTGGGTTTTGTTTCCAATGGAATAGTTTAAAGAAGAGGTCAATGCAAAAATCTATTTTTTAAATATTTGGTGGAAGCACATACAGTGATTGCAAGCTGTTTCAAGTTTAGAAGCATCGAATGAAAATATTGAAGGCGAAAGTTGTCACCTTTCATACGGTTTCACTTCGCGCAGCCGTTTCTACGACATTCCGGCTTTTTCAGATTCAGAACTGGCGGTACCTTACAGAGCTTCTCTGTCGGATGTAGGCTCTCATTCTCCGAATTAAATTCTGAGAAGCGTTAAGTTTCAATCAGAAAGGCCAGCACTTCAATTGCCACTACTGCCAGAGCCGCCAACGAGCGAAGTCACCATTTCACGCGTGTCCCATGTGCGGAGCTTCTAATTACTTTAAAAACAGATCAAATAAGATTAGAGAGTCAAACAAATCAAATAAAATCGCCAATCCAAGAAAACACACAAATATACGTATTGAATGCAATCATAAAACTTTGTCCCCAAGTGACCGCAAATTTGCTCGCTTTCCTTCAGAGATGCCTTGCATGTGGAGCAAAGTTCGAAGGAGTCTAGGCTATCAGTTGCGCAGATTTGTTTGGCCAGCACTTTCCAATCGTTTTACGTACGAACCAAATGGCTCTCAAATCCCAGTCCATGGAGACATGGAACGCGTTTCCCTTTCTGACGGATAGTTTTTAAAGCGCTCCGGGCGCACGCCGGCCGCGGCGAGCTTCGACAGGACACAGAACCGCCCCCAAAGTTGACGTGTCTTGCTGCGGCTTGCCAACGTGACAAAGCGTGCGCTTGCGTTCTGTAGATTCGGCCTCAACTTTGAAGGACTGCTAAGCACTGGCCAGATGGTTACGCCTCGCGTCCCCACCCTTTTGGTTGTACTTGACAAGAGTGTGTTGCGGTCCCTTCCGTGCAATGCAGACGACGCGGAATCCGCGCCGCACAAATGGCGTCGCTCCGCCTTCAAAACGTGACGGCAGGAACAGAGGGACACACGGACGGAAGACAAATTTCTGAGGTTTAGTTCAGTCGGAACAGGAGGTATTCTTACGACGTCAATCTGCTCTTTTTGTTGTCGGATGTCAGCGTGATCAGACTTGTGCGCTGAGAAACAGAGAGAGGAGCGGACGAGAGCACACGGAGACGTCAGAACGCAGAGCTCCGCTTTTAATGGTTAGTGGGTACAGCCAAAGCTAGCTGCTCTTGTCACCACTGCCCTCGTCGAATGAGAGAGAAAAATGCTGGACGCTGGCGTTCTGAAGTATTCGACGAGTGCAATGCTCGCGCAGTGCCCCACGTGCTCTCGTCTCCTCCTCTACCCCAGTTCCTCGGTGCACAAGCTTCCGCCAACTACACACGTGAGGATGTCACATGAATCCTTAAAGGGTTCAACTTCATCCAGACGAGTCAGAACCGGAAATTTTTCTCGCAAGAACCTCGGACCAGGAAGCAGCCGGTGAGAGAAGAGGCTCCATACCATAGGCATTCTTCTCCTTTTTCCTGTTAGTCCTCCTCGGGGCTATCTGGAACTGATCCGGGCCAAAGTGCCCCTGAAAAAAATAAACTTTTAGCCTTTCCATTCTGGTGAAAATGGAAGACCAGCGAAGCCGTACTCTGTCGCATCTGACACCGAACGGGTTCTCCACGAACTCCCTCCGGAATCTCGTCGTCGCACCCGGGAACTGTTCATCCGGCGTGGCGTCCTGTCGTCGCCGGGCCTCGCGCTTGCGCTTGGCTTCCCTGGCACGATCCTCGTCCGTGGCGTTGGCCCGCCGGCGCCTATTACACTCCCGGTTTTGTTCTCGGCGGCGTTCCAGGCGAGCGATCTCCTCTTCTCTCGCAAGGGATTCGGAACCACACGACGCAGTGGAACTCGAGGCGATAGCAGCTTTGCGGCGTTTGTTGCGCAGCCATTCGCGCTGCTGCGCACGTCGCCGCTCCTTGCGCTCTTCCTCTGAACCAAAGTAGACACGCGGCCGACCCACCGCAAGGAATTTTGAACCATTCGACGCAGTGGAAGACGAGGCAATAATGGCTTCGCGGAGTTTGTTGCGTTGCCATTCGAGCTGCAGCGCACGTCGCCGCTCCTTGCGCTCCTCCGCTTCTTGCTCGGAATAAAGGCGACGTGGCCGACCCATCGCGAGTCCAAAGGGCGACTGATAAGAGTGCTAGCACGATCTTGACGTCACGGGACACAGGACACACACGATTGGCAGGTGAGACGATGACGTTTCATTCTAGTAGGGTCGCGCAAATCACGGGGCGTGCTCGATGGCACAAACATAGGTGGCCGCTCACGCCGGGGAAGAAGGTGAAGCTCCGTGACAGCACAATGGACCGGCCAGCCTCCATTGCCGACAGCGTTCGGGAAGAGACGGCACGGAACACAATGGGCGACTCTCCTCGTCGTACGAGACTGAGGATGACGGTAAACTGATTCGAGTTTTGTGTTGACACGCCGCTTGTCCGCGGACACGACAGTGGGGGAACTGGCTCTTAACAGCTTCGCTGTAAAAAATTGCAAACGACCATGCAAAGTGGATTGCGATCAACAGTCGACAGCGGCAGCTGTTGCGTGGTCGCAAGATGTGCTTTAAAATAAATACCCTTTGCTGACGTGTTTTAGGGTAATTGCTTTACGAGCTCCTCTTTTAGTAGTATAGTTGTAGGTGTGCTTTTGCGCGGTGCTTTTACAAATTGTGTTCTTTGGCGAGAAAATAACGTTGAGACGCGCTTCTAATGTGATGGTCGCTGCAGCGGAGGGAACGACGACATCTGAATCCTGCCACCTCCGCGTCCTCCCGCAGATCCTTGTCAGTGGCCCGTCGTTGACACTTTCTCTTTTCCTTTTCCATGCAAACACGGGGGTCTTGACACCTTCCGAGCTTACACACTGCCTCTCGTGCGTGATATTCGGGGCCCTGCGCCTTTTGCTGTTGTCGCGCAGCTGCCGCCTTTAGTCGACTCTGCTCGGCACGACGCGCTTGCCCTTCCCGCTCCTCGGATGGAGCGAATCTTCCGTGGTCTGGCCGTGTCTGGGGAAGGACCGATCTATCGTTGCCCAGGGCTGCGCTTTTTCTTTGTAGGCGCGTCGGAGAACCTTCCAGAACACCCAAGTGGTAGCAACTGCCGCTTCAGGGTTGCTCCTGTGGGGGGGGGGTGGCGAGGGAGGAAGGGAGAAAGAGGGATGCGGGGGTGTTAGCGTGTCTCGCCATAAATGACGTGGTTGTGCGAGAGGCGACAGAAATGGGGAGAAGCTCCCAACGTGAGAACGAGTTATTACCCTACGTACGTCAATCCCGAGAAACATGAGACTGCAAAGCAAGGGCCGAAGAACAAAGTATCCAGAGACACGAGCAAAAAGTCAAAACGACGCGAGAGAATCCACACTCTGTCGTCCGTTTCATTGTCTACGAAAAGAACATCCACGATTGCATGGCGCATCATAAACGAAGGATCTAAAACAATGCGCATCAAATGCTGCAAACCAGCAGAAGTGAAGGCCATCCATGCAGCATTAAAAGGGCACTGACACGTCAAAATCACTATTTTTCATTATCCGAAACGATTGAAAACGATGCCAGGACATTACCCTCAAAATTTAAAACCCGGGAATTCAGTATTTGTGAAGTAAAAAAACAAGATTTAAATGCCGAATGCGTTCGGAATTGCGTAAAAAAAAAACATGTTTTACTAATGCCGCTATTAAATGTTATAGAGATGTCGCTTAAAAAGCTTCTAAATTTTATAATATTTGACGTCACAATTCAAAAGTGAGGAGGTGAAAAGCGGGAGAGAAAGACGCCAAAAATAAGAAGGCGCAGGCGCGCGTGGGGAAATGTTGCTTCGAGTTGCAGTATTTTTTTCTGTGTTTATAACTAGAGCTTACATTGCTTTAGACAAAAAAAACACAAAAATGATATTTGGGGTGTCAGTGCCCCTCTTTAAAGGACATAATGGAAGACACGCCGCCAAATACGGCAGTAACGATCTTCACGGACTCGCAAGACACAACGAAGGCCGGCAAATGCGCCATGAAATCAGCCCTACAATAGACCAAAAGTCTAAGCAACATTGATGGTCTCCATTTCTCGGACACGAGGCGTTGGATTGGACCAGAGTCCTCGCCAAACGCCGACGTAGCACCCGTTTCCTATACATGCTCAGAGTATGTGATCGAGCAATGGCGGACAGGCGATGGCGTGGATTTTCAAAAAGGGTCTATTAAAAACATCCTGAAACTGACCATAACAATGAAGACCAAAAGCATTTACACAGACGAACCCCTGGACACGAGGGAACAGGGGGCAACAAAGTCGCCAATGGTGCTGCGAGTGCAAACAACCGTCTCCTCCTTCGCAGCGCCGACGTTGGCAAGTGTCTCGGTCCCTGCGTCGACGGTCCGGGGACTCAAACCACCAGCACCGTACGACCCCGTCGGACGGATAGCGGAGGTCAAGGTCCATCTCGAGGAATGAAAAATGGAAAAAGGAAACCCTATTCCCAGAGGTTTCAGAAGGTACCAGACGGTACCCCTCAGAGACTCGGGACGGAAAGTGCCGTCAAACCGGCCTGAAAGAGGAAATAAAGAGATGCCGCAAGTTTACGCAAAAATCCCAACTTTATTCCTACACGGGCAACATGCCCCTACTGAAAGGAGCAGACGGTACCCGACGTGAGTCGTCTCATGCGGGTGTGGTGCCACTTCAAGAACCAGTGGGAATACGCTAAGACAGACCGAAGCAACTCCAACGACATGGTTGCACCCGACGGGTGACATCAGCTGCAGATGCACGATCCCAGACTTTGTACTTGCCTGCCTGAAGGGGACGAAGCTCGGGAGAGAAATCCTTTAAACACCCACCAACCTAAAAGTTTTTAAGCAAACTTTCACTACTGCCCTGGTTATACACCCCTGTCCCTACTGTTCTTTAACATTCAGAGTAGAGTATAAAATCAATAAATGTTCCTCTACTCCACTGCAGGGCTGATGGGGGCTAGCCTCCTTCGCGGAATGACATAACTGAGCTAAACATACACCCCTGTCCCTACTGTTCTTTACCATTCAGAGTAGAGTATAAAATCAATAAATGTTCCTCTACTCCACTGCAGGGCTGAGGGGGGCTAGCCTTCTTCGCGGAATGACACAACTGAGCTAAACGTTGACCCTCCCCTAGCGTGACTTCACGTGCAAGGCAGCACCAGAGTCTGGGCATGCATTATTCCCACGAAGGTAAAATTTGTAGGATTTGCGTGCCAAAGCAACGAAGGTCATCTGGCCCACCCTAAAGGAAGGCCGAGGGTTAATTTGGACCACCCGGGGATCTTTTCACGTGCAACCGAAATCTCGGCAGTCCGATTGCGGTCCCATCCCCACGAAGCGTGTACGCACCTTGCGAGTGTAGCCCAAATCGACAGTCGGGACAGCGTTCTCGGTGCGCACTCCATTCGTGAAACGCCGCGAGCACACTCGGGAGTACGGAGAGGGGCAAAAGTCTTTCCGATTTACCGACGCTACCCACTGACGCCGGAGTTCCTTGTCATGCGGAAAGCGATGAAGCTTCAAAGCATTGCACCCGCACTCGCCTTACAGGCGTCTGTGCGCGCTGCAGAGCTCGTTCCATGCTATTTGACGCTTCCGGTAGTTGCTCGTACAACCCAGAAACGCGCAATGGTATCCCGATGACATCCAATCTACAGAAGGAGAAACGAACCTGCAGACAAAGTACGCAAAGTACGCGAAGGAGAATAAATATTTGCAATCTGAGCCAGCTCACTGTGAGCCAGCTGAGCACGCACAACAGCAGCTCGAAACTGGATGGATGGATGGTAATGGTTATACCCTTTGCAACGGGCGGCAGCTTGCGCCACCTAGCCTAACATTTCGTCATCCCTTCTTTTTTTTTTAAATTTTAATTTGTATGAATTTTGCTATAAAAGACCCCCCCCCCCTTTCTTTTTTCCAGTGAATTTATTGCTTATTTTATCTATATTTTTTTCTTTATCCTTCCCTAGATCTCTTTCACCAATCTTCCAATCTCCTCTCATAGCGAGTTCGTTTCACGGCACTCGTGTCCACGCGTGCCCACTCGCGGCGTAAAGCGAGTTCGTTTCGGCAGGCACTCCACGAGTGGTTGCACGGTTGCACTCTCCGAGTTCGTTTCAGCGGCGGCACCCCACGCGTGCATGCACTCGCTGCACCGAGAAAATCGGGCGTGCGCCAAAATGCAATCCCGTCATGCCTCGCTCTGGCGAGGCCGGTGAGGAGCGGGAGCAGACGACGAGGGTTCGTCTGCTACGATGTGTCGCGGAACCGAAAGGAAAAGAAGTAGATTTTCTGATAGAAATCGCTTCCCGCGGGCAACGGAATCAAACGCGAACTTGAATTGTGAGCGTCTGCTATTTCTTGAAGGAACCAATGGACCTTTTCCACATACCGACGGCACCAGGCGGTGGCTGCACGAACTAAAAATCGAGGAAGTGACCTACCTGCGCTACCAATCGATAATGGGAGCTACGCTACCAGTTTCTTCGCTCTCTGAGCAGCGGCGCGTGCCCAACGCGACTTTAAAGGGCCTCTGACACGCCAAAAAAAATATTTTTTTTTTTTCATGCTAAACTTTGAAATGGCATATCAGGACATTACGAAAAAAATTGTTTCACTATAGAGTTGCGTAGTTTTTTTTTATAAAAAATAGAAATACGAGGCCCAATTCAAAGTTCCCGCCGTGCACTGTGACGTAACAGTGTACCGCAAGGTGTCGGGGCGGTCAGAAAGGAGGCATCGAGCTACGTCACTAAAAGTGGGTTAACCGGAAGTCGCGTGAGTTTCACTCCTCGTGCTCTCCGCGACCGTGCCTAAGACTTTTTTTCTTTTTATTATTCTGCTCTTCGTACGAGCGATCGTAGAAAACGAAGTTTCAGTTCCACTAGCTCTTTATCCCTGCACCGTTGGTTAGTTTGCGTGCTGTAAAATTTGAGGACGAAGAGTCAGTGGATCGACGTGATGGAGGTCAATGATGAAAGCGTTGCGAGTACAAGCCAGTGTACGAGTGCATGCCGTCAGTCCGATGACACAGGGCTATACTGGGCGCAAAACAAGCTATCAAGTTTTGAAAAAAAAAATTAGAACGCTCGCAGAAATTAGGATTGCTAGCATACGACACGCCCGATCGCATTGCTGAAGGTTGAGACACCGAGGTCGTTGAATCATCGGATACTCTCCAGGCTGTAGATGCCTGCCGTCTAAAGAATACGAACTGGTGAGTGTACCAAGTACAAGTAAACGTCGAGCACAAAGTACGTATTTTGTCCAGAACATGAGTAGAACTTGTTTACTGGGTGCTCATGCGGCCGATGTATGTCTCTCAGAAATGCATGCAGTGTGATCTCTTCTTCAGTTGCTGAAATACCGGGACAGTCCCTCACACAGTACCTTTCAGGGTGGAACAAGGAGACGGCAGGCTCTTTAAATCGACCGGAAAATTCGGTTTCTTAACCTATCGCGCTACGACTTTGTGCAGCGTTGTCCACAGATGGTGCATTTTTTTTTTTGTAAAATTTGCAAAGAACGAACTTACCTGAGGAAAAAGTAAAAAAAGAAAAAGGCTTAGCTCCTATGGAAACGCAGCGACGCCACCGGTCTTCAAACAACACGGCGCCGTTTCGCACGGGAGACAAGAGATGGCGCAAGCGGTCGCGACGCCAACTGCCGCCAACGAACGAGCAGACGACTCCAAGAGCCGGCGTATTTAGCAGACAAGGAACTGCAGTTGCTTGTTGTTACCGCGCCTGTTTTTGATTCTGCGACTGTCGCCGCCTGCGGAACGCGCGCCGCTTTTGAGTCAAAAAGATTGTCTGCTAAAGACGCTGGCGCGCCGTATGCTCGTTCGTTGGCGGCGTTCGTTGCGCCACCTCTTGTGTCCCGTGGGAAACGGCGCCGTGCTCTTTGAAGACCGGTGGCGTCGCTGCGTTTCCATAGGAGCTAAGCCTTTTTCTTTCTTTACTTTTTCCTCAGGTAAGTTCGCTCTTTGAAAATTTTACAAAAAAAAATGCACCATCTGTGGGCAACGCTGCACAAAGTCGTAGCGCGATAGGCTAAAAAACCGAATTTTCCGGTCGATTTAAAGAGCCTGCCGTCTCCTTGTTCCACCCTGTAGTTGATCACGTCGATTCACTGACTCCGCTTCTTCTACCTTTACAGCAACATTAAGCGATGAAAAGCAAATAAAAGAAACCTTGTCTGCTTGAATCGCTCGTGGAGGTGCGGAGAATAACAAAAATAATTAAAAAAAATATTACACGCGCTCGCGGTAAGCCCGAGGATGGATACAACTCACGTGACTTCCGGCGATGCCTCCCTTCTGACCGCCCCGACACCTTGCGGTACACTGTTACGTCACAGTGCACGGCGGGAACTTTGAATTGGGCCTCGTATTTCTATTTTTTATAAAAAAACTACGCAACTCTATAGTGAAACAATTTTTTTGTAATGTCCTGATATGCCATTTCAACGTTTAGCATGAAAAAAAATATATTTTTTTTGGCGTGTCAGAGGCCCTTTAAAGAGGGGCATCCGTGGCGTCCATCCAGACGTCGTGTTTTGCTTTCCGTCCACTTTCTTTTTTTGTGTAACGCAATTATATGTATGCTGAAATTACGCGTTCTACTCGTTGATTCACAGCGTCCTTCCGAATTTCCTCGATTTCTGGTACCGACTTCCGCCGCTTGGCATCGGGCGCTCGCGCGTGCGCAGAACGCTTCTCGGAAAAGGTCCATTGACATTCCATGCTTTATTTGCAGGTTTTAAGTCGTTCTTTTGCCGTACAGACCCTGAAATATACCAGTGTGTCAAGAAATGCTCAGAACAAACGCATCAGCGGCTTCCGAGATGTTTATCACCACCCGTGTGCGGGTGAAAAATTGAACATTTGTCGACAAAACTCTCCCAGCAGAAACCTCTGACTGCCCAATAAGCATCAGAGAAAGCAAAACATAGTGACTTTACCCGAGGCTTGGGCAACATCATGTTTAACATTTACCTACGTCAGCTAGCTTGCCCCGTCGTATCTTGTTCGAGAAAGCTCTCGCTCTCGACGCACCAAGGCTAATATCTGATCCATTTGTAATGACGATCGAAATCAAAAGTCCCACGAAACGTTTTGCTGGGTATTCCAGCAGACGAGTTAAGCCGTACCCTTTCAGTGATTCACGCATAATACCATGCTCAAACGGATCAAGCTTCTGCTCGGACAGCATCATCAGTTTTCTTCAGTGTAAACGGTTATAATTGAGATCGCAACCAGCTGCTTTGTAGACAGCTGGGTGCGGAAATTTACGCCGTCTGTAACTATCTCTACGGCAGCCGAGTTGCTTGAAGTCATCGCAACTATAAACTACAGGTTGCAGCGTTCAACGTTTGTAGATAAACGTTGGTATACTGACTGCACTCTCGCATCCCCACCCATCACTCCGGACAGAAAGGCGCTAGTTTCGGCTTGAGGTCAGTACCTTTTCTTAAACATAGATGGCGGCAGCATCAGTCTTCTGCACTCGGTGCATTTGGCGAGTTCGTTTGAGTTCAGTTTTCCGTGCAACACTCCGCGAGTGCGATGCATTCTGGGAGAGAACTCGAACGGTGCCAGTGCGTGTGAAACGAACTCGCTATCAGTTACCGCAATTCTTTCCCTATCCATTCGTCCATCTATGTCCGGAAAACCCAGTGCCCCCTTCAAATCCGTAGTCATCCCCGCCAAGAGGGTGGACGAAGCCCCGTGCGGCGCTCATTTTATGGGCTATATGTGTTCAAAGGAGCAGTATCACATCGAACATACCAATATCTTGTTAAAAAAGTCTCGAAAAGGAATTTTAAAACGAATTAAACGATTAGCAAAGAGCACCTGGTGGATGTCGCTAACGCCTCGCTTGTAATGCCCGTCTAGGAACCTTGACAGCTAGTGACGGTGAGTGTCTCGCCTCCGGCCACGACGAGAGAAGAGGGGAAGGAGGAACTCCCCTCTTCCCGAGAATGCCTTTTGTGTGTCGCAGAAGTCGCTATTGTCCCCCTACAAGATTATAGAAGATTAACCCGTCACTCAAAATTCGTACAAAAGCAGCTGCTTCGGTGGCTGGAACGACTAGGCCATCCTCTCGACGTGAGCCTCGCCGTAGCTTTGCTCATCCCGAGACGACCTACGTCACGATTGCGTTGGATGTCACGTGGTCTCCGCTGGGCCTTCTCCGAGCGCTTGCCAAAGTGGGCCGTTTATAACGAAAAATACAGCCATCAGGCTTAAAATACAAACGTGCGATTGTCATTTACGGATATTGTGGATCACATTCAACCTATTTTTGAACCCGACGGGAATATTTCAAATTTCGTTGAAGTATCCCTTTAAAATTACATGTTCTATAGTTTCCCTTTCGCGGTTGCATACGTCGCACAGAGTGTCTACTTCCTGGAATTTAGCCCTGTACGTTTTCGTTCTTAGCACCCCCGTTCTAGCTTCAAACAGCAAAGAGCTCCCCACTGAATTATCATACAGGTGTTCCTTCTTATTTCCCCTGCATTCTCTCTTCCCACAACTATGCCACAACTCGGAGTGCGGATTGGTTGATTGTAGTGATGAAACGAATCTTTATCCGAATCAAGATTCGGAGCCGAATCTGAAGATTCGAAAAGATTCGGAAAAGTAGCCGATACTCAACTTGCGAGACGAGTCGGCACGTTCAGTTTCACTTCCATGGTAAACTTTCAAGCATTTCCAGGCAATCTCTATATTAAAGGGGCTTTGCAACAATTTTTTTACTATGCGCAAATACCGCTTAGAACGGATCCCTGACGTTAAAGGGATACTGAACCAAAGAATTTAGTGTACATAATAAGTAGCGCACGTTCTTTCCACGAGCCAGCAGCCGCCGGTGTGCGCGACCACACGCAACGAAAATGACGTCAAAGATCTCCATTCGCGGTTAAGATGACAGTGAAATGTATGGGCTTCGGGTCAGAGGAGAATAAAGACAAGTTTTTTATCTACACAGTGGTGTCTGGTGTAAAAGGTAAGCGATTAATTGGTCTAACAAGCACGTAGCTTTCACTTGTAGAGATGAAAAGCCTTTATTTATTCTCCTTTGGCCCGAAGCCCATGCATTTCACTGTCCTCTTGCTCGCGCACACCGGCGGCTGCTGGCTCGTGGAAAGAACGTGCGCCACTTATTATGGACATTAAATTCTTTGGTTCAGTATCCCTTTAATGACCTATGAAACACGCGTTCGTTTTTCACCCCTCGCAATAGAAGTCCCAGACAAAAATTAAAGAAAAACGAGCAGCGTTCACGCCCTCAACTCGCAGCCAGAACAAGCGGCCACGTGATCTGGAGCCGATTATATGCCGCCAATGTTGTTCATAGCCACGCGCTGGGGTTGGAAAAGCACAGGACACGCGCTGAGTTACAGACATTGTTATGGCTCGGCTATTGTTGTCGTTGCAGCGATTGGACACGGGCCACTACCCGAATGCTTCTCGAGCTATCAATTATCACGAGCCCAAATCGAGTGCCCACGCAATGGTCGGGTCCAATCTATGAACCGCATTCAAATATCGTCATATGGGTGTACTGCGATCCCCACGTTACGTCATCGAATTTTGCAAAGGAGAGATTGAATGAAAATGATCGCTTTTGTCCTTGAAATTACACCGCAACAAAGGAGCTTCTTGGCCAGTGGCATTGCATGCGAGTATCCTTGAGTCCCACTAGTGCCAGTAAGCTCGTGTAAAGTGAAAAACATTCCAACTGAATATCGTTGCACAGCTCCTAGTAAGAGGTATTTAAGGATGCAGAAATAGCAATCGCTTTCTTCAAAGAACTCTTGCTCGAAACGTCTTCCCGTTCGTTTCTTTCTCTGCACACCTGGCACGATTTGTAGCTGTAGCTGAAATCGTGCCAGCGGAGGTGTACTTTTACGAAATCTGTAGTCGTATTCCACAACGAAACAAACGTTTGCGTTGTCGAGACGGCTTGTTGGGGCAGCGGCCGCTGGCTGCTCGAAGTAGCAAAGTCAGCAAAGTGTTTCTGCCGATCCAAAACAAGACAAGCCAAATTTCGAGCGCTGTTATAGTGTCCACTAGGCGTGTCGCGAAGTTTTGTCGAACCGGATTTTTAGGTCGAACTTTCGGGGTTCGACTGGGTCGAACCGGTTCGACGAACCTTCGCAATTTTCACCAGATTCGACCGATTCGACTTTGTGGACAGAGTGGCCTGACCATGATACAAGCATGTCTAGGTTTGGAGCATTGTTTTTTTATGCAAAGGGTTATTTTATTTTATGAACAATTGCAATTAAAGGAAACCAATTCCAATCACTGAAAAAGTTAATAACTTAATTTTTCTGTACTGTATTAACTGAAATAACTAGTGAGCAGAACGTAAGGGCGCAAGTGAGCTGGTGTATATTAAACATTTTAGTGAAAAACCCGAGACCTTTCCTTCCTTCTTTTTTCAACCCTATATAAAGGGTGCTTTCCTCAATAAAGGTTTAGCTGTGTTTGAGACGTTCTCCTTCTCTTCCTTGTCGTCGTTTGTTTTACCTCAGTCTCGGGTTTTTCACTAAAATGTGAAATAACTAATCAGCGCTGCCCTTAGTTCATCCTTTAGCCATCAGCATCCAATCCGAAGCCAACTTGCCAGCCTGTCGCGCATGCGCACACGAGTCGAACCTCAATACAAGGTTCGTCGAACTTTCCACTAAAAGTTCGAAAAAGTTGAACCTCGTCGAACTCGAACCTCGGCCGGTTCGGGACACCCCTACTGTCCACCATGTGGACACCCGGCTTTCTTGAAGCCCGCATGGCGCCCCGTCAATATTTATCCTAACAATATTTATTTACTCGGCACTGGCGTGATTTGTAAGGTGTGTGAGCTTCGCCCTATGTATTGACGGAGAAGATACGTAACATCTAGACTCCCGGACAACTTAAGTCTAGAGGAAAAAGTAACCCGGCATGAATCACTGAAAATAGAAATGAAACCTAAACATATGACTAAACATTTGAAGCCTTACACGCTACGAAATGCTTGTTATTTCACGAAAGAGCCCGTACGCGCGCAAAATAAACCGTACTTCCTAAGCGTCAGATACTAAATCGTACAAATGTATATGAACTGCATATCTGTTTGACATAAGAAAATATGACAATTACATATCAAGTTCGGTATTTCAAACTCAAATCCGAAAGCAAAAGGCCCCAGAGGAATTCTCTAACGATCTGCATTCCCCCGTATTGTGAGGAACTAAGCGCTGGGGGGAGGGGGGGGGGTGCCCGCACTTGTGGATGCGGACTTCGAAGTAATTTTTTTTAAGCACACTACTCCAAATGTTATTAATGTTTATGGTTGGATATTGAGGTAACTGCTAACGATAAATAGAAAACCTTACATAGGCCAAAATTCTGCTCAGCAGAGCGCCTGTGCGAAGTCCCGTTCAAAACGCTCATAGCACGAGATTCGAGTCTTAATAGCGGCCATACAAACAATATATTGCAATTTTTGTTGGTAGTTTCTGATAGACCATTATATCAACTAACTGTGCATAAAAAAGGAAAGAAATAAAAAGTGGGATTTTTTAGAAAATCGACTCCAAACTTGCTAGTTTTTCGAAATTTTCGTTTTTCAGGCACATGTAGGGCATTATATACTTATCGCAAAATATTGAAATTATACTAAAAAAAAAAAACAGAGCTTAATTGGAGCTTTACGGTGATATAAATATCATAAAAATATGTTGATTAGGTCACACAGCACAGGTTGCTGAACTTCGTCAAATATCGTCGCAGAAAGGCGGTTTGACAAATAAAAAAAAAAATCATTAAGAATGTTATGACCTAGACGCTTAATTAGCATGAAAAAGCCTATGTCTAGAGTGTTCCCAAAAAGTTATACTGATGTAGCGCAAAAAGTAGGGAAAAGGGATGGAGTGAAACATGGCACCTCCGATAAGCTGGAAAAACGTCAGTTTCCACCTTGGCCGCTTCAACGGTCCATAACTTGAGAACAAAAAATCCGACAAAATTGCCGTTTGCGTCTTCTTTTATTATAGGAATTGCCCCAAAACATATATTTTTTTCGTCAAAATTAAAAATTCGACCCTAATTCCGTGCCTGAGTTGAGATGAAATCACCAAGTTACTTTCTTTGCCGTAGTCCGCTCGGTTCTGAACCGTACAGGGGCCGTCATGGCCGAAACTGTCCCCACTGACCTGACACGAGCCTGCTTTGCCGGCTGTCTTACTCTGTGGTTGCAATTAGGGACGTCGTTGCGACGTAACTTAAAGGAGCTGTGCAACAATTTCAGGGCCTTGCTTAAATAATTGTGGAAGTTGATGCCTGACACTTCTGAAGTGAACTACAGAAAACAGATTTTGCCTGGATACCCTAGTTTTTATTAAAAACAATAAAAAAGATCCAGGTTTTTGCCACCTCTCAACTCGTACATCGTCTTCCGGGTCACGTGCGCAGTGACGTCGATGGGGTAGGCGCGAGGTTCTGGTAAAGTTCTCTCTCTATACTTCGTCTCACCTTAGTATGGACTAGTGTTAGCCGCGCGTGCTAAAAGCGCGAGCTAGTCGCTTAGAATGAAGCCGCGGCGGCTGCACGAGCGCTCGTGCAGCAAGTGCTCTAGTCAAGGCAGTCAAGGCTGGCCGCTCGCGCTAGCACAGCCTTCGCGGTTAGTCCATGCTAGGGTGAGACGAAGTATAGAGCCATCAGTGAGCAGCGAGAACTCATCCGCTCGCGACCGCGTGACCACGTGCTGGCGGGCGCAGCGCGAACAATATTTATTTATTTATTTATTTACAATACCCCCAAGGAAGTTGAGGCGTTAGAGAGGGGAGTGGGGATTACAATATAACTTAATCACTTCGCGAAATGCGGTGGAGTCCTCGATGGCTGCGATGTCACCGAGAAGGCCATTCCAGTCCACAATTGCAATATGGTGAAAGGAGGAAAGTCTCATCCGGGTCCGGCCATACCCATCCGGCCCTGTCCCCCTCCCCCTTTGGCTTCTGGCGGCTGTTCGCGGTAGCAGATAGAGCTGACGATTTTGTGGACCTAGGATAGATGGCGCCACTAAAACTCCGTATAATAAAAGTTTTGTCGATGATACCAGGTTTTTGACGCATTTATATTTATGTTGGAACGACAAGATTTATAGAAAAGTTACCTTTTATCGAGCAGGTATTCGCATAACCTGCTATTTTTCTACAAGACCCCCCATTGGCGTCATGCCGCGTGTTTCTCATGGCCGCCGCTCGCAGCTGCAGGTCGGGGAATATTCTAATTTTTGTCTCGCTATTACGCGGCGGAATCGCAACATTTCGATGAAAGGAGGTGTGTTTTCTGTCATTTGTGACAAGGTGAACAATGTCAAAAAGTAGAAGATGCCAATTCTTTCAACGTTATAATTGTTGCACAGCTCCTTTAGACGTTGAACCTCAAAGTTCGACTGGTTCGGTGAACCTTCGAACTTAATGCAAAACTCAGTCGAGTTTGACTGGCACATTATTTGAGAGTAGATGATACAGGAGGGGCCCAGAAATTGAAATATAATACCTTATTAGACAGACAGTCTTAACATACGCTTAAAGAAGCAAATGTGTTTGGCTGCAAGATAGAGGAAACAAACACTAAAAAACCCAACCATAATACCAACACTGACGAAACAAAGAAAAAAAAAGTCATGCTTTCCCATTTGAGATGAAAATTCTCTCGAATAAAAACAGCGTGAAAAAACAAAGTACGACTCAATGGCACCGGACAGGCTAAGCGCTGACTTACAACTGTTTTTACTATGAAGAAAATTTATTTGACTGGTCCTTCGTTGTTGTTGTTTTTCGCGCTGTTTTTATTCGAGACGCATCACCAATTTGCCCAATTCTGTACTGTTCTAGAGATAAGAGAGTTTCGTTTTGACCCTCCGTGTGAGAGTCTTCTGCCACTTCATCCTTGCTTAAAGTGGGGTTTCTTATATTTGACGGCCAGCGACGTGGTCAGAAGGAAAGAATTTACCTAGACAACCAGTTATATGGTACATTGATACCGAACACCCCCCACTACCGTAACGTCGGAGTTACCAGAGTCGTTACAGTTTTTCGGCGTCATCAGAGAAGGCGTTGGACTTCTCTGATGACGCCGTCTCATTTAGCACGTACGGCTTTGTTATCTAGGTGTTGATCGGGCTCCGTCTGCATTCCGTCCTCAGGGCCCTGGTTGACGCCTTCACTGTCGCTGTGCCTTCGACCATCGGCGAAGACCTGCTCAGGACGTCGGGGCTCAATACCCAAGAGTCTCGCACCAGGATCGTTTGCTATAGGTCACAGAGAACGCCGTGCAGAGCTACCCGACGGTGGCTGCGAGGCTGAGGCCTCCGAGCGGTGCTGTTGGGGCCCAGGGTGGCTCCAAGCTTGTGCTCAAAAAGGTTTTTTGCGGGTTGTCTGGCCTTCGATGCGAGTATCTGTACGCAGTCTGCAAAAAGTCCACACTCGATAAGGTGTTCAAACCGCTTTAGTGCGTGTTAATGAAACCGTTTTGTGTTGTTATCGTTAATTTAAAAAAAAAAAAAACGTTATCCCCATAGTTATTTTTCTCCCGCTATCGTGAAGTTGCTGTCATCAACCGGTTCACAAAGATTATCGGGGAATGAATTCAGCGAGTGATTGGCAAGAAGAAAACAAAAAGTGTCCTTCTTTTATTTTCGAGCCCTAAGAAAGCAAATCACCTTGTGTCTTGGCCAGAATGTTAATTGGAAGGACACTCAAAGTCACTGACAGTTCAAGAAACGCAGGGCGTGACTCGCTATATTCACTCCTCGTGACTCGTTCTTCGGAGATCTCAGAATCAGTTTATTTCGTCTATGTGTACAGACGACAGGGGCATGGGCAAAAAGCCAACACATGTTGGCTTGACTGGGCCCCACCCCCGTTTTCTTGGCAGAGGCGGATAAGCAAATTGTCAGAAATTGTAAACAAAATCAATAATTATATAGCGGGAAGACTAGTAAGAAAAAACAAAAACAAAAAACATGTAGACACTTGTATCTGGGAAATATAACACTGATATCATAAGGCACTATACAAAAATAAGTGAGCTACAGAAACATATTTTTGATGGCACGAGGTGTTAGTGTTTCTATGGTGAAGTTGTTGCTCTTAGATTGTTCAATAATGATGGGAGGTGGTGTCTCAACATCTGCGTTCCATAGTTTGTTCTGCTGTATGGTACCTTCCAGATATCCTCATTACGAGTAGAATAATATTTTATACTTCGTGCTAGACCAGCGATCTCTTGAAATAAAGGATTGTTCAGTTTAATGACCGCTGTGTATCTTAAAATCATTGTGTAGTCATACAGGTTGGTAACTGGAATGATATGCAGAGTCTTAAAAAGGGGCTGTGTATGAGAATCATATGGGGCATTGACGATACTCCGTATGGCTTTTTTCTGAGATACATGAAGATTGTTTATATTGGTTAATGTTGTGGTTCCCCAAACCAGATGACAATAATTTAGATGTGAAGAAAATAGAGAGTTGTATAAAAGGAGTTTAATTTTTACTGGGAGGTCGAAGCGAAACCTGTTAAGAATGCCGGATTCCTAATGCTGCAGAGACACTACGAGACGTTCGCCACCCGTCCCGCCCTGCTTTTCAGACTCTCTCAATGACTACCTGGAGCGCCAGTTCGGATCTGCTTCTTGCGCAGAAGTTGCGCTGACGTCAGAACGACGCCGAGCTCTGATTGGCTGATCAAAAAAAAAAAAAAAATAGCGGGTAGACCTCACGACATCTAGCATCGAGGTATACCCATTATCCTTCCAATCAAAGCCAATCAGAGCTCGGCGTTGTTCTGACGTCACCGCAACTCACGCGCAAGAAGCAGACGACTTGCTCTCCGCGTACTTTTCTTGTGTCCAACCACAATATGCGTAGTCAGTTTCGCTACGTATAGTTCAGTTAACAAAAAAGCTGCGCATGTTTTTTTACTAACTTAGCGCATTGCGATGGTCGCATAATAAATAAAACAAGAGGAAAGCGATAAGATTTGTTCACAACGAGTATGGTCGCTTTAATTCCCCTGCAGAATTGCCGAAAAGATCCAGCCTACTGACCATTGCTGATCGCGAAAATATAGGAAGACTCAAATTTTTGTATCTCCTTTTAAACGACGCCTTTAAATTAGAAAAGAACAAGTACATGGATTTTCCCAAGCCAGAACAACAAGACATAAACACTGCATTACATTAACCGAATACTCTTTCAATATAATACTTTCAGTTACTCTTTCTTTCCTTCAGCTGTAAGAGAATAGAACAGCCTTGATCTGCTATTTTTTAACTACACAAATGTGGATGCGTTCATTCAATCTCTTGAACAAGACCTTCTTAGTAAATTCATGAGTTAGTTCTTTCTGTTATGTTCTGTTTTGTTGTTTCAACAAGAAAGTAAATGACGATTTCTAAAAATTACTGTTTTTCGTGCGCCTCAAAGATTTTGTGTGTTGTTTTTATTTGTACCATACCTGCTATAATTCCCTAATGGGGATTGGCAGTATTTTGAAAATAAATAAAATAAATAAACGAATACATCATCTGAACAATTACCTTGACTCTTTTACGCGGCTGAATTCACAGCAGCTGGGACCAGTTCCAGGGAACGGTTGCTCACAACACGAGAAAAAAAGAAAAAGAAATTACGGTTTGTCACTGTAGAGTTTGT
Source organism: Ixodes persulcatus (assembly GCA_013358835.2). Classification (NCBI taxonomy): domain Eukaryota; kingdom Metazoa; phylum Arthropoda; class Arachnida; order Ixodida; family Ixodidae; genus Ixodes; species Ixodes persulcatus. Next base: position 1,453,575 of record JABSTQ010009345.1, read on the forward strand.
AACGAACTATACTAAGTAACTTTCTGTTTTCGACCCCGGCTTTATTACTTTTTGCGTTTCCTGTGCAGATGTGAACTTTTTAATTCTCAAGTGAAGAGTGCACCTAACGTAGAAGTTTATAATCATGGGATTATTAGCGCATTCTGGGCGCAATCATGACTGTCAACCCAAATATTTTTTTTATGCCTCATCGTTTTTCTTTAAATATTAGTGTATTCACTTTTATCTGATTTTAGTGTCTGAAACAAAGTACACGCCAGACTAAGTAAGAGAGATAAGAATCGTCGATGGCTAATTCAGTCTTTGAAACTGAATTATCAATCGGTGTCACAAGCACAAAGTTACGACGTTCGCAATCTTTCGAGTGTGTGCTATCATCGGGGAAACCCATAAAGTGTGCGAAATGTGCTGTGACCTTACACAATTAGTATAATTGTCCTTATTTAATATATGCTGCAGCCTTTGTCGTCGTTTAATTTTTTCACTGGTTTTCGCGGTACCACGTACAATGTATCGCTAATTGCGTGCTAACTAAAAACTGGATTTACACGAAGCACAACATAAGTATTTCTAAAATTTACTCCTAGACACATCTTGTTAACAGAAAGATGGAAGATACGGCTTTTTTTTTTTGTATATGCTGCATCTTTAATTCTAGGGTATACAGTAATCGTGACATTAAAATCCGGGCTACATTTGGGATTTGGAGCCCAGGGGGGCTCCAGTGCCTAAACCACAAGGTGTTTACGGATTTAGCCGTGGGTCTGCGCAATACAGCCCGTGTAATCAACCAGTTGTCATGTATACCTTCTAATGTCGTGACCTTGACATTTCTGAAATTGCATTTCGTTCATTTCTTACTCAAATATGTTACTGGGAATCAGGAATTTCTCTTGGGCTTTCGATTGGAAGGCGAGAGAGCAATTCAAAATAGGCGGCAGGGAAATGTCATTCCAATAATATAGATTAACTACCGCATTCATTAAGTTTATAATTACGCGTCTTAGGACTCAGCCGTCACTTCAAGCTGGCTTCTGCCATTTTTGGGGTCACTTTACCTTTACGTGGTTTTCTGGAAACAACATTGTGTTTTGTTACTTTAGTGGGTACGTGTTATTTATTTTTATCTTATTGCAAATCTGCTCAATTGTTATCATTTTTTAAAATAGCAATATAGACACTCTAGCTAGCATTCGTTGGAGATAATGTTGAGTTGGCAATTTCCTGTTTCTACATAAATTATTCCGTGTTTTTTTAGGCTTTACAAAACTGAACTTAGTAAGCCGTAAAAGCTACACTAATTGGGAAGTTTTACGATCAGGGGGAGATAATATAGGGGATAATAGTAACGAGAGGTCACCTAATTAACTAAACTATTTTGACTGACTTAATAATTAGTTAAAATGCGCATTTGGTTCCAATTAGAAACTTGCTGAGTGCAATCGAAAACCCCTAAACCAACGAATATTAGAAAGCCTCGAAGGACGTGAGAAGCACGAGGGACCGCTGAAGCGACCCCTCGTGCAGCAGGCGCAAAGCTAGCGGTGCGGCGCCCGAGCTGGTTCTAACAGCTAGCCATGTGCCCGTCGCACGAGTGGGTGGTTACTTTAGGGCACTACTGTGCTCCCTGCGCGCTCAAGTTCTTTCTATAAATCACCGATTTAGTGGTTTTAGATCACGCTCCTAAAGCTTCTATTTGAAACCATATACGGTATTTTTTTTTAATAATAAAAAAAAATGAATTAACAATTTTGTTTTTGTAATTATTTAACTTATTGGGCAGATTAGCCACCTATATTATCTCCCCTGGTTGTACAAACGCTTTGCCCTTGCGCCCAATTACAGCCGCCATTGCTGACCTTCTCTTGAGTTACCAGATGCCGAGCCAGTGAAGCGGGCGTTGTGGAGCTTCCACGGAGGTCAATGTTGGGTAGGAGGATATAGTAGAATCTGAAATTGCGATAGCCTGCCCCTTCTGTGGTCATGACGAAGTGAAGTAAACCTAATATGAGGTAACGAAAATTGATGGTCGGTTATAGCGTCGTCCATGCGCAGTTGCTGCAAAGCGTCTTTAAAGGGGCAGTGCAATGATTTTCAGACTTTGGCCAATTAACTGCGAAAATTAATCTGCGTCACCTATGAAACGAAAAACCGAAAACCGCATTTTCTTGCGAGCGCTACTTCTTATTTAAAAAAAAAAAAATGAAACAAATCGAAGGTCGAAGTGCCTCAACTCTCCACGCCGACTTTCGAGTGACGTACTCTGGGGGTTCACGTGGTTTTTCCTTGGGCCCTCTCTTCAGAGACCCCAGCCGCTTCCTCCGCGATTGTCGACTTTCGTCGAAGGTCGCGGCGTGCGATGGACACAAAGGCCGGTTCGCCATGGGGCTGACGGCGAGTGTAGCAGCGGAGGGGGACAGGGTTTGTTGACTTCCGCGTACTCCCAGAGACGCCGTCATTTTAGTTCCCGTAGCCACCACAGGTGGCTGCAGATCGGCAAATTATTCGGTTTTGCCTTGCGATTACGCAGCAGAATAGCAGTTTTTCGGGGAAAGGTGACGCGTTTTTGGTCACTTGGGCTTGTGTAAACAATATAAAAAATGCAAACTGGCAATTCTTTCAACATTAAAACCGTTGCACTGCCCCTTTAACTCCACGGCGCAGATCACGTTAGTGTAGCTTTCGAGGATTTTTGAAAACAAATCTTCAAACCTTAAAACAGCACCCTGTGTATTAGATAAATGCATCAGCTCAACATTTTAGACGCGGCTACTGACGGCGTAAGGAAGGAAAATGAAAGTCGTCGTCTGATCCCAATGAGGATCTCTCACAAGCTACCCCGGCATTAAAGATCTAGCTTGGAGACTGGTTATGTAAAGCCAAAGTCGATTATGTCACAATTCTCCCCCACTTGGCTGTTTTTAACTTCTCCCACGGATTCTAACATTTGCACAAGCACAAATAAAGTACGAATACCTTAAAGGGGCCCTCCAACAGTATTTGAGCGTCTACTTTTTTTTGCGGTTTCTCCACGTTAGTGGTCCCGGAAACCCAGTGGACAACGAAAGAGTTTAAAAATATTAGCGCTTCATATTTTAATTTGACAACTCGGAAACACCTCCTCCGACGGTGGCGCCGCGAGGTGCCGAATGCGCGCGCATAACGGCGCTCCCTTTCACTATACGTCACATTCACTGGGTTTCGTGATTGGCGAGAGCCGTCCCAGAAATTTTGAAGCGGAATAAAGTATATCACACGTTAACCGTCATTATTTCTCCAAAAAGTCGTTTTTATAGAGCTAATATAGTTGCAAATTAAAGTTCAAAAAGGGCGAAAACAACGCCTCGTCGCTCATGCGCGCCTCCCAGCGGCGGAGTACCTCCTACTCGCCGAGGTGGCTAGCTCCGATGGCGGAGTTGCGGGAGACGAGGCTTCCGCTGCTGTCGAAGCGGACTGAGGCAGAGACGCGTCGCGGCGCTTGCGTGGTGTGTCCTCGTACGGCGCGACGCCCAGCTCCGCGCTCCTTTTTAAGAATTTGGAGCTCAAAATCCGATAAGCCCGGTAAATTCATCGATGATGGCAACCCGATTCCAAAGCTACGATGGTTGCAGCGAGGCCTTATGGCCGACCGGGCCGACGGGCTATCAACCAAACTCGCGTCCAATTGGCCAACCGCTTTGCTCCAATCGCTAAACTGTTTCATTTTACGTCATGAAGCCCAATGTTTTGCTTATTTAAAGTTGTTTTCTGCAATATTTAATTTGCTAATAACTCACAAAATATTGCGAATTTCTGTAATATTTTTTTTCCTCGGTGTTCCTGCTTTCATGGAGCTCCGTTTCAGCGCGAACTTCAAACCAGTCAAAAAATTGTTGGTGGGCCCCTTTAATATATTTTGCACAAAATGAATTATAATTTATTGTTCAATAACTCAAGGCCGAATGATTTCCCCACGCCTCGTCGAACGTAGTTGCTAAGACGATCAATCCTTGGAAAGTGACTGTTATACGTATCAACTAGAAAATTATCGCGATAACGTGACTTTCAATTGCACGAAAGTCTCAACGCCGTAATTAATCAGCTGTTTAAATCTGCCCGACAACCACGCGAGGCCGTAGTTTCACTTACCTTGCGCGTCTACGAGTTAAGCCTCCGCACGAATAAAGCCACATTCAAAACCGATGGCCGCACACTTTTTATGAATAGCAAGAGTAACTATGTCTGCCGTGTATCAGACTCACTCGCAAAATCTTCGCGTCAAACGAGTCCCCGCCACGTCGAACGGTCAGTGGCCACTCCGATCGTGTGGCTGACGTTTATTCTGGACATCGCGGCAGAAGAGCAAGACACGTACAGCTTCTTCGCTAACTTCGGACAACCAAATCACTCTCCATCTGATTTTACACAACAAAAACTCGAAAATTATTGCGATTAGCATTGCAACATTGAAACGTGCGCAGACTGGCACGAGCGACGAGGTACCCTTCAAGATGGCGTCGGTGTCTAGTTGCCTTTCCGCGCGACAGATGGCGCTCTTTCATCTAAAGGGTCCATACTCCGCTTCGTGTCAAGTCCGACGATAGCCAACGATCCGATGGAGCCTAAATAGGCAGCGCCAAAAAAGGGCATCGTCACGGCTCTCTCAGAGCGTCTGCTTTCTCCGTCTATTGGCGAATTCACCTGGGCGTTTTGGAGCGCCCCGGGATCATTTGACCAGATCCGGAATGGAGCACACGATCCGAACGGGGTCGCGCCAGGCGAACGCAGCTCCCGGTGTTCGGAGAAATACCGTAGAGGCCAGCACCGTCGCGCATATGAAGAACACCCCTACAAACGCCGCAAAACGTGGCGCGGTCGGCGCGGTGGCGTTTTGTTCATTTTTGTTGCCTTTCTGTACTTTCTTCGGGAGCAACGGTCATTCTCTCGTCGGTTTCGGATGCGCCGGAGTTGTCGGAGTCGCCGGAGCTGTGCGATGGTGCCGATGGTGCGGTGACGGATCGGTGGTCGGCTGTGTCGGAACGCTTGTTTTCGTTTTGGTGAGGAGAGTCGCGGTGGCGCGTCTGGTCACAGACCAAGTGTAATTAATGCCTGGCTGGTACTGCTCCGCGAAATGGTGCGACAATTCAAATAAGACGCCAGATGTATCTCTGATGCTCTTCCCAACAGATGACAGGTATGGTTTCGGTTCGGATCCGAAGTTCTTTAGCTCGCTACTGCCAAGTCTGGTGAACGCAAGTTCTTATAGTATATATGTTATTAATATCCATTTAAGGTACGACAGATGGGCAACAGCAGGAGAAAAAAGAAAGCTCCCTTTTGGCCAACAGACAGTGTTGTCCTTGCATGAAACTTTTAATGATGTTGGGCGTTTTAATATTGCGTTTTTTAAGACTTATTTCCAAGGGTTTGGATTTATATGGACCACATGTCTAGTTTTTTTGTTTCTGTATTACTGTGTCGTGTGGTGTGTAATTAATTTTATGCTGTATAAATCAGTGTAATAATTTCTATATTGGTGTTCATTTGCTATTCTGGTATGTAAATAATTCAGTGCAATCATTTCTGTTTCCATGTTCACGAAAAAAAAAAATAAAAGAAATGAATGATCACGTGAAAAAAAAAAAAAACCTGCTTCTGTGTCTTTATGCACGAGAAAAATATATAAAAAGGGATACAAGAAAAAAAAAAGAAACGGTTTGGGGGGGGGGGGGGGCGGACGGGCAGAACCCACCAGGGCCGCCCGTTCGCCGTAGAACACTGGCCAGGTGGCGCAAGTGAACGCCCGATCCAAAGGAGCCAGCCGCTCTGGCATTCATGCGACTCCTCGCGCCCCTAGCGGCAGGCGTGGTGAGTTAACCCCTAGAAAACCCTCTCTTACCGTCCAACTTCTACCGTGGCGCACCCTCTCTTTTTTACTCCTCCCCTCTTTCTCCCCCTCTCTTCCTTTCTCCTCGAGCGCGTTTCAATCTTTCAATGGCCAAGGCTACGGCTGCGTGTAGCTGCGTGAGCCTGGTCGCGCCGCCTACGGATCCCCCGTTGAACATGACCACTGCTCCGTGTTCGGCGGATGCCTTCGCGTCATTCACCTGCCCGGGAATCCCCTTTCCGCGGCCGCCGCGGTCGTTTCGAAGACGTTTTCGCAATCGCGGCGCTACGTGTTCGACGCACGAGCGGCAGGAATGGCTCAGGAACTTCTAGCAAAGATTGCCGGAATGCCCGTAGCGCGGCAAAACCTTCTCTTCTCCTTCCTGGAAAACGAACCGGCTGCCGAGCCAACGGGTAAGCAAGCGGCCACTACGAATTCTTCTGAGGGGAGATGGGTGAGAGCCAGTGACAAACGCGCCAGGTGCGCATCCACAATTGGCCCTCTCTCCCTCCCCCCCCCCCCCCCCTTCACAACGCTCAAGAAGAAGAGATGGGTGAGATCAGGGGTGCTATGTTGATCAGGCGAGATTCCCCGCGAGAAAGGAAGTCACGTGTGTGCGCCGAGGGCTGGCCCGGCTGGCCCGGCTGGCTTCCGGTTGAATCCGCCGAAATCGTCGGAGCCACAGTGGTCGGAGCGAGTTTTCTCGGATCCAGATCGAGATCTGGAGCGGGAGCTAATCCAAAACGACCAGGGAAACTTGTCGGTCTCGATCCCGATCGCCCAGGGAAATAGGCTCGCTCCAGAAAAGTCGATCCCGGCGCGTTCCAAAACGATCAGTGGAATTCGCCATAAATCAATCACGCAGAGTGATTTTGGCGGTGCTTGATTGATTCCATCGGAAGCGTCGGCTGCGGTTAGAACAAGGGCCGACTTTTAGCGTCTCCTCGGGGGTGGCTTGTCGTCAAAGTTGCGTGTTTGGGGGCCCTTCCCGGTGAAAGAAGGTCGTGGCCGTACCGGTTGAAAGTTGCCATTCTTTTTGTAGATTTCATTTTGTATGCCGCTTGTGTCTCTCTTCAGAACGAACAATACAAAAGAGTCACGTCTGTTTTCACCAAGCTGCGGTCTTCCCGTTCCCACAATGTCAGAGAGGTGTTTTTGTTTTTGTATTTTTGCGCCGGTTTTCTCCGGTGCTGCTCTGGACATCAGGCCGATGTCAAGGTCGAGGTTAAGGGAAGTAATTGCTAATGTTGTCGGCTACTTCCACGTGGCAATCTTTTATTTTTATTTTTATTTTTTTAGAAAAGAGGTTTTATAAATACATTCACGTGTGCAACCTTTTTGCATACACACAAGAGATGTCACCCGAGGATATGTCTCGATTCCCATTTGTCCTGCTCCTGCTCCAGCTCTTGCTACTCGTGGGTAAGCGTTCCGTTGATTTTCGTGTTTATTCGTATCAGTCTAATTTTAATAATACTTACTATAACTTTTCAGTTCCAGTCGCAATTTTCTCGAAAAAAAAAAAAAGTATTTCATTACGACCGGTTCAGCGCAATAACTTGGATAACTTGGACGGCGGCGATACAGTGCGGAACAATACGGCGTCTCAAATAACAACACTCCTTTCGAGAGGAAAGAAGGAATGTCGCTGTTCCATCTTGCATCGCTGTTACTGGATTGGGAACTCCTTACGTTCTTGAGTAAAAAAAAAACAAAAAAAAACGGCTTTTCTTCTTTTTTTTTTTTGCAATTTTATTGGAATTTTTAGATATCTAGGCTTTTAATTATCGACTAGTTCAAACTCCGACTTCAAGGGATGGGTAAGTGTCCGAGAGGTAGTCGAAAACAAAGAACTGAAACAAATGTGTCCGTGCACCGACTCGACACAAACTTCGATGTGAATATTTTCACTCGCTCGTTTAATTTCATCGACGTAACGTCCAGCGCAATGTTTTATTAAAATACGTAAACGAAACGCTCATGTAACCACCACGCGTTCCAATCTTAAAATGTAACGGGAACGCGTTCCTTTCGAACCACTGGTACAATAATAACGGGAACTCGTTCCAAGATTGAAAGAAGGAAAGAGAAACGAGCTTTCGTTCCTGTTTTGGAGGAACGTGGGCAACACTGCACGGGCACCTCTCGTCCCGTGTTCACTTCATTTCGCCTTACGATAGGCTGCGACGAGCGTTGCGAGCCACGTTAGCCAACCCAGCGCTGAGGCATGCCACGTGACCTCACGCTCCGCGCGTCTACCCGCACAATCGGAAGGACACGTGACACGCTCCGAGCTATGGATTGGCTCCGGTGGCTCGTATCGTCCGTTGCGGACCATCGTAAAATTGCAGGGAGTGTAATCGCATTAGTTGAAGTTGAAGCGCCCTTTAGTTTTTTTCATTTAAACGCACAATCCATTCGAAATAAGCATGATGACCTAAGCATTCTTTTAGAAGGTTTCAAATTTCTTTTTGATGTAATTATGTTGACTGAAACGTGGGCTGACGCGAAAACTGATGTTCCGTCTTTAGAATTATACAAAACGTACTCCGTAAACCGCTCTTCACAGCGAGGAGGCGGTGTTTGTATGTATGTAAAAACTAATCTCAACTGCACCGAAATTAGCGACTTCACGACAGTGCAACGCGATTATGAAGTTTTAACGGTCAAACATTCAAAGTGTGTGTACTGCGTGATATATCGCCCTCCGAATGGTGATATTTCTTGTTTCCTAGAGTTCATTGCCGATTTTTTTGTGTTTATTGGCGAAAATAATCTCACTTTGTTCTTGGGTGGAGACTTAAATCTCGATATGCTCTCTTCATCACCGAGGCAGCTAGAGTTTTTCTCCTTATATCAGTCGTACGGATACTTTAACCCAATCTCTAAACCCACGCGAATAACTCCTTTGAAAGAAACATTACTTGATTTGTTTCTAACAAGTGCCGACGAATCTCACGTATCCGGAGGTGTCATTGGAACCACTATAAGTGACCACCTGCCAATTTATATGCTTGTCGACTCGAAGGTCGGGATACAGAAGGATGGAGATGACTGCCCAGTTTATTATCGAAATATCACTGCAGAAAATCTAGATGCATTTGAGGCTGAGATTTGCCGTACTGATTGGAGCACGGTGTGGTCCAGTGTTTCAGCGGACGAGGCATATGATTACTTTATTGGGATTTTTACAAAGATATATGAAAAGAGTTTCCCGTACAAAAAACAACTTGCCCACAGGAAGGCTCGGAAGGGTGACAAAGGAGAGAATCAAAATGATGAGTAAAAAAGACGCTCTCTACAACAAATTCATGAAATCCAGAAAACCAGGTGTGCTGGCGTTATTTAAAAAGCAGCGAAATACTGTGACAAGTGCTTTACGTAAGGCTAAGCGTACCTATTTTTATGCTGCGTTTGAAAATGAGCGACGAATATATATTATATGGAAGAAGCTTAACTCCTTTCTGCGGCGTGGCCCTTTCAAATCTACAGCCATGAAGCTTAACATCGGGGGGGAGACGAGAGGTGGTTTGGCTTTGGCTTAAATATTTAATGACTATTTCGTAAACATTGTAAAGAATGGTAACGATGCCGATGAATTTCCTTTTGTGAAAGGTGTCTCTGACACACTTTTTCTTGCCCTCACCGACGCGGAGGAAGTGGCATCAGTTTTTATGAACCTTGGAAATAGCAAAAGTACTGACATAGATGGTGTTCAAGTCAAACCTCTGAAACGTGTAATTAAATCAATTGCTCCTCTTAGTTTTAACACATATTTTTAATTTGGCACTTCAAAATGGTCATTTTCCCCAAAAAATGCAAGTTGCAAAGGTTACGGTTATTTTCAAGTCTGGGGATAAAAACCACCTGGGAAATTATAGACCTGTTTCTGTGCTTCCAGTGTTTTCAAAGGGGCTAGAGAAAATAATACATGCCAGATTATACACCTTCTGTGAAAAAACACTCTATCCTAACATCTTGCCAGTTTGGTTTTAGGAAGGGCATTCGACGGAACTCGCGCTATTAAAACAGAAGGAACTAATTTTAAACAACATCGAAAGAAAATTGATTACCTTGGGGGTCTTCATTGATTTTTCAAAGGCTTTCGACCGTCGAAATCATAAAACTCTGCTTCAAAAATTAAATGCATACGGGGTGCGGGGGGTAGCCTCAACGATGATCGAGAGTTTTTTAAAATATCAGCATCAGTGTGTCCTGATCGATAGTCAGCGCTCTAGCTTAAAGAAACTGACGTCAGGGGTGCCACAGGGGAGCATCCTTGGACCCCTTCTGTTTAACTTATACATCAATGATATAGTAAATATAGACGACAGTGCAGATTTTATAAATTACGCAGACGACACCAGTTTATTCTTTTCGGGGAAAGTTGTCCACCAGGTTTTATGTGCGGCAAATAGCGTTTTGCCGAAGATAAGTGACTGGACAATCTCAAACTCTTTAGTAATTAATACAGATAAGACGAAAGCAATACTTTTTCGATCCAAAAATACCGTGTTTTCATCTACTCAAGGGCTCTTTTTCCAGGGACGAAATATTGACTTTGTACAAAATGTGAAGGTTCTTGGTGTGATATTTAATGAGTACATGAGCTGGGACGCCGAAGTACAATGCATAGCTGGCAGACTTTCAAAAGTTGTGGGCATTATTTATAAATCCCGTCATATATTACCCCTTTCGGTCTTAATTCTTCTTTATAACTCCCTCTTTTACTCTCGCTATAATTACTGCTTCCTTGTTTGGGTTACAAATATGCATCACTCGCATGTTCTCCAGAAGAGAATAATTCGAATTATGTGCAATGCGGAGTTCACCGCTCACACATTACAATTTTTCAGAAACCTTCACATTGTTCAAATTACAGAGCATTATAATTATAAACTTCTTCTAACATATCAAACGTCTGTAAGGCAAAATCAACTTGTTTTTCTATCAATCGCCAACATGAAGCGGAGAGTGCCTGCATATGCAGGCCGTTGTGTTGACGCATGGCCAACGCCTCGCTCGAGAACAGGCTATGGCCTCCAGATGTTGCAGTACTCGTTGCCTAATGTTATAAATAGTACACATAGACTGGGCACGGATTTGATGGGCTTGAGCAGAAAGGATATTCGTTCATTGTTTGTCTAGTGTTATCTGTGCCTATTCTGGATGGGACCTCCGACCTGCAAAAAATGTTCGTAATGTACGTCAGATTGTTTTCTTTGTTTTTCGTTTAATGTTGCGTGTTTTGATCCGATGTAAACCTTGTTCTACGGGTCACTAGTATGGAAAATAGTTTCTCTCGTTGCTGATGGGGAGCAGAAACTCTGTCAAGCGACAACAGTCTGCTTTCTTTTCTTCCCCCCCCCCCCTTTCCCCTGGAGAGAAAACAATAAAGTTGAAGTTGAAGTTGAATCCGTTCATAATAATAATACAAATAACATAATATTGTTCATTTTATGTGCCCCAAAACATCCACGCGGGTGTTCACATTGGCGCACAATAAACGATTAAAAAAAAAACGCAACACACGCACGACATAAAGTATAGAAATTAACGTGGCTACAAAGAGTGGCCACACTTCACACAAAATGTACTACAGTTTCAACTTTCGACTAGACTCTCCAATCCCGGCGAAAAAGTCAGGGATCCGTGAAAATGTCCAAGATAGAGGATGGGATTCTATTAAATGAAATTTGCAGTACGGGAGAGTGGTAAGAGTTTAGACGTGGATTGAACGTAAAAGACAGTAAAATTTCTGGTAACGCGACAAGGAACATGAAAATCAACAGAACTCAGAAGTAGGTTAGCATAAATCCAACCATTTAACCATCCATGCAAAAAAAAAAAAAAGATCAAATCACGTTAATTTTTTTTTACGAGGCTTTAAGTAAAGCTCTATTAAGAAATTCATAATCACAATAAAAGCGACACTGAAAGTGTCTGTCGTATACAATGCGTATCCTTCTTTATTCTTTTTTGCACCGGTTCAATGCTTAGAGACTGCACGATCGGGGAAAAATGATATACGAACAGAGGAGCGCGTGGCTCGCGGTTCAGGCTGCGCCACATGGAAGTGAGCCTAGGGGCGAGGGTGTGTGGCCTACTCCGATGTGTAAACGCCCTTCGCTCGGCGCTTCTCAAGCTTCGGCATTTCGCCCCTTAGTGCGCTGGAAGCTATTACCGCTTTTATTACCGCTATCGTTGCTCGCTCGACGCGTGCGGCGCGAGGAACCTCACCGCTAGCAGCTTGCGCGCGCGCCCAGCCAGCGCGCGCTCTAGCTGCTACTAGCAGCGAGCTTCCTCGCGCCGCACGCGTCGAGCGGACCTAGAATCGCAATGCCGAAGCTTGGGAAGGATCTTGGCCATGCCGTGAGAGGAGGAGCGCCCGTGCACAGCTTTATTCAGCGCTCAAAATGGGAGAGGGAACGCGTGCCTGTACCTTCCACTCCATTGCCAAGAAAAGTTGTCGGCGAGTATAGACCTTTCCAAGAAAGAGCGTATGGCCGGTGCCATTTCCAGTGTTCGTGCGTATGGCGCGTGCTTTGCTCGTTTTCCGGAGCGACGCACACGCGCGTGCTGAGCTGTGGAGATCGCACGCTGAGCTGTGGATTTGTAAACATTTACAAAATCACAGTCCAGCGTGCGACCTTCACAGCGCAGCACGTGCGTGTTCGTCGCTTCGGAAAGCAAGCAAAGCACGCGCCATACGCACGAACGCTCAAAATGGCACCGGCCACAAGCTCGTTTTTGGAAAGGTCTATAGACATTTCCAATGTTTACAAAATCACAGTCCAGCGTGCGATCTTCACAGCCCAGCACGTGCGTGTTCGTCGCTTCGGAAAGCGAGCAAAGCACGCGTCATACGCACGAACGCTCAAAATGGCACCGGCCACAAGCTCGTGTTTGGAAAGGTCTATAGTCAGCACAGGAAATAACGCCTACACCTTGCCGATGCCACGCTGACTTCGAAGTTCGAGCTATATTAGAGATACAGCTTACGATATGGCACCGCATCAGTGCTGAATCACGTCCATGTCAGCACTGCACCAGCGCTGTTCCTTGAGTTAATTTAGCGCTGCGACGTATGCGTCCACTTGACTTTAAAGAGGAGCCCCGGCGGTTTTTTGAGCTACTCAAACTAAACCCATTTTTGGAATTCTCAAAGTTCACCCTTCTCGGCATGGGTATGCCAAAAACCAACCTTCCTATCTTCCCGCGCTAGTTTGCTCAGCGTTAATTTTACACCATGAAACCAGCTGTAACCTGTCGGCAGCAACATGCACTGCCCCAAGTAAAATACTACATTTGACGTAAGGTTTTTATTCTTACCGGTAGAGCCTCTCCTCCTCTCATACACAATTTAAAACTTAAATAACTCTGCGCGAAAAAACAAAAACAAATACTGTTATTTACAATTTGGGTTACAATTTCAGATATGCATATTATGCGTTGAACCAATTTTGAGACAAATAAATCACTATCAAAGAAATTTCCCCGGAGCTTGCCTTTAAGGTTACGGTCCCACGGCGGGCATCGTCATAGTGCAAAAATTCGACTTTTCTTTGATATCGATTTATTTGTCTCGAACTTGGTTCAACACATTAATATGCATATCTGAAATTGTAACCCAAATTTTAAATAACAGTATTTGTTGTTTTTGTTGTTTTGCGCAGAGTTATTTCAGTTTTAAATTGCGTTTGAGAGGATTTAACATGGGGCAGCGCATGTTGCTGCCGACAGGTTACAGGAGGTTTGATGATGTGAATGGTGTGAAGAAACTATTTCCTCGGAGCTTGCCTTGAAGGTTACGGTCCCACGGCGGGCATCGTCAGAGTGCAAAAATTCAACTAAGTTTCTTTGAGAAAGAAAAGGTATGAACATGATCATCTGCATCTGACCTCGGGTGTTCGATGAACATCAAGGAACGAGGTTTCACAAATAAATTATTAAACGAGATCAGCATGCCACTTTCAAATTTCCCTTTCGTCCCATGCAGGAGCTGAAATGGGCACGGGTGACCTGCGACTGATCAAAGTGGATGTCCCCCCGAACGCCCTTTTGGGAGGCAGCGCGAGGTTGCGGTGCCGCTTCAAACTCGGGAACACCGCACTCTACTCCGTCAAGTGGTACAAAGAAGATCAAGAGTTCTTTCGCTACGTCCCGGGCGATCACCCGCCCAAGAACGTTTTTCCACTGAAAGACGTTACAGTAAACGTAGGTACCTCCACAATTAGGAGTTTTAGAACAACGTACGCAATTTTAGCGCGCGGTAGCGCTAAATTTAGCGCTTGCATTAACGCACGCCACGCGAGAGAGTTTTAGAATAGCGTTCCTCCGCCGCGACGCAAAAGCCCAAGCATCTCGCGCTTGCAGCGCCACCAAGATACAGTCACGATTTTTAGTTTACATACAAAACGCTGTGGCTTGAGAAAAAAACAAGATTTTGGTCCAGAGTAACATTTCAGATTTGTTTAAATATGAGAATGCGACGCGAGCGGTCGACCGGTCGTGTCCGCTTGCGTCGCCTCGGCAAGAGGGGTCTCGTGTACTGACCTTCGCCGAGAAATGTTCGCGCGCAGGAAGCATCAAGTTGCCGGTGATCGTTGCCCACCTTACTGGGTTTTCCAAACCGAGTGCAATGTCGCCCCGCATTGAAAATTGCCGTTGCGAGGATGTCGCCGACGTCGCCCTCACGACGCCGCCCAAGATGCCGCAGTCATGGTCCTGGGAGCCGCCATTTTTTAACTGTGCTAGTTTTGGCTTTAGCCAACTTCTCATCACGCATCCTCTTTGGAAGAGCGCAAAAACACCTTGCGTGCGCACGCAATTGCTAAAAAATTGCGTACGCTAAAATAGCACACGCAAAGCGCAAAACGTGGTTAGCGTTCTGCGCATGCCCAGTGGCAACGACGCTATTTTTTGAGTACGCAAAGCTTTAGCGTCCGCTATTCTAAAACTCCCTAATATCTTCGCTCATAAATCATGACTGAGTGGCCGCGTGTCAGGACCACGTATGATTGACCTGCGTTTTGGAACTGTTATGGGCTTGCGTCATTTAGATTACATAATTTAACACTGCGCGAATGTCAATGCGTATGCGGGAAATAGCTGTATAACATAAGTCATCAGGCTCGATCTAAAATGAACCTTAAAGGGGCTATGCAACAATTTTTTTACTTTGCGCAAATACCGCTTAGAACGGATCCCTGACGTTAATGACCTATGAAACACGCCTTCGTTTTTCACCCGACGCATTAGAAGTCCCAGAAAAAAATTAAAAAAACAACGAGCAGCGTTCACGCCCTCAACTCGCAGCCAGAACAAGCGGCCACGTGATCTGGAGCCGATTATATGCCGCCAATGTTGATCATAGCCACGCGCTGGGGTTGGCAAAGCACAGGACACGCGCTGAGTTCCAGACATTGTTATGGCTCGGCTATTGGCGTCGTTGCAGCGATTGGACACGGGCCACTACTCGAATGCTTCTCGAGCTATCAATTATCACGAGCCTAAATCGAGTGCCCACGCAATGCTCGGGTCCAATCTATGAACCGCATTCAAATATCGTCATACGGGTGTACTGCGATCCCCGCGTTACGTCATCGAATTTTGCAAGGGAGAGATTGAATGAAAATGATCGCTTTCGTCCTTGAAATTACACCGCAACAAAGGAGTTTCTTGGCCAGTGGCATTGCATGCGAGTATCCTTGAGTCCCACTAGTGCCAGTAAGCTCGTGTAAAGTGAAAAACATTCCAATTGAATATCGTTGCACAGCTCCTTTAAAAATCGTCGCCTGCACGCGTAGCAATCTAAACTTTTCGTCAAAGATGTATTTCACAGGTCGGTTTTTTTTTTTTCCTTGTAAAATTACAAAGCGTAGCTCTTTTTCTGTAAAAAATAGGGCCAAGAAACTTGCCAGGGTCTACGGCGGGCGGCGACGCAGACGACCAAGTCCAGTAGTGGGGTGTGTTTGGCGTTCGTGTTGATAGATGGCATCGGGAGCAGCGTCCGAAGGCGCAGCCGAGCAGCGAAAGAAAGCAGATGACACGCAGACGAAATCCGTTGGCAGCAAAAGCGCCGTCGTTATGCAGACGCGTTTCTTTACTTTAAGATTTGCTTTTATTGTCCGCATTTATTTTTTAACCAAAGGTACATTTAAAAAATAATAGGTTCATTTTAATAAACTACGGTGGTCGCGAGCCGTCGCGATTAGTCGCGATAAGGAGGTAGCGCCATCTATCAATACGAACGCCAAGCACTCCCCGCTACTGGACTTGGTCGTTTGCGTCGCCGCCCGCCGTAGACCTTGGCATGTTTCTTGGCCCTATTTTTTACAGAAAGAGAGCTACGCTTTGTAATTTTACAAGAAAAAACCGACCTGTGAAATACACCTTAGACGAAAAGTTTAGACTGCTACGTGCAGGCGTCGATTTTTATAGTCCATTTTAGATCGAGCCTGGTGACTTGGGTTACCCTATAGATGTAAGGTGCCTGAAAAGGATCTTAGCGCTCTTTCCTTATCGTAAATTAGAAACCAACACGCTCAACCATCTACGCAAAATTCGGCGTCTGCAAATATAAAGCTCGAACTTTCATCAAACGTACATTTAAGTAACGCACTTTTCCTGGTGACATTTCAAGGCTCTCTTCGTGCAAAAAATAAGACAAATTTGGCAGTGTAGTTTGTTGGTCCCATTTTTTTTACCTCATGGGAGCTACGCTCTGAAATTTTACCAACTAAGAGGCGCTACTTAACTGCGCGTTCGGTGAAAGTGTGACTTTCTCCGTGCAGGCGCCGATTTTTCCGACATGTTTTACAACGCTAAGACATGGCCACAAAACGCAACAGAAAAATTCACGCAAAGAAGCGGGTTTGTGTAGACACCTGCACCTTGTAATGTCGTTTCATTCAATTGTTGTTTTCAAACACTTTCAGCAAAAGAATATCGTTTGTTTTAATTGATCCTACAGGCGACGTACGGAATGTACCCTTCTACTTCCCCCATACAACCACCAAAGGTTAAAATATTTGCAAGTCGATTCCAGAAATTCACACTTCTGCAGGGCACAATGGAAACTACACTCTAGTAAATCCGCGGAGCGAACCAGAAAGGAGGGGAGACGATGCTTTTGCAGCAGCATATTGACCTATCGATAAAACCGTCATAAGCGAAGTTGCATTTTTTGAGAAGCGTAGCCGACGTTCACGTTCAATATCGGTCTTACTTGCACAAGTTTTCTCGTGCCTCGTCAACCACTGTCGACGCTGACCTTCAACTTCGGCTTTCTTTGTATTATTTAAAAGCGCAGATTCGTCGGTTCCGATTTTATAGCATTTTCTTTTGCTTTACCGCAAAGCAAATGCACTCAAAATGAGAAGAATGAAAGCGTGAAAGACGTTTGATCAAAAATCGCCGAGCGGGGTAACCATACCGACCACCGCTGACCCGACGTCGTGGCCGAATGCCGCGCCACCACGTTACATCGTCAGCGGCGGTTGCTATGGTTACGCCGATCAGCGGCGCGGTTTTTGCTCACGTCTGTTTCCAATGAAGCGTTATCAAATTTATATTGTGTTCGCACACAAATCGCGCGACTCTGCAGGTTACTGAAAGTGACGTATATGCGGTGCTCTTGGAAAAACTGACCTTGTCCAGCGGAGGAAGATACCGATGCCAGGTCTCCGGCGATGCTCCTTCCTACAAGCTCGTTGCCGGCGAAGGAAACCTCACAGTCATAGGTAAAGGCGCACTGCTTTCATCTATAGCCCCTTTTTATGGCAAACGCCACCAGGTGGTGCTTCAGTCTTTGACGTCCCAGAGAACTTCCAATTTATAAAAAGAATGAACAAAGGCCACGTAAACACCGCTGCTTGAAATGTAGATGAAACGTTTCACCACCAATGCTCCAGGTAAACGCCAAAAGAACGAAGGAGTGCGAGATCTGTTAAAATGCTTCGAGTGTTCTTGTAAGCCAACTTGCCTCTTCCAACATGTAATATTATAAAGCCGAATGCCCTCGTTAAATCTCCGACTTTGTTGTCCGTGCAGCATTTATGCTTTCTAGCACTGGTGACATAAGCAAGCTCAACTGGCTTGCAAAGACGGTGCGACCGGAAGTCGCTTGGGACGCAAACGGCAGCTCATGTTTGTAAACAACAAAAAGGTCTATAGTTGTTGGCAGCTTAACTAACGCAGGGCGCACTTTATTATCGCGCTTCTAGCTTCGAGATTCGCTCTGCGACGTGTTTATGCAGGAATCCCATTGTCGGCTAAGCGATAGCATATGGACTCGCCGCATCCTGCATTTCTGAAGCTCCCGGTGTCTAGAGCAGAAATTGCGCAAACAAGGATTGGACGGACGGCACGCCGGCACGTATAAACAAGCAAGCACAGAAATGTCACACACACACGACAAACATAAGCACGGATAGCTCTGTTTAGATCTAACCAGAGCTCGAAACTGAAATGTTTCGTGCTTCTGAAAGAGACACTGAACTCGCAGGGACGCTTTGTTTAACTGCCTATGTGGGTCACAAGATGCACCCCTCTCGCCCCCCCCCCCCCCCCCACACACACACACACACAAAAAGGATTCCTTAACGCTATATTTAACACGCGAGTCGAAGGCCCTTTCACACATTTTCGTTCGCTTAGGACCGAGTTGTGGCAATATTTTTCCACTCGAAAACGGTAGAGAGCCTGTGTTCCACAGACGTGTCCGCCTTTCTCCTTCCTTCTCGCCACGCGAAAACGCAGCGCAAGCGGACTTTCGGCCAATCTCCGCAGCAGTGACAATTAAATTGCGAACGCTCGACATGGTTTGAGGTGCACCCTCTCTTTAATCCAGGCTCTCTCTATAGAGCAAACCGGCACGCTGGTGCCACTTGTGAGGTGATACTATACTTAATTTCACTAAAGCGAAGACTTCGCGGTATTTTCGAGACTAACCGTACGTACTATCTATGAGAAACGGTCCTTTATAACATCGTCTTTCTCGCGCCAAAAAAAAAAAGAATGATGCTTGAAAAAAAAAAAAAAAAAGTAGGAAATATATGAAAATGCCAGTGTTTTACGGCTACTGGATAGTGCGCTCCAGTGCGTTATCTCGTCTAAAGCGCTGGATGAATTTCATTAACAAGTACCGCCAAGCTGGTGCATGCTGGGACGGAATTGAGTCGAAAATGGCGGAGCGTCGCAGCCAATCTAGTTTGGCACGGCGGCGCGGCGCCGGCATCTACAAAGGTATCTAATAAGGAGCCTTCACTGGCCGCCATATGTCTAGAGCGCATGCTCTGAACGAGCCCACATTAATAGGCTGCTAAGACCGGCAATCTTGAGGGTGCGAAATGCACGTTACAACAGAACTGTGGAAGCTCGCCATCAGCACGCGCTCAGCAGTCGGCCATATTTGAGGTCACTGTTTAGAGCGCATGCTCAGAACGAGCTCGCATTAATAGGCTGCCAAGACCGGCAATCTTGGTGGTGCGGAATGCACGTGGCGAAAGAACTGTGGAAGCTCGCGTTCAGCATGCGCTACGCAGCCGAGCACACAGCTATGGCCGCCAGTGAATACTCCCTATAGGAGCGTGCTCGCAAACGGCGGCGCGTCACCGGCAGACACAGCAGACAAATAGGAGCGTCCGCGTCTGGATGTGGGACGCGCCATGAGGCAAAAATGGCGTCGCGTCGCCGGCATTTAATAGCAGCGCCCGCGGCACGATCAAACTATGGCGATACTTGGGTAAGTCAATATATCCAGCGCTTTAATCTCGTCTAAAGTACCTCGATAAAGTTCACCCTTACAATTACCGCCAACCATTGTTGTGGAAACACGCAAGACACGTGCCACGAATGGGTTCTCCGCCGCCATTCGCTTCTGAGGGCCGCTCATTTCAGTGCTGAGCCGCCATTTGCTTCCAAGGGCGGCTTGAACGCGGGCCTCATGCACTGGAGCATTTCACGCTGCTTGCAAGACAAGCGCAAACCCATCGAGGGGCTTTAATCTCGTAGGACAAGATTATAGAAGGTTTAAAGGGGTGCGGAAATTAAATTTTGGGTCTCATCTTTTTGCGTCATCATGAAGCGGATTAAAGTACAGGACTTCACCAATACCGTAGGAGGACCCAAGAAAACGAATTTTAAACTGAATAGAACAAGAGCCAAAAAGGCACCTGGTGGATGTCTGTGAAGCTTCGATGAAATGTCGCGACGGCATCGGGTCAGTAACAACAGCGCCACAACGGAGAGCACGGTCACTCATAGAGATTACACTTAGGCGTGAACGCGGTACCGAGGCGCTTTGATGAAGAAAGTCACGGCAGAGTTGGCCAGCATTGGTTTCAGTTTCGGGTGGTCTTTCCGGCAACGCTTGTTTGGGTGGTTTGGGGATCGTGCCCGTGCGATGTAATGTGACGAAATGTCGCTTTAAACGGCCCGAATGCCCACCCCTGTCGATGACGGGAGAACTGCCTTGGTCATCCGCTACGCGTACTAGATCGCTACCAAGTCAACACAACTACCGTAGTTACTAAAAGGAGACGGCCCGCATGGCTCTTCAAAGCGGCGCAAATGAAAACAAGTGGCCGCGGCGTCTTTCGTGTCCTCTGAGAGGCGGGAAGGACCCGACGTCCTGGGAAATACGTTTGAACCAAGCGTGTCAGCAACAGCCACGTAAATACCTGTTCACACTGGGAGCGGAACCGCGCGGTTGAGCTGCGCCTTCGTAACCGCTTCAGGAGCAATATCGTACAACCCAGTATACGAACCGCTGGGTCAGTACACAATCGCAAATCAATGCTGGCGTGACACTCGGCAAAGGAAGATTGGACCGGCAGTGAGTACCTCCCAAGAAAAGTACTCTTAACTGTTGGCACACCGTCACATATGAATAAAGGGGATATACTAAAAAGAAAGCATATCTCCCCATATGTTGCGAAGGCAATTCATATGGCGTTTACGTAAGCTCTGTAACACACAAAAAGGAGATAGAATCGATGAGAATGCCACCTTTCGATGAAAGCGTTCGCCGCCGCTGTTAAAAAAAAAAAAAAAAAAAAGTTGACGACGAGGTGAAGAGCATGGCCTGTCTCACCCAGAGATAGAGGTCAGGGTTCAAACTATTCCCACGGGAACTGTCCAAAACGGTCGCATGGACATATTTCCATTCAGCAAGCCAGCCGCTCGTGGGCAGGTCGCCGGAAGGAGCAACGTTGCGTCGGAGTGCATGGCTAGCGTTCGCTTGGTCGGAGGGATCGTTGCTGTTGTAGCTTCTTCTGTATTCATTCGTGGTTCCAGCGTTTATTTCCCATGCGTTTAGTTGGTTGTGGTTCAGCTTTAAGTACCTCTTTCTTTTTGCTTGCTGCTTGAAGTCGGGACGTTCGCGGAGAGCCCGCACAATTACGTACCCGTTGGTCGTCGCGATGACGTAAGCGAGCCATGTTGTCGGTCATGTGAATTCGATCGTAAAAAAAGTGCGGAAGATAGCTTTGGAGGGGTCATAGGATTTAATTGTAACTTACGCAAAACTGACGATAATTTCACTTGGTGAATACGGATTTCTTCTTAGGTGTTGTCGTATGACGTAAGATCGTTTCGTGAAGAAGTTCTAGCCTGTTGCGGATGACGAGGACAAGGCAGACGGGTCGTACAAATACGTCTCTAGACCGACTTGCTTCTCGGCCATCATGGTCACAATAGTGATGTGGCAGCGTCTCCGTCCTGATTAATGCCATTTTACCCACCGCTCTCGTCGCGTTGGTCGGCCATCACAGACGAGGCAGCTCCTCCGGCTTGGCAATCCCTCTGTGATATGCTACAGCCCTCGGGCACTTGAACTAAGCGAGATTGCAACGCGTTGACGCCTCCAAGTGGTGAAGCTCATAACTACGTACGCTTGTCCCTGCGTCATCATGACACGACGACATCAAGGTTGCGCGGGATCTCCCGAGATGCATCGCGCTATTCAATGACTGATACTGAAGCGCTCGCCGAACTCCCGGCATTTAGAACGGAAAATAGAGCCATCCACTCAAGATACAAGCATGCGTTTATCATTCACACGTTCAGCTAATCCTAATCTACTGACTTCTTGATGTTTTTTTATAGTTTAAGTTTCGATTTTCTATCCAAGCGTGTGAACCGGACTTTAGTTCCAAACGATTTTGTTTTCTCGCACGCTGGTTGGAAAGTGTATCCAAATTCGAAATCAATATCAAAGTTAAGTCATTATAGATATCCTGGGGCAAAAATGGGGGGGAAGGGGGTTATAAAATACGCGGGAAACGATTTTCCGCTAAATTTAGCGCGGTAATTGATTTGGTGCAACTATACACCAATTCAGGTCGCGTCGAGTGACGTCACTCGCGTCGTTATATTACGTGTTAGCACGGCTCGAAACAATGAAGTCAATTTATAAAGAATGTGTTCTTTACTCTCGAAATGACTAGGGGGATCGGTGGGCGCAGCGTGATTCCAGTTTCGAACGTCGTCGAAAGCGCACGCGGAATCACAAGCTTCGTTGGAGCTGAGCAAGCGTCCCTGCCTGGACGCGGTGATAGGGCTTTGGATCTTCCTGCTGATTATCGGTTTATTCTGCCGACGTTACCGGCGAATGACTCTTCGAAATGCACGGCATTTGTGCACGCTGACATCGGAGTGTGGCCGTACCGCATTGAAGATTTCAGGGAAACTTTGCGGCAACTTGGCGTCCTGAGCGACGTGACCGGTATGGGGGTGTTCCAGATGGGGCACGTTTGGATTGTCCGCCTCAAGTCGACTGCTGCCAAGGAGAAACTGATGATGTCTGGCAAGTTCAAGGTGAAAGGAGGTTGGTGTGTGCCGATGGACCCTGATCGACGAGAGGTCCGACTCAAGTTTCACTGGGTGCCTTTCGACGTGCTCAATGACGCCCTGAAAAGGGCACTGGAGGAGCTCGGCGTGGTGAGAGAGATAACCCCAGAAAAATGGCACATCGACGGGTTTGACGGCGTCGAGTCGTCGACCCGGGTGGCACGGCTGTCACTGAAAGAAGGCATGACGCTGGAAAGCCTGCCTCACCAGCTTCGGTTCACCGGAGGCCTTGCACTTGTGGTTGTTTCAGGACTTGCACCATTGTGCCTTCAGTGCAAACGGTCTGGACACATTCGCCGTGATTGTAGGCCGCCTCGCTGTAGTGAGTGCCGTGGATATAGTCACGAACACCAAGACTGCGTTCGATCCTACGCTCGTGTCGCAGGAGGACGGCATGCCGAGGAAGACACGAACGAGCTTGTGATGGACGAACAAGAGGCGGAACACGCGACGGCGCACGCAACGCAAGCGTCTGTAGCGTTGGCGACTTCAAAGGCAACAGTAACCGCTAGCAAGGAATGCGAAGGGAAACCTGACGGAGAAAAGGAGCCTTTTGTGGTCACAGTGCCAGCCGAGACGCGGATCGCGAAGCTCCAGGACACCACGGGGGATTTCGGACACTCAGCAGGTTCGGATGCAGCTACAGTAGAGGCAGCAGCGGAGAAAACGGCTAGGTGCAAGGAAAAAAAAGTGGCGCCAGAGAACAGCCCCAGCGAGTAAATGCCCCTGGACGCGATCACTTCAAAGCGGCGACTAGAGAACATGGGTGCAAGCAGTGCTGCCGCCAGCGTGCAGGCACTGCGATGCCTGGAATATCAGTGGAAGGTCATCGGGAAAAAATGACGCTATACGACACGCAGCCGCTCGCCTTCGAGGGCTCGTGAAGTCCGGCTGTCACAGTAAGCTGGTTCCCCGCTACCTCCCTGATTGGCAAGTGTTTGATAGTTGGCGCAAGGTCATAAGCTCCTAATTTTTTTTAGGCCATGAAACAGCTCGAGGTCGCACTGCGTATAGCTACTCTGAACGTAAGAGGTCTGTCTGGAAGGCGAAGGCAGTGCCAGCTCAGAAGGTTGTTCTTGGAAAACGACCTCGACGTGATAGCGGTCCAGGAAACCAAAATTGAGAGCGAGGAGCAGACCGAGCAGATGGTGCGCCAATTTGAGTCGCGATACGATATATGTGTAAGCCATGCGGTAGGGAGGTCGGGAGGTGTGTGCATATTTTTGAGAAATTCTTTAGGTATTATTGTTGAAAATGTTGCTTCGCGTGAAGATGGGAGAGTCGTGTATTGTGATATTTGCTTTTCAGATCAAAAGTTTCGTATAATCTGTATCTACGCACCGACCGTAGAGACGGAACGATGTAATTTTTTGAAAGTATAGCGAAATATTTAAAGTGCGAACGACTGCTTGTGGTGGTGGGGGATTTTAACGGTACATGTGCTCCAGAAGACAGGACCCCTCATGGTAGCCGGAGGGATAGCAGTGGCGATGTCTGGAATGAACTGATAAATGAGCATTACTTGGAGGACGTGGTACATTGCGAAAAGGGCACGAAGGGCGTGCAGCTCACACATTTCCGAGGAAGCAGCCACGCACGGTTAGACAGAGCATACGTGTCAGTTGAGCTTGTTCCGCTGTGTGAACACTATTGGCGACGTGAGCGATCGAAAGCGTCGCTGTGGTCGGGCCACCACAATTGGCCGAATGCTGACTATGACGTCAGCAAAGGATGTCTCATCGACGAAAATAAGAAGAATGTAAGAACTTAAATTTTGACGGTGTTGGCAGTGTTGCTTTGAGAGCGCTATGATTTCAGGCTTCCACCATGCCCATTACAAACACCATCGAACTTGTTTTTCACAAGGTAATGACGTCACGAAAGGTAACCGAACGAGGGTGCCACCGAAACATCTCGCCGATTATAGACGTTTGCAAGCATGGCGTCCCGGCTGCTGCCCCATCCGTGCAAGCACGCGCAGCATGCACGTGAAGATAGCCTTGGCAGGCCTGGAATTCCACGTGCTTGCTCACACGAGGAAGAGCATGGCGGCCAAAAAAAAAAAATAGCAACCACTGCCTCGTGACTTTCGGGTTATGCTTCGTTTCACCTTATGTGCGAGCGAAGGCAAAGCTGGAAGCGCGAGCACGGAAGCTCCGTGCGTTCAGGCTTTGCTCGAGCGCGCAAGCTGGGGAGAAACGCAAAAAGCGCTGGTGTCGCGCTTCTAGCTTTGGCTTCGCTCGCAGATAAAGTGAAACAAAGTATAGACCTTTCCAAAAAAGAGCGTGTGGCCGGTGCCATTTTGAGTGTTCGTGCGTGTGGCGCGTGCTTTGCTCAATTTCCGAAGCGACGAACACGCACGTGCTGGGCTGTGAAGATCGCACGCTGGACTGTGATTTTGTAAACATTGGAAAGGTCTATACTTCGTCTCACCCTAGCATGGACTAACCGCGAAGGCTGTGCTAGCGCGAGCGGCCAGCCTTGACTACCTTGACTAGAGCACATGCTGCACGAGCGCTCGTGCAGCCGCCGGGGCTTCATTCAAAGCAACTAGCTCGCGCTTTTAGCACGCGCGGCTAACAATAGTCCATACTAAGGTGAGACGAAGTATATAGACCGACACGCTGTTTACAAACAAGCCCTCTTTGCCCACACCAGGTGTGGGCACTGCGCGTGCGCAGAAACCAAATTCGCGTGAAGTGAAGCGTCTGCGCATGAGCAGTGCCGTCGACAGCGCCACCGCAGCTGCGTGACGTCAGGGCTGCGTGCCGGTCTATAGGATCGAAAAAAAAGACCGACACCGATTAAAATTGGCACAACTGGAAAATGAACTACAAGCTCCTCGACGACGAGGTGTTTAACGAGAAGATAAATACAATGACTGAAAATTTAGGGAACATCTGCGGGACCGAGATGACCGGAGAATGGGAAGAATTTAAACGAGCAGTTAAAATGGACGCCATAGAAAGATTAACCACTTTTAAGTACGAGAAAGAAAAAGAGGAAAAGCAGCTGCGCTCAACTTTTAAGGAGCTTGTTCTAGAAGAGCGTAAATCCCCAGGGTTATTTATAGATGACATTAATAACATAAAAAGCCAGCTACAGCTCATAGATACTGAGCACTACAGAGGTGCACTAGTACGTGCCCGGGCAGAAAAGTTTCTCGCGGGTGAAGCACCAACAAAACGAGCGTTAGCCACAGAAAAGAGATACGCACGCGCCAACGAAATAACTGAAATCGATTATCAGGGTACCTCGACGCGTGACTCTAGCATAATTGAGCGAGCATTTCTCGAATTCTACGAAAACTGACTGAGTCACAAAGCCCCAAAAGAAGGTTTCACAGAAAATTTGTTGCCCCTTCTGCTAAAGATAGGTAGTGAAATAAAAGAATGGTTAGAACAGCCGATAGGTGTGCCCGAAGTAGAAAGAGCCATTGATGATTTGCAAAACGGAAAATCACCGGGCCCTGATGGTTTGGGTGCTGCCTTTTATAAAAAGTATAAAAAGATTTAGCTTATATTTTGTTACAAGTGTATCGCGAATGTTATGAAAACCAAGTTTTCCCGCCTTCGTTTTTATTTACCCACACAGTCCTTATCCCCAAAAGTGAAGACACTATTAAACTCCGTATTGTAACAAATTACCGGCCGATTACACTAGCCAATACGGACTATAAGATTCTAATGAAAATCCTCGCGAAAAGAATGCAATCGGAGATTGGAGATGTGGTGGGAGAACATCAAACGTGCGGTATCAAGGGACGTACGATTATGAGTAACATTCATGTTGCGCGTAGTGTGTTGCAACTATGTGATGCTGATTTCCGGAAAGTTGCTCCGTTGCAAGTCGATCTTGAAAAAGCTTTTGATCGTGTTTCCCGGGATGCTCTTTTTTGCATTCTAAACCATGTTGGTGCGGGTAAAATTATTTTTGATGGAGTAAAGATGGCCTATAGTAACTGCATGACTAGTCTCGTAATTAACAAACAAGTAACTGAACGCATTTCTGTGTTATCCTCTGTTCGGCAAGGGTGCCCACTTTCCCCGTTGTTGTTCGCTATATTTCTTGAGCCCAACTGCCTAAGTGTCAAAAAGAGCGAGAGCATACGTGTTTATTTTTTTTTTAAGATGCGCGTGATGTTAAAATATTAGTTCGCAGATGATGTTGCGATTTTTTTGTAGTGATAGAGAGAGCGTCTCAGCGGCTGTTCAACTCACGAGATCATACTGAGCCCAAACAGCCTGTGCTGTGAACTGGGCGAAATGCTTGGGGATCTGGCACGGCCACTGGGACGTGACTCCGCGTGTGTTTGAATCTATTCAGTGGTTCACAGAGCCCGGTGTATACTTGGGAGTGCCTTTGAACAATTACCGTGAAAGCAACGAGCTCTGGCGTAGCAAAACAGAGGAGATGAGTCTTAAAGCCGCGAAGTGGGGTGGCGAGGATTTTTCTATCTTCGCACGGACAACGATGCGTAATTTATTATTTGTTGCAAAGATTTGGTACCTGTTACAGGTTCTGCACTGCTCTCGTGTGCAATTGCAACGCATGCACCGTGTGATGGCCGTGTACTACATATGGAAGTCTACGTGGGAAAGAACTAGACGAGGTAACCTTTTTCGCCGCGTGAAGTTGGGTGGACTCAGTTTGTCGCATTTGTTCATACGACAGCTGGTTTCGCGGTTTTTCTTTTTGCGAGACCATGGCTGACCCGTTTCTGAGAACTGTCATCCAAGTACGGTTGTTCAGAGAGTTACCCGAGTTCATTGTTTCGACGTGTGACACATGTGAAGGCAAAGTAACGGGCTTCCTTAGAGAGGTTGTTTGTGCATACCAATTTCTTAGTGTGCGATTTTCCAGAGAGTACTTAAACTCTGCCACACGAAAGCGTCTGACGCGAGATCTTGTTGAGTGCCTGTTTCCCGTCCCTCTGTATCGCTTTGTTCTCCGGCAGTACTGACCGTAATGTGCTTTCCCGCGTGAAAAGAATGCTAGTTCCCGGATCTGTGAAAACCTTTTATTTTAAACTACATACCAAAACGCTGCCAGTAAAGACATGGTTAGCGAAAAAGGGCATGTTTGTACAGAGCGCGACACTGTTAGCGCGAACAAGCGATCGCCGGTTTTCCCAGTTTTTCTCTTTGAAACCAAGGGATGTCATCCAAGGTATTATTGCTACGGAAAGAGCTCATTTAGTTCTATAATGTAAGCGATAAAATTTCGTGCTCACTGATGCTATATAGAAGTAAAATGCGAAAATGCGCCGATGTCGTGTTCGCGCTAACAGTGTCGCGATGTGTACCATGGGGCGAGGATTGTTTTGTGTGCAAGAAACCGGAGACCGCGGAGCACGTGTTCCTGGACTGCTGGGATGCTCTCCCGTTCTGGGACGTGCTCCAACGCACTCTCAAAAAAAGACCTACCGCTCACGGGTCGTAGAATACGTTTCTTGTCTGTGGAGGGGACGCCTTTCCCATATGACCTCGTATTCTTACTGGGCCTGCGTGCTATTTGGAGATGTAGGATGGCAGTTCGTCATGCGGATCTAGATGCCCGTCCCGTACGGTATTATTAGGTTGAAAATGTAAACTTGATAGCAGCTGTGTACCAGAAAGTATGTCTAGAACTGGAGTGGTTGCCGGCCTTTTTGAAGCTGTCGATGATCAGAGAATTTTAACAATTCTCACCGCCTCTCAAAACCTTGCAGGCGGCGTTTTATTGTCGTCTTCACTAACGTCGTTAATATATTATTGTACATGTTCAAGTGAAATGTATCGTGCATTGTGAATTTTTGTTCATTGTCGAAATCTTGCAATAAAGAAAAAACAAAGATCGGTGGCTGAGTGGGCTAGCGCACACCAGCTTGGAGCACGTGGAGAAAAAGCTCGCGCTGCAGAACCCAGGGATCCTGGGTTCAATCCCCACCCCTGCCCGTTTCCATCTGGATGAGCAT
This sequence comes from Ixodes persulcatus, assembly GCA_013358835.2. Lineage (NCBI taxonomy): Eukaryota > Metazoa > Arthropoda > Arachnida > Ixodida > Ixodidae > Ixodes > Ixodes persulcatus. The sequence continues at coordinate 1,482,251 of JABSTQ010009345.1, forward strand.
CGTACCGGCGTGCGGTCGTGTATCACTACTGCGTGGTGCACGTTAAAGACCCCAGGCTAGCGGTTGTACCGCACTGGCTAAATTGCTCATCTACAGCTGAGACACCAGACGCCCATTGAGGCAGACTAACTTCCGGCTGTATGAACATTCACACAACAATCTGCTGCTGCTCGAAATGACTCTTCAACATCTCAACAAATTGAGGAACTGTATTTTACATACTGAGTTCCATATAATATTGAAATTTGGAAGTATGCCACTATTTTTAAGTTTCGTGCGTTTAATTTGTCCTCGAACGACTTTTTCAAATTGCGCCTCCTAATTTTAGAAAAGAATAGGGGGATAGGAATGTATTCTATTTCATTATTACATCTTGGGGCATTTTAAAGACTGATTTCTGTGAGTTCACTGTACCTTTAATTATTCAGGTAATCTTCCTCGCGGTTTCTCGCAGCTCTACCCAAAAGAAGTCCGAAGATAAGCGGCATTCAGAAGCATTATGAGGTCGGCGACGCCGTGGACATCAACTGCTACTCCCCCGAGTCCCAGCCTGTGGTCAGCTTCCGTTGGTTCCTCAACGAGGCTCCCGCGGAGCCGCCGATCTTCGAGATCAGTAACCTTGCGACCCTGCACGAGAACGGACTCGCATCCTCCGCCAGCAGACTTCGCTTCATTATCAGCGAGGATCAATTTCTCAACGGATCCGCGTCCATAAAATGCGTGGCTGAGGTTCCAGATGTGTACATGAAAGCCAATGAGACGATCATCCGCCGGAGGCCCGATAGCGTCGCCGCGAAAACGCCAACTGAGTCCACCGATGATGAGTGCCTTTTGAAGATGATTTCAGTCTTAAGGAAAGTATGGGCTTCTTATCAATGAAAGTTACTTCCCTCTGACGTTTGGAGCGCAGCGATCAGTGAGCTTCGGCATTGGCCAGCCGGCCTGGCGCTGATATAGGTTACCCTGAAATAAACCAAATCTTTCAAACCAGAAGAGGTAGTCATGCTCGTATCTGGGTTGAGAAGTGATCATGACATACCAAAATAGAAAGAATAAAGTATATATATTTTTTTAAACTATGAATGCATAACTGCATTATGATTGTTGTTGTTTTAGAGCGCAGCTCTTAGGCGCCCGTTTCGGGGTTCAGTGGTGTCGGCGTCGGCGTCGGCGTAACCGCGCGTTGCATTATGGGACGTTGCATTGCATTATGCTAAATCTAGCGGGTTAAGCTTCCCCCGCTAAATATAGCGGGGAAATTGACGTCACGTGACCTCAACACCAATTCAGTTTTCCCACTAAATTTAGCGGGGAAAATGACGCCACGACTTCGTGTCACGTCACCCATGAACAAATTCAGCGGCAGAAGTAGAGGAGGATGAAAAGAGGAGAAGGGGAAGATGAGGAGGAGGAGGGGAGGGTACGAGGAGGAGGAGGGCCATACCCTCCCCTCTGTACCAACATCGGTTGGCAGTGTCCTGACCACCGATGCTTTGTAGCAGGCTGGTACACCAAAACTGCCACAAAGCATCGGTGGTCAGGACACTGCTGTCTAGGGCGAAGATTATATCAAATACTTTACTAGGGGGAATATATTCCACTCCTCTCAAATACAATAGCCTCGGCGCGGACAGGTTTTCTGAAGTGGCGCCATTCATTGTTGTAGAAATGCTCGAGGCATGTGCCGCGCGCCACTTCTGGGAAATTCATGGCGTCTGAAATCTAGCTCAGTGCTGCGCTGTGCCACCATGATTTCTGGCTTGGCGAGAGCCATCTATCGTCGGGGAGGTCTCGGCTATCGGGTGGTAAATGATGATGATGATGATGGTTGTTCTACATACCAAATTTATTGTTGTGAGAATGCTCGAGACACGTGCCGCGCGCCACTTCTAGGAAGAACATGGCGTCTAAAATCTAGCTCAGTGCTGCGCCAAATACAGGGTGTCACAAAAGAAAATTTACACGGTCTTTTTTACCGCAAAAATAAACTAGGCATCGCCGAACGCTCATTCTCCGATCAAAGGTAGAGCTAGAGGTCACAACCAGATGCCAAAGTTTCAGCCCGATCCGAGAACTTAATCAAAAGTTATAAGTGATTTTCTGAAAATTTCAATGTCAAAATCGAGCCCATTTTTGCCGTTTTCCGTTTCTGGTGCCATAGAGCCCCATGTGTTCGAAAACTCCGTCGGTCGCCATTTTCCCATTGAAATTTTCAGAAAATCATTTATAACTTTTGATTAACTTATCGGATCGGGCTGAAACATTGGCTTCTGGTTGTGACCTCTAGCTCTATCTTTGGGCGGAGAATGAGCGTTCGGCGATGCCTAGTTTATTTTTGCGGTAAAAAAGACCGTGTAAATTTTCTTTTGTGACACCCTGTACATTGCTGCGCTGTGCCGCCATGATCTTCCCAAGGGTCGCACGCTGCACGTGCCTCGTGCATCGACACACCTTGCGCTACTTTTGAAACATGGAGGGGCTTTAGGTGGAATCGGAGACGACACCGCCGCGGCCGCCGCGAACATCCAGGTCACGGTGTAAGATACACTCTTTAGGTGCATGAGGACACGGCGGGGCTGAACGCGCGGCGCGAGGAATCAGATAGTGTTCGTTCGACGGGCATCCGAAAGGCTGCATTATTCCGCGGCCACCGTGCCCGCGGCTGACAGTGTCGCCTGCGGCCAAACGGCGAAACTGTGTGAGAGCGAAAAAAATTATCTCGTTGCCATGACACCCCGGTACACCGTGGTCTTTCTGCACGAGCGACAACCTCGCTGGAGCTCTGCGCGTGTGGAGCATGAGGCGGCACGAGCCGTCTTTGTCGTGCCCACGGGTCGACGAGTCATCTGCCGGCGCCGCTTGAAACCATAGTGAGAGAGAGAAAGAGAGAGAGTGAAAAGCGAACTTTATCTGCACTGCGCGAGGAGCGCGCTGTCCTCACCTGAAGAGTATTATCTTACACCGTGATCCAGGTGCACATGCGCGCGGACTGACGCGGACCTCCCCTCCGTCAGGGCTGGGTTCGGCGCTATAGGCGTTGTGTCTAATGCAAATGAGCGGAGTGGAATGTATTCCCCCTAGTAAAGTATTTGATTATATGCTCGTCTGAGGCTGACACAAGAAAGGAGGAAAAAACCGTCTGTGCTGATCTCAAAAAGAACGGATGCACGGCGCCTTTATCCAACGCGTTGTCCATCGTCAATCTCGAGATCACCGACACCAGAAGCCACCAGCATGAACGCAGCCACGCTCAACCTCGCGCATCTCCGTACCCTACATTAAAAAAAACAAACGAGGTGCTGGTGAGCGTGCTAGCCAAAGAAGGAATCAGCGTGGCCCACAAGCCGATGTCCGCGCTTGGGTTACTCATGCCCCGCCCAAAAGATTGCCCTCCGAAAGAAAAAAACGCAGGGCGTGGTTTATAAGATCCCTTGTGCAGGTTGTCCAGCCACTTACATCGGCGAGGCAAAGAACTTCAATGAAAGTGTACGCCAACACAAAAAGATGTTCGCAAGCACGACCACGAGTGCAGCGCAGTCGCTGAGCACTGCGAAGTCAAAGACCACCGGATCGACTTCGACAACACCAGCATTATCGACGCAGAAACTAACAACCGACATAGGCTTTTTCGTGTCCGTCGACAGAATAGTCGACAGAAAACCATCGTGCGCGCCTTATCAGCGTTCGCGCGCGCCTTATCATTTATGATGTGGTTTTGACACTTGTTACGATAAGAAAACCACAGAACAAGTGTCAAAACCACATGACAGATGATAAGGCGCACGCGAACAATCCGAAGCACGCAGCGCTCCCCGCATGCGTTTCACGGTAAAGATCGCGGTTGCATAGGCGGCCGCGGCAACGGCAGACTACGAAGGGGGGAGTGACGTCACTAGCCGCGCTAACAATGCAAAGCACGTAGCGCTCCCAACATGCATTTCTCGGTAAAGATTGCGGTTGCATAAGCTTCCGCGGCAAAGGCAGTGTGCGAAGCCTTTCATATATAAAAACGTTTTAGTACCGTGCATTTACTTTTTTTTTCGTCAATCATTTGGTATAGACATTTTTACTGTTTACAAACATGAACTGCCGCTTGCGTCCCAAGCGACTTCCGGTCGCAGCGTCTTTGTACGCCTGTTGAATTTGCTTAGGTCGCCAGTGCTAGAAAGCATAAATGCTGCACGGACAACAAAGTTTGAGATTTAACGAGGGCCTTCGGCTGTATAATATTACATGTTGGAGGAGGCAAGTTGGTTCACAAGAATACTCGAAGCATTTTAACAGATCTCGCACTCCTTCGTTCTTTTGGCGTTTACCTGGAGAATTGGTGGTGAAACGTTTCATCCACATTTCAAGCAGCGGTGTTTAGGTGTCCTTTGTTCATTCTTTTTATAAATTGAAAGTTCTCTGGGACGTCAAAGACTGAAGCACCACCTGGTGGCGCTTGCCATAAAAAGGGGCTATAGTGCAGTGGGCAATCGTTGCAGGTAATACCACAGCTTCGCTGTCCCACCACCTTCACAGCGTGGATTGGAGTCCAACTTTTTCTTTTTATCGGTTAAGAAGGTTATAGTGTTCAAGATTCGGCGTTCGTATCTTTCATTAATAAAGTGAAATGTAACGAGTGTAGGCGTGGTCACTAAATGCGCCATCAATATTTGAACCAATAGAAGGGCTCCGTCTTAGACGGCGCCATTGAATTTGGGGCAAAAAATCGCACTGCTATGCGCCTTGCAAGTGGGCGCATTTCGGACTTTTGCGCATGGTAAAGGAGGTGTGAAGGTGGGAGAGGAGGTTATACTAAGCTCCGCCTCCTCGGGGGGAGGCGGGGAGGTCACGGATGTAAACATCTCGGCGTCGGCAATGGCGGACGTGCTGTAGCAGTTGTGGCTGTAGCCGTGAGTCCTTCGCAATGATGCTGGTAAAAAAAAAAAAAAAAAGGAAAAAAAAAAGAACGTTTCGCTTTTGTTTTGTGTGATTTCGAGGTAGGCTCCGATCAGGCGCTGTCCAAGGGGCAGTGTTACCAGGGGAAATGAAAACGTGCTGCGTCTTTGGATGTGGTGGGCGCATTCACGACGGTGTGTCGCATTTTAAATTTCTCGGAAGATTGACAGATTGAGAGCTCTTTCTTGATTTGGTGGATGGTGGTGCATATCTCCGTTCTTAGCTGGTGGAGCGATTTGTCTGGTCAATTCCCATAACGAACGAGACTCTAGCCTATTAAAGGGGCAATGCAACGTGTTTTTGTATTTTGCGCAAGTACCGCTTAGAACGGATCCCTGACGTTAATGACCTGTGAAATACCCGTTCGTTTTTCACCGCATGCAATCGAAGTTGCAGAAAAAAATAAAGAAAAACGAGCAGAGTTCACCCCCTCAACTCGCAGCCAGAACAAGCGGCCACGTGATCTGGAGCCGATTATATGCCGCCAATGTTGATCATAGCCATGCGCTGGGGTTGGCAAGGCACAGGACACGCGCTGAGTTCCAGACATTGTTATGGTTCGGCTGTTGTCGTCATTGCAGCGATTGGACACAGGACACTGCCCGAATGCTTCTCGAGCTATAGATTATCACGAGCCCAAATCGAGTGGTCACGCCATGCTCGGGTCCAATCTATGAGCTGCATTCAAATATCGTCACTGGGCGGTACTGCTACCGCCCAGCTACGTCATCAGGTTTTGCGAAGGAGAGATTGAATGAAAACACTCGGTTTTGTCCTCGAAGTTACAGCGCGACAAAGGAGTTTCTTGGTCAATGGCGTTGCGTGCGAGTATCCTTGAGTCCCACTAGTGCCAGTAAGCTCGTGTAAAGTGAAAAACATTCCAATTGAATATCGTTGCACCGCCCCTTTAAATAGGTGCGTGGTTCTCTGCACCTTGCACCCTTCTTAGAGCGACAAGCGGCTCCTAGCCGCACAAAATAGAGCAATAACAGGTCTGTGATGCCCATAGACGTCCGAGGTCGCACGCGCGCTACACTGAAGGAAGCAGCGTGTTTTTATCCCTGTCTGTTAAGACAGTAAGCTTAGAAAAAAGTGGTTTGAGCAAATACAGAGGGCTAATTGAAGTCAATCAGATTACCCCCGAGCATTGTTCGTCCGTTTAAATAACAGGGCATAGAAAAAAATTCGCCAAAAATAAAAAACAACAATTACTTCTTGGTGTCAACGAGTCTACGACATTACTTCCGCGATACGCTCGACGCCGCACACGAAACGAGGGAACTTGCGGACGCTAACCACCCTCGTTCTCGGTTGTTAGCAAACAAACCTCGGCGCGTCGGCCACCTCGCCCGTGAGTCCTTTGGCTTCGCCCCTTGATACGTGCCTGCTAGTTGTTAGACAAAAACACATCGTACCACTCGAGTTATTTCGTCTGTCCTCTCTGAAAGGCGAGGTCGAGCTCGCTCGTAAAGGTAAGACAGCTGTTGAATAGCAGACGACGTTTCAAAGGAGCAGACGACGCTCAGATAGTGGGTCTCGGCGACCCACTATCTTTCCAATCGAGGTGTTCTGACGTCACCACAACCCCTGCGCAAGAAGCAGACGAACTTGCCCTCCGCATAGCATTGCCGCGGCAACGCGGTTATTTGCTCCAATTTTAATTACGACGTCCACTATCATTCGAATCGGCGTCGAACAGGTAAGATTCGGAGCACAACACTTTCTTGGCCAGCAGAAAGTCGGCATGTGACAGACGCTCCGGAACGACCCTTCGACAGCGTCATCTACAGAGCGGGTCATGATAACGGGGCTTTGGAAAGCGAGCATATATCCACCTTACGCAGCAACGCACCCACCACGCGCTCGTTGCCTTCCGTCCTGCTTTGATTGCGCGTGCCTTCAAAAGATATTTTATTTTTTTTTGCGCCGATTGCATTGAAAGTTTGTCTTGACAGCGGGGCAGATGAAGCAGACCACAGGCAAGAAGCACTGACGTAGCCTTATACCCCTGTTAGGCGGGCACCTAAAGGACCTTTACGCCAAAGAACCTTTAGTGTAAATGTCATTTAGGCAGTGCCACACGGGAACTCAAATGGCACTTAGCGTAAAGGTCCTTTTCATGAACCTGAATTCTCGCAACTCCTTTATAGCCGGTAAAGGCGTACTCTCGTCAGCAGCGGCCTACACTAGAGAAGCGAATTGAAATAAAATATCGTACTAATATCTAAAATCAAAGTTTCTCGTATTTTTATTATTGAAAAAAAAAAATGAAAGACGCGTACGTTTACAGCTCCCTGTAATGCCGAATTATAGCCCAGCTCTTGAGAAGGAGAAGGGGAGGGTACTGAGAGGAGGGTATGCCCCTCCTCCTCCATCCGTCCTCCTCCCCAGGCAGCACAAGGTGTTGGGCCAATATTGGAAGAGCATTGGCAAAAAAAAAGGTCCAATGATGGTCCACTCTAGCCAATCTGCTCCCAATATTGTCTATGCCATTATATAGAATCTTCAGTGATGACCCATCTTCTCCAATGACCAACCAATATTAGAAGCAGATTGACATAAAATGGGCAATTTTGGCCTGTTAGTTCCATTCGCTTGCGAATATTGGATGAACACTGGCGGGCAATGTTGGCCTGACAGTTTTATTGGCTCGCGAATATTGGATGAATAACCTTGTAGAGGGAGAATAGCGACGTATGGAACACACAAAAGATAGTCCCGTAGAGTGGGGAGTTCCTCTCTCCGTCTTCTTTTGTGTTGGCCGTAGAGCTGTCGGGATGACGTCAGGTTCAAAGCATGTATTGGCGACTTCAGGGAAAACGACGCCGAGTTGCGGCAACGCCGAGAAGCTCAGGAGAGGAGGTCGTTTCGACACTGTCTTCTGCTAACGCTGCTTGGTTCTCGTAGGCAGCATAGAAACAAACATCGTTTCCAGTAATTGTTTTTATGCTTCCGCCGTGTCATTCATACGCACTGACTAGAAGAAGGTTTCTTCCGTCGAAAAATCGCTTTCCTTTAATATGTAAGACCGATTTTACGCTGCACTGCAAGAAATTTACGGTGGTCCGCGTGCTGAACGACGAAAACGACCTCCTTTTTTGAGCCACTTCGCCTGACCAGCGCGCCCCCTATAGTTCGCTGGAGTCGCGAATAGTTCTAGGCGAGACAGTCATCGTCACTACCTGTCAAGGTTCCTAGACGGGCATTACAAATACAAACGAAGCTTTAGCGGTATCCACCAGGTGCTCTTGGTTAATTGTTTAATTTGTATTAAAATTATTTTTCCTGTCTTTTTTAACGAGATATTGGTCGGTCCGATGTGATACTGCTCCTTTGAATACGTATAGACCAAAAAATAAGCGCCGAAATTTCGTTGTAGTATCCCTTTAAAGTGACACTGACCCCCCCCCCCCCCCCCCCCCTTTTAATTTTTTGCCAGGCGATTTATTATGGTGTCAGAAGACTGCCCAATCAATATTTTGCTACAGCGTCACGTATATTTTTCATAAAGTCAAAATACGCAACTGCTCGAAACCGAAACCGGACTGGGGAGGAAGAAAAAATATAGAGGGGAAAGTTACCGATAGTCACCTGGCTGCGCAATTTTATTTTTCAATCAACGTATTTGCAGCTTTTTAGAAGCCACAAAAAATGGGTATGATATTTATTGTCCAGTTTTAGTATTGAGTGTGTGCCTTCAGTGGCCCACGACTTCGATTATCTTTGGTGGTTGTGTCTAAACAATAAAAAAACGGCACGTGACCACGGAAAAAGAGAGTAAGCGCGACTCAAACCGCCCAGTTCTCGATCGACGGTTTACAGGCGCAAAGAAAACGAATTTCGAGCCGCAAATTGTGCTCTGGCTAGCTGGGCTCTTATATGTTATGTACATATAACAAGCTTGGCGACAGAAATACATTGTCAGTGTCCCTTTAGGATGTAGGTAGCTCACTGGCTGCTTGTATCTTCAGAAAGTTTCCAAATATTCACGGCAAGAACGGCGCTACTGAAGGACACGCAGAGTCAGCGTCTCCCCGTAGTCAATTATACCCTCTCCCCTCCCTCTCCACAGCCATTCCCGAGGCCCATCACATAAATTAGGAGCCCCTCCCCAGAATGACAATCGTGGATTAGCCCTCTAAAGTGTTCTGACTCGAGACAGTAGAGCGGCAGCAGGGCCGGAGGTACATGAACTCACGAGGAGAGGTGGCAGCATTATCGAGGTTCGTATCACGATGATATGGTACTAGGGAAGAAAGATGGCGTTGACCAGCGGTACCGAGAACGAATCGTTATCTTGTCCAGCCATGGCCATCTTGAGGATCCGATTCCTCTGAACGCGAACCATTCGCGTCGTCTCGATGTAGGCACGGCCGAAGGGAGGCTTTACGGTTTCGCGCTGAAATAATAAAAAAATACTATTAGAGAAAAAAGGGGGCTGAGTATACGCTCTGTAAGCTTACAAATGTCTGTCATCTGCACATGTAAAAAAAAATAATAAAATTAAGGAAGGGTATGTCAGTACCTGGACAACATTAAGAAGATGTACGCGCGTTTACCTTGTAGTCAAGAACGTAAGCGCGCTAATAGGTAGACATAAGTACGAGCAGTGGCGTACCAACTTGTTTTTGAGGAGGGGCAAACAAGCCCCCCCCCCCCCCCCCCCACCCCTCCCCAGGGCCGGGGGGCGGTGCTCTCCGTATCCCTTGGGCGCCGCCGGCCAGTGTTTGCCCTGCGCAGTAGCGGCTGTTTCAGGGGGGTCAAAACACATGCCTTACCCCCCCCCCCCCCCCACACACACACACACACACACACACTTTGAGAACAATCGGTAGGCCTCAAGACAAGCTGCCTTGAGGTCTACCCACTGTCCCTCCAATTGGAGCCAATCAGAGCTCGGCGTTCTGACGTCACCGAAACAACCGCGGCAGAAGCAGACGAACTTACTCGCCGTATTGGCTTCGAACATTTCCGAAAGGGACAGCGTACGAGTTTACTGCTATATTTCGTCCCACCATACATGAAACGACAGCCGAAGCTGCGAGCTGCCAGGACCAATTGCGGAGCCTATTCCATCGCTGCTCTTTCTCTCCCTATGGGGGAAAGAAAAGTAACGAGTAATTGTCAGTAATTCGTTACTGGAAACGTAATAGTAAATTAAATTACGAGTTGTACTTTCATAAATTTGTGAGTTCATTACTAAATTGCATTAAATAACGGATTACAAGTAACTTTGTTATTAGAACTTCAGATTGGGCGAGTTGGTTGTTCATGTTGGTCGACGTTGCATTGCACTCAAGAAACGGTCACTCACGCTTTCACACCGACAAGGAACAAAACTCTCACGCATCACGCAATACAAAGTTGTTAGTGAGCGCTGTGTGAGAGTTTTGTTCCTTGTGTGTGTGAAAACGTGATTGACCGTTTCTTGAGTGCGCTGCGACGTCGATCAACATAACTTTGTTAGTTGCAACACGTAAACTCCCATCTGGTGCCATGCAATAATCAGGAGGAGCATAAATGACATTCGATAAGAGGAGAGCACGGCATACAAATATACCAGCAAGTTTCCCATTGCCAGGAGCAGGAGGTAATGGAGCTTGGCCTTATAAGCATTTGGATAACCAAGGCATTTCTTTGTTTACATGTTGATCATCATTTCCCTCCCAGTACAGCTGGCTCGTTGGTCTAGGGGTATGATTCTCGCTTCGGGTGCGAGAGGTCCCGGGTTCAAATCCCGGACGAGCCCTTTTGTTTATTCAATCTCGCGTGGTTTTGCTTTTTTGATTCTAAGCTGAGTCTGGGGGAAACGGGCCGAAATTTTGAGCAGTGGAAGGTTCGAGGTACGCGCACATTTTTATTGAGTCACGCCAGTCAGGTTTCTGAGGGAGTTGGCCCGGTCAGGATGGTGACGACCGATGGTGGTGTTCGCCCGATGGAAGTCTCCCGGGAAGTCGAATAAGAAAAAAACTAAAAGTTGTTCGATCCCGCTGGACACATTACGACGTTGTTTGGTTTACGATGGCCAGTGTGGCCATGTTTATTTCAAAACAAAACAACAAGTCAACAGTAATTTACATTACAAAACTCCCAAAATTAAAACCCATATTTTAGTCCCCAGTCTCAAGAGCCGAATCTCCCGAAAATCCTCTCGGCACCCTTTTTCTAGACTCGTAGGGTCCTCCTTTCCCTCCAGAGACGGACCAATCACTTCAAATTTGCCCATTGTCACGTGGTACACTCTTACCCATGGATCAGCGAGGTGTCAACGTGATCCCCCTCCGACACCTCAACGGTCAAAACCAAATTCCTTGTAGAGTCACTACATGCTTTCCTCGCTGCCTGGCGCTGGCGCCCCCCAGTTAAGTTATTGGGTCGATTAAAAGCGAAGTTTCTACACTAAGCGGCGAAATACACCGGACACAAGCACCCCCGCTTAAAAGCCACAAGTGCGGACAGAAGCCCAAGACACGGGCGTTCCGGCGCCCCAAACTGAAGCCCAATGCGTTTGTTAACGACCGGGGTCCGACTCTTCTCCACCAAGCCCCGCGGCTGCTCGAAGCCCACGTGCCGGGGGGGGGGGGGGGGGGGGGGGGGGGCGGAAGACGACTCCTCGTTCATGCTCTCCCGCGAGCGTACCCCCCGCCGCGGGTCTGCGAGCAAACGCCCGAGAATGCAGACACAAACATAGGCAGATAAAAAAAAAAAAAAATTGCCGACGCAACTGTAGATAAATAAACTTTTCAAAAACAAATCTTACTTATTTCAAACAAAATCCTTCGTTACATAACAGTCATCCTCCTTAAATATACTCTTTCTGGAGGTCGTCACTAAACTAGATAAAGAACGAACAACATTAATACGTCATTTCTAATCTCCACATAAAAAGAAAAGCACTAAACGGTTTAAAAAACAAACAAGAAAAAAAAAACGTAAGTGATTGGGCAGTTTTAAAAGCAAGTGGTGAAGAACTCCTTGCTACTTTGCTTCCAAGAGAAAACAAAATACCTTGTTCTTTAAAAATAAACTGTCGCAGTACGCTCAACATAAGGCTTTGTCAGAACAACGTGGCAACCATACCAACCCGACAAAACAGGCAGCTGTGCTACAAAATTGAAGGGAACTCCCAGCAACTCGCACAAGTCTACTGTAAAAATCTCTGATAAAAAAACTAACAAAAAACAAGATTATTGGTGGAACAAGAGTAATCTCAGGGTCCATTCAGGCTCACGTTCTTCCATGCTTGGGCAGAATTTCAGTTTAAAAGGACGATGCAACAATTTTGTTTACTTTTAGTAAATACCGCCTAAAATTATTTTTTGAACTGGCTACACGACACTGCGCACGTGACTGCCATATTCAGGCGGGACCCTCGTGACGTCACGAGTGACATCACCAGGGTCCCTCGCGTTGCGTTATGGGAAACGTCCCATGATGCAACGCGCGGCTCTCACTCGTGACCCGCGCGTTGCATTATGGGGCGTTTCCCATAATGACGTCACGAGGGTGCTGTGCGTTGCATTATGGGAAACGTCTCATGATGCAACGCTCTGGTCTCACTCGTGACCCGCGCGTTGCGTTATGGGACTTCCCATAGAGACGTCAAATGTGACGTCACGAGTGACGTCATGAGGGTTCTGTCCGTTGCGTTACGGGAAACATCCCATGATGCAACGCGCGGGTCACTCGTGACCCGCGCGATGCATTATGGGGCGTTTCCCATAATAACGCCACGCGTGACGTTACGGTCACTCGTGAAGGTCATGACAGTATGCGTCCTCCTCCATACCCTCCCCTCCTCCTCCTCAAGAGCTGCGCTCTAATTCGGCCTTACAGGAAATTGTAAACGCCTTTAATTTTTGTCTATGTCAAGCTGACCTGCGATTCAGACTCCTCTCGGAAGGCACAAGGAAATGTACCGGTTTATCAGATGGAGTAAACCAACGAAAAACACTGGCTGTGAGCAGCACTTAAAAGTAGATAGACAAAGCACAGCTATAAATTCTTATGGCGCAATATCGACTTACAAAAACCAGGCAGCAGAAATATTTTTTTAACATATATTCGCTTCCACGAGAATTAACATGAGTTCAGTAAATATTTCCGTTGTAAGGTACTTTATTCTGCAGTGGACATTCAAATGGGAAACAGATGAATCCCATGGAATTGCTCCAATGTGAGTAATCACGGGAGTGTACCAATATCAAGGTCTTCTTCACGGCACAAAGAAAGTAGAAACCATCACAAATTACCTCCAGAAAAATCCGAGTGCATTCATGCTTCCGCGTAAAGTGTGTCACGACTCACAGCTACTACAACGTGAGAGCTAGTACTACTACAACGTGAGAACTACTACTATAACGTGAAAACTACTAGTACTACAACGTGAGAGCTACTACTACTACGACGTGAGAACTACTACTGCTATAACGTGAGAACTACTACTACTAGAACGTGAGAACTACTACTAGTACAACGTGAGAACTTCTACTATTACAACGTAAAAACTACTACTACTACAACGTGAGAACTACTAGTACTACAATATGAGAACTACTACTATACTACAAGGTGAGAACTACTACTACTATAGTAGTAGTAGTTCTCACGTTGTATACAACGTGAGAACTACTACTACTACAACGTGAGAACTACTGCAATTGGGTGCTTCGCGTAATGTGCTATCCTTGCGGCGCCGTTGTCCTTCGTGCGCTGCCTCCCGAGCACGATTTTGAGGATTTCCACGCCATTATCGCTTCCGCTCTCGATTCCTCACCCGTACCTTATCCGAACTTCCTCTACAACGAGCCTGCTCGGAGCATCGCAACTGAAATTCGCGTTCTCCTGACTTGCTACCGATTCTCAGGATCTAACCATGCGGAGGAAAAGTTGATCTTATCGAACGCACGATCTCCAGCACCCGGTCGTTTTCTCTCGCCGTCCTCTGGCGTCGCGGGCACGCTCGAGGCTCGTGTGACGCCGAAGCTTTATCGAAAGCTGCAATAAATGAAACGTGTACAGAATCTACATCACTTAAATTTGTCCCGTCGATGGCTCAGTTGATATACTGGTAGATGTTAGGAAAAGCGATTGGTGTTACCCATAGGTCGGTTGTTATATTCCGGCTTGACAGGCGCAAATTTTCTTGTTCTCTTATAAACACAGCACCAGCCGCAGCGGCTGGACCAATCTTGTGAGTGATGACATCACCTGGAGTTTCTGCGAATGACGATCATAACATTTCCTTGGGAGGTTCCCACATAACAGTAGTCGCTGTAACACGAAACTTCAAAATAACGCTTGGAATACACTGGGCAGAACGTTGACACACGTTAAAAGTTTGCTTCCTCCAAAAGGAATTCCTACTTAATCTTTCCACACGTCAAACTTGCAACTGTGACGCCAATCAAGTAAGAAACGCGCACTTGAAAGGATGCGCTTAAACATAACAGAAGTCACAGCTTGCGCGAGAACAACACAAAAAGAGGTACACACACTACACAATATTACTTGTTCGCTTAAGCGCGGCAGGATTGAAATCTACTATCATTAAACGTTTCATGTACCAAGAATGTTTGTTCCTCTGTATTAGTGGAAATCTACCGGAGCAACGAATTCATTCTCTTCACTGCAACACACAAGCTGGTAACGTTGCGATTCAAATAGTCTGAACTAAAAGTCTTCATGTCTACTTTCGAGAGTGAAATGTTCCTTTGAAGCATTTACATAATGCTTAACATACAATAAAACTTACTTTTTTCCACGGACATGCAAAGCAAAGGCAGGTAATTGATTATAAAGCTGCCCGACCAGTTTTCACCTTCTCTTCCTTCCCTTTCGAAACTAAGTGCATGCCAGACGTTAGCTAGATCTGTACCCTGAATATCGTACATAGACAAGCAGGCACGTTCGTCATCCTGTGATTAAATCGGTCGAAAACCTGAAGAATTAGGAGGAACCGGTCGGGTAGCTAGATATACAGCTTCGAAAATTGCTCTTCGATATTGGGGGAAAGGTCAGTACACAGATACAACCAGAAAAAATGTAACAGTTTTAAACAGAATCGCTAGAATATTAAATGTGGCAACGTTAAGAACTCTGGTCTCGGAATATGCGGACAATGCCGTTGGTGTTTACAGAAACATGGTCAGAGGATTCAAAAGCCAATAAAATGCTCAAAGTGCCTCTTGTATTAAAGGGCAACTCCGCTCAATTCCAAAAAATTTAGGTTTACATGTGATTCCATTTCACAAAGCACTACTAAACAGCTCTACGCCTTCGGATTCGCGAAATGTGGAGTATTATTCGTGTAATCTTAATTTAAACATCTGCTGATACCGAAACCGAAACTTCGGTTGCGTCAGGCAACATTAGCCTCGTGTCGACAGAGTCATGGCCACGTCACGTCGAACCACGTGGTCTTGTGAAGTTCGTGGGAGCGAGGGACAGGCACGCGACGCGGGCAGGTCGCTTCGCATGGCGTGGACGGTGATGGCCCGGGGGAGAGTGGGAAGGGGAGAAGACGAAGGAGAGGGGGAGCGGAGAAACAGACCGATAAGCGCGCAGGGCAGGGCAAAATAGCGCATTCGCGTTACGGTGATCACGTGGACGCCGTTGAGCCAACACCGGGAGGAGAAACTCATGACGTCATCGTTCAATTTCGCTCTGAGAAGTAAAAACAAACAAAACGTGAGAATGACGTAGTCATGCCTCTGGCGTAGTGGGTCAACGTTGGCCGCTCCAACTTTGCCGCATTGACTGCGCTGGCGATTGCGCCTCACGTCGCACGCTAGAGTTGGCAGATTTCGGCGAATTGGCCCGTTTGAAAGTTTGCTGGCCAGTTTAATAAATATATAGACTGAATTAGATTGTAATTTTTGACACGGGGTCTTCCTACATGATACTGAAGAGGGCTGCATAGTTTTCTAAATATCACTAATGAAGCGGAGTTGCCCTTTAAAGTAAACAACAGCTGGTTCGTTGCCCAAAACACCAAAAGTAATTTAATAAAACGTTTACCTCGAGAGAACTAACGCTGTTTCGATATGATATAAAGGATACCTACTAGGTGTTCACTTAACACATTCAAGCCTGTCGCCAAGCCTTATCTCAACGTTCCGACAGAATATGCAACTATTATGACTTAATTGCGTAAGATGTTGACCTTCGAATTCGTGATGTCTTTCCACCTGTTATACATAAGAAATACTTCGAGTAATATCTGAGTGTTTATAATTGCGAGACATATTGTCTGGATATCATAGCTGATGAACCCTACACCGATTCCAAGGTAAGGTAAAGCCTCGAGTTATTTGTGCTATGCTGTGAATAATGAAAACTGCACTAGAAATGGTGATTCCACCTACCAATAGAACGAAACATGGACGAAGGTCACTCAACGTGACTGGCTTTTCTTCAGTCAGACGTTTATGCATCTTGAACTCCCGTGTGCCAAACCGTTTGTGATTATAAAGAGATACAAAACGTTTAAAAATGCCAGCTTCAAAGGCTCGGGAGAAAAGATTTCTCATGGCATTTCGATAAGGAGAGGTTGTCCTTATTTCAGGTCCAGTTAGCACCTGATACAAAACAGTCTCTGCGTAGTTCTTCTCGATAAGTTGGTCCCTGAAGACGTCAGATTCCTCATATCCAGAGCCATAGTTATAAAAAATGTCCTTGCCGTCATTTCCTACATTAATCTTGCCGGGTGATTCGAAACACTCCTTAGAGGACTTAAAGCCAAAACTAGCTCCAATGTCATGGTCTACCAATTTACTAAGAATGCAAGACCTGAAACCATCCACGGAATCAAATGGTGTGATCGACTGAGCCGCAAGAGGGACATTAGAAAAAAGTGAAGCAAGAATCCCTTTGTATCCCGTGGAAAGTACAGTCGCAGAAAGAGCGCATATTCCAAGTATGAATCGAAGTGAAAGATATGTTTCGCTGCCTCGAGGCAAGTTACTCCCCTGCTGACACAAAAAAGCGGCAAAGGGTAAAGCCAGGATAAAAACATTTGCTTGTTTTTTGTTCAGAATCTTGGTGAATACGTAGCCAATAATAAACAAAAAGAAAAAAGAAACCAAAATGGCCAGCCAGACAAGCGAATCGAGCGGCAAAAATAGAACAGCTTCTTTCAACACGGGCTCCCTGTTTTTTGAGTAAAATAACACATCGAGGCTGTCATATGGGAAAGCAGTGGAAAATAACGGAAACAATTGACCTCCGGCATGTAAAAAAGAAAAGTAAAGAAGTGAGGACGGATCCATATAAGTTTGCAGAACGCGCTTGCCATAATCATTGTTTGTAGAGATATTGTTTACATGAAACGAAGCGTTCCTTTGTTTGACTATACTTTCCAAAGCTTCCAATTTCGCTTTACAACAAAAGTGAGGGTACTGACAAGACATCTTGAGGGCGATTCCATGAATGGAACTATTTTTAAGAAAGTTGACAGAACTAACAATGTGGGACGTATTTGGGCAGTTTAGACACCGATATTTACGATTTTCGATAACCATAATATCTTTCTTGTACACACAAAAAACGAAAGGAACTCCACTACGCATCATTGAAGCGTCAAATTGCCTTGCGATGCTTAAGTTACTGTAAGTAGAAGTGTATTTCCTGAGGTCATCCGCAATCACGTAAAAATGCATTACGTAAGGATTCATGAAAAAGAAGGATAAAATGTTCCAGGTTGTTGCTTTGCAAAACACGAGCACAAGGGCATGGTGGTCTTGATTCACGGTGTTGCACCGCGGCTGCTTGCAAAACCCTGATGTTCCCCTTAGAAGTCGAACGCTAATCGGCGCCTTCCTCAACAATTGGGCCAAGGCGAAGCTTTCGTCCACACCGAACTCCGGCGGCACACCAATGTCTATATAAGCAAGTTCACTTGCTGTGACGATGTACTGCTGGAAAGCGTCTGAAGCCGCAATTTCTTTCCAGAAAGGACACTCTTCGGGATTCACCTGAATCACCCAGAAGGACAGCACCGTTAGGCTTAATAGCGCAATCCAACTACCTAAGGACTGGTTTCTAATTGCCATATTGAGAAACAAGATTCATCAGCACTTCCACGTTTATCGATAAGGAATTGCACTTGACTCCAGAATCCAAGAGCGCGTTACACGGTTCAAGACGTATGTTGGTCCCAAATCTTCAGTATCGCGTCTTTGCCTTGGATGCATGAAAGGATTTGAACTGAAGCACCTTCGTTCATACTTGAGACTGCAGAAAGTAGCATGTTTTTGTCGAACAAGAAAACAAAAGCGCTGCGCCTCAAATCATTGAAGTAGGCGTCACTTTTTTTTATTTTGTTTTAAATTGTCAAAATGTTGATCGCATGTTGTGTTTGAAAACCATGCACCCAATTAGTTTTTGCTATCAAATTTTCGCTTGTTGTTTAGAGCATTTAATTCAATACCGTACAAGCTTGAAAAGTTCTACATTGATTTTTTTTTTTTCCTGTAGCGTGTTTCATCCAGGCTCTGTGCCGAGAAACCTTGATTAATGTTTTGCAGCGGGACTGAGGGTGTGTCCCTAAACAAGGGAAGAGTTTACCAGAAAGATTGCTTTTTTTTTCTTAATGAGAAAAGAAATACATGTGAAGCCTTTTTGTGCTTGCAATGTTTCGGAAATCTATAAAATATTGACCACACACATTTCGTAATATCTGTGTGCTCATATAAAAGGTCTCATGTCTTTAGCATCAAGTTTATCGTATTGGTGGTGTTTCGAATTCTGCGAGATAATGTGGTGCAACTTCAAAAAGTTCTAACCCCCCCCCCTCTCCCTCCTTCCTTGCCCTGCACATACACACACACAGAGGCGGCTTGCTGTTGCTTTTTGGGGCAGAGTTGTTTCTATTTCGCGTTCTAGTAAAAACAATACCGTGTTCCATTGTTCTTCACTCTAAAAAAAAGGGAGTAGTACTCCCTCCCTAAAGGGAGGAAATGAGATGTCTCGTATGTTACTCTCTAAAAGGAGGAAATTTGCCACCCTACAAAAGGGAAGAAATTTCCTCCCCTAAGAAGGGAGGAAAGTTGCCACATATTTTTGCTCATGAAGAAAACGTTCCTCCCCTAAGAAGGGAGGAAAATCGCCACCTTTTCTCGCCCAATGAAGGAAATTTGCTCCCCACGTGTAGTTTATATAGCTTCCACCAGATGGCGCTCACAACAAAAAAAAATGTTGCTGAAGCGCCAATTTTATTGCCCAGTGTCCCCTACCTCTCGAACGCTGCATGGTAAATACACATACAACACTGAACACACAGAATGCACGAAACACAAGCAGAACACCCCACACCAACATCAGCGCAGCGACGCCGAGCCCCCACCCCTCTCTACGTACGCTAAGTTCGCACTCTCGCTATATATGGCTGTGTTATTTTTGAATCCGACTTGGCCGGTGACTGCCTTCATTTGTCGTAAAACACGGAGAGACGGAATAATTATTACTCGTGCTTAATATATTTTTTGAATTGTCTGTTGGAGTAGCCCCCATCTCTTAATTCAACACCCTGATCAAAGCAAATGTGGATAATTAGGCTAATTAACTAAAATTTAATAATTATCTTTTTTAATAAGTTCGAAGAATCATTTTGGCAATGCAGTGTTGAAATGCAGTGCACTGGTGCTGAAATTTGCAACCAAGCTATTGCTTGATTAGAGTGTTCAGTGCCAGTGTAATTTATTTTCAGGTTTTGGTGGGGTAATAATAATTTTAATTGTTGCACAAGTATTTCAATTAATTTTTCAAACGAAAATTATTACTGGTTTTAACAAGACTCCTTGCAACAACAGAGAACTTATATTGGGTCATGCTTTGTCACCCGTATTAGAGAAATTTAATATTGTTTTAATTTTCTAACCTGGAGCGTTTTTCCTATAAAAAAGTAAGTCCCGGGATTGATAAGGACACACGAACCATGACTTTGGTATGGCAGCAGACAACTAAAATGAAAATGTCTTTGGTGATATAATGCAACCGCTTGAAAACATCACGTTGCACAAGTCAGAAAGTTAAAAAGCCTGTGTTGAGAGTTTTAGTAGATCGTTCAGTCACTTCCGCAACTCAATAAGCAATCCGTTATGGGTATGGCGTCGGCTATATATACCGTATACGGAGCCGCGTTTTTATGTTTTAGAGAACGTTTGCAACCCGTTGCAGAATATAGCGTTACGAGAGCTAACGCAATGCAACTATTTCGGACACTAAAGCTAAAACAAAAGTTTGTACAGAAATTGTTAGTTATCTTCTATTCATGTCGCTATCTAAATAGAACGTTAATTTATTACCGAGTAAGCTTATGTTCATCCTTGCTTCTTTTAAAAGTACGTCCAGTACATTTGCGACGAGTAGACTTGAAATCCACGTTGTTAACGCCGGGTCGGCTTGGTCGTGTACTACAGCCGCGCTCGTATCACGACACGAGAGGAACCGCGCGATAACGAACTAAGTCGGCCGCATAAAATAAAAGTGCGACGGGGTTTTTGTTTCACTTCATTTTTTCTTCTTTTTGTGACTGCGTTATTTGATATGTAGCACACAGTAGCAGGAGATGCCGCACAAACTAAAAAAGCTGCGGTGAGCCGTCCGCTGTGGTGAATGATCCGTTCCTTCAAGCCCGCGGATCCGACCTCCCTCCCCCACTTCGCCCCGCAACCGGAATGGAATGTCTGTACTACCCTTTCTTCCAGGTGGACTCTTCCCGAATGAATAGTTGACCTTGTTTCCCGGATCCGTTGCTTCGTTCCTTCGCCGAATCATCATTTCAGTGTCATTCCTTGTGCGGAGCTATAATTAAAAAAAAAAAAGAAAAAAAAAAACGCGTGCTCCCGCAAGCCGGTCGTTGTCCCGATCTTGACGGACTACAGTGTGTGTCGGAGGCAGTCGCTCGCCGCAACGCAGTGGTCTTTCCTATCGACTGGATATGCTGTTCTGTTTTACACAGAACTGAAATAAACGCCGCACGGATTACCTTTCGCTGTATGGTACGTAAGCTTTATTTCAAGAGTATATGTTTCTCGCGAAGGTGACGGGGCTAGGAACGTAGAGACGTGTCGACTCGAATTGAGCAGCGATCTTAGCAACTACGTAATCACGCAAAAAAAAGTTCTATGATTATGACGATTTATTTCTTGTGCGCCCTACTTGTTATTAAAGTTCAAGCAAATAGGCAGGTGAGCTTGGTAAGAATATATAGACATAGTTTCGTGTCTGTCCGCCTTTTTTTCTCGTTCCCTCGCTCCAGAGTTACTATGTCTACTTGTCATGTAGCAAGTAACGCGACGAAAGTGGTCGTACTTGCCACGCCAGTGATAAGTCGCCACCTGTACTTATCGCAGCCGCAAGGTTTTATCCACCATGAACAAGCGCGATTTCGAAGCGAGCACATACGGCGTGATTCTCGCGAGACACACGCCGCGCTACGCGCCTCGCTTTTTTTGTTAAACTAGTGTTCTCCGATAGCCCCCGCAGCTCCGCTTTCTCTCTACCAGCATCGCGCAGTAGTGGGATTGCTCAAGGTGACGGTAACCAAGCCTTCAAGTTGCCGTCACCGCCATTGAACATCTTCACAGCGGCAGCGGCGGTACGACCGCCGCTGTCGCCGCGAACATGGGGGAGGAATTTTCGTCCCTTTTTCAAGCGGCACCAGGTGGCGCTGCATGAGGATCGGTGAAATGGAGGAACGGGTACGATTTCCTCCCTTCCGTTGGCGACACGGAGGAACATCGCTCTTTTCCTCCTTTTCTCCTCCCCCTTTTTTTTAGAGTGTTGCATAGAGCTACAGAGTAGTCAGAATGACTGAATTCTTAATACGTACCAAGAGTTTGGTATAAAATAAATTTGTATTTGTCCCACTCAAAGCTAGAATACGCAACGTCGATCGGCCAGTCTTCTCTCAAATGTAGCACTAGAGTTTGGGGATCAGATGTCAAAATTTCAAAACTTGTCGTTATCTCATGGAGACCAACGGAGCCCCCGCGAACCCCTAAAAATGATTAGAGAACACCATCGCGAATGCGCCCTATTCTCGCAGTGATAGCTTACTAAATTTTCTGGCAAAATTTTAATTAGATAACGGTTAGTTCTGAAAGTTTGTCATCTGGTCCCAACAGCCAACGCTACATTTTGCGTGGAGATCAAACGTTGGGCGATACGTAGTTCAGTCATGCGGTCAAAAAATGCGGTTTTCTTTTTTCTAAACACATTATAATATCGTACAATGATGACTGCCAAAAGTTATTCCAAATGTTTCGGCGTGGGACTAGATATTTGGTAGGCATATAAGTAGTCGAAGCCCCGTACAACTTTCCATACACATCTAGAAGATATAAAAAGAATACTACTGTTGAGGTAACTTGAGCATGTGAAAGAAACAATATTCAATGAGAAGCTATTATCAACATGCTTTTAGACTTGTGTACTCCGCGCTGTTGAAACAGTATTAAAATATAAATTTTGTGGGGCGTTTTTGATATTGTAACGATGATTCTCCTCAGGTACCCAGTCGAGCCATCCCGTTCTCAGTTCCTGACGTCTTCCTCTTCCTTTTTTGTTCTAGTAGCACTCTCCCCACCGCCTAAAAAACAAAAAAAACAAAACAAAAAAAGGAAACAAATATGATACTCCCTTTTAACTATACAGTTAATGTGATGTTCATCGTACACTCTCTGCAAAAGATGCCATCATTCCTTACGGAGCTTGACCTTGGCGCGCTCGGTGGATGAGATGCGATACATGCTCAGGGAAGCAACGGTGTGTGCCAAGAGGTCGTCCGTCAGTGAGGTCCTCAAGGTAGTAGGTGACAGGCCCTCTCCGTTCCAAGATTCGATAAGGCTTTCGGTATCGGGGAAGAAGCTTAGCAGCTCTCCCTACAAAGCGCAAGATCCGTCTCGCCAGAACTTTGTCTCCAATTTGAAACTTGGGCACATTAGGGTTACCGGCCTCTGACATATTGCGAAGTCTCTTCCTGACTTCGCCGAATGGCGTCCCGGCCCGCCTACAAATTTTATCAAGTGAAGCGCGCTAGGTGTCTGTGCAACGTTGTGTCCCGTTCACCCCAACCCTCATCTCACTACGCAGCAGTCCCGTCACGAGCGTAAAAGAGTCTGAACTGTACTTCTCTTGTAGTAATTCTTGCTGTGATGTGTTCAGAGTGAACATGGCGTGCGGAACAAAGTTATCTCAATTAGTATGCGTGGAGTTTACATGGGCGGACAAGATATCAGTAAGTGTACGGTTGTTCCTCTGAATTAAATCCTTCGTTTGAGGATGATACATGGATGTCGGAGAATGTCGTATGCCATGCCTCGCCAGACAGTTTCTGAAATGGTGAGATATGAATCGTGTACCGCGGTCTAAGAATATTGATCGTGACGTAGCATGTCTAAGAACAAAGTTAACCTCAATAAACTCATCCAGGAAATCTGCGGTAGCACCTGGCACTGCAAGGGCCTCTACCCATTTGGTTAAGTAGTCTACTGCGACTTTAACATATCGATTTCCGTTCCGGGATTTTGGAAAAGGTCCGAGAAAGTCAATTCCAATTAGCTCAAACGGATGCTCGGGAGGTGTGACTGGGCAACGGGGTACGTCCCACTTAGTAGTAGATGTCTTCCGGAACTGGCAGTGTTCGCATGTCTGGACGTATTGAACAATATCTTGACGAAAGGCCGCGCCACCAAAAACGTGCCGCGACCTTAGTGTAAGTCTTTTCTCGTCCAAGGTGACTGGCACTTGCAGCGTCATGGCATGCTTAAGTATTGCCACCCGCATGCTCACGGGTACAACTGGGAGCCAGATGGTTCCTGCCGACTGCCGTTTCTTTACGTGGCACAGGATATTGTCGACAATCCTGCAAGCTCCCAACAGGCCCAGTAATTGTCGTCGTGCTTCATTGGGTCTCACGGTTAGACTTTGTTGGAGGATCGAGCGTATATTAGTTAGCTCAGAGTCGCTTACCTGTGCCGTGTACAAATCTTGAACAATAGAAATTTTCACAAGGTGGCGCGAAAGTAAGTTCTCATCTTGGTGAGATCATCCACTGCGATGACGAATTGAGAAGTATTATTCCTGCAGCTGGAGTGCCCACATTGCAAGTTTTGGGGTCAAGTCCTGCTTGGATTGCAACCATTGCAATGCGGCATTACCCATAGCTGCCTTGAAAGGACGACCATAGAGATCCGGACGAAACGTTCTGACGGCCCAGACCACGACGAGACATTACAGTTCGGAGGACTGGCGTCTGCTCTCACAATCATCTAAATGTCGACTAGCGAAGGCCAAAACTTTTTCGAAGCCGGATAAACCCTTTCGGAGCAAGACTTCTCCCAGACCATCGCCGCTAGCATCGGTGTGCAGGATTGTCTCATTAGTCTGGTTAAAGTGTGCTAAAAGGGGGGCGTTTAGCTAGGCATGCTTGAGGTCTGCAAATGCTTGAATTTGAGCCTCCTCCATGTTAAGTGTGTTGTTTTCCATAGAAGGATGGTTAGGGGTCATGTGCGTCTCGCGAAATCTTTTAAGAAGCACCGATAATAGGACGGCAGTCCTATAAAGCTTCTTAGCTCTTTGATCGTTGTCGGAGGTTGACATTCTGCAATGGATCGCACTTTCCCAGGATCAAGGAGGATGCCCTCCGAAGTGACCATCCCAAATTTGTGACTTGTCCAAAGTCCAAAAAACACTTCTTAGCCTTCAGTTTAAAGTCCAGCATCAGATAGAGCCTGCTGTACAAGACGAAGTCGGCGCTGATGCTCATCAAATGTAGGGGCATAAATGACGATGTCGTCAAGTTAGACCAGGGCCATTGTTCATTTGAGATGACCGAGCACTTTATCCAGTTAGACGCTGGAATGTGGCTGTAGCATTGGTGAGTGCGAACGGTAACCGGTTGCATTGAAATAGGCCGTCAGGTGTTACAAAAGCGTTTTTGTTGCACTCTCGGGTTTTATGGGGACTTGCCAGTATCCCGAAATCAAATCAAGGGTGGTAAAACTTGTTGCGTTCACGAGACAATCTAAAGCGAGGTCTAACCGGGGTAGTGGGCAGACATCTTGTTTAGTGAAGCTGTTCAGTTTCCTGTAGTCGACAAAAAACCCAATGAATCCGTCTTTTTTTTGGAACTAGAACTACCGGTGTTGACCACGGGCTATCAGATGGCGATATGACCTCTTGATCAAGCATTTCTTGTACTTGTTCCTTGATGATTTGTTCTTCTGAAGGGCAACTCGACGAGGAAGCTGGTGAATGGGGTGAGACATTCCTGTATCAATTGAGTGCTCAAGCAGAGAAGTGCAACCGAAGTCATTGGAGGTTGATGCAATAATGTGTCGAAATTCCTGATGTAACGTTCGGAAAGACCGAGCTTATTCCTCCGTCACGTGAGGATCGAAATTCAATTCGTGCAATGCTGTTTTGTTTGTTGGACTTAAAAAACTCACATTGTCGACTGGGATAACAGTCGAAACAGTTCGGGAAAGGGTTTGCCGAGTTACTGTTCCCAACTTCTCCCCGCGACTAATACTTGTGTCGGTAAATCCGAAGTTCATGACGAGGATTTTGGTGTGACCGATTTTACAGAGAAGAATGCTTCTCGAAGCGGTCATTTCTTGACCGGGAAAGCACTTCTGATAAGGATCGAAGATTACATCGCCACAAAATCGTTCCGACACAACGGCGATGTGCACCCATACTCCAGAGTTTGTTGGGAAAATTGTTCATCCGGAGATGACTGCAGTAAGTTGTGTGCCTTTTCGGGTAGTCTTATGTTCATTGCTGACGCGCGTTTTCATTGCTTGCCAAGAATATTGGCCGACGGTAAGAAAAAACGGGATGAGCCACGTGATGAACTGAGCGAAGTGGGATAGCAGGACATTTTGATAACTGGAAGGTTAATCTTGCGAAACTAACGACTTTGACTTCGGGTTAACTTCGGAGAACCATCGATGTAGTCTCATTGAGGGGTATGTCCATGTTGAAATTGATAGTCAGCCCGGTCTTTTTGCACCAGTCACACCCAAGAATGACCGGATGTACCACATTTGTGACTACAATAAAATCATGTAGCAGTTGTGTTGCTCCTCCAACCATTGTCGAGGACTTTACGCCTGCGGATTTTAACTCGCCACCATTGGCAGAAAGGAGCTTGATGGCAGTTGCTGCCTTGAAATTTGTTAGCAAGCTTGATACAGCTCGACTATCAATAATGCTTACTGCTGAATCAGTGTCCACAAGAGCACTAAACTGCTGGTTGAGTTCCACGATATCTATAGATACACATGGTGGCGAGTAATGTCTATGCATCTTCCCTAATGTTTGTGTTCCTGCAGTTATGCCTAATGTAACGTTGGGGACTGTAGGAACTACCAGCGAGCCCTTCCCTGATGGCTCGCGGAAGCGTTTCCCGGATGTGAAATTTCATGGGGTTCATTCGGGCACTGTCGAGCAAAATGTCCGATGACACCACCGCCGAAGAAATTCGGCGGCGGTGCCGTCGCGGTTCATCAGTGCTGGTAGCTGTAGTACGTGCTGTCCTTTCCGTAGAACAAAAAACGGCTTCTGTATCAACTGCTTGGACCAAAGCTGCTCGCAGAATCATTGGCCGTCCAAGGTGGTCAATTTTTTTAATCTGGACATCAACAATGGCGTTCAGAAAGGAAGCGGTAGCCAAGTTGCTTATCGTCTCGGTGGGAGAGCTTGGAAAGAACTTTCGTGCAAGACGTTCGATGCTGGCTGCCAGGTTTGGGAAAGACTCGCCAGAATGTTGACGGCGGGAGAGCAGTTCCGCATAGTGAAGTTACTCAAGGGGAGAGTCGCCGAACCGGGCGTGCGGGGCAACGGTTAAGGTAGGGTAGTCGTGAAGGATGTTCGCTGGGATAGTCTCTAAGATTTCGACGGCCTTCCCCCAAGGGAGGACACTAGGGCTCTTGGTTTAATTGAGACTTTCCAGCCGTTGGCTTTTGCGATCGTTTTGAACTGCATCTGATAGGCTTCCCAGGAAAACGTTCCGTAAATGGTTGCGGTTTCAATAGAAATGCGCTGTGTGCCGCACTACCTTGAGAAGCCGCACTGCCTCGGGAAGGTTGGGGTGCGGGCCAGGCTTGTTGGAGCTGATTTCACAGGGCCTGCACCTCCAACTGTAAATGGCGCATCTGGACTTCCGTGGGATCTTGGTTCGAAGCGCCCAATGCAGATCGATCTTCCAGGTCTCAAACGTCGTCATCGCTGTGGATTTAAATTAGAATTCTAACAGTCATAACATACTGCGGTAATACTTCCCCACCATTATGTCAGTATTTTAAGCAATATCCGCATATGTGTGATATTCTGAAAATAGCACCATAAATGCACTGAAGAGTATTTGGTTCGCACAAAGATGCAATCGAGAGCCATATATATATATAGAGGGGATGAGTCTGGACATCTATTGTTCTCGGTGACCTCTCGCCGTACTTTCGCCCCTCCCAGACTCCTCCAATTAAAATGACGTCAGACCTAGCAACCGCCTAGCAACGGAAAATACCGGGGAACGGCGCGGGCCTGCAGGCCTCCATTACCGATCCCAGGCCAACGCTCGCGTATGCAGGGCCGCAAGGTATCCTTCATACAGAGAGCGCGATGATTGGGGACGCCTACTGAATGTTCCCGTCTTTCTGAGGTAAGAATTCTTGCTCCATTTTAAAACGTTGTTTAGAAAATGAAGTTTTCCTCGCAGTAGCGAGAAAAACTAGCGAACTAGCTGCTACACAAAGCTCGCATGTAATGTGTAATATGAATAATTGCATCACGAGACACGATAGTCCCATGGAAGTAAAGCTTTTTCCCCTGCCTTCTTTTCCGAACCACGAAGTGAATGAATTTATTATTTAATTGGCGCATTCCAATATATGCTATTTGTTTACAAAAACAAGCTGGTTTCGTTTTCTTCCTGGAATTAATTTTTATGGAATGACATGACGTTGGATGCTGGGATCTCAGCGCCATTAGGAACGGCCAATCACTTGAGTTTAAATCTATTAAAACGAGCAATCCCATTGGCCAAGAGCCGCATGACGCTGACTCACTCTATCTTTATTCCGTAACCTTCACGAAATAGACGGCTCTAACGTTACGTCAAATATTAGCGCCGGTGCCGTTTTTAGTGACATCAAACTTGCGCAACCTTTATTTATTCTCTTTCTTTCTCCGAAACCTTCCGGCTTCCCAGACGTTCGGAGAAGAGGACCGCTGTTTCATTGCTAAAAGAGTTCGGTGGAGGTAGGCGCTAATCATGCATGGCGTGACCATCCCATATCAGGAGTAGCGATCGATCCGATCAAGCCATCCCGTTTGACACGCTGACGCATGGTGAAGAGCAAACGCAATTAAGAAGAAACAAAGCTCCGGTGAAACTTTCCGGCGAAGGACTTTATCTCATTTCACAATTCAACTAACAAAACATTTTGCTTCCTCTTATTCCTTCGCCTCACTACATCACTGCCACAGCAGGACAGGTTATTGCCACTTTAGGTGCTATTGTGTCTTCCTTCCCAGCATAGGCCTTTGTGAAGGCTGGTCAAAGCCCGCTTCAGTGGCTCGGCATCTCGGCAAGAAAAGAGATGGTCGGGAATGGCGGTTCCATTTGGCGTGTGTTTAAAGCGTCTATTAATTGAACCAAAGACGCCTGGGTTCTGTAAAGAGAGTTTTCGCTCCACGTGCTCCGAACGCCGGTGCACTTTACCGTGCCCCCCCCCCCCCCCCTTTTTATGCTCATTATGTTTTTTTGCTTGTAGAATTTGAGCGCTGAAAAGAAAGAAAAAGAAGGAACCGACTAGCAGCAATGACTCCACTTCGGATATTGTAAGTCAATCTCACGCAATCATTGCGCCCCTACCATTCACATCTGCTCAAATTCTCCGCATTCTGGTCACCTGCCGCTATGAATCCCAGCGGTTTACTTTTTATGCGGTTCGCAGGTTGCGCAACCTTAACAAGGTGCGTTCTGACGTGGCGGCCTTCTTCAAATCCTCGGGTTTGGTTTTCGTCATCTGCGCGGCCTTTGCCGTAATATGCCTAATAATCTTGGGAGCAGTCCTGTTCCCGCGTCGCGATGCTGATTCATGGAGCCTCCAATTAGACAGGTGAGGTTAAAATTCGGATTGTGCACTATGGGGTGGTTCTACGAAGAACTTTTTCCCTTTCTGTGTGCCGCGTTCCGCCATGTTGCTAAACAGCGTCTGCCGCTCTCTCCATTCGTTTGCATCCATGTCGCTTAGTCATTGGCGTCGCTTTTGGTGTTGATAAAACGCACAAGCATTGCTAATGGATTGTGGATGACAAAAAAAAATTGGGGTGTGTATATGTTTATACAGCCTAGAACGTATTCTGCCTCAACGAGCGACTTGTCTCCCAGCTGTAGATGAGAAATTTAGCCAGTGCAGTACAACCGCTAGCCTGCTGGGGTCTTTAACGTGGACCATGCAGTAGTGATACACGACCGCACGACGGTACGATGCTCATCCAGATCGAAACGGGCAGGGGTGGGGATTAAACCCATGGATCCCTGGGTTCTGCAGCGCAAGCTTTCGCTCCACGTGCTCCGAGCTGGTGTGCGCTAGCCCACTCGACCACCGATCCGACCAAAGACGTATTTGGCCCGCATAAACAAATTGACTTTTTTTCCTCCTTTCGAAACCACCCCGCCGGCACCTACCCGGGGCCACTTTGGCCGCAGACAGGTCGAATTCTGTACGCCGACTCGTTTTAAGTCCGAATAAAGGCCGGTATATTTTAAAATAGAAAACAACCTCATGCTCTTTCATGTTCCCAAATATATTCTGACGGGCGCAGAAATCAGGACGCTAAAGAACTAAAGCAAGCTGAAAAAAAAAAAAAAACAGCCTCCGGTCATAGAAAGACATAGTGCGAATAGCAAAAGCCCATGAACATGGCGTCCGGCGATATTCCGAACCGGATGTACGTCTTACGAAACCACCCTATAGACCTTTTCTGTTTCCTGTCGTTCTCAGTCACGTGGGTTCCGTATCTGGTATGCGGGGCGAAAAAATATTAAAACGTTTGAACCTGGAATATGCGAGAAAATATAGGTGAGGCAAATCAAGAATGTGTGACAATCACGCATTTTTCGTAAACACCTTCCAGCTTCGGAGAGAGATCAAAAAGATGTTTTACCGCATACCAGAAGTGACGATATTCAAGATGGCTGCACGCTTGTGGAAAAGGTGTATAGACGATTGCAAGTAGGGCGACTGGTCGCCGCCATGCTTCTGCTCGTGAGTGCACGCCCGTGCAATTCCAAGCTCGTCAAAGCTACGTCCACGCGCACGCTGCACGTGCCTGCAGGCATGAGGTACCAGTCGGGACTCCATGATTGCAATAGAACCATCTCACTACAGTGTAATCTCACGAACCGCTCATTCACACTGGAAGCGGATCCGCGTCAAAGCGGTTGCGAACGCGGTTGTATAGGGAGTATTCACTGGCGGCCATATCCGTGTGCGTGGTTGCTGAGCGCGTGCTGACGGCCAGCTTCCATAGTTCTTTTGCAACGTGCCATTCCACACCATCAAGATTGCCGGTCTTAGCAGGCTATTAATGTAAGCTCGTTCTGAGCATGCGCTCTAAACATTGACCTCAAATATGGCGTCCAGTGAATGCCCCCTATAGACCGACACGCGGAGCGACTCTGTTTACCAACAAGCCGGAAGGCCGCGCATGCGCGGTAGATATATGTGGGCAAGAGCAGCCCGGCTCTCCGTGTTTTCGCCATTGCGTTCTATGGCGTGCGCTCGTTGTTGACGTTGTAGGGACGCTTGTATCTTTATTTGTGCGTCGTATTTCCTCACAACGTATGTCGTATGCTATGCCCGACTATTTGAGCTCGCTGCCCGAGCCTGAACGGCAGCGGTATCGAGACAAACTGTGCGTGGACGGCGTTGCCTTCGATGATCCGTACGCCGTAAACAAGGCCTGCTGGACTTCCGACGTAAAGTTGCTGCCACCGAAGTCGACGGCTCATGTCGTCGTTTATTTAGTTTTTTCGCCAAGCCAGTTCACGGCCGACACGGTGGCGTACAAGTCTCTCGAGGCCTACGATTACTTCGAGTCGGTTTCCGCACTGCCGGCGGGATCAGCAGTCTGTGGGTCTGCGGAAGTGTGTGTATTCATTAATTGATTAAAGGGGCGATGCAACGATTTTTGTACTTTGCCCAAATACCGTTTACAACGGATCCCTGACGTTAATGACCTGTGAAACACCCGTTCGTTTTACATCGCACGCAATTGAAATCGCAGAAAAAATTAAAGAAAATGAGCGGCGTTCATTCCCTCAACTCGCAGCCAAAACAAGTGGCCACGTGATCTGGACCCGATTATATGCCGCCAATGTTGATCATAGCCACGCGCTGGGGTCGGCAAAGCATAGGACACGCGCTGAGTTCCAGACATTGTTATGGTTCGGCTATTGTCGTCATTGCAGCGATTGGACACGGGCCACTACCCGAATGCTTCTCGAGCTATCGATTATCACGAGCCCAAATCGAGTGCCAACGCAATGCTCGGCTCCAATATATGAGCCACATTCAAATATCGTCACTGGGAGGTGCTGCGGCCACCGAGTTACGTCATCAAGTTTTGCGAAGGAGAGATTGAATGAAAACGCTCGCTTTTGACCTTGAAATTACACCGCAACAAAGGAGTCTCTTGGCCAGTGGCATTGCGTGCGAGTATCCTTGAGTCCCACTAGTGCCAGTAGGCTCGTTTGAAGTGAAGAACATTCCAATCGAATTTCGTTGCACCGCCCCTTTAAATACACACAGCGTCTTCAAGTCAAGGTATGATATTTTTCCTACCCTCATGACCACAAGGCATGACAAGCAGTAACGCTTTGTCCTTTCTGCAGTCTTGGCGGTAACACGTTACAAGTAACGGCGTTGCCGGTAACGCGTTACTTTTTTCAATAACGTAGTAACCTACTCATTACGTTTTCGACACAGTAACGGGTAACGTACTTACGTTACTATTTCAAGTAACGTAGTTACGTTACTCGTTACTACTTCCCAAGTCTTAAAGAAATTACACTTCAATTTTTTCCGTGTTTTAGGCGTCAAGCCATGTTTTTCTTTGCGTTTTTTCTCGTGAGTATTTAGGTGAAATCGTAAAACGAGATAAAGTAATTATGTTCAGTTTCTGCACGAACATAATGTTTCTTGATATATGACCTGTATCGTCAAAACCGTAAAATGTGTTAAATCGTAATTTAAAAAAAAAAGTAACGCAGAAGTAACGTGCGTTTCTTTTTATCGGTAGCGGTAACGGGTTCCTTTTATTTTTAGGCAACGTAGCTCGGTAACGCGTACCTTTTATTTGCAAGTAACAAAGTAACGTATTTCGTTACTTTTTTTCAGTAACGCCTACAACACTGCCGTTCTGTCGCCGATCCTCTTGTGCTGGGTAGCACGGGCGTAGCGAGCCTCCGACGAGCGCTTGGCCGATGCTTTGTGCGCGAACACCATGGGAACAAAATCTCGGTGGTCTTGATCAGGCAACGCTTTCCCTGCACATAAGCAAGCCTCGGGACGGAGATTGAAATGGAAGCCGCACTTTCCTTCAAGAAAGTGTTTGCCGCACAAACGGTCGTTCGCGCAAGGCGACGATTCTTTTCGATCCACGAATATTATCCACCTTTTATGCCTTTCAGAGTCTGCCGGGAACTTGTGGAAACTCACTCCGCTACTTTTCTTGTACACTTCGGTGCAATTAACGGCAACACAGCTTCGCGGCATGCTGAAATGCTATGACGCCCATGCGAAACGTGCGCGCTTTTGCCCACACCCCCCGGCTCCGGCGCGATCGCAGCGCCGCCGCAGCTCCGTGACGTCAAGCCCGCGTGTCGGTGTATAGACGCTTTCAGGCAGCTGTGCATGGGCGCCGCCATAACCGACCTTCAGTTTTTGTTCCCTCTTATTCCGTTCGCTCCACTTCATGATTATCACAGTAGGTCAGGTCATTGCCATTTTAGATTCTACCGCGTCCTTCTCCCCAGCATAGGCCGTTGTGGAGACTCGTCAACGCCCGCTTCAGTGGCTCGGCATCTCGGTAAGACAAGAGAAGGTCGGCTATGGCGGCTCAATTTGGCGCGCGCTGAAAGCGTCTATAAAGATCCAGTACAATTTCACGCGCACTTGATGTCATCGAGTGCGCGTGCAATTGCACTGGATCTTTATACAACCGCGTTCGCAACCGCTTTGCGAACGCGGATCCGCTTCCAGTGTGAATAAGCGGTAAGCGATCCACGCATTCGTGACGCCGCCATAACTTTAGTTTGCAGAAGGAAGGCGGCAGTGCACGAGATGGCTTGGCCCATCTCGTGCTCTTCGCGCGCAGAGCTCCAGTGAGCTTGTACCACGTGCAGAGAAACTAAAGGTCCCTCGATGAATCTCTGCAGCGGCGGCGTAAGGAAACTGGTTTTTGAGATCGGTCTATTGTCTATACATGGCTTGTACGTGATGTCTTCGCACCATGCGGGAGGTAATTCCTTCTTGTGCATGCCGAGAAAATTAAATTCAGTGGTGCCAAATGTATGGTGCAGAAGGGGCTCAGCAGCGAGACCGCCACGGTTACCTTTGAGGAGGCGTTAAGGCAGAACTCCATGGAGCGAATTATGCGACGAATAACTGGCGAACGCCGCCCGACGGCACGCTCGCTTTGCGCGCGACATAGCAGCCACTGTGGTGATTCCACGCGCAGAGCAAAAGCCGCCGGGCAAAATTCGTCGATTTTTCGCAGCATATTCGTCCCATGGAGTTCAGCCTTTAGTGCACTAGCTGAGTCTGCAGCTGCTGAGCACGTGCTGACAAAGAGCTTTACAGTTTTTTTTTTTTTTTGCAACGTGCTTTTTACACGATTAAAGGGGCGATGCAACGATTTTCGTACGTTTCGCTAATATCGCTTAGAACGAATCCCTGGCGTTAATGACCTATGAAACAGAGTTCGTTTTGCACCACACGCAGTAGAAGTCGCAAAAAGAAAAAAACAAAATGAAAAACGAGCAGCGTTCTCCCCCTCTACTCGCCGTCAGAACGTGCGGCCGCGTGACCTAAAGCCGATTCTATACTTCATCTCACCTTAGCATGGACTAACTGCGAAGGCTGTGCAAGCGCGAGCGGCTAGCTTCGACTGCCTTGACTGGAGCACTCGCTGCGCGAGCGCTCGTGCAGTCGCCGAGGCTTCATTCAAAGCAACTAGCTCGGGCTTTTGGCACGCGTGGCTAACAATAGTCCATGCTAAGGTGAGACGAAGTATAGACATTTTCAATGTTTACAAAATCGCAGTACAGCTTGCGATCTTCACTGCCCATCACGTGCGTATTCGTCGCTTCGCAAAGCGAGCAAAGCACGCGCCATACGCACGAACACTCAAAATAGCACCGACGACAAGTTCTTCTTTGGAAAGGTCTATGTGCCGCCAATGTTGATCATAGCCGCGCCCTGGGGCTGGCAAAGCACAGGACACGCGCTGAGTTACATACATCGTTATGGTTCGGCTATGGTCGTCATTGCAGCGATTGTACACGGGCCACTACCCGAATGCTTCTCGAGCTATCAATTATCACGAGCCAAAATAGAGTGCTCACGCAATGCTCGGGTCTAAATTATGAGCCGCATTCAAATATCGTCATTGGGGGTACTGCGATCCCCCAGTTACGTCATCACGTTTTGCGAAGGAGAGATTGAAAGAAAGCGCTCGCATTTGCGTTTGAAATTACACCGCAGCAAATGCGTTTCTTGGTCAGTGGCGTTGCGTGCGAGTGTACTTGGGTCTCAATAGTGCCAGTAAGCTCGTGTAAAATAAAACGTATTCATAGCGAATATCGTTGCATGGCCCCTTTAAGGTTACCGGTCCAACCTATAAATGCGAGCTCTATTTGAGCATGGGCAGTGAACAGCGCACTCAATCATGGCGTCCAGCGAATTTCTCCTATGCTCCGTTTTCCTTTATGATGGACAGCGGAGGAACCATAATCCAATAACGTAGAGTCAATCCAATAAGTGATTGGTCCTTGTGGTTCGTTCACTTACCTGCAGCCATCCAGGTAAATGAACGATCTTTATTGGAGAGAGCATGAAGGGTTGCACTGGACTGGCAGTAAGCGATCATGTTTTTGATCTGCAACCGCCACTTTGCCGCGATCAATGTCCCTTAGGCGAAACTATCGGTACGGGGACCCTCTGCAGCATGGTGGAAACTTGATAGCTGATCATAATTCATACGTTCACTAGATGGCGTTTCTTTTTGCGTAAAAAGGCGTAGTGCAGCTCGCACTTGTTCTTTTATAAACGTCAAAATTCGACCGGGGTTGCAGACACTGGCACCTCAGGGACATCTTCCGGGGCAGTCGCACCCTCAAGCTCCATCGCGGTCGGAAGTACGACTACAGCACCGAAGTGCGCATGTCTTTGGATCTCTCGGCGAACCCGTGCAACGACTTCTACAGTTTCGTGTGCGGGCGCTGGCCACAGAGTCATCCTGAACAGTCGAACGAGTTCTCTCGACTGCAATCGGACATCCTCATTGCTGCTTTCAAGAAGCTCGAGCAGGCACGATACGGTGAGTTCCGCCACCGTGACGTCGCGAAAGGTTAGGGCTGCTGACGTAACACCTTGAGAATAGCAGGGCCGTAGTGCCGGATTCTTTACGCCTTCTATCGGAGGACAGATTAGACACAACTGCTTTGTCATCGGTCTACTTAAACTCCTGTCTTCAATAATACAATTTGTAAAGAGTAATCAAAACAATTAATGTTTTACAAAAATCATATTGAGAAGATAATGTGTCGCCTGACGAAGTACCAACAGCCTTCTGTTTGAAGGTCCAGCTGGCACATGGTCTCAAGACCGTGTCCCAGGTGGTTGACGTGGTCGTTTTGGCCCTTGGTAGTTTGTTTACCATATGCGCTTTATGTCCCGAGAGGATTGTGCTCATCTATTCGTCTTGAAAATAGTTCGTCTACGAGGACATGCGAACAAAAACTTGTATCGACGCCAATAAAAACACTGGAGCGTCGAGGACCTTATGCAGTTTTAGAGCAGAGTGCTGAGGCTAGTCCGCAGTGTGTACAGCCATAGCCTCCTCTATATAGACAAAGCCTAGCAGGTCGCCACGAGAAGGGGCCGCCGAAATTTAAAAGGTACAGCGGCAGACAAGGGATGAGAGGAGAGCCAAGTGACAGGCGCCCCGCTGCGGCGAGTCGCCGAAACACACTTCTTCCGAGCGACGGAATGTTCGCTCATGCTCATCGCGTTCCTCGCGCTACGGCTTCTCTTCTCGTCAAATTTGCAAATCATGTTTCGGCTCTTTGCGGCTGCAAAAACTGTGCGTTGACGACACGGTTCCCCGAGAAATACTTTGTGCTACCAGATCCTCGCGCTCCGAATCTGCGACCGTGCACTCCATGGCTCCGTCGTCGAACTGCAAGGCTTTGTGAGTACAAGGGCCCTAATCTGGACACTTGGCGAAAAAGTCGGCGAGAAATCTGACGGCTATGATTGGCCGGCGCCAAGGTCAAGTGCGGCGTCGGCCAATCACAGCCGCCAGATTTCTCGCCGAATTTTTCGCCAAGTGTCCAGATTAGGGCCCCAGAGGAGGCTATGGTACAGCTTAAGCGGCTCAGATTTGCTTTCAGCTGGTCGAAGTTGTTAGCTAACAGCTCTTGGTATAGTTTGTGCACCGTAGCTGCTCTATGTCTTGAGACTGTTGTGCTCATCTCTTCTTTACGTTTGCCGTTTACGTATTTCCGATATTATACACGGCCGTTTATTTGATCTTATTGTAGGGTGCGCATTTGCAGATTTCAGCGCTCTCGCCCCTGCTAGTGCATCAATCAGTTTTGATGTCTCCACATGGGAACCGAAAGTAAGGTAGCTCCAAGAAGTATTAGCACGTTGCCATGACTCTTGCAATGATCGCGATGGCCCGCACACTCAGTGATGAGGCAGGCTTCGACAAATACTCGATGAATCAATCAGCCATGACCTGAATGAACTGGTCACACGCGTCAATTATTTTATCGAATGAATTCTGTTTTAGTTGACCCTCAACGGTACTCTGTGTCAGACCACGCCGGGGAGGCCTTTCGCTACTGTCTGCTGACGCACATGAAGAAGTCTGAAGATTTCTCGCCCTTCTACGAGATTCTGAGAACTTTCGGATTCAGCTGGCCCCAGGTGAAGGACGGCGAGACCTTCGACATCCTCGAGTTGGCCATGGGCTCGGCCTTGAAGTGGGGCATCCCTCTACTTTTCGATGTCGAGGTGAGTCCTGGAGGAAGACCGTATAGCTCGTATGCCAGTGCCAAGTTCCAGAGCTGAGTCCGTTGCTGTTTTTTCGCATCCTGGCTGGCGGCCAGCTTTCGCAAAAAGTTTACAATATGAATTCGACGCCGTCACGAGTGCTTCAATCATTTGACAGGTATCGCATTTCTTCACGCGACTCAATTACGATGCACATATGTCTACACATCGTTTAACGTTGAAACGCCACGATCCGATGAAGTGCGGTCAAGCAACGCTGAAAGTGTGTCGTCACTGCCCTCGCCGTCTTTCGGCTTTTGTTATCTCCATCTAAACCAATCATGCAGAGGAAGAAATCACAAAATTACGCCGCGGCCTCGGCGCGTGATTGGTTTAGGAGGTACATAATAGCAAACGTAGAGAGACGATTGGCTTTATTGTCTTCATAAAATCGTAGCTTTGGCTGTGGTCACACATACGGTGTATATAGAGTTATATCTGAAGGGGTTTCTCGTTCATAATAACCAGAGGTGTTATCTGATTGTCGCTGAAGAACACTCGACGCCTTCCTTGGCCCTGCTTAGGTTACTACCGATCTGCGCACCGACAACGGGACCATTCTGCGCATCAGCAGGAGTGAGCCGTTGACCGCTTGGATCGCACAGTGGTTCAAGACCACCGACAAAGACATTTGGTTCGCCCAAGTTCCCAGGATCCTCGAGCCGGGGCTAGATTACGGTCACTTTTCATTAAAGGTGAGAACGTCTTAGTCGCCTAGTAATTTATTATATACTTTGAAGCGGCGGACAAACGGGGAGATCCCATTTAACTTAAGGTGTCGCGAAAACTCGCGAAGCCAAGAGTCCGAACTGTACAGCAAATCAGGTATCGTAAAAACCTGTAGAATTGATAGAAACCAGAGTTTTCAAATACAGTGACGTGCCTTTATCTATCTTGCTTCTTTGTCTTCTTTTCTTCTTCCTATATTTCTACCTTCCTTCCTTGCATTTCGAATTTATTTCGTTATCATCAAGTCTTTGAGGATATTACAGTCAGCAAAAGACAACAAAAAGGACAAAAAAGTATTACGAGCATTTTTTTGGTAAATATCAACAATGAGAACTTTTAACCAGCTGTTTTTAAATCATCTTTAAAAAACTTTTACAGCATCTTTAAACCAACTGTGATGCTTTTTAAGGCATCATCGTTGAAACCGTGCGTTAAACTCGGAAAAAAATTATGAGATACCTCTATAAACAGATTAATAATCTGGAGGCATTTAGACCTTTGATGATGATTAACCGCTTTATTGGATGTTGAGATTAGTTTATCTGGATCTTATAGTCTAGTTAATCCGAAACGTAAGAAAGCCTTGACTACGACGGGGTTCGAAATTTTAGAGCGCAGCTCTTAGGCGCCCGTTTCCGGCTTGAGCGGAGTCGCCGTCGCCGTAACCGCGAGTTGCAATATGGGACGTTTCCCATAATGACGTCACACGTGACGTCACGTTTGACGTCACGATGGTCACGAATGATGTCACGAATGACGTCACGAGGGTCACAAGTGACGTCATGAGGGTCCCGAGTTACGTCACGGGGGAGGAGGAGGGAGGGGGAGGAGGAGGAGACGGTATGAAGGAGGAGGAGGGGCATACCCTCCCCTCCTCCTCCTCAAGAGTTGCGCTCGAATTCGGTATTACAGGAAATTGTAAACGTTTTTCATTTTGTTTAATCGGTATTTGGTTTGAAATTTTCCCAGTCATTTTTTAGAACTCTGTTTCCCCTGAAACGCCACTTCAACCATGGAAATTAACCTCATAATGTGCAGGTAGTTAGTAACTTCAACCGATTTTTCTTATAATATATAAATATAAATAAATTGAGGGCATAACACCGCAAAGGTATATTCAGCGTACTTAACGATAATTTCTGGTCTTAGGTCAAGTAATTGTGGGAGTAGTTCCCTGTCACGTATGGAGTAATGAACTGGAAACCAATTTTGCCTGCGCGCGTTAGTTAGTCGTAGTTTTCGACCACAATGTGCGAAGAAACGAAAGCGATATCTGTAGCACGGTCGCGCAATTCGGTTGGAAGGGCGCCGCCACGTACTTGAAGACGGAGGAGCCACGTGGTTAATTCTTATAGCCGTAGTGGTTGGCGTCGTGGATGCCGCTGACGACCGCCAGGGGTGCTCGGTGATCCGTGAAGTTAGTCGGTAATCACGGTGGAAGTTTCTTAAACCGCCCAACATGACGCGTAGCAACTGGATACTGCCAAAGTGTGATTTCGCATAACGCGAGTATAATGTTTGAAAACATGCATTTCAAGCAGACGACAGGAAGAATCTACCTTCGTTGCTTCCAGTGCTTAAAGTATCCCGTAAGTGGCGAGGGTCTCTGGTAAGAGGGCGGGGGGGTTCATATAAGGTGCACACAAAACGGACTTGATTAAAATGTATGCGAAACCCGGCATGTTTTTCATAATACAAATCCAACCAACAAAGCAGATTTCGATACTTTTCCACGTCAAGAATTCATAATGTCCCTGAAACATCCGTCATTTTGTGTCACACGAAATCGACATGGCTATATGCACAACATAGCTTTCATCTCTCTGGAAATGGCTACTCAAGATAACTTGAATGAAGAAAATCCTAACATTTCTCATTACAATTTTTACGATTACGATTTCGTATCCGTACCAAACGAGAACTTATGATCGTGTTGTCACCAGCGCCAGAGCTATGACAGGGGGTCTAAAACCACTCTTTGAAGTCGGCGGGGTGTCCGAGACAGCCCGAGATGGGCCCCCTGACTTTAGGCACTAGTCGCGTTAATAATGACGGAATGCCGGGGCTTCCCGCTCTTCTCTTTCGGCACTGCGCTGCCGACGGGAAAACCGGACTTTTCGGACATCGCGCTAAGAGTGGAGGATTTTTCCCTTCTTCGTGCCCGCGGCCGCGACAACGGGTGAGGTAGAAGTCTCTGCAAAGTGTCGCCCGTAAAACGATCGCTTTAAAAAGATTTCAAAAATTAATGTTTTGGGCGCCTTCCAACCGCTCTCAACTGTCTATTCACACGATGCATCTTGTTGGCGAATCTTGTGTCGCGAAACTAGAGGTTTCGAGAAAGAGATGCCCCGTGTGAACGCTACCGAAAAAGTGGCGCGCCTCCAAAAAAAGTTGCGCGCGCCCCTCGCTTCTGGAGCGATATTTTGCTGAAACCTCACCGAGGCCTGTCACTCACCCGAAGGAGAAACGCGGACGCTGCCAATGGCCGCTCGACTTCGTTATGGCGTCTGACCTTCGAGGCGGTAGCTTTTGAAGAAGCCTGGTTTTTGGCCGATTCCGTATCCGTCCAAAGTGCGCCAAGGCCGAAAAGAGAAAACAAACATGGCGGCGAGCGACAGGCGGAGGAGCGGTGCGCACTGGCGATATGGGCGATGCGGGTTGATGCAGTCCCAGTGCAGTTGGTGGAGCGGTGCAGAGTCCTCCAGAGACACATGCGCGTCCAAACTGTCCGATTCGGCGTGCGAACCGCCGGAACGACGTTCGAGGGCGAGGGTTTTCGTCGCACCGGAGCGCCGGACAGGGCCTCCGTCCAACGCCGGCGTGCGTCCAACTTGCTAGATATCGCCGCACGGCTGTCCGAATTTCGGAGGGCCGCAGCCAATGGCAGCACGGATGGCGCGAAGGTCATGTTGTCACGTGACTTTCGGCCCGATCGGGCGAGGAAGCGCTTCGTGGTTCGGGCAGTTCGGGGAAGCGGATCTCCTCCTCTTTTACAACGCCTACACACACACATGTGGCGGTGCGCGGTGAAGGAGATGGACGCCATCGAGTTTTCTCGCGCGCACAAAACAAGCTGCTGATCTCGCGCGCCATAGCAAGCCGTCCTTCTGGGACCGATCGAGGCCGTCGAAACCCGAATGTTCTCCGTTTCACCTTACGATGGAGAGCAGCGGACGCTACGAGCCATTCCAATGCCGTGTGAGTGTCACGTGAACTTCGGGAGAGACGCAGCAATGCGCGGTGTGCGTAGTCACGTGATTTGTACGCAGTGCTCGCTTCGCTGGGATGGCTCCTAAGGTCCGCTGCGGTCCATCGCGATTAAGTGATGTTGAGCAGAAAAGTAACCTCACGGAAAATTTATACACGCGCACACTTTAATAGAATGTAATAAAAATATTATGTTTGTTTTAAAGTCAGAAAAACCAAGAAGGGCGAGGGAAGTATTTTATTTTTCTAGGCTAGGTGGCGTGAGCTACCGCCCGTTATATATATAGCCATTAGCATTCATCCATCCATTCGGTAGAGGGATACCCGAAACTGGGCGGAGCTGAACGGAGCGACGCAACGACGCGTCGGAAACCATGTGTCGCGAACCGTCCTGTCCGGCGATTCGGAGCAGCCATCTTCCCGACAGTTCGCACGCCGGACCGGACAGTTTTGACGCGCATGTGTTTCGCGCTAAGCGCTGCATAGAAACATGATGATTGGGTATGCGGAGCAAAAATGTTCAAAATGCTTCGAGATCATCCGCGTGTTCTTTGACGTTCGCAGTCTTTCCCCGGTTTGACAGGCCTACTAATCCGAGTGAGCCGAATCCGAGGAAGTCTATCGAGTGATATTAACAAAGCAGACTGTCTCACCACACTGTGCGTACTTCTTATTATTTTCATGCGAAGCGCTTGATATTCCTGGTGCAGATGACAAGGTTTGGCGAAAATCTCGTGAGTGAATGCGAGGTGTGATCAAAAGGTTCCGGGACGGAATTTTTAGCGTTAAAAGAAGGCTGCAAAGTGATGCGCGTGCATCAGTCGAAAGAAGGGACCTTCGTCGCCCTGTGAACATTTTGAGCTGCACTACACGAGCTTTTGTGACCACGTGCACGGTCACAATGACGATTTCACCATATATTGCAAACCAGAGCGAGGGCAAACATCAATTGTGCGTCAAACTCGGCAAATATAAAACAGAAAATTTTGAAATGATTCAGCAGGCTTGTGTTAAAGAATTGTGAAGTTTGCGAAGTGTTTTAATTAGCACTCGCGCTTCAGGAATGGCAGAACATCGCTGGAAGTCGAACAGCGGTAGGGTGACCTCATCCGACCTCTCCTTGACTTATGTGACGTTCTGCCATTCTCGAGGTACGAGTGCCACTCAAAACACCTGCGCACACCTCAATAATTCCTTCTAAATAATTTCAGCAGTCTGTTCTAGATCTGCCGAGTTTAGCGTAAAATTGATGTTCGCTCTCGGTTTGATTTGAAGTCTATGGAGAGATCGCCACTATGCTATAGCAAGTTACAGGTTAAGAAGGTAGCGGCAAATGCCCCTCAAAGGAAATCATATATCCCTCCGCCACCCCCGCATCCAATAGCGTCCCATCGTTTCCGTGACGTCGCGGCCAACGCGCGAGGATGGTCTTGCCTTTCTGTACATATTTGCTTTATCTTTCGACTTTGACTTAGCATTGTGGAAGCCACGAGAGGGAGATTAGAGTTTTCCCCCTCCGATGGAAACAAATACGACTTTCGGGAATTAGGTTCCCTCTAAAAGAGGCAATCTCACAACCAAATTTCCCCGCTGAAGAGGCCACCTCGCCCGCCCCCCAAAAAAGAGCGATTGTGGTAACCACCGTACAAATCCCTAACCCCGCAGGAGAATCCCTTCAGCAACAAGAACTAGACCGTAAAATAATAGCAATCAGGAGAAGAAACGCCGCACTCCACGAAAACATGACCACCATGCAAAACAGCATGAAAACCTTCCGATCAGAAATGAATTGCTACAGATCGGAACTACACACCTTTATGCAAGAAATAATGAACAGGCTTGGTATCGCTACCAATCACATACCCCAACCCGAAACACATAATGCCCCACAAGAACAACAATAAGAGCAACCCCATTAAGGTCTGACAGTGGAATTGCCGGGGATATAAACGTAAAAAACATAATTTACAGATGTATCTCCAAAGCCTAGATGCCCCCCCGGAAATTATAGCGCTACAGGAGGACAAACACAGTTGTTAAATTGCCCGGCTATAAAACCTTTCAAAGTGCGACCGACCTCAAAACGGCGGTTCTCGTACACAGAAATATACCGGCCTATAGGAGCCAGTTCGACAGGGTCAGTATCCCCCACGACCTAATTACTGTCCTCCCACGCAAAAAAGGAGCGAACAGACTATATATTCTAAACATCTACAGCACTCCTAAATCCAGGGCACATCGATTCAACCGCTTGTTCTCGCTCACAAGGAGGGAGGTGGGCCCCCACGCGCTGCTCATAGTAGGAGATTTTAACGCTCCTCACACGGCATGGGGATACCCAACCTGCGAGCCAAAGGGTAGAGACCTCTGGGAACAAATCCAGACACACCATTTCACTCTAGAAACAGGCATCAATACCACTACACGCATCGGCAACAGCGCCCAACGCGACATCACCCCGGATCTCACTCTATCCCTACACACCAATAGGGTAAGATGGAGGGTTACCGACCAAACACTGGGTAGCGACCACCTCATAATCGAGTCAGAGATGGTACCCAAACACAAACTCACTCAAACACTCAGACAGAAAACCCTGACCGACTGGGATAAGCTCATAGCCCTCCGGGAATCCAACATTAAACATGCGGACGAGTGCGAAAGCCCAGAATGCATTACGGATATCCACAGATGGACACAAGAACTCCTCGCAGACATAAAAACAGTTACGAAAGACCTAGACCCCCACATCCCTTCCGACGCTGTGGACTCCCGTCTCAGCCACCTTTGGCAGGCATACCAGGGGATCCTAAAACGATGGAGAAGAAACAAGAGTAACCGCAAACTGCGGCTCAAGCTGGCCCGGCTGGAGACGGAGATCGGCGCGCACGCGACCACGCTCGCGCGCGACCAGTGGGGGCAGATTTGCGATCAGATGCAGGGAAACCTCGGAATGAAGAAGACGTGGCAGCTATTAAGACACCTCCTCGACCCAGATGAGAACAAGACAGAACAGAAACACCGGATGACCAAAATCCTCCAAACATACTCAGGCTCAAACGACGAACTCATAGCACAAATACGAAACACGTACCTTCCAATAGGACCCCAGATCCCACTGCCCCCCTACATGGGACGAACCAACAGCGAAATGGACAAGGACATAACGGAAGCCGAGGTCCGACTGGCCATTGGCAAACTCAGGTCCAGCTCGGCCCCGGGTCCCGACCAGATCTCAAACCGGGCGCTACGAAACCTCGACGACTTCTCCATCACAGCAATCACAGATTTCTTGAACACATGCTGGAGAACGGGAGAACTACCGGGATCGTGGAAACATGCCAAAGTAATCCTCATCCCCAAGACAAATAAACCGCTCGCGATCGAACACCTTCGCCCCATCTCCCTTACGTCGTGCTTAGGTAAACTCATGGAACACGTCATCCTAGCCCGACTCACGACATACATGAACGACACGGAACAATTCCCCCACACTATGATCGGTTTCAGAACCGGTCTTTCAACGCAAGACATACTCCTACAACTCTCGGAACAAATCATCAAACCACCCAGCGGCCTTAACACGGCAGCGA
This sequence comes from Ixodes persulcatus, assembly GCA_013358835.2. Classification (NCBI taxonomy): domain Eukaryota; kingdom Metazoa; phylum Arthropoda; class Arachnida; order Ixodida; family Ixodidae; genus Ixodes; species Ixodes persulcatus. The sequence goes on from JABSTQ010009345.1 coordinate 1,527,084, forward strand.
TTTTGACCCTCGACCTGACTAAAGCCTTTGACAACGTCGCGCACGAGGCCATAATGTTGGGTCTGGGGTCGGTCAATCCGGGCGAGAAAATCTACAGTTACATTAGGAACTTCTTATCAAACCGAACAGCCGCCATACATCTAGACAACCTCGTCTCAGATACGTTCCCACTAGGCAGTCAAGGCACTCCGCAAGGAGCCGTCCTCTCGCCATTGCTCTTTAACCTGGCCATGATAGACATCCCCAAGAAACTTGCACAGATCCCACACCTCCACCACAGCCTCTATGCAGACGACATCACCCTCTGGACTAACGAGGGGAATGACGGCCACATAGAAGAAACGCTGCAGGGAGGCATAGAGGTGGTGATGGGGGAGGCGAGGAGAGCGGGCCTGGCCTGCTCTCCAGCTAAGTCTGAGCTACTCGTCATTCCACCGAATCAGAAAAAACAACGCCCCTCCAACATCAAACTCCACATTGACGAGAGAGAGATCCCAGAGGTCCCTGCCCTCAAAGTCCTTGGGCTGCAGATACAATCCACCAGACTCAATCACAACTTTCTCCAGACCATAGAAAGGAACATAAACCAAACTATAGGTCTGCTCAAGAGAGTCACCAACAAACACGCAGGCCTGACTGAGCAGGACAGGGTCCGCCTGCTCCAAGCCTTCGTCGTGAGCAGAATAGTCTACTCCATCCCCTACCTTAAATTAACCAAGGCAGAAACTGACAAAATCGATATCCTTATAAGACGCGCTTACAAGGCGGCGCTACGCCTTCCCCCAGGCACGTCCACTGCCAGACTCGGAGGGTTAGGCCTTCACAACAAGGCCAGCGAACTCGTTGAAGCCCATCTAATGGGACAATATGAACGCCTCGCCCGCACCCCCCAGGAAGACGCATTCTCCGAAATCTAAGAATAGGACACCACAGCCTACATCAGGACGCGACAACCATTCCCCTAGACATCCACGCGCACATTATAGCCAAACCACTCCCCCGCAACATGCACCCTACGCACCACACCGGTCGGAGGGAACAACGAGCCCGCGCCCTACACAAGAATTACAAAAACGACCCCCGAGTCGTGTACGTAGATGCAGCGGAATATAGACACCACGAAGCATTCACCGCAGTCGCAGTTCGCAATAACTCCAACAGCAACCCGCTAGATTCGATCACAGTCCGGACGCCCATCCCGGAAACGGCGGAGGAAGCGGCGATAGCGCTGGCCCTAACGCTTAACCCTACCCCCGCAACAATCATTACCGATTCTAAAACCGCTTTCCAAAATTTTGCCACCGGACGCATATCCGCAACGGCACTCAAAAGTTTGCGCAGAAACCCCCCGCAATCTCAAGTCCAACTGATCTGGACCCCTGCGCATTCTGGGCTCGAGGGAAACGAGGAGGCCCACGACCTAGCCCGAGGACTTACTATCCGGGCTGGGCCGAGCCTGTATCCCTACCACGGAGCGCGGTCCGCGCGGGACCGTCTTGTCGGATATCATGACATTACCGCCTACTACCTCCTTTCCCGCAGAATCTATCCGCAGGCGGACAAATCCCTTAGCTTAGAACAATCACACGTCTGGCGCCAACTCCAGACGGGAGTTTTCCCCAACCCGGCCACCATGACCCATATCCACCCCAGCCTTTATCCAACTTCGGCGTGCCCCTTATGTGGCGCCCATGCCAACCTGGCCCACATCATCTGGGCATGCCCTCAGGATCCCTTCCCCGAAATCCCTTCTGAGGAGAGGTGGGAGGCCTCGCTTCGCAGCCCCGACCCGGACCTACAGGCCCGCCTGGTCAAAAGGGCGGAAGAGGTCGCCGGGAAGCCTCGGCCGACCGCCACCACGGGGCCACCAACCTAAATTAAGGAGAAGACGTCCAGGAGGGGATGGGCCTTCGGCCCCTCGCCCACCACCACCACCGTGACCTCTACTCTCCTTGACCCATTTCTTCAGTCAATAAAGTTTTCTCTCTCTCTCTCTCTCTCTCTCTCAGGGGCTCGGTTCCCCCTCCGATGAAACCGATGAATACAAAGGTCGCTTTCTTAAAAAGTGGGGGTCAAAGACAAGTTGGCATCACTCTGTGGCCATTATCTATCCATTGAAGCTGAACAAGGAGCGTTTCCAGTGAACTGTTCTTTCGACTGCGGAGGGATTTGAAACGGGCGCATCACGCTTGTGGGAGGAGCTTCTCCTACCTTCTTTTCTTCTACCCCGAGAGCGAACACAAGCGTCGCTACGGTCGCCGCGCCCTGATTGGGTGAGGCGTACCGTGACGTCAGGGGGAGGACTCCGCTCCGCGATCTCGCATCGGCTCGCTTCCCAGCACCGGTTTCCTGGTTTGGCGTTGTGTGCCGCAAGCTCTTCGAGGAGCTGGACTTTACCCGGTGTACAAGACGTTGAGTTAGGCCGATATTGACGTGCTTCCGTACATTTTATAAGCTTGCTTGTCCCTTTTACCTTTAAAATTGGGTTACAAATACCAAAAGCTATCGGCGGAGGCAATTCCGCCGATGAACCTTCCCGTCCGTCCACACGACACAAGGCAATCTTGCGAGGGGTCGGTGAAGCGGTGGTGCAAGTGTTTCAGACGCTGGAATTTTTCTCCTTGCATGTTCATGATTTAGGACGATATTACATCCTGCTTTCAAGGCATTTGAAGTGGCATTTATATCATGGGCCTTTGGGTGGTCGGCAAATCAGCTCGCGACCCCGACTCTGCGCTGCCACTCTACATGCGCTGGTTCGCAGATGTTTTAAAGGCCCTGTGTCTGATGATCTTTGAAGTGCTCATAGAACAGGGTTGTTTTACATAAATGTAGCTTCTTCGTGAATTAATTATATAGTTTATACAAGTATGCAGGCATATTTCTTAGAAGATGCACAATTACTGGAAATTAGATTGAATGGTATCAGCAAAAACGGCCGAATTGCCCCCAGTTGCCTGTATGATATGTATTGAACTGCCCATAATATGCACAGCAATGGTGCCGTAATTTGGAATGTTTATACTTTTTCCTGACATTTTTTATTCCAGCCTTGGGTATTCGGAAAATACACCGTTTAGTCTGAATTGTCATTTCCAATTAAAAGAGACACTGCTGCAGGTCCCCAAAAGCTTCCTCAGCCTCCAAATTCCCTACAGCTGGACTCTCTGACAACAGAGGAAAACAGGAGTAAAAGCAAGAAAAAACAACGCCCCTCCAACATCAAACTCCACATTGACGAGAGAGAGATCCCAGAGGTCCCTGCCCTCAAAGTCCTTGGGCTGCAGATACAATCCACCAGACTCAATCACAACTTTCTCCAGACCATAGAAAGGAACATAAACCAAACTATAGGTCTGCTCAAGAGAGTCACCAACAAACACGCAGGCCTGACTGAGCAGGACAGGGTCCGCCTGCTCCAAGCCTTCGTCGTGAGCAGAATAGTCTACTCCATCCCCTATCTTAAATTAACCAAGGCAGAAACTGACAAAATCGATATCCTTATAAGACGCGCTTACAAGGCGGCGCTACGCCTTCCCCCAGGCACGTCCACTGCCAGACTCGGAGGGTTAGGCCTTCACAACAAGGCCAGCGAACTCGTTGAAGCCCATCTAATGGGACAATATGAACGCCTCGCCCGCACCCCCAGGAAGACGCATTCTCCGAAATCTAAGAATAGGACACCACAGCCTACATCAGGACGCGACAACCATTCCCCTAGACATCCACGCGCACATTATAGCCAAACCACTCCCCCGCAACATGCACCCTACGCACCACACCGGTCGGAGGGAACAACGAGCCCGCGCCCTACACAAGAATTACAAAAACGACCCCCGAGTCGTGTACGTAGATGCAGCGGAATATAGACACCACGAAGCATTCACCGCAGTCGCAGTTCGCAATAACTCCAACAGCAACCCGCTAGATTCGATCACAGTCCGGACGCCCATCCCGGAAACGGCGGAGGAAGCGGCGATAGCGCTGGCCCTAACGCTTAACCCTACCCCCGCAACAATCATTACCGATTCTAAAACCGCTTTCCAAAATTTTGCCACCGGACGCATATCCGCAACGGCACTCAAAAGTTTGCGCAGAAACCCCCCGCAATCTCAAGTCCAACTGATCTGGACCCCTGCGCATTCTGGGCTCGAGGGAAACGAGGAGGCCCACGACCTAGCCCGAGGACTTACTATCCGGGCTGGGCCGAGCCTGTATCCCTACCACGGAGCGCGGTCCGCGCGGGACCGTCTTGTCGGATATCATGACATTACCGCCTACTACCTCCTTTCCCGCAGAATCTATCCGCAGGCGGACAAATCCCTTAGCTTAGAACAATCACACGTCTGGCGCCAACTCCAGACGGGAGTTTTCCCCAACCCGGCCACCATGACCCATATCCACCCCAGCCTTTATCCAACTTCGGCGTGCCCCTTATGTGGCGCCCATGCCAACCTGGCCCACATCATCTGGGCATGCCCTCAGGATCCCTTCCCCGAAATCCCTTCTGAGGAGAGGTGGGAGGCCTCGCTTCGCAGCCCCGACCCGGACCTACAGGCCCGCCTGGTCAAAAGGGCGGAAGAGGTCGCCGGGAAGCCTCGGCCGACCGCCACCACGGGGCCACCAACCTAAATTAAGGAGAAGACGTCCAGGAGGGGATGGGCCTTCGGCCCCTCGCCCACCACCACCACCGTGACCTCTACTCTCCTTGACCCATTTCTTCAGTCAATAAAGTTTTCTCTCTCTCTCTCTCTCTCTCTCAGGGGCTCGGTTCCCCCTCCGATGAAACCGATGAATACAAAGGTCGCTTTCTTAAAAAGTGGGGGTCAAAGACAAGTTGGCATCACTCTGTGGCCATTATCTATCCATTGAAGCGGAACAAGGAGCGTTTCCAGTGAACTGTTCTTTCGACTGCGGAGGGATTTGAAACGGGCGCATCACGCTTGTGGGAGGAGCTTCTCCTACCTTCTTTTCTTCTACCCCGAGAGCGAACACAAGCGTCGCTACGGTCGCCGCGCCCTGATTGGGTGAGGCGTACCGTGACGTCAGGGGGAGGACTCCGCTCCGCGATCTCGCATCGGCTCGCTTCCCAGCACCGGTTTCCTGGTTTGGCGTTGTGTGCCGCAAGCTCTTCGAGGAGCTGGACTTTACCCGGTGTACAAGACGTTGAGTTAGGCCGATATTGACGTGCTTCCGTACATTTTATAAGCTTGCTTGTCCCTTTTACCTTTAAAATTGGGTTACAAATACCAAAAGCTATCGGCGGAGGCAATTCCGCCGATGAACCTTCCCGTCCGTCCACACGACACAAGGCAATCTTGCGAGGGGTCGGTGAAGCGGTGGTGCAAGTGTTTCAGACGCTGGAATTTTTCTCCTTGCATGTTCATGATTTAGGACGATATTACATCCTGCTTTCAAGGCATTTGAAGTGGCATTTATATCATGGGCCTTTGGGTGGTCGGCAAATCAGCTCGCGACCCCGACTCTGCGCTGCCACTCTACATGCGCTGGTTCGCAGATGTTTTAAAGGCCCTGTGTCTGATGATCTTTGAAGTGCTCATAGAACAGGGTTGTTTTACATAAATGTAGCTTCTTCGTGAATTAATTATATAGTTTATACAAGTATGCAGGCATATTTCTTAGAAGATGCACAATTACTGGAAATTAGATTGAATGGTATCAGCAAAAACGGCCGAATTGCCCCCAGTTGCCTGTATGATATGTATTGAACTGCCCATAATATGCACAGCAATGGTGCCGTAATTTGGAATGTTTATACTTTTTCCTGACATTTTTTATTCCAGCCTTGGGTATTCGGAAAATACACCGTTTAGTCTGAATTGTCATTTCCAATTAAAAGAGACACTGCTGCAGGTCCCCAAAAGCTTCCTCAGCCTCCAAATTCCCTACAGCTGGACTCTCTGACAACAGAGGAAAACAGGAGTAAAAGCAAGCATTCGAACGTCTGTCCAGTGGTAGAGGCAGCACTAGTAGCAGAAAATGTGGAACCTGTCAACGGCGACAGTCTGCGTGAGAAAAGCTTCTGGTATTTTAGCTTCAGGACAATTCGATTTAAGTAAAATCTCAACTTTAGGGCTTAAGGGACTAATAACGAGCTAGACACCTTCGCTTACGTTTGTTATGCATTACTTGAGGGTTGATATAAACAAGTCCACAGATACAACCCGTGTAGTCCATTGAAATACTATCCGAATCCAGCAAAGGTCAAATGCGAGCAATTTATATAATAAATGTTCCTTTCTTTTTTTACTTTGCCCGTGCACTTCGGCTGTCTTACTTGTGATTCTCTCCCCATGGCCCAGACTGTATTTAGCATGTTGCTCGAGCAGCATGCAGCTTTTCTGCTCCGGCGATCTTGTTTAAAAACAGAGATACAAAACAAAATAGTACAGATAACCTGCCAATTCATTCAGACCATCAGCAGCATTTATTGTGCGAGATGTAAATCTATAGTGATGCTCCTGCAATTGTGGCCATATTTCTTTATTTTCATATACCAGCTGTGTTTCATGCGTTGCCTGCCCTGTCAACCATGCTTAAAATGTTGGTTGACGTTTCGCCTGTAACTACAGGCCATACCTCAATAAAGGCACATATAAAAATTTACACATCCTACGAAAAGCACGCCAAAAAATTAAATAGAAACGAGCGCGCCGACAGCCAGCGTCGTCACAGCCTCCACAGGGCGAGCGGGGCGAGTCGGGGAAAAATTCTCTCCTCGCCGTGACGTCACCCCGGTTCGCCGTAAGGTGGCGCCACGCGAACTTCTCGGGGCTAATAGTGCATACGGTCAAACAAGCTCGGGTAGCGCAGCTCCAAATGTTCACAGAGCGACGCCCTTTGGAATAACGAGAAACGAAGGTTCCTTCCTTCGGCTGCTGCGCACGTTGTTCTGACAACGCCCTACGTCGAGCGTACTGCGACAGTTTATTTTTAAAGAACTGGCTATTTTGTTTTCTCTTTGAGGTAAAGTAGCAAGGAGTTCTTCATCACTTTCTTTTAAAACTGCCCAAACACTTAGCTTTTTTTTTTGTAACTGTTTAGTGGTTACCTTTTTATGTGGAGAATAGAAATGCCGTATTAATGTTGTTCGTCCTTTGTCTAGTTTAGTGACGACCCCCAGAAAGTGTATATTTAAGGAGGATGACTCAATTAAAATTTGCATGTGCTCGAACCTTCCACTTCTCCAAATTTCGGTCCGTTTACCCCAACCTCAACTTAGAATAAAAGAATGTAAAACCACGCGAGATTGAATAAAAAAAGGGCTCGTCCGGGATTTGAACCCGGGACCTCTCGCACCCGAAGCGAGAATCATACCCCTAGACCAACGAGCCAGCTATACTCGGAAGGAAATGATGATCAACATGTAAACAAAGAAATGCCTTGGTTATCCAAATGCTTATAAGGCCATGACCCCATTACCTCCTGGCAATGGGAAACTTGCTGGTATATTTGTATGCCGTGCTCTCTCTTATCGAATGCCTTTTATGCTCCTCCTGATTATTGCATGGCACCAGATGGGAGTTAACGGTATACAAGTAACAAAGTTATGTTGGTCAACGTTGCAGCATACAAAAAAAAAAAAAAAAAAAACTGTCACTCACGTTTTGACACACACAAGGAACAAACCTCTCACACAGCGCTCTCTAACAACTTTGTATTGCGTGATGCGTGAGAGTTTTGTTCCTTGTCTGTGTAAAAGCGTGAGTGACCGTTTCTTGAGTGCACTGCAACGTCGATCAACATGAACAACCAACTCGCCCAATCTGAATTTCTAATAACAAAGTTACTTGTAATCTGTTATTTAATGCAACTTAGTAATCAACTCACTAATTTATAAAAGTGCAACTCGTAATTTGATTCACTATTACGTTTCCAGTGACGAATTGCTGACAATTACTCGCTACATTTCTTTCCCCTATACCGAGAGAAAAAAATGACCGCATCTCCACGTAGTGAATGATGTTGATTGGGGCGAAGCTCCCGTGGTGCTGATGATACTGATTTTATTGTTCATAGGTAGTGCTGATGGTGCTGATTTTTTTCATCAGGACTGAAATCAATATCAGTCGAAACAATAAACTCGGGGAGTGCACTTCTCAACCATACCTGAATGACTGAACGCAGAAAAGGGTCCTTCTGGTCCCTTAGAAAAACAAACCTATTAACAAGTTGTCTGACAAAACGATGCGTCAGACGCAGCCCGCCATCTTTGACACGACGGAAAAGATTGGTTCGGCTCGCCTTCTCTCAAGCCGAGCTCCAAATACAAAGAGCAAACACACGGTGCATACGCTGGATATCCACACGCGAGCAGTGCAATACCTACAGCACGTATACCATATAGTTTTGCGGCAGTAAAGCTATTACACACCGCTGCACGCGCAAAGAATACTCGAAACATTTTAACACGGGTCTCGCACTTCTTCGTTCTTTTGGCGTTCACCTGGAGAATTGATGGTGAAACGTTTCATCTTAATTTCAAGCAGCGGTGTTAAGGTGGCATTTGTTCATTCTTTTTATAATCCGGAAGTTCCCTGACACGTCAAAGAATAGAGCACCACCTGGTCGCGTTTACCGTAAAAAGATATAGACTAGTACAGTGGGCAATCGTTGCGGGCGATACAACAGCTTCGGTGTTGAACCACTTTCACAGCGTAGATTGGAGCCTTATTTTTTTACACTACAGAACCAGTCCCGGGATTTTTCGAGTCGTGCGTCACAGGTTTTACGCGTCAAACTCTACGTGTGAACAGGCCGATTTCGCGAAATTCCGGTTTCGCTAAACGGTTGCTCCTTAAAAAGATGCATCGTGTGAGTATGGGAGTCACGTGCGCAGTGACGTGTAGCCACGTCAAAGAATAATTCTAAGCGGTTATACTGAAAGTAAACAAAATTGTTGCATCGCCCTTTTACCTTTTAAACTAAAATTGTGCTCAAGCTTGGAAGAACGTGAGCTTTAATGGGTCCTGAGATTACTCTTCTTCCACCAGTATACCCGTTTTTTTTTTTTTGTTTTTTTTTATCATTGACCTCTACAGTAGACTTGTGCGAGTTGCTGGAAGTCCCCTTCCACTTGGTAACAGAGCTGTCTGCTTTGTCAGGTTGGTGTTTTTGCCCTGTTCTGACAACGCCCTACGTTGAGCGTACTGCGACAGTTTATTTTTAAAGAACTGGGTATTTTGTTTTCTCTTTGAGGCAAAGTAGCAAGGATTTCTTCAGCCCTCTATATTTTAGGCGAAAACCTGAAATAAAACTATTCTATAAAACTATCACTTGCTTTTAAAACTTCCCAGACATTTAGCTTTTTGTTTTTTGTAACTGTTTAGTGGTTTTCTTTTTACGTGGAAAATAGAAATGCCGTATTAATGATGTTCGTCCTTTGTCTAGCTTAGGGACGACCTCCAGAAAGAGTATATTTAAGGAGGATAACTTTATAAAAATTTGCATGTGCTCGAACCTTCCACTTCTCCAAATTTCGGTCCGTTTACCCCAGCCTCAGCTTAGACACAAAAAAGTAAAACCACGCGGGAGTGAATAAAAAAGGGCTCGTCCGGGATTTGAACCCGGGACCTCTCGCACCCGAAGCGAGAATCATACCCCTAGACCAACGAGCCTGCTATACTCGGAAGGAAATGATGATCGACATATAAACAATGAAATGCCTCGGTTATTTAAATGTTTATAAGGCCAAGCCCAATTACCAGGCTCCTGGCAATGGGAACCTTGCTGGTATATTTGTATGCCGTGCTCTCACCTTGTCGAATGCCATTTATGCTCCTCCTCATTATTGCATGGCACCACATGGGAGTTAACGGGTTACAACTAACAAAGTTATGTTGGTCAACGTTGCAGCGCACTAAAAAAAAAAAAAAACTGTCGCTCCCGTTTTTACAGACACAAGGAACAAAATTCTCACACAGCGCTCACTAATAACAACTTTGTATTGCGTGATGCGTGAGAGTTTTGTTCCTTGTCTGTGTGAAAGCGTGAAAGACCGTTTCTTGAGTGCACTGCAACGTCGATCAACATGAACAACCAACTCGCCCAATCTGAGGTTCTAATAACAAGGTTACTTCTAATTTGTTATTTAATGCAACTTAGTAATCAACTCACTAATTTACGAAAGTTCAACTCGTAATTTAATTCACTATTACGTTTCCAGTAACGAATTGCTGACAATTACTCGCTACATTTCTTGGTGGCATGGGCTCCGCGAATGTCCTGGCAGCTCGCAGCTTCGGCTGTCGTTTCATGTATGGGGGGACGAAATATAGCAGTAAACTCGTACGCACGCTGTCCCTTTCGGAAATGTTCGAAGCCAATACGGCGGTTCGTCTGCTTCGTGCGCGGGGGTTGCGGTGACGTCAGAATGACGCCGATCTCTGATTGGCTCCCATTAAAGGATAGTGGGTAGACCTCAAGGCAGCTTGCTTTGAGGTCTACCTACTGTCCTTCCATCAGAGCCAATCAGAGCACGGCGTTCTGACGTCACCGCAACCCCCGCGCACGAAGCAGACGAATTTGCGTTCCGCATAGTATACTTTGATTCCTGTCCGCGCCTGGGGTCAATAGCGTCGACAACCTCATGGTGTCTGTCACGTGAGGACCTTGATGAGCGTGATAATCGTCACCTGACTCTGACGTCATTGTGACACGTGATATTCCGTTTACGTCACACCGCGATGTCACGTGACACTGTAATTTCACGTAATGGCCGCAGGGCCGCGTGACCTTGTTGTTCCATGATGGTCACGTGGCACAACTTGAAACTAACACCGCATACGGTCGCATGACACAGCGACGTCATGCGGTCACGTAACAAGACCTCGTGTCACGACTCGTGGTCACGTGACACCAGAAGGTCAGAGGACATATAAATGCGAAGCATGTAGAAATCTTTTGGCACACACCGAAGGGACAGGCAGTTTTTGCCACGTGTTACTTTGCAAGTGCACACCAAGTGCCTCAGACGACTGAAATTTCTGGTTGGACTCTCGCAATCTAGACCCCTCTAATGGGGGAAAAATGAGAGATCAAACTGACCGAGTCCGAAACCGCGTGCCCACGTTTGTCTTAGTTGTCACAGACTTGTAATCGCGCATTCTGGTATCTCCAAGGTAATCGAGGCTGCTGTCAGCGCCTTCTCGTTGCTGTTATCCAAAGACTCGATCGGAGACGCGGGAAAGCCCGCCTATATAAAAATGAAAGGTAAGTATACACTGGCCTCATCGTGCACGATAGGGGTGACTGAGCTGCAATACCACCTTGAAGACAAGGCCTGTGCGTGACGTCATCGTTAGTGAATCTTCGACCCGCCCCAAGCGGGCGCTCCGTGGATCCACTAGTGATGACGTTTTGGGGGGAAAGGTGCAGGCCTTCCCTTCTATATAGTGGTATTGACTGAGCTTCCTCCTATTTGGTTCTTTTTAGCTGTCACGCAACAGCATTTCCTAAATGACAAAGCCATAGTGCTGGTTTTCGTACGCTATGCCGCTGGAGGCTTTGATAGTTGTACGTGGCGTTGGTTCCAGTTCAGGCGGCGAGATTTGATGGAGCTGCCAGTACCCTTCGTTCGTAAAACCCCAAAAAAGGTCACGCTCGCGCTTACTACGTCGCCGCAGTGCACCTGACTTGATGACATTTGACTGCACGGCGATTTTTATACTGTATTTTCTTAGAATACTTTTCTTTGCGTAATATAAACAAACAGAAGGTTGCCCGCTATTTTTTGACAGCAAACAAGAGCCAGAACATTGACGATCAAAGGGTCTCTTTCGCAGACGTGAGCCTGTTGTCTCGCGGCCTACTGACGACTGAGCGCTGGCTGGCAGCGATCAACCGTTACCTTCCCGAGAGCGTCAGCCTCGGCCCGGACGACGAGATGCATTTCTTGGACGAAGACTTCCTGAGGTACCGTTAACGCTGCTTAAATGACGACCCAAAGTTCGTAGCCCGGTTTGGATAAAGGCTGTTCTCACAGGACACGATTTGGGCCGCGCACGGCAAAAAGAAGTCTGTACGATTCTTGAAACTCGTGTCTGAGTCGGCCCGTGCGTATACGATTTCAGCGAGGAGATAAACCACGCTGCCGAGAACGTTACAGCGCGACTTTCCTTCTGCCCATCGTCTTCCTTCCCCTTGTTGTTGTCGGGAGATACGGGACTAAAACAGCAGCGGGTGCCTTGACTGACAGAGCGTGTGAATGACTGTATCCTGATACTTACGTCATTGGTTTCTTCCAAGGACGTAAATCGGTCCAAAGTGGACCAAAATCGGAAGAAAAACCTATTCACTTTTGCATGGGCGTACCAACCCGGGGGGGGGGGGGGGGGGAGGGAGGGACGAGGGGCAAGGGGGGCGCTTGCCCCCTCAGTTTTCAGAGGGGGGGCGGCATGTGTTTTGCCCCCCCCCCCCCCCCCCTGAAACAGCCGCCGCTGGGCAGGGCAAACACTGGCCGGCGGCACCCAATGGATACCAAGGGCGCCGCTCCCTGGCACTGGCGGGGGGGGGGGGGGGGGGGGTCTCACTCAAAAACAAGTTGCTACGCCACAGCACTTTCGCACGGCAAATGCCGCGCGATATGCCGGCGATCTCTTTTTTAGCTACCCCAACTTACTATATCTTCGAAATCTCAGGCCTTTACCCTTTGCGATGTGCTACTTAGTATCGCGAAATTTAGTTATTGTGAAATCGGAGAGAGAAAATGATGCAAAACCAACATTCAAATATACCCGCGTTTTCGAATGCCTTGAAGTCAGGGAAAGGCAGGCTTGCAGGTAATGGCACGGGCGCTCTAAAAATGGACTATGCCGAGCATTTGTTTCGTGCTGCCGCGCGGCTGCTGGAGCGATCTTCCAAACCATTCACTTGACACGACGAAAGTGTTTGAAATCAGTTGGAAACAAAGTCTACAGTCCAAAGAGTGCACCCCTGCCTTTCGCTGACGTCACTTTTTCATTGTTGCCGGTGGAGACTTTCACTTTGAAAAATACGGCGAGGACCAAAATGGTAAATTCAAAAACCTTGCGAAAAAAAAAAAATATTTTGGCCCAATATTTGGGGTCAGTATTTCAGCAATGTTTGTTAGTTTCGCAAATTTTCAGGAAAATCGGGGACCATAACGAAAATGCCGGAGTACCCCTGTGTGTGATGAGGGAGTTCTCCCTCATGAGGCCGAAGAAGCAATTATCTGTCAAGTTTCGGCAGGTGCCACAAAACAAAACCAAGAAAACACGAGGATGAGCGCCGAAGCTACCTTGAGATTCTCGGTTTGAGATTCTCGAGGAAAGAGTCTATTCCTCGAGTCGAGGAGCGTTTGGAGTGGAGGTCGGTTTATAAAGCGCAAAACCGTCCTCGAGTGAAGTTTCGAGTCGAGTTCGAGTCGGGGCCCGTTTATAAATTCGGCTGTCTGACACTTTGTCGATAAGAAATTGAGCATTTAAGTAGCATCGTGTTGTTTTTCTTTAACGTGAGGACGAAGGACTGGGGATTTCGCCGGGGCTGCAAAATATACCGAAAGTCACCTGCTCGCAAATACAGCCGCCAAAGCACCTGTCTTTACTCGATTATGACGTCATGTCTGGCGAGATGAAAATGATGCGATGGATATGAAGAAGGTTAACATCTCTAAAGCTCTACGATAATTGCGATTTGATATAAATTCTGCTGGGGTTCCGTATCTGACCCGAAGTCCGTGAACTTCTGGTTCACATATACGAACCTCGTCCGCAAATGAATAATTTATTCTGTGCACGTGCCCCTGTACAAACAAAATATCTGCAATGCATCAAATTCATATAATATTGGAGTACCGATGCCGAGCTGAAAGGCCATTACACAAAGCCAAAGTCTGAAAAAGCAAAAATAAGGGATCTTCGCATACGAAGGACAACTGTATTATATGGAGTCCACATATCACACGCCCGAAATGTCTCCACTGCCGAGAGGCGCAGTCCGCAAGGATTTCTGTGGACTCGAAACTTTTGCCTCGAATGCGCACTTCTGGGAGATATTGTCCGACCACGTAACCGCAGCAGCTTTGCCCCTTATCCTCATGCAAACCACGTTCCACAAAAATTGTTCAGTTTTACTCGAATATCCACGGATATCCACGTGGATTATCCACGGGTATGCGCCTATGCCTCTACTAATCCTTCTCCTTTATCCGTTTACGTGATTTGCAAGGGCCAGAGGTTGACGGTGTGCGCAGTACGCAAAAAGCGTGTGAAGCAGATATTCCCCTGCTTTTAAATGCGGTAGCATTTATGAGCGAACAGGACGTATAATGCCTGTGTCCCACTAGAGCGACAGACAGAAACAAAAGACAGCGACAAGCCTCGAACCCATACACCATGCTCGCGATGGTACCTTGGGCAGGCGTGTAGTCGTTCAGTGCTCGTGAAGTAAGCACGAGCGATTGCAAGCCTGTCAAAGATACCCTCGCGTGCATGATGCTCGTGTTTGAGCATAGCCTCCTTTATCTTACAAAGCCTCTCAAATCGCGAAAAACTCTGGTTTGAGGCTTGTCGCTGTCGTTTGTTTCTGTCTGTCGCTCTAGTGGGACATGGGCATAACTAACGAAGCAGGCGGCACGCATCTGCTATATTGCCTTCTTCATTTGTGCAAAAAAGTGTTATATAAATCACGATCTTCTTAAATATTGTTATCGAAGGTATATGTTTCTATACACATTCTTATGTTCATATAGTTGAAGAGAAACATTCTGAATTGTAGTAATGCCACAACAAAAGTCGTTGGTTGGTCGCGGGAAGTGGACAGTTAGATCAAACAATCGTGTGAATTGGTTTCACAGGCGATTGAAGACTTCATAGACGTCGACGAAAAATATTGCTAGAATTTCTACAGCATTTCCTAAGCAGTTTCATAAAGAAACGTAAACGCACATGCAAGACGGTGCAAAACGTTATCGCATTTCAATGAGAACCTACGCAGCGATTTGGGCACCATTTTCCTGCCACTGTATACCTTGTCCGCAGGAACATTGGAGACTTCGTGAGGAGTTTCGAGTCCCTGAGGAGGCAGCATTGCGTGGCCTCCATGGCTGGCTGGGTGCTGGCGTACCACATGGGAGCCGCGCTTACACACCGGGTCTTCGCCAACGCCCAGAACCCACTTTCCCGGGTACTTTCTCTATCCGTCATTTAGGACAACCAGCATACACCCAGCCAACACGCTTTAACGTACCTGAATGAGTGTTCTCCAGCTCTGCACGGGTCCGGGCCAACACGAAAGCCCGGCCCGGCCTGCGGGTGGTGCCGAGCCGGGTATTACGCATTGTTCTCGGGCCTGGGCAGGGCCCGGGACCGAGGCAAACATTTTCTCCAATTTTCGAGGAACCTCAAGCCGAGCCGGGCTCGGGCCCGAGACAAACATTTTCTCCCACTGTCGAGGAACCTCAGGCCGGTAAGGGCTCGGGCCGTGCCAGATCAGGTATGCATCCCATCAAGCCGGACCTCGGTCGGGTAAGACTAGGGAACAGACCCGGGCCGGGTCGAGCCTCGAAAGATAGGCCCGCGCACTGCTCTAGTTCCGCCTGCCATTCATTCGGACACCTGAGATAGGTTGGGCAGGCGTCCAATTTCGACTGGGACAGTCCCGTCTGAGAGGTTCATTTCTATTGGCCGGTAATTTTGTCTCAACCAAGACCCATGTGCGGTGTTCGTGGGAACGGGTGTATAGTAACGAACGTAGTGCTAAACAAGTGGAGGAAAGCCAAAAAAAAAGTTCACTTGTTTTAAAAAGTACATTATAAACATTAAACATAAAACAAAAATGTTACCTTCCAAAGAGCACAATCTTGAGCTATTTTTGTGATTCAATGTTCCAAAACATTTTGATCTTGAACACCTGTGCATGAATGATAACTCTTCTAAGTCATTAACTGGACTGTGCTCCAGTTTTCTACTTTTTTAGTGTTTAAAGATGGGAAAGAAAGATAGTTGTGATCTAAACGAAAGACTCCAGAAAAATGTGTGTTTTTTACGTTTACTGCATAGAAGTAGAGTATTTTTCTTTACCTCGCCAAACACTGAGGCAGCCCTCGAGTCCAATACATCCTCAAAATACGCGTCAAAGAAGAAAAAAAAAAAAAAATGGTGGAGCCGGAAAATGTTCGCATAGGCTCTGCACGATTGTGAGCACTTTTGAAAAAGGGTCTATCAATTTAGCGAACAAATGCGAGTTTAATGTGCCTTCTGTCCCCAGTGCTACGCCTCCTCTTGCAGGCCGTGTACCAGTGCTTGGATCTCGTCTCGGAAATGGCGGACTACCCGCTAAGCTGGTTCTTGACCGAACAGCACGTGACCCCGGACGACTGGAATGCCACCAGCAGCCTCCTGGACGACGTTCGGGAGTCCATGTCCCATTTTTTCGACTGGATGGACGAGTCTACCAAAAGCATAGCCCTGGACCGCCTGCGAGCACTCAGGAACATCGTTGCCTATCCGAGCATCGCCGCCACCAAGCACAGTCTGGAGACTCGCTACTCCTTTCTTGTACGTCGAAACTTCCCGTGATGTGCAGTCGACCCGAAAAAAAGGATTAGCACAAGAGGTCGAAAGCCGGAGCGGGGAAATAGCCACACGGCGGCGGTGTACTTTGTCGCCATGACATGTAAAGAAACCGAGGGCAAGGTCGTACCTAAGATTTACCAAACACTTTACTGGGGAACGCTTCTAACTCAGCGAAAATCCAATGGCCGCGGGGCCGACAGCTTTTGCGTAGTTGTAATGACTGGACGCGTACCTCGGGGTTTCCTCTTTGAAGTTGTGGAATAAGGAGAGGCGTTCCAGAAAAGGGGACGAAATTTCACTTGGGCGTTGCGCATCTCCCGGCAGGGCCGCCGCGCAGCCTTGACGTGAGCGCAAAAAAAAAGGCCGGTTCCAGAAGCCCCCAGTCATGTTCCGCTTCTCACGGCGTTTCTCAGGAATGCAAGCGAACCTTCGAAACCTTGTTCCATGGCGGCGATGCCGTTCAAACACCTCTTTTTGTCCATCGTAGAATTAGCTGTGCTGTTGCCGCTGATCGCCTACTTGGCCGACCCTCGGTGGGAGCACCGTGCGTCGGCCGGTTTCAGTCTGTGCGTCTCTACGTTTTTGTTTTTTAGACTTACTGCGCTCCGACTTATACGGTGAAAGGAAGTATAGGAGTCAATGCTGAACCCTATTAAAGTGCGAATATTTTAACCGCTACGAGTCCGGAAACTTGCAACACGGCATAAAAGATCGACTTCTTATTACGCGCCTCGTACTTATGTCTACCTAATAGGGCGCTTACGTTTTTGACAACTTCGGAGCCGCGCGTATCTCGATGGTGTCCAGGTACTGACCTGCCCCTTCTTAATTTCAATATATTTTACATGTGTAAATGACAGACTTTTGTAACCTTAAAGAGCGTACACGCATCTTTTTTTTCTCTCTCTCTCTCTCTCTCTCTCTCTAATAGTATTTTTTTTTTTTCTGTTTGGGTGTGTGTTTCAGCGCGAAACCGTAAAGCCTCCCTTCGGCCGTGCCTACATCGACACGAAGCGAATGGTTCGCGTTCAGAGGAATTCGGATCCTCAAGAAGGCCATGGCTCGACAAGATGACGATTGGTTCTCGGTGCCGCTGGTCAACGCCATCTTTCTTCCCTACTACCATATCATCGTGATACCGACCTCGATAATGCTGCCACCTCTCCTCGTGAGTTGATGTACCTTCCGCCCTGCTGCCGCTGTACCGTCTCGAGTCAGAACACTTTATGATTGTCAGTCTTGGGAGGTGTTCCTAATTTCCGTGATGGGCCTCGGGAATGGTGGTGGAGGGGGGGGGGGGTATAATTTACTACGAGACGGCGCTGAGTCCGCGTGTCCTTCAGTAGAGCCGTTCTTACTTTGAATATTTGGAAACTTTTTGAAGATTCAGATAACCAGTAAGCTACCTACATCTTAAAGGGACACTGGCAAGGTATTTCTGTCGCCAAGGTTTTTATTTGTACATGACATATGAGAGCCCAGGCACCCAGAGCACAATTTGCGGCTCAAAATTCGTTTTCTTTCCGCCCGAAAACCGTCGATCGAGAACTGGGCGGCTTGAGTAGCACTCACTCTCTTTTCCGTGGTCACGTGCCGTTTTCTATGGTTTAAACACAACCACCAAAGATAGACAAAGTCGTGGGTCACTGAAGGCACACACTCAAGAACCAAAATGACCATTAAATATTATACCCATTTTTTTTTTTGTGGCGTCTAAAAAACTAAAAACACATTGATCAAAAAAATAAATAAAAAAATTTGCACAGCCACATGATTTCTGGTAACTTTCTCCTCCTCTATATTCCTTCTTCCTCCCCAGTCCAGTTTCGGTTTCGGTTTCGGTGTCGAGCAGTTGCGTTTTTTTACTTTATTAAAAATATACGTGACGCTATAGAAAAACATTGATTGCGCAGTCTTCTGACAACATAAAATATCGCCTGGCAAAAGATTTAGAAAAAAAAATAAGGGGGGGGGGGGGAAGGGGGTCAATGTCTTTTTAAAAGACCATTGAAAAGAAAATAATTGTTTTTTTAAGAGTCTTGATGGGACACGCGTGTCAAAACGCGAATTTTACGCGAAAAAAAAAAATTTGGACCAATATTGACGGCGCGAGATTAATTTCAAATTTTGCGATAGATAGATAGATAACAACTTTAATGTTCCACCAGATAAGGAGACACCCAGTCCTCGTCCCCGGCACGCAGGCCTAGGATACGGGGCCCGGGACCTCCGCGATTAGAAGCAGGCAAAGAGGTCTTGGCTCTTCGCGGCTTCTTCCGCCAGGCGGATGGCTTGCTGCTGTGGAGCAGGGACCTCGCTCCGCAGCAGGGCTTCCCAGGCTTCTCTACAATTTATATGTAAAGTCTATGACGCCATTGAATGGTCATACACTCTTTCCACCTCAACGAGATAGTCATACACTCTCTCCACCTCAATGTAATGGCCAAGCCGATCCTCGTCTCCTCCACGCCCCCGAAATGCCGAGAGAGAAAACAATTGTATAAAGGAGGTAACTACCGACTAAATCGCGTCTCGCGCCGTCAATATTGCTTTTCAGTGGCCCATTAAAGGACCGGCATTTCGCGCACAGTATCAAGTATACGAGTCACGGTCGATAATGTATATAGATATAAGCCCGAAATCGTTAATTAGCTCTTGACCAAGATAGGATAGTCGTCTCTTAACTTAGAAGGTAAAAGTTACCCCCCCCCCTCCCCACTCAAAAAAAAAAAAAAAAAAGTTTTGCTCGGTGTTTGGTGTGCAACGCTGCATTGGACATCAGGCGGAGATTTGTTTCTGTGGAAGTCAATCCTACAAAAGTGAATGGAGCGACGCAGTCCAGGGGATTAGTGACAGATGCTCCTCCCACTGCGGGACGTTAGAAAGGCTTGTAGGTGGACACCTAGATAGTAAAAAGTACAGCTCGCGTCCAATAAGTGCACTGTGCTGGCCCTTCGTAGACGACGTCAAAATTCTAGACCACAAAAGTGAACTGTCCCGCGGCGTTCAGGTGCCCCAGCTCCCGGCGGCCACGTACGGCGGCATGGCGCACGTGCTCGCGCACGAAGTGAGCCACGCTTTCGACGTGGACGCTGCTCCGGCCAACGCCGACGGCCTGTACCGCGAGTGGTACTCGCCGATCACGCGGAGCCGCATCCAAGACCGCAAACTCTGCCTGCGCGACATGTACCTGGTGCCCGTCAACCTGCCCTGGGTCACCGAGAACGAAGACTACGCCGACTCGCTCGGCCTGACGGTACGCTTCTGGCCAACTGCCCTAGGCTATGCCGCCCGGAAGACAAGGCCTGCTCAATACGTCATCGTTGGGGCAGAGTCGATCTCGACCCGCCTCAAGTGGCAAACTACCGCAAAGCTCGACGGGAGTCGCCGCAAAGTGGCAGACCCGTCCGCCTTGGCCAGCCTTGGCAACGCCACGCGTGCTAGCGTCGAGACCGTCGCGAGATCTTGTCTTCTACGTGGCGTAGGCTAAATTAGCACCTTTGTGGGATTTTGTCGGGCTCTCGCGAGAATATCCTTACTGGCGAACCATCGCCCTATGCTTGGCTCTGATTGGAAGGATAGTGGGTAGACGTCAATGCTAGCTGTCTTAAGGTCTACGCACTATCCTTCCGATCGGGTCCAATTAGAGTTCGGAATTCTTGTGTCACCACAACCCCCCGCTCAAGAAGCGGACAAAATTTCGTTCCGCATAGGGCGTTTTAACTAGCGTAATTTCGTTCACCCTTTTGTTGTCGCGAGTTGTCTGGCGCGTCCTGAGGGCGAGTGTTTCGAGCATCCACCACCACTTACGTTTCATCGTCCCCCTTATTTTTTTTTTCCTGATAAATAAAGCATTTTATCAATCACTCATTCTAAAAAAAGCTCGAGGTATACCTGAGCACTTCTTATGAGTTGTGAATGCGAAAGCGTGCAAGCCGCTCGTCCGCTCCCTTTTTTGTCTGCTGCATACTTTTCGTCGCCGGTCAGCGCGTGTGCTCCCTTGTGCACGGTGACCTTGGACGCTCCGTGCACAGGGGAGCAAAGGCGCGCCGATGGACACGCAGCGCCATGGGGTGAGCGGTCATGGGAACTGACGAGCGCAGCGGCCAATGAGAGCACCGTCGACGCGCGCCAGCCAACGGAACCGAAGGCGAAATCCATCAGCTTTACTTTGCTCCTTTGGGATCGGGGAAACTTGGTGCCGTTTTCGCGCTTCAAACTCATGACGTCAGCTCGCTTCATGGGACAGCTAATGCTTTCGCATAAAAACAAAATGGCGGATTCACGCCATGTGAAAAAAGCCAGCAGTATATGCTGTCTGTGCGTAGACAGGATTTCACAGCTCACCCGCGTTCATTTACGTCATGATCGAGCTGCGCCGTGCCAATGAAAAATTGATTACATACATACGAACAGGGAGAGCGCAGAAACGAGTCGTGGCTGCAGACGACTTACCGGAACCGGATGTCAGCACTTCCCCCTCCCTCCGGTCTCAGCGTCACTTTGCAAACGGCGAACACATCTCAGCGAAGCACGCGACGGCAGGCGAGGAGCGTGCTGGAATGCACGTCGACAGTATGTCGTCACGTGCATCACTCCGATTGGTTCGTTATAGGACTGTAGTTCTTGCCGAATTACGTTGAAACTAAGTATTCGCTCTTTCTCGCACGAGTTGAAATGTGGCAGCACTAGTATACAAATAGCTCTCAGACCCTTCCGGCTCCCAACTAGACGGCGGGTGAGAATGGTCGATTATGCCACTCTAAAGGCCCGTTCACACTCTTGCAACCGAGTACGACCAAGAGAGACGAGACCTGTTGAAACCTCTTAAAATTTCTGAGGACAAGAGAACACACTGGCACTCTGGCACCATCTATGCTGTGACCCTGGAACTGCATTTCACAAGAGCGAAGGTTTTGGGGGATTTCCAAGGTCAAATGTGCGTAATACCTATGAGAAAGGCTCGTTTATAACGTTGACACAAGTATTTCAAGCCAAGAAAGAAAGGATAATGCGCGAGAGATATAGAAAATATGCCGGACCGCAAAGTTTACGCTGCTACCCAATAGGTGGCGCCAGTGTGTCCTCTCGTTGTAAGAGAGATTAAGAGGTTCCAAGACACCCGTTTCTAAGATTTCGCAAGTGTGTGAACGGGCCTTTACTTATAATTCACTCATATGGTAAAATAAATTAATGATGCGTAAAAAGCTAGCAAATATACCCGGACCGGAAGTGTGCCAGGGCTATTGAGTAGATGGTGCCACCAAGTTTGTTGCCAAACAAAAAAGGGGCGAATATAATGCCCTTTCACCGCTTGGTGGTACTTTCCACTTGTTCTTGAGAAGGAGAACTAACATTGAGGCACGAAATGACTGCAGAAAGTATGCGCTCAGCAACGAGATCATCACAGTGGCATCTGGTATGACGTCGTTGCATTCCTGTAGGAGGCTACCAGGACAAGACCCTCCTACAAAGCTATGATTGATGATTTCCATCTCTCCAGCGATCGGTATGACACAGTGAAAAGAGATGAGGGCTTTCTGGGAGGAGACTGTCCCGCTATCCTTAAAGGGATACTGAACCAAGGAATTTAGTGTTCATAATAAGCGGCGCACGTTCTTTCCACGAGACTGCAGCCGCCGGTTTGCGCGAGCACCCGCAACAAAAATGACGTCAAAGAGCTCCATTCGCGGTTAAGATGACAGTGCAATGTATGGGCTTCGGGCCAAAGGAGAATAAAGACAAGTTTTTCATCTACACAGTGGTGTCTGGTGTAAAGGGTAAGCGATTAATTGGTCTAACAAGCACGTAGCTTTCACTTGTAGAGATGAAAAGCCTGTATTTATTCTCCTTTGGCCCGAAGCCCATGCATTTCACTGTCCTCTTAAGCGCGAATGGAGGTCTTTGACGTCATTTTCGTTGCGTGTGCTCGCGCACACCGGCGGCTGCTGGCTCGTGGAAAGAACGTGCGCCACTTATTATGGGCACTAAATTCCTTAGTTCAGTATCCCTTTAATGCAACAGACTCTAGGGTGCCTACATGTTTCCGCCGCTCCACATGTAGGCACCCTAACAGACTCCAGTCAATCGTTCCATGCCGCGTCGCCGGAAACTCTCCGCTCACGTCCAGGTGGCAGCCAAGGCGTTCCGACGAAGGATGCTACCCGAAGCGCCATCCGGCGTGGCTCAGTTCAGTAACGAGCAGCTCTTCTACGTGAGCTCGTGCTTCAAGTGGTGCAACAGCAAGGGACGGCCCCAGGGCAGCAGCGGGGCCAATCAGACGCAGCATGACGTCCATTCGGAGATGTACAGGCGCTGCAACGCTCCGCTGTTGGCACATGAACGGTTCTTCAAAGCCTTCAACTGCACGCCTGGCGCGAGCATGAGACCTCGGAGGCAGTGCCCTTTTCCCTAATGGCCGGTTCACGCACTTGTGATTGCTTACTTCCGAGTGTTCGAGACACGTTCGAGATCTCTTATGACGAAATTAAAGCCCCTCTGCCGCCATCTATCGGGCAGCCGTGAAATGCTTGGGATTTCCGCATGTGTATTTCGAGCATCATTCTTTCTTTATTGGCTTGAAAAACTTGTGACAATGTTATAAAAAACACTCCTCATAGATAGCACGCACAATTTTTATTATTTCTTTTTAATACCGCAAAACCTTTGCTATAGTAATATGCAGTTCCAGGGCCACTTCATAGATGACGGCAGCCTGCTCTGTCGTCGTAAGAGATCGCAAGAACTCGATCGTAAGCAAACGCAAGTGTGTGAACCAGGGTGAGCAGCCGAGACTGTGCCATATAATAAGCATTGTCAAGGCCGGTCAAGGCTGGGGTGGAACGAGCACCCCAGCACCCAGTCTAGACCTGATCACATCACTCATTTTTGGTTCTGTTTCATTTAGATCGGTGGGCTCGCAGTTTGTGATACCAGGGAAGTTCTATTCGTTGATCAGAAAGAAAGACGAAAGTTGAAAACATGTGGGTGTCGTTTTTGCGAGTAGGTTCATAGCCGATTGAATCAAATAGCTGTGCAGTTCTAATAATGTCCTTATTTTATACTCTTTTATTTGGGAAGGAAAAATATAAAAAAAGATTTATAAATCTGCGCCATTACCATTTGTTTTAATTAAAAAGAATTCTTCGGATAAACTTCAGTAGTATAACCTTTCTTTTCGCTCTGTTAAAATAGTCTGGGAAAATTGGCACCTTGCCGTAGCCAGCTATACAATTTTCGTCGTCTATTTTAGTAGCCGGTTTGGTCTTCGTTCTTCGCGTGTATGCCACTTCATTTTGAAACCGAAATTAAGTTGATTTTTTGCTTTTAGAATATAATACAATTTTGTCTACCTTCGATAATTCGGCACTCAAGTTCTAAACTGTGGTGTCATGCAGACGCGCCGTAACGTCACTATCGTGGCTATCGCTTATCTATAAAAGCGCTGGGAACGCGAAGCTGAGTGTTCTTGATACGGCCGCGCTTGCCGAATAAACCTGTTGCATTAATCGCTCTGTCTCCGGCAATGTCCACTGCGGCTACAACATAAATGGCGACGAGGATGGGATCCCTGCCGGGCTGAAAAAGGCCACTAGCAGCGTGTCTGGAGCGTGCCGCGACGGGACGCCGGGATGACTACGGTTGGAAGGTTCGACCAGTTCGTCGAGGACGGCGACGAGGACTTCGAGTCCTACGCGGAGAGGTTTGAACACTTCCTGAAGGCCTCCAAGGTGAGCGACGACCTCAAGGTCTCGACGTTCATAAGGGCAATAGGAAAAAACGCTTACAAGACTCTGAAAACTTTGCTCGAGCCGGTAAAGCCTGAATGCAAGACCTACGCACAACTGGTGCAAGCATTGCAGGGACATTACTCGCCGAAGCCCCTAGTTATAGCGGAGCGGTTCAAGTTTAACCGTCGTTTCCACCAAGAGGGCGAATCGGTGGCAGCTTTTGCAGTAGAGCTCAAGCGATTGGCTGCGTCATGCGACTTCGGTGCATTTCTGGACGACGCCCTTCGGGATCGTTTTGTCGCCGGGCTGAGCGACCGAGAAACCCAAGCGCAGTGCTGAAAAAGAGCACGTTGACGTTCGCAAATGCCTGCGATATCGCGAAGAGTATCGAGCTCGCACGCAACGAAAGCAATGCATTTCAGCCCCGTCATGCCCAGGGGACAGTCAGCGCGCTGCGCCATAAGCCAGACAGCGGGAGACGCCCACAGCGACGGGAGAAATCGTCTGCTACGGCGGAACCATCGAGAGCAAGAGCGTTGGAATCATCGGACTGTTTCCGGTGCGGCTCAGCGCATGAGTCGTCTACCTGCAAATTTCGCAAGTATCGCTGCCGTTCTTGTAAGCGTTACGGACACTTAGCGAAAATGTGCAGGGGTGGGGCTAGAGACTCCGCGAACGTAGTGGTGGAAGACAGTGACCGGGACGAAGGTGTGCTGTACAATTTCTATTCTTGCGACGGGCGCTCAGGACATTACGAAATTTCCTTGAAAGTAGCCCAGAAGAATGTTCGCATGCAGATAGACACGGGCGCGTCGGTCTCAATTGTACCGGAAGCATTGTACAAGAAGTACTGGCCCTCTCTACCTTTAGAGCCGAGCCCCCTGAAGCTAAAAACGTACGGCGGAACACCACTTACAGTGGCTGGGAAGCTTTCTGTTCTCGTCGAGCATAACGGTCAGCGCGAGCATCTACCATTGATTGTCGTGAAGACACGCGACAATAGCAACACGGCGTTGCTGGGACGTGATCGGCTGGCGGCTCTGAAGTTAGACTGGACTAGTGTGCATGGAGTGTGCCTAGACAAAGTGGCGGCGCTGCTTGAAAAGTATGCTAAGGTTTTTGAGCCTACGCTAGGACAGATCAAGGGCAGCCCGATCAAACTGGTTCTGAAAGAGGGTAGCACACCGGTATTTTGCAAAGCCCGTCAAGTGCCGTTCGCGTTGAGGGAAGCCGTGTCACTAGAGCTGCAGTCACTCGTAAAAACAGGCGTTCTTGTACCTGTACAGCAAAGCGACTGGGCTACACCCCTTGTAGTTGTACCAAAACCGAACAACCAAGTCCGGGTGTGTGGTGATTTCAAAGTGGCACTGAATCCGTGCCTACGTACTGATCATTACCCCCTTCCCGTTATGGAAGATTTATTTGTAATGATGTCGGGATGCCGGTATTTCACGGTTCTTGACCTCTCCACTGCCTATCAGCAGCTCGCACTGCATCCCGAAGCACAGTCTTTAGTCGTTGTCAACACACACCTGGGACTGCAGAAAAATCTAAGTTCTTTCAAACGTCTGTCTCCTACCTTGGGCACATTTGTGATGAGAAAGGCATAAGGCCGTCCGATGGAAACGTGAAAGCGATAAAAGAGGCGCCTACTCCAAAGAATGAAACCCAGTTGCGAGCCTACCTTGGGTTGTTAAACTTTTATGGGAAGTTTGTTCCTAACATGGCTGCCATGCTGAACCCGCTGTACAATGTGCTGAATCACGAAAAAGGGTTTCAGTGGTCACATGCAGCGGAACAGCCCTTCCAGCAAAGTAAAACTTGGCTCACAAAAGGAAACGTTTTGACGTACTACGACCCAACAAAAGAGCTTGGACTGGTGTGTGATGCGTCGCCTTACGGCGTGGGCGCCATTCTGTTCCACAAGATCGGAAAAGATGAAAATCCAATCGCTTACGCGTCCAGAGCATTAAGCACAGCTGAGCAAGGTTATGCTCACATCGAAAAAGAGGCCCTTGCTGTGGTATTTGGCCTCAAAAAGTTTCATAAGTACCTGTTTGGGCGCAGCTTTGTCATCTATTCCGATCACCAGCCACTAGCTGGTCTTTTGGGTAACGGCAAACCCGTTCCAGTGATGTCAGCTGCCCGCATGCAACGCTGGGCTTTATTGCTCGCGGCGTACGACTACCGGTGGGTGCATCGCAAAGGCAGCGATGTTGGAAACGCTGACGCACTATACTTCGTTTCACCTTATGTGCGAGCGAAGGCAAAACTGGAAGCGCGAGCACGGAAGCTCCGTGCGTTCAGGCTTTGCTCGAGCGCGCGAGCTGGGGAGAAATGCAAAAGGCGCTGGTCTCGCGCTTCTAGCTTTGGCTTCGCTCGCAGATAAAGTGAAACGAAGTATATCACGGTTGCCGCTAGCTAATGAGAAAGATGTCTCAGATTACGTACACTTCTTCTCACTTGTTGATGAAGTGCCATAACTATGTCAATATGCATTACATGTTGCATTTAAGTTAAGAAAAAAGAAACAAAAAACCTTTTTTCGCCAGAAAAAAACTAAATATCAACGTTAAGTCTGGTAACAATGTATTTTTGCCGAATCTCTGCCGAATCTTTAGAAAAGTTCGGCAAAAGTTCGGGCCTTGCCGAATCCCAAGATTCGGCACCGAACTTTCGATTCGGCAAAAGTTCGGCCCATCACTATTTCCTACGATGAATTCTCAACAACGTGCCCAACTATCCATTCTTCTATTATAGCTGGACAGCTACCGCCATCTACGAGCGACGGCGGAAACGATACTGGTTGTGTGCTTGCCGCAGTCGCATATAGATGGCGGTAGCTGTCCAAGCAGGTTTGTGTCGACATACAGAGACACGATCCTGGGGAACCTAGCCCTTAACAGCTCCCCTGTAATAACAGTAATTATTAATAACTCAGCAGAGCCATTTCACTGCAGAAGGGCGACAGCCCGTATCATGGAGGCCCGAGGTGGCGCTCCTAGTGAGGTACAATATACAAGGTGCCAGATGAGGACAACATGCTCTTCTGGGGCCCTAATCTGGACACTTGGCGAGAAAGACGGCGAGAAATCTGACGGCTATGATTGGCCGGCGCCAAGGTCAAGTGCGGCGTCGGCCAATCACAGCCACCAGATTTCTCGCCAACTTTTTCGCCAAGTGTCCAGATTAGGGCCCCTGAACGTCGCGAAAAGCGCTGCGCGAATCTCGCAGGTCCGGTGGTGGCTCAGGCGAGTCAGCCAGCGAGCCAAAACAATATTTGTCGAACAGCCAAGGGCTGTTGCAAAACCGCCCTTTGCTCCTCGGTTTTATGGTGTCATGGATGTTGTGCATACCGGGGAAGTGAACCCATGTGTATACGCCCCAATGACATTGTAAGAAAAGTGCCCGTCAACAGATGCGCGTCATTAGAAGCGTGCAAGACTCTTCCCTTCTTATATATGATCGAAATAAGCAGAGCGAAAGTCCACTGGTACAAACCAGACGGCTGCATGCACCCGGGCAATAAATGCTGACGCATTTAAAAATGAACAATGACAGCACATTTGCCACTTGTCTTGGTTTCTAGAGCATAAATGCAAGCGGTATTATCGAACAAAGTAAATAGATGTTCTCCACACTTCATTGATTTTTTATGATCTATTGCCACAGTTCCTTATGCTAGTTCGTCAAAACAATTTTGGCAGAACTAGAAAGAAGAGAGGGAAGTGGTCATCCATACGCAACGATGATCATCGATTTATTCGTCGATAAAAGCCCCGATATTCATTGGCACTCCTAGACAGTCATGTGTCACGAGCCTCCTTTAAAGGCCAGCAAGACGATGTTCCTCGGCGAAAGGTTTGGGTCAAAGAGAGGCACCAGGCAGTTTGATATACCTGGAAGATGGAACAGAGATATCAGATGAACTCTCATGCTAACTGAACATCCTTCAGAATGGTGCTACTAGTAGTATGGCTACACACGATGAACACCTTTGTCACATGAACATTCTAAGGAACATTAAACAAACTGTTAGTGTAGAACCAAAGTATCACCCCCTGCCATATGGTAATTTAACGGTAATGCCAACAGCCATTTGCTAAATGCCTCTTAAAATGCCCACGTGAAAATGTAACAAGACTGTGCTAGAACAAAGCTATTAGCCACTGCTATTTCGGCAATGGTGCATGTGGTACCATGAGAAAAAACACTTTGCCAGCTGTCCAAGCAATAAGCTCACATGCCCACTGTCCGGGTGCTGGCTGCAGTGTGCTGCTGAGACTGTGTTATGCTTCGTGAGTCTATGCAATAAGGACCAGTGCACGATCGGTCATGCCTCCTACATCCTATCACATCTGTTTCCTAAATAAACGATGAATGATTCAGTAAGTCGAGTTAGGCCGAAGAGTGTTCAGCATGTTCGTTTAATTAAGGGAGACATTGGTCGTTTGAAACAAAAAAATTCCTAAAAACTTTTTTTTTTTGGAAAACGGTGTTTAAATTTACAGCTATTTTTCTTTTGATCTGCCAAATTTCTTATTTTGAAGACTAATATTTGAGCCATAATATCACTTTATGGCATCTATGTGGGCTGAAATTGCCCCGAAGCTGATGCTAAAACAACGCTTTCTGAAAACACACATTTTAGACTCCTTACAAAATTTCAGGAGGGATATCTCAGCATCTAGGGCAGACAGAAATAGTTTAACTGTTTTAGCAACATGTAGCTAAATGTAAAAAATCATGCAATGTTGAAAGCAGATGTTTGAATATAGGTCTAGAAAAATGTTTGACTATTGTTTTATTGCTTGGAAGCCAGACATTGAGCACTGAGCAGCAATGTGTTGTACATCACTAAGAATGGTTCAACATTGCATTCTTCATAATTTGTAGTATCTGACCATATGTTCAAGCAATCATCTTAAAAAAATGGTCTTTCACTATAGCTTTCGGAAACAAGGTCTGGTAAGTTATCATTATCCTGAGAACTAACTAATCAAAAGAAATAACAGATATTTGAGATCAGCCCCAAAGTCTGAACAAGCCTGTTCTGTTTCACTTGGCTTGACTGAGGAGGAACACTTCTCCATACTTCTAGAAGATTCAAGCTTGAGCTTGCCCTTACCCCGAGCATAAAGGATAAAGAGGCGAACATTATCTTGCCGAGTAAGTCTCGCCCCAGCTCACTCCCGAACATACTAGGCCGAATATTCGAGGTACCAAGTAGTAGATAGGGAGCCAAGCATGGCCTTGCCGACTCACTCTCTCTCGCAGTCTCGCTCCAGCCAGCTGTTTTGATAATGCCGCGATGTTCGCTGCTGCTGTTTCGACGCTCGTTCTTTCTTTTGTTTCTGGCACTAGTTTGCCGTTCAAAAGTTTATTTTCAGCTTACGCTCTACGAGCCTTTTCCATCTGCAACAGGCACGTATCCAGGCCCCCCCCCCCCCCCCGAAATCTTCCATTTAGCTGGGACCTCCTCTCCCCCCTCCCCCTCATACAGCATTTTGTCATGGGCGGCCCCCCCCCCCCCCCCCCCCCGAAACAAAATCCTGGCTACGTGCCTGATCTGCGACAATGTGCCAGCTGATTGTGACATGCCTCCACTTTGAATCCGGGATCGGCGCTCGCACAGTGTTTTGCTACTTGACGCGCGAGATCCAGGCCCCAAATTTCACTGCACGAGTTCATGCTGTAACCTTTAGTAAATTCCCTTCAGAAAATTTTAGCCAATTTCCATGAAACAATGACACCAAGGGACAAAGCCACCAGATAACCTATGCTTAGACTTCCAATTTTTTTTGTGGGTGCCGCCATTTTTATATTTAGTGGCCCAGAATGGGTTCAACTGGCGATGGCTATGATTCAAAAATGCGACTTTCTATGCCTTACATACAATGTGGGGAAGCAGCGGCGATACGGTTTTGATCTGTCGTGGACCGTTTTAACATTTCTGCAGGATGAACGACCGTTTCCAACGATTTAAGATAAAGGTTCGGATAACCGGCAACCATGATTTTGAGCACCAAGATGACGGAAGTGTCCGTACCCCGAAGCATAGCTTACGTAGCGGCTCCGCTAAGAGACACCAACGGCCACTCACCGTGTTCCGAAAGGTAGAGGGCCCTGTCCGCGAGGACGAGCGACTCGACGACCTGAGCCAGAAGCAGACGTAGCGAGTAGAACAGGACGACACGCTTCCACTCTCTCAGGAGGGACTCCACCTCTGGAGCATTCAGGTCTTCTTCGGGGATGGGCAGCGGAAGTTTCCGGAGGGCCTTCCGGGCGTATCTACATTGGACATTGTGCGATGGCTGCAGTAAATTACAATCGTGCGTTTTTAACCCTATGTGTTGGCTGTTGCCGTACATGTACGGCAATCATTGTACTGTAACGAAATAAAAGGTAAACAGGGCGCTGTTGGCACGCGCGGGGACGTTAGCTGTACGCGCTTCGGAAGCACATTGCAAGTGATGGAAGAAAAGGAGGAAGCAGGGTGCGCGAGAGCAGTGAGCGAGCGCTGACCGGGCCTTCGAAAAAAGGCGGTGGATTGAGACCGGAGCCGTGACCTGCCAACGTGAACCCTGCTGTTAATTTCCAGATCATGAGTGGACTTAATCACTTGACAGAGACGAAACTAGAACGTTACAAGTGGTGGAGGTGCGGGGTAATCCCTCATCCAAAGTAGAATATGACGGCGGTACCAGCTACGTCGTCAGACAGCGAGCATCTTCAAGCGTCACCACGGCGGACCTAGGGGAGACAGCTGAACGCAGGATTCTACGCAGCGGAAGAACGATCAATACAGCAGCGATGGCCACTAATGAGAATTCTGGAGCTGGACAAACACCTGGGGCTACAGCTTTCCGGTCTCAATCCACTTGTAACGTTCTAGTTTCGTCTCTGTCAAGTGATTAAGTCCACTCATGATCTGGAAATTAACAGCAGGGTTCACGTTGGCAGGTCACGGCTCCGGTCTCAATCCACCGCCTTTTTTCGAAGGCCCGGTCAGCCCTCGCTCACTGTTCTCGCGCCCCCCGCTTCCTCCTTTTTTTTCCATCACTTGCAATGTCCCTCCGAAGCGCGTACAGCTAACGTCCCCGCGCCTGCCAACAGCGCCCTGTTTACCTTTTATTTCGTTACAATCCTCCCCCTTTAGCTGAGAGGCCCTACTCTCAGAATCGGGCTCTTGACGCAAATGGAGGTTCTCACTGTTAGTCAAAAATTAAGTTCAAAGAACGCGCACTTTGAAAACCATGAATAGTTCACGCAAAAGTTCACGCAACAGTTCACTCTAAAAATAAAATGCAAATAATTATCACTTTAAAAGTACTCATAATACTCAAATATCTAGGCGCACACGGCTGTGCCTCCCTGTGGGTCCTGTACTTCATCGTGGTCCGAAACTTCTGCTTGGTCCACGCCGCCTGAGACATCAGACACATCCAGTGCGTCGAAAAATTCGTCCTCCGATTCAGCATCACAGACTTGATCAAGCCCCGCCGAGTTCTCTGTACTCCCGGTGTCTTCTGCAGGGCCCTGCAGTCGTTGGTGGTACGGCTTTAACCGTGCCACGTTCACGATGTCTTTGAAACGTCCTGTGCGGTTGACTACCTCCCAGTTATTGGCTCCAGTCTGACGAAGCAACCGGTACGGTCCGTGGAATGGGTGTAGGAATTTCGTCGTCCGATTGCGTTTGCGTATGGGGGTCTTGACGTAGACAAGGTCCCCCATTCTAAACCTGTGTTCCCTGCGGTTTTGATCGTACCTCTCTTTGTTTTTCTGTTGGGCTTGCGTCTCTCGAATGGATGCCAGCTCTCTTGCCTGTTGCCATTTGTCTAGCACCTCTTGGTTGCTTGCGGCCTGTACTTCCCCAGATTTTAACCGAAGCGACGCATCAAGAGGCAGTGTTGCCTCTCGTCCGTACAAGAGAAAGAATGGCGTGAACCTTGTTGTGTCGTGTACGGAGGTATTATACGCGAAGGTGGCGTATGGCAGGAAACAATCCCAGTCTCGATGATCGGCCGACACGTACATACTAATCATGTGAGCGAGAGTTCGATTAAATCTTTCACATAATCCATTTGTTTGTGGGTGATATGCGGTTGTTCGATGGTGGTTTGTAGCTGTTAATCGAAAAAGCTCTTTCATTACGTCGGCAACAAAATGTCTTCCCCTGTCGGTGATTAGGCTCAACGGTGCTCCATGGCGAAGTACAATGCTCTCCATGAAGTGTCTGGCTGCACTCGCCGCTGTTGCATCCGGTGTAGCGACTGCCTCCACCCATTTTGTGTGGTAGTCGACAATGACGAGTATGAAAGTACCTGCCTAAACGCGAAACCACGTGCACCGCAGTAGGAGTTGCTGCTTGCTACGTCTTCGGGGAACTACAACCATTATATTCATGCGGTGTTGGGATTTCCTGGGACTATTTATAGTTTTGAGATCTGACAGTCCGCACACATTGATATGCAAGAAATTGTCGCTTTCAATGTTGGCTGCTCTGGCGGTTGTGGCGATTGAAGCACTGTCTCTTCCGATTCAGACCTTTAACACATCCCAGAACTTAATTCGCAGGATGAGAGTTTACCATCCTATTGAGAAGATCTGCAAAGTACCTTTGGTTCGGAATTTGAAACCGCTAAAACACTGCAGAAGCGGACGTACCAAAAAGAAACCGAAGGGAAAAACGGTGAAATTTTGCATTCAATATTTCTTGTTTCTAAACCTGAACAGCTTGCAAGCACTGTACGTGCTCCCGCTAGATAATAATAATAAAAAAAAACCTGTGCATTGGCCTCTCTTTATACTGTTCCTTTGGAAACAAAACCCAACAACTGGGAAATTTCTTTTTGAAAAAAAAAAAAACAACAACAAAAAAACTCAACCGTCATGAGGTAAAGTTTTATGCCACAAAATAATTCGGGGGGGGGGGGGGGGGGGGAGGTTGCAGTGTTAAAGCAGAATTGAAGAAGAAACTGACATTTCTACCGCAAACTGCACCTTTTACGGTTACTCTAGTTTGTGTTGCTTAAAAAATGAACACCTTTAGAGTTTTAATTAGGCAATTACAAGTTAGTAAATCAATAAATAACATAGCCATGGTTGTTTAGTTTGGAGCGAGGTATCTAACTCTAGTCACGATTGCTTATTTAATGAATGCAATTAACAATTTCAATTTCAGACTGTGGTTTACTGAAAAAACTGGATTTATTCAAATTTCTAGAACTCAACCTTAGCACAGATATAGAAATAGGGAGGGCATGGTTTCACACAGGAACAAAGAACCCTACAAATGCTATGAATATGCAGTCACTTGCAATATGAAAAGGACGGAAAAGTAGATGTGGAACAAGTGAGGCAGAATGCACTGTGGCATTCTCCTGTTCCACGTCACGTACTATAACCCCCCCCCCCCCCCCCCCCTCTGCAAGAGTTTACAAAGCGTCTGCTTACTCCGCAAAAGTCATGGCAGCAGCATGCTTGACGCTACCCAGACCGCTGTGCTTTAGATCTGCGTAGTTGCGCACAATCACCGTCTCCAACAGTGCCCTGTAGCAGTGGATCTTGAGCAACGACGGATCCTCTGCGCACAACATGTCACACTGCCTGCAGCCATCAACCGACCACAAGAAGACAAAGAAAAAAACTGTCACCAAAATCGTTGTCCAGATTGGTGTTGAAATGGTAAGTATTTTACACCGTCTTGTACTGCGGTAACGTTTCTCTATTGAACTGCTGTGGGAACTCTAGGAGTACATTAGTCGACGTCCATGAAGTCTTCAATGATATATTTAAAACCAATTCACGCGATTTTCGGACTTAACTGTCTACTTCCCGTGGACGAGCCGCCCGCGACCAGCCAATGACTTTTGTCGTGCATTACTGCAGTTCAAATGTTTCTCTCTTACGATATAAGGATACAATCGTAATACGGCATGTACAGTTGAACCCCGCTACAACGAAATTGAGGGTGCACAAGAAAAAATTCGTTGTAGCGAAAACTTTGTTGGTGTGAAATCCACAAAAAAAGTGTCATACCTGAACTAGTAAAGTACAGAAATCTGTACAAACCATGTGTATACATAGCCTTGTCGAGCTCTTTGTGCGCCGACAATGTCAATTTCTTTCGCTTGGCCGATGTCCCCGATGCAAGAGCCTTTTTGACTGCATCTTTCGACTTTTGGATCGTCGTCAAAGAACTCGGAGAAATTCCAAACTTTTTCGCGATGACAGCTTTCTTCTGTCCACTTGCAACACCGGCCAGGATGCGAGCTTTATCTTCTAAAGGTAAAAACGTCTGCGTTTTGCTTGGCCGTGCCATGTCCAGAAAGCCCGCGTACTGTATTGACAAAAGGACGACTGACAAAACAAAAAAGACAATTGAGCATTGGCTTTGGATAGTCTGCAGCAGAGGATTATCAAGCCAAGAGCTAGGGTGCAACCAACATTGGTGCAACAGCGAAGGAAGGCCAGAAGGAACAGCCTCATTGCCGTCGCCATCGAGTAATGGCGGCCTGCACGCCCGGTCAATGTTGTGTCCATTGCGCTCGGATTCCGGGGGTTCCGGTTATTAGTGGCAGTTTCTGGATGTTCAACACACGATTTAAACTTTATAGCAGACAAATTTTATGTGCCAAAATGCACCAAAGTGCTCGGAGGTTTGTTTTTCATACGGAAAATTAAACTTTCGAACTTCGAATTGCTCTGTCGAATTTCGTTCAAGCGGAACGGCACAAGAAACTGTGTATGTACGCTGTAGTGAGAATTTTTATGCATTAACTCCTATGGACCAATGACGGGGAACCAAAAAATATTTGTTGAACCGGAAAGTTCGTTGAAGCGGCGTTCGTTGGAGCGGGGTTCGACCGTATATAAAAATGTAATGAGACCCTTGAAATAGTGTCTGCCCTTCAGAAGCTAATATATGATATCACATTCGTTGGGTGCATTACCCCATGTCCATAATTCAAGGAGGCATATATGATATAACAGATGCTTGCCGCCTGCTTCGTTAGGTTACAAACTGACCGACGGATGCAAAAGTGCGTAGGGTCGCTTACAAATGCTCTCACATCTAGAACTTGTTGAGTGCGCGCTTATTTGAGTGATAATGCTATGCACCCACCTCTGAGCCTGCTGAGGTAGACCTCCAGGTGCATGGCACGCGACCTCCCTTGCCTGGTATGACAGCCTAGCACTCTCCCCCAAACTTAGAACGTGCTGACTCTTGGGGTAGCCCACTCGTTTGCCTCGGTTCCTGGTACTGGAAAAGCAATTCCAAGTCACGAGCACCATGTCGGCACTGCCTTGGTCTAAAAAGCTCCGTGGAACTTCGTTCTCAAAGTGGAAACATGTGCATGTTGTCCAGCTGCCAGTGTCAAATTTTTCCGTGGTCCACATTTGATGCAATCTTAATGGTGCAATCCTTAGTGTATAGTACACCGTATTACAATTAAATTATGTAATTGAGTAATACACTAGTTACACTAGTGTCCTTGACTGTCAGTAATGGCGCCGTGCAATGATGTTCGCTTGGAATGTTTTTCACTGTAAACGAGTTTACAGACATTAGTCGGACCCAAGTATGCTCGCCCACAATATCACTGTTGAAGGAACTCCTTTGTTGCGGTGTAATTTCAAGGACAAAAGCAAGCGTTTTCATTCAATCTCTCCTTCGCAAAACTTGATGACGTAGCTGGGCGGTCGCAGTACTGCCCAGAGATGATATTTGAATGCGGCTCATAGATAGGACCCGAGCATTGCGTGAGCACTCTATTTTGGCT
Organism: Ixodes persulcatus; assembly: GCA_013358835.2. NCBI lineage: Eukaryota > Metazoa > Arthropoda > Arachnida > Ixodida > Ixodidae > Ixodes > Ixodes persulcatus. The sequence goes on from JABSTQ010009345.1 coordinate 1,563,156, forward strand.
CGTGATAATCGATAGCTCGAAAAGTATTCGGGTAGTGGCCGTGTCCAATCACGGCAATGACGACGATATAGCCGAATCACAACAATGTCTGGGCGCGTGTCCTGTGCTGTGCTGTGCCAACCCCGGCGCGTGGCTATGATCAACATTGGCGGCATATAATCGGCTCCAGATCACGTGGCCTCTCGTTCTGGCTGCAACTTGAAAGGGTGAACGCTACTCGCTTTTTTAAAAAAAAAAAAAAAAGTTTCTGTCACTTTCAGTTTGTGGTGAAAAACGAATGCGTGTTTCGTAGGTCATTAAACTCGGGGATTCGTTCTAAGCGGTATTTATGCCAAGTACGAAAATTGTTGCATCGCCCCTTTAAGCCAACGAAAGTCGACTGAATCACAATAAGCCAGAGTTACACAGCGACGCCAACTGTCATTGAGCCGCTAACGATCGAGTTGAGCTGAGCTGGCCAACCTCAATTAACTGGTGGGGTTCACCCCAATAGAGCTAAAGATGGCGGCATCCTGTGCATTGCCACCAATGGTCAGTGCCAGCGAAGCACTTCCTATTGCTGAAGTTTGGGGAGGTATCTAGGAAGTATCGTAGCAGCAAACATTGTCAGAAGAGGTACGATTCGAAGCCAGCTGCTGCCAAAACTATCGCGGCCCGTCGCAAAAGCCCGTGCTCAGCGAGCGCGGCCATTGCGGTGTCAAAGCTGATAAGACTGTCATTGTCTCTATTGCTTGAATTCATGTGAAACGCTCTAAGTATTATTTCTTTACTCTAAAAAAAAGGTTAATTACATTTTGTGGGAAACATTTATAATGAATGAAAAGCGTGCATATGATTCATATGCATATCAGTTTATATGTGCATATCAGGAGGAGAGACAAGTGAGAAAGGGGATGGAGAGAAGGAGACTGGGAACCGGTTTTCTTCCCGGCGGATGGGGATTCAGTAGGTCGGCCTTTAACTGCGGAGATGCGGGATGATGCTATTACCATGCTCTGTTTCACCTTATGACGTATGCCAACATATGCTGCGATCGCATTAGGCCCGCCTCAGACGAGGCAACTTCTCCCAGCAACTCGACGTCGCAACATCGGCAACACGGGCCACCCGCGTTCACACGAAGCAACCAACTGCTGCGAAATGCCATCATTGCCATCAAATTTTAATTTTTCTGCACTATTCTGAGACACAGTTACACGCGATAAACGTGCTTTTATACCTTTAAATTACATTGAGAATACCAAGTCATCTTTCTGAAACGTTTATTTCCCCAAAATAAGTCTTTAAATGTAATCATCAGCGGCACGGGCTGTCACGTGAAAATATTGCGTCCCTGATTGGCCGCTGCCGCTTCAAACGCGAGGAGGTTATAAGTACTAGGAGGGGGCACGTTGCAATATGTGTGAAGCCTCCTTGTTAAAACGTCTCCGAGCTGTCCGTCCGTTCCGAGCCGGACACGATCCGAGCAATTTGTGTCGCGCTATGGAAAGCTAGGGAACAACTCGCCAGCAACACCGAAATTGCTGGGGAAGTTTCCCCATCTGAAAACGGGTCTTAGAGCCAATCACGAGCTCCACGCACGGCATGTATAACTTCCCGCTCTGTGCGTCACTCTGCCCACCCGGAAGGTCACATGACATGCTCTGAGCTATGGATTGGCTCCGACCGGTTGCTCGTAGCACTGGCTGTGATATATTAAAGGGGTACAGAATCGAAACTTGAAATGTCCCCAAAACACTTCCAAACGGGTGAAATATGATCCGTGACATCCTTAACCCTTGAAGTGCCTTCGACGAGCTGAGCTCGTCGGCCACTTTCTGGTTGAAAATGCCATGGACGAGCCCAGTTGTTTTTCTGGTAGCCCTCAATACCACGGACAACTTAGGCTCGTCCGAGTAGTTTGCGGCGCTGATCATAGATGGCAGCACTCGTTTGAGTTGGCGCCATTTTTTTCGCCGCCGCTGATTTTTGCGTAATAATTAAACTTGGAATTATATCTGTTATACTAGAAGACTAAAACACCTTAATAAAACCATATGGCATTTTTAGGTTGCTTTAAAAAAAAGTGGCACTTAAAGGGACCATGAAGGCAGTTTCGAAGTTTTATTCGACGATTGAAATGGATGTCAGGCACGTCTCAGATACTGTTGACCAAGTTCTAGCCCGAACAGAAGTTTGGGTGCCGCACCAATCGAGAAAACAGGCGCGGTAATAATAGCGCCGGGAACGATGCCTGAGAGCCCACTGAGGCGGCGGCAGAAAGGTGAACTAAAGTGCGCCGTTGAAGCGTGACGACAACGGGCTCCTCGTCTGGCGATTGGTTCAAACGATAGACGCGCTCTTGGTTTCGATTTCGGTGGTGAGATGTGATGAAAAAAGTTCATTTGAACGTTGGATAATCTTTTAAAGTTGTAGTTGGGAATTAATAGGTTTCATACCGTGTATAAAAGCATAATCTGAAGCGATCCCTCCGTTTGTCACTGGCTGAACGCATCCCGCACTGCAACCTCGGGCGCGTAACAAGCATCGAGCAACCATGGAAAAAAAAGAAAAAGGTACGAGCGCCGTGGGCGGCGGACGTTTGGTTCTGGTTTCGTGCGTCGTCTCGTGTTCGCTTTGCGAATGGTGTCTCACCAATCATGCCGCGTTTATGTGCAGTAGTAGGTTGCGCGAAAGGTCGGCTAAAGACGTGTGGTCGATCGGGCGACGTTAGTTTGCATAAACTGCCGACCGATGCAGCAATGCGCAGCATTTGGTTGCGCGCCGTCGTCTTGCGTAGAGCTGTGGACAGCGGTGTCAGGATTTGTTCGTTGCATTTCCGGCCAGAAGACTTTAAGCAGCACCTTCACGTCAGCCGAAGTCGCTCTGAGGCGGCGACCGAGGAGCTGGTGGTAGGTCTGGGGCGCCTTCGTAAAGCGCCAATCCAGAGTTCTGCGTCCTTACCAGCATCTCCCGTTCAGTCGGCGTGAGGTCGCTGAACGGGAGCTCAAACTCGTTTGCGAGCGCGGCGTTGTCGCCCATTTCTTCCAGGTTTTCTTCACAGACCGCCGTGCACTATAGCGAACCACGGGAACCACACTGAGTGTGCACTAAATCCTACCGATGCCGACAGTGCTCCCTGACGTCACTTCTCTTTCCAGAGGCGAAAAAGGGAAGAAATCTGAATGTTTGTTTCGGTTTCGCAGATTTATTTGCAGGTACAGAAATAAGAGTCACAAAGTTTTAGAAAAAATTGTGTGGCATGCCAGGACCCCAACGCTTCCGAAAACACCTTCTTTTAAAAAAAATTAAATTGCCTTCATGGTCCCTTTAAGGGGTTAAATGATAATCACACGTTCGTATTTTCAGCGGATGGCTATATTCTTAGTTCCAACAGACGGGTTCTGGCGAGTGCTTCAAAATCGGACATCGATGTGGCACGACGCGTTTCGGGATATTTGCCCGCGACATCACGGACCCATAAATGGTCGAAGGTACCATAATTACGATCGTCATCCCTAGGTGGCGCCAGCTTTATCGTCAACGCGTTTCAATTCCGCCAAGGGGGAATACCCGCGGTATGGTGTGCTAGAACCACGGCTAGAACCGAGAGGTGTGCCAAGCACCGTTTGTTCCCGAATGCATCGTGGCACTGCTACTATGGTCTGCCACGTCGGACATTCCAACGAAGCCCAACCCCCCAACTACCACGTGATATTGAGAAATTGTTTTATTCGTTTTAAAATTGTTTTGTTTGCATTTACGAACAAAAAACTGGCGTCTCTGAGCTGCCGTCATAAAAAAAACAACAAAAAAAACGACGTCTACACAGAGAAATGGGCGACAAAATTTCGCTTCCGTATCCCTTTAAAGGACAACTGCGCTCAATTCCGAAGATTTCGGGATAACGAGCGATTTCACATTAAAAAACCCTAGTAAAAGGCACTACGACATTTGCTTCGCAAAAAATGTGATATATATGTTTATATCTAATTTTAAACACGAGCAGAAATCGAAACCGAAACTTCGGCTCCATACCGCAACATTGGCTATGGGCCGCCAAGAACATGCCTATCACGTGGTACGAGATGTCACGTGATCTTCGGGCGGGGAAGGGGCGGGGGGGTGCCAGGCGTACGTGTCGTCTGCACAGGGGCGGATTTAGGGGGGGGGGGGGGGGCGGGGGGGGGCGACCGCCCCCCCTGAGCTCCCCAAGGTCAACTTTTTTTTAAATAAAATCATTGATATACACCAGCCAGAAGTTTAGTTTTTGGCGACATAGCAAATATTTGGTCAACAAAATAGACCTGGGCAACGTTTGGACCGTGTCATATCTCAGCAGACTCCCGACTCCCCCCCCCCGCCGAACGCCTACCGCCCACCCCAGGCCTGAACCATAAATCCGCCCCTGCCTGCACCGCACCCTTCACCACGTCTCGGTGTCTACGACATTCAACGACTTCTGCACAACTGCGGCATAAGTCTACAGATGTAGTGTCCCTAAAGTGGACGAAACTCCGAGAGACAGTAATCACAAACGGTGAGACGATGACGGTGGTAACAGCAGGATCACGGTGGAGCGGCCGGACGGGTTCCAAGAAGCGCGCTGCGCAAGCGCGTTACGCCAATCACGTGGTTACCGCTGAGCGCCGAGAGGAAACGTTGCTGACGTCACACGTTACGCTTGCCCGGATAAGTACTAACAATCAAAAGGGGGCAATGGTGATGAAGTTTAGCTCAATGTTGGCTTCGCCCATGCCGTAGCCTTGACTGCGCTGTTGGTTGCGTCTCAATTCGCACACTCGAGTCAGCAGATTTCGACAACTTGGAGAGTTGCAAAGTTTGCCGAACTGTTTAAGAAACATTTAGACAGAACTACGTCGTAATATTTGACGTATGGCTCTCCTAGGTGATACTAAAGAGGACTGCATTGTTTTGTTTCAAAAAACAAAAATGAAGCAGAGTTGCTTTTTAAGGTGAAATTATCCAAATCTCCTGATTAATCCAAATCTCCTGATTAATCCGAATCTCCTGATTTGGAGGTTGTCACTTATAATTAACCCCTTTGTTACTAACTAAAGAGTAAGACCCCACAAAGTATGAAGGCGAGCCGGTTCGGAAACATCATGATTATATTGAACCAATGAGCATTGGAGTTTTCAATGCAATCACAGCCTGAGTGACAACATTAGATTTAAACAAATTAGCATGATGATGGCTGATCAGATTTCTAATGTCTGTTAGTTTTACTTCGTCTTACACAAAAGGCACATTGTAAAATCATGTAAAAGATGAAGAATAAGTGCTTATTTTTTTTATTCTCTTATCCTACTGGTCTTCCAGTTCTAAGCCACAATGAAACCTGTTTAGGCTGGACGTCGTGAAGTGCATTCTGCCACGACGGAGGAAGCTTCTGCCACTGCTTGTCCACAAAGTAGTCCTTAAATAAAATCGAGCTTCATATTAAAACGACATATTTACACGTTAAAGGTATGGACAAGACATACTCCCCGATCGTGAGAGGAGGATCACAAGCATTACATATCATTAAACACACACACACACAAAATGTTTCGACGTAATTATGCAGAGCGCAAGTTCGTCTGCTTCTTTTGCAGGGGTTGTGGTGACTTCAGAACGCCGAGTTCTGATAGGTTCTGAATGAAGGATAGAGCGCAGACGTCAAGGTAGCTTGCTTTGAGGTCTACCCACTATTCTTCAAGCAGAGCCAATCAGAGCTTGGCGTCTTTCTGACGTCACCGCAACTCCCGCGCAAGGAGCAAACGACTTGCTCTCCGCATTGTTTTTCCTCCTGGGATTTTCATGATACTGATTGTTCTGATTGTCAAAACAAAGTGCTTCATGCCGCGCTGTGGAATTTATTTTCTTTGCCGGCGAGCGAGTTGTTCCGCTCCTTGTGCGTGTGTTCATGTGCCAAATGTGCCCACGTGCTTTTGTTTACCCCATCGCGCACGTTCGCTATGTTTGATTGGTGTGCACTTCCTTGCCTTCCGATGCGACAAAGACGCGACAAAGTAAGTGTGGGCTCAAAATTGTCTATCGCTGACGGAGGAAACAGAGAAAACAAATCGGACAGTCTGTGACTCACCAAAACGTAGGAATCGATGAGCCAGGAAAATTTGGATAGAAATTCGCTCAAAATGGTGGCATACTTTCGGACGCCTTCCACATGATCGCTGTCGCAAAGCAACGAGCACATGGCACGCGGCTAGCGAAGACGCGAAGTCAGCGAAGTCCGCGAAAAATGCCTCACGGCCTCACTGCGAGGCAAGCACTACACCAGCTACACCTAGAGTTGCATTTTTTTCGGCATTTTCCTAAAATATTGCTACAGTACTGTATAATAATATTAGTGACGTCACAAAATGTTTTCGGTTCACATGGAGTCGTTAAAAAATGATCACCTTAAAATTGCACGAGACAAAAGCCTTGTGAAATGTTTACATTGTTTATATTTGGCTCAGTGTAAAGTAATTCAAAACATTTCAACTGTCAAAAAAACTGACTTGCTAATTTTTGGTTAATTTTCAAACTCTTGGATTGAAGTCGGCTTCGGAGTCATTTTCAGTGTTTTCAACCGTTTCCTCGCTTTCACAGCACGCACAGCACCTTTGACTTTCGCGTACGTTTAACCAGTTTTTCACCACTTCACGACTTCACTTTTCGCAAGATTGTTGGAGGCGGCTTGCTAAACGAAGCTGTATTATAACGAAGCAACTGTTTTCCTCTTCCGAGCCTGAACAGCATTCAAGAGTAGCGAAGGTCACACTCATTCATTTCCCGAAGTTGAATTCTCGGCGACTTGGACGATGGTAAGTTTTAGTACTGTAGTTTTGTCGCTAACACATTTCGCTTTCAAACAGCTGGCATACGGTCCACTGGGCTCCCTACGTACCTCTCAGTTTGATAACAATCGTGATAATTGTGCCACTCAGCCAACTAAATGATTGTTCTGTGTCGAAGAGCTGCGAAGTGCAGGCAGCAATGGATAACCACGTCGGTTAAGGTAGGCACAAACAAGACGAGAGAGGAAAAAAAAGAACGAAAGATATCGGGGCTTTGGTGCGAGTTGTACGCCTCCCGTCGGTGTCGAAGAAGGTGCCCAGCGATTCATCGCCACATACGACAAGCATACGTTTTCTTCAATAAAGTCAGCGTGCCCATTCCTCGCGTTACGATTTCTTTTTTGAGCGTTCTCCGCCGGCGGTAAAAATACAGTCAATCAAGCGAGATGCCGTCGGGTGCAATCGCTGCGATTCCGGCAAACACGCTGCCGTCCTCCCGGCTAATAGGAACGGTACCGGTGTCTAAGGACGGATGTTTAGAGTGTCTGATGGTGCTTGGAAGACGTCGAATAGGCGTATGCGCCCTATTCTCTCACTCTTCCGAAAAGCCGTGCTGTTCGCTAGGCAGTGGCGTACCAACTTGTTTTTGAGTGGGGGGGGGGCAAACCAGACCCCCCCCCCCCCCCCCCCCCCCCAGGGCCGGGGGCGGTGCACTTGGTATTCAAGAGTCAAAGAAAGAATAAAAACACTTGGGGACAAGGACAGACATCACAGTTCTTTCAACTAGCAACACACATTTAGTGATGTCTCCTGCGATACGCACTATCTCCCTCCTAACTTCTGAAACTAATGAGGAAGTTACAGAAAAAATTAATATATAGTATTTATATACGCCTGGAAAAAGGACAAAATCCCCAAATACACTAGAAGATAAAGACAAATAAAATAAGAAAGAAAAAAGGAAACACCATTGACAAAATCAGATAGAGGGCCCTTTGACTAATTCAGCTCTGGCTTCAGGTAGTTCATCTCAACTCTGGACAACCCAAGAGAGAGAGCGGCGATGTTGTGTTCGTCACCGGCTATCCTGTATGCTTCAATAATCTCTCGGCCGAGCTTGTTCTTGTGTCTTCCAATTATGCTGGTGTCCTGGAACCGGGCTTCACAGTTCTTGTAGAGGCGTTGCGGCGGCCATAGCTGTGTGCACGACTGCTGAGCGCGAGCTGATGGCGAGCTTCCACAGTTCTTTTGTAACGTGCAAGCCGCACCCTCAAGATTGCCGGTCTTAGCAGCCTATTAATGTGGGCTCGTTCAGAGCATGCGCTCTAGACATCACCCACAAATATGGCGCCCAGTGAATACTCCTTATTGGATGAAAAGAGTCGCTTGCAAGCACGGGAAACCTTCAGGACGTGCTCTCGTAGGCGGGTGTTCAGGCAACGCCCTGTCTGACCGATGTATCGGTCACCGCATGCAAAAGGGATGGAGTATATCACTCCCTCTTCATAGAGAACGGTCTGATTGGTATGTTTGATGGAACATCCTTTGGGGGCTTCTTTGTTGTTCACTCGTCTGCAAAGTTGTTTTAGGTGCAACTTGCACGAGAAGACAATTGAAGTGTTGAAGCGCGCTGCAATTCCCTTCAGTCTGTGTGCAGAGTTGTGCACATATGGTTTGGAGATAACATGTGAAGCGTTACTACGTGGAGCATGGGGCCTTTGGGTAACAAGAATAGTGCTCAGTAGACCTTGCGGATAACCAGCTTGGAGGAGACGTTCTTGTTTTGCAATGCTTAAGCTTAAAAAGTGAAAACATGATTTGGTGCGAGAAGATGAAAGGAGAGACCGAATGATTCCATGTTTTACCGACTACATACTCATGCAGATTTCAAGGAAGGAGGTGTGATAACTGTTACACTTAATGGAGCCGATCCTCCCACAACAGATGAACATCATCGTTGGCCCAGCTTATGGAACCCACCCACCTTTCCGGTTCCTCCAAAAAGCTGCGTCCAATCTTCTCGGATCTTCATGGAAGAAAGTTGTCACCTGGTGTGACCAGATCTCACCATAAGACCCTCCAAACGAGATTTGAGCCTCCGGTTGTTCTATGTGACCATCAACTCAGCACTGGTACCTTGGATCTCCTTTCCATGGGTCCCAAGTTTTCTCCGAACATTCCAACTACAAGGGTCGACCAACTAACTTCAGTTCATTCTGTTACGACTCACATGCCAGAACAAGACCGGCAAGCATTTCTTGATGCTGGAGTCCGATCCGCCTGCGCCCATCCTCCTCCACCTATGGGAAAAGTTCAGATCCGGGCTACCGTCGAAGAATTGCAAACATGTCACCTGAAACCACTGGAATCAGATAAAACCGGTGTTTTTGTCATCTAGATGAAGGTTCCTATGAACAGAAGGTGAACCAGGCATTAAAAATAATTTTGATTCTCTTAAGACTACGCCTTCAGGCTCTCTCCGCTCAAAGGCAAAGCAACTTTGTTGCTCCGTTAATCTCCCGGCACTTAAAGCTGCCATTGGGGCTCCTTCCAAGCAAAACCTAACGGTGTTTTGCACGGCAAAAACCCATAAAGAAGTTCCCTAAGAACCATCATTTCAGAAAAGGGATGCTGACAGAGGCCTCTTGCTCTTTTTCTGCAAAAGCATCTGTCACCGATCAGTCTCAACCAACCTTTCCGAGCTGCCAACTCCACAGAAATAGTATCTCGTCTTCATGACCTCCATTCTACTCCCGAGGCCTATACCATGTTTTCGTTAGACATTGAGGAATTATATTACCGATTATATTCCATATTTCTAATGGATTCTGTATCAAGTGCCATCCACGAACATGGCACATGCGACTTTCAAGACTCATCTGGGGTATCTCAACGGGGTTTGCTAGACCTTTTGGCCCTATATCTACAATCAATACTTGTCGAACATGAGGAGATTCTCAGGCAAAAGAAAGGTGTTTGCATAGGCTCCTGCCTCTTCCCGGTCCTCAGCGAAATCTTTCTTCTGTATGTGGACCGGGAGATCAAAGCTCGCCTTGAAGAGTTGACTCTCGTCTTCTATGTTTTTCGTTACATGGATGATTATTTAGTCATTCACCGGATCTCAGCTAAATTTCTTCTGAATCTGTTGTTCAAGCCTTTACTTCTTAATCTTCAGGCCTGCATTTCACAAGGGAAGACAGCTCAGGCAATGGTCTCCAGTATCTCGATCTTCGTCTCCATCTTCTTTCGACCGGCATTTGTGGGGCCTTACAACAACGATCTCGGAAACCTATTCTTCCATTGTGCAGTTCCCCTCCTAAAATGGTAAAACATGTAATCATTTGGTCTCTCCTTTCATCTTCTCGCGTCAAATCATGTTCTCACTTTTTAAGCTTAAGCATTGCAAAACAACAAGAACGTCTCCTCAAAGCTGGTTATCTGCAAGGTCTTCTGAGCACTATTCTTGTTCAGATAATTTTAGCCACCCAAAGGCCCCGTACTCCACACAACTCTGCACCCAGACTGAAGGGAATTGCAGCGCGCTTCAACACTTCAATTGTCTTCTCGTGCAAGTTGAGCCTAAGACATCTTTGCAGACGAGTGAACAACAACGAAGCCCCAAAAGGATGTTCCATCAAACATACCAATCAGACCGTTCTCTGTGAAGAGGGAGTGGTATACTCCATCTCTTTTTATGCGGTGACCGATACATTGGTCAGACAGGGCGTTGCCTGAACACCCGCCTACGAGATCACGTCCTCGAGGTTTCCCGTGCTTCAAGCGACTCTTTTCATCCAATAGTTGCTCATCAACGCCTCTGCAAGAACTGTGAAGCCCGGTTCCAGGACACCAGTATAATTGGAAAACACAAGAAAAAGCTCGCCCGAGAGATTATTGAAGCATACAGGATAGCCGGTAATGAACACAACATCGCTGCTCCTTCTCTTGGGTTGTCCAGAGTTGAGATGAACTACCTGAAGCCAGAGCTGAATTAGTCAAAGGGCCTTCTATCTGATTTTGTCAATGGTGTTTCCTTTTTTCTTTCTTATTTTTCTTTGTCTTTATCTTGTAGTGTATTTGGGGATTTTGTCCTTTTTCCAGGCGTATATAAATATATTAATTTTTTCCGTAACTTCCTCATTAGTTTCAAAAGTTAGGAGGGAGTTAGTACGTATCGAAGGAGACATCAGTAAATGTGTGTTGCTAGTTGAAAGAACTGCGCTGTCTGACCTTGTCCCTAAGTGTTTTTCTTTTTTTCTTTGACGCTTGTACTTTCACCAACCCGCTCTTTGTTCTTTGACTTGGTATCCCTTGGGCGCCGCTGGCCAGTGTTTGTCCTGCCCAGTGGCGGCTTTTTCTGGGGGGGCAAAACACATGCCTTGCCCCCCCACTCTGAGAACTGGGGGGGGCAAGCGCCCCCCTTGCCCCCCCCCCCCCCCCTCGGTTGATATGCCCATGTCGCTAGGCCTTACCGGGAAATCCGAGCCTCGATAACCGGCCGCCATGTTGCTTTTGGGGGTAGTCAAATTTGACTACCTGCTTTTTGACTACATGTGGGGTCGTCATTTTCACCCTAGGGGCCGTTATATTTGGGACAACTTTTCACCACCCCAAAGGTAGTCATATGTGACTACTTTTTTTCTTAGAGTGTAGGATAAAAGAGGCTATGCTCAAACACGAGCATCACGCACGCGAGGGTATCTTTGGCAGGCTAGCAATCGCTCGTGCTTACTTCACGAGCACCGAACGACTAAACACCTGCCAAAGGTACCATCGCGAGCATGCTGCATGGGTTTGAGGCTTGTCGCTGTCTTTTGTTTCTGTCTGTCGCTCTAGTGGGACACGGGCATATTGTCCCATTGAACAAAAAAGCGTCGTATAAGACGATAAAGATACGATTGAGCGGCACGCGCCACTCAATGGGCAACCCTGCTTGTCTCATTACCCTGGCGTCGTCCTTGAGGTCGTCCTAGAAGTCGTCCTGGACCTCTAGGACGACCTCACTTGTCACATTATGTGAAAAGCAAGCGGTGGCGGCGTTGTTTCCCGAAAGATGGCCATAAAAATACGTCATCAGCGTGATGTCACCGCCGGAGCGCCGTGTGCAAAAGGTGCGCTCCGGACTTATGTCACATTCAATTGGGGCGCACCACACCGCACCGCGCTGCACCGACGGACGCGTCGCGTTCAGATGGTCGTGTCGTTGCGGCTGCACTACGTTCATTTGGGACTTCGTGCGGCGCACGACACCGGCGCGTTGCTGCACCAGCAGCACCGTCGAAAGGAGACCGTGCAGCTTCGCGCACTGCGGGCCGGTGAGGCCCCTTCTTTCCCTCGCTTCGTCTTCCTCGTCTCGGTAAACATGGCGGCTCGGGAGACTCTCGCTAGATGGCGCGCGCCACCGCCCTACTCGCGGCGGATTTTGTTCAATGGTCCACCCGTTTATGTTTTGCCCTTGAAGTGACCGCGCCAAGCGCGTTGCACAGCGGCTTCGTGTTCAACTTGGTAGTGCGTCATGCGCCGCACCCGCGCGGTGGCGCGGCCTTGGGGGCAGCATTTTCTCGGTGCTGTGTGCGCCCCAATTGTATGTGACATTAATCTATGCGCGTTGTGTGCTTCGTGCGATGAACTGTGAGGCGACCGCGTCTACATCTAAGGCCTCGACATCGGTATCGGCGTCCTACGGCGGGTTCCACAGGCAAACGTGGCCGCCCACGCAAATACACCAAGCGTCCTTAATTGTCCTCCTCCAGGCGTCGCTCTCGACGTCGTCCTCTAGCCATCGTTCCCGAAGTTGGTTTACAGGTCGTTCCATACGTCGTTTTTAATGTCGTCCTGAGGTCATCTTGACGTCCTAGACCACCTCTAGGACGACGTCTTGACGTCGTCCTAGAGGTGGTCCTAAATGTCGCCCTCTAGGCATCGTCCTCGACGTCGTCCTCTAGGCGTTGTTCTCGACGTCGTCCAAGAGGCTGTCCTTGAGGTCGTCCGAGAGGTCGTCCTATAGACGCCGTCCTTGACGTCGTCCTCGACGTCGTCCTAGAGGACACTGTACTTGGCGTCGATCTCTACAAAGTCGTCCTCGACATTATCCTATCCGTCGTCCTAAACATTAACACAGGCAAAAACATTACTCGAAAAAATTTCTCCCGCGGGACTATAATGCTTTCGCTTTCCTACACGTAAGCAGTCTTAAGTGTACTCGTGTAATTTTTTTTCGTCACTCTTGTATTCTTTACTCGGTTCACTGTAATATGAAAAACAAAAGGGTTTAATTCATATATCAATATTTAAGGAATGCATAAAAGATGAGACCATTGAAACAGTTCCTTCCAGATAGTCGGGAATAGTTCCATTCTGTATCGTTCCTCATCCGTTCAAGCGCTTTAGAACGTTATACGCTGTCCAGCAATGACAAGGCTGCAAGTAGGCTTTTTTGTACTAGATCACAGAAAGTATAAAACATAGAGAGGACGAAACACAGACGACTACACTCGACGTCGTCCTCTCTATGTTTTATACTTTCTGTGATCTAGTACATCTTACCAACACGCTCGTTAGGAATAAGGCTTTTTTGTTTTTGTTAGAAGATGTGAAAGCCGGATTAATTATCAAAATGTGCCAATGAAATGTCACCTTCGACAGCATAATCGAGTCACTTTCAGGGGCGAATTTAGAAGGGGGGGGGGGCGACCCCCCGCCCCCTTCCCCCCCCCCCCCCAGACCTGATCCATAAATCCGCCCCTGGTCACTTTCCACACAAATTCCCAAGAGTTCCCAAGAAACCATAATTTTATTTTGTTATTCAGGCAAAGTCTTATGAATGTACATGACTATTCTAATTTAATGTGAAAGTTTAGAGAGACAAACAAACCACAGGGTACGACCGTGATGTATGGCTACTATTACAATGTTCCAAGATGACGGCGGAAAGCCACCTACTAGGGTCGTAGTTTGGTTCGGTTTGTTCTTTAGTTGAGTCATCATTTACTTCTTTTTTTTTTGCATGTCAAGTACTTACTAACGTCGGGGCTCCACGAATATACGCGCATCAAAATATGGCCGCGAGGAAACGCTGCTCCACACTTCCAGAAGACTCGAGTTTACTCTTACCCCCAAACGTTCGAAACTCGAACATTCTAGAAATGTTCCGAGGTACCGAATGTAATAGATAAAGAGGCAAACATGACCTTGCCGAGTCAGTCTTCCGAGAGTTGGATGCTCGAGCACTCTAGGCGGAACGCTAACCGGCTGTCACGCAGACACCTCTACCCAAGCTGCTGCCGCTTTCGACGCTCGCTGCTGCGTTCTCGACGCTCGTTCTTTCTTTTGTTTCTGGCACATATTCACCCATTAAACGTTTATTTTCAGTTTTACGCTTGTCAACCTTTTCCATCCGTGACATTTCTGGTGGAGGTGCGGGGGTGCGATCAAACTTTGAAAACGTTTTCTAGGAATTGTGAGAAATTTTTATGTTGTGATGTCAATACATGTTTACACTGAAGTTTTAGGGGGGGGGGGGGGGCAGATACCTTTCTATCCTCCATTGACTTTCTCCACCGGCCCCACGAAAAACCAGTGGGAGCTACGCCTTAATGCAAGCAGCCAGAAAGGTTTGCTTCAATGTCATGCTTACTTTTACATTTTTACTTACGAAGGGTTGCAGATTGCGTTTGAGCATAGCCTTCTCTATACTCACAAAATCTGGCAGTTCAACGACGGAGCCATGGAGTGCCCGGTCGCAGATTTGGAGCGGAAGGATCTGCTAGCACAGAGCATTTCTCGGGGAACCTGGTCGTCAGCGCAGAGCTTTTGCAGCGGCGAGTACCCGAAACATGGTTCTCAAACCCAACGAGAAAGGAAGCGGTAGCGCGACGAACGCGAGGAGCACGAGCGGACATTCCATCGCTCGGGAAAATTGTGTTTCGGCGTCTCGCCGCAGAAGGGCGTCCGTCACCTGGCTTGCCTCTCATCCGCTGTCTGCCGCTTTGTCCTTTCAATTTTGGCGGCCGCGTCTCGACACGACCTGCCAGGCTTTGTCAGTATGGAGGAGGCTATGGTTTGAGGCAACATATTTACTTCCAAATTAAAGCGGGCGATGTCCGATGACAAATCTAATCTTGCTCGCTAATCTTCTTTTTAATACATTCTCATAAGAAAATATGTTCGTGTTGCGAGTTATAAAAAAAAAAAACGGGGGCTTTGAAGCATGAAAATTCGGAGCAGTCGAATTCCGTCGGTGACAGAAGATGAAAGAGATTGACACGCTTTTTGTGTAATTTAATAACCTTCTCAATAGTTACTGACGACTGCGAATTCTGTCGTACTATTCCCGCGAAACCTCATAAACCTTTTTTTTTTTTTTTTACAAGACATTTAACACAAGGTTCAAAAAGTTACATTTTTATTCATTCCTGCCATAGACTTGCATGTATTACCTGGTGTCAAGCAGTGGACGCTGGCGGTGCCACCTTCGGGCTCCGCTTCGGGCTTCGGGCTATAAATAGAGATTAGTTGAAAATCCTCAAAATCGTGCTGAGGCGGCGGCACTGGAACGACAACGCATCAGTAAAACTACTGTTGCGGTGGAAATTGGACTTACGAGGCACAAACTTGCGCGATAAACGTTTGACGCTGGACAACCCCTTTTCTAAGTAAAAATGCGAAACATCTCTTGGTGCTAATTGTGTTGCACAGTGTACCGCCTGTGCGAGAGCGCCTAAAACATTGGTAGCACTACTAATGGTAACGACCACTTTACGTAACAATTTACTTCGAGGTGAGCTTTTCTCCGGACCCGCAGAAAAGTGGGTGTGATTTTCTCTGGGATTCGGTGAAAGGAGCTCCTTTCGTAGCTCCTTGGTGCTGCCGCTACGTGGCGTCTATTTAGCTGGGGGTGATGATTCAGAATAGATGACACTTCCTTCGGAGGAACAGGCTACAAATCTTTGTTTTGCATAAACTTTAAAAAAGAGCTAGAAAAAAAGGAAATGCGCGGTGGAAGAAATGGCTGCAGAACGCGATGCTAGTGACAAGCTTTTATTTGGTGGAATGTGGAGGTGCGGAACAAAAATCGTAGCGTAATGGCACACCCGGTGCACAAATCTGAACATTCTGCAGAGGTCACCGCATGCCTATCCTTCTTCAGACCGTTTCAGAATTGTAAACGCCGCTTCAATTAAAGAAAATAGGTGTCAACAAATATTTCGGGTGCATGCTTAAATGCAGCGAACAAATGCAACGATATGTAAGGTAGAAAAGAGAGGGAGCGCACCATGCCCATATGTACACACAACGTATCGGTATAGGGGGTATTCACTGGCCGCCATATTTGAGGTCACTGTTTAGAGCGCATGCTCAGAACGAGCTCGCATTAATAGGCTGCCAAGACCGGCAATCTGGATGGTGCGGGGTGCACGTTGCAAAATAACTGTGGAAGCTCGCCATCAGCACGTGCTCAGCTTCAGCGCACACGGATATGGCCGCCAGTGAATACACCCTATTGAAACGTTTAGGCTTGTGGAAAGGGGGATGTAAAAAAGAAAGGATATAAAACTTGCTTCTAGAGATCGCTTAGAATCAACCATATACGTTCTGCGCTCATGTAACAAACAACGTATATCTTTGCATAAACACATCGGGAGAACAAACAGGCATATGTGATTATCATTACACCCGGCGCGCGTCAGCCTGTAGCGGTTGTCGCGGGAGATTCCGGTTTGATTGATGCGTCGTTTGAGACGTCGGTAGAAAAAGGCACGCGTATCGTTTCAATCAAATCAAGCTTAACGACTAGAAAGCACGACCACCTAGACTGAAAACGGTCAGCGAAAGAACTATGTTGAAAAAATGTCTAAGTACAAAATGCTTCTATGGAGCTTCTCTTAGACAAGATACGTATAGACATATGTACAATATATATGGCATGCACATGCTAAGTGCGATAACGTTACGACACAACACTCTAGCACTTGATTGGCAGCGAGACATTTGTCACACGGATATTATCTTGAGGCTTCTTGGGACGCTCAGCACTTTGAATCCCGACTAGACATAGTCAGCTTCGCATCAGCTTTGTCTGCAGATGGGAAGCCGACTTTTACGGAAGCTTCGAGAAAGGGACGCTCAATATCTGACTAGACAACTCTGTCGATATGCATTGCTTTAACGAAAAAAGCCACGGCAAGGCTCCTAGTCAACAGCTGAACAACACTGCGATAACCACTGCCCGCTTTTAACCAACTAGTTAAGTGGGAGTCGTCAAGATACACACGTCTGCATGGGAAGGACTATGTTTGTGTAAGCTGTGGGCTTTAGAGTTGAATGTAACACCTGAAACTGTGGTGCGAAAAAAATTACTAATTATTGAAGTCGAAAAAAAAAAAAAAAAGGCAACAGCAGGAGAACGTCTCGAAAGCTGCTGAGATCACGAATTCTTGTCTCGCTCCTCATATAGACCTTTCCAATGTTTACAAAATCACAGTCCAGCGTGCGATCTTCACAGCCCAGCACGTGCGTGTTCGTCGCTTCGGAAAGCGAGCAAAGCACGCGCCATACGCACGAACGCTCAAAATGGCACCGGCCACAAGCTCGTTTTTGGAAAGGTCTATACACCCGAGGCTGACGCCACCGACCTCTTCACAGATGCATTGTCCGTTTCTTTCCTCGTTACGTCCACTTTTCCTCGTAGGTTCGAAGAAAAAGATTCTTCCACCGACGCGCCGCTGTTGACGCCCACTCTGACGCTGGCACCGGGGCGTAGGCACAAGGTTCCCTTTCTCCAGACTGCACAACGTAGGCGACAACGCAAAACCGCGGCGCAGCGACGACGAAGTTTGCGCGAAACCGTCGACACCCGGCAGCAAAGACTGGTCCCCTCCCCTCCAAGACAACGGTGTGCGGACCGCTGCGAGGTCGACGTTCGCGTCCTCTGCGGAGTTGGAACCCCCTGCGCTATATGCTAGCGCACTTGGTGTCGAGAATCAGCGTCAAGTGAGAGCAGCAGCCATATCGGAATCATTTTGAAGTACTTCTAGACAGCACCTCCAGTACAAAAATGTTGTCCGCGCGTACGTCCGTCCATTCGTACATTTCCACCACCATCCACTAAAAATTCACCCACTAAAACCCACTCATCCATTAAAAATTCAGCCTCTCTTCTCCAGAACTAACAAATTTCAAAATTCTCCTCTTTTACTTGCCATTGCCGACTGGAATTCCTTACCCGCTCACATTGTCCATTAAACTAATACTAATAAATTTCGCGATATTTGTAATTCTCATTTGTAAAGTGTGATCAATGAATGTTTTTTTTTTTTTGTTTTGCTATTTACCTTTTAATATTGTACATTGAATGTTGTATTTATTCCCCCCCTCATGTAATGTATCCCAATTGGGATACATTTGAGGAAATTTAATTTGATCTGATTTGATTTCCTGTTAAATTTAGCGGTGAAATTGACGTCACGAGACCTAAGCACCGATTCAGTTCCCCACTAAAGTTTGCGGGAAAACTGACGTCTCGTGACCTCCAATTCACTTTCACCGCTAAATTTGGCGGAAAAATGTATGTCACGTGACAACTACATCAATTTAGTTTCCCGCTAAATTTACAGAAAATAAAATTGATGTCGCAGGACCTTTGTATCAAGTCAGTTAAAAATATAGGTTCTTCACTTCCCGAATAGACTTAAATACTGCACTTCGTGCATTACAAGTCTTTGGAGATAGAGGTCGCTTTCAATTTATATATAAATATAATTTTTTTTTTTTTTTTTTGCACGGGAGGGAGAAGTAGGTTTACCAGGAAGCCGCGATCCAAACTTTTGGCTCCCGAACAGCCGCATGAAGCTCGCGAGCTGCGGTTTGGCCACCCCTTCTCTAAACTGTACAACCCGTTCTCACAATTGCTATGGCCTTGATACACTTTCTTTAACATTGAATGACTCGTTTGATAAAAAAAAACACAAAAAAACCACGATACAGGAACACAGGGGCTGGAGAACACCTAGGCGATCTATAGGCTATAAACTAAAACATATGTCACCAAGAAAGACCTTGTACACTAAGGGTAAAAACCAAATCACCCCTCCCCCCTTATAAAGAAACATGAACACAAAGTAATTGGAGACCAAACTACGAACCAAAAACAACCAAACGGAGAACCTAGTAACCTCTGAGATATAAATAAAACACACAAAAAGTTCGTTTGTAGTCATTTTTTATTTGTTGTCGTTTGGTTTTTGGTTCGTAGTCCGCTCTCAGATTATTTTGTGTTAATTATTTATAAGGCGGGGGGGGGGGGGGGGTGATTTCGCTTGACCCATCAGTGTACAAGGTCTGTCTTGGTGGCAGATGTTATAGTTTATTGGTCGCTATAGGGGATGTGCGGCCGGTCCGTTCCTGTATCGTCGTCTGTACCCTAACCCGTTTTTTTTTTTTTCTTTTTCCTAGACGTTTTGGGGTTTTCATTTTTTATTACGAAATAAAATGTCTCAAGAAAGTGCCATTGTAAGAAATGGTTGTACAGTTTAGACGGATGTGTCTACCTTGATGCTCAGAGGTCATTCGGTTGCTGTGTCCACAAAGAATGCATCCGTGAAGAGGTCAGTGACGTCAGCAACGGGAATATACAAAAAGCGAGAAAATAAATGATTATAGCAGCTCTTGAAACTTTCTCCTCTGTTTTTATCCCCTTAAACTTGAAAGTTTCTTAATTTTTCTGCACCACAGTTTCAGGTGTATCATTACGGTTAATTATCACCAGCTCGTCGGCACACTCGCCGTTTTTTCTTCGCAAGGGACCCAGTAAGAACTTTCAAGTGAATGCAGTCGATTGCCACGTTGCAGCACTTTCAAATGTTTGTCATGGGGCACGAAGGAAGGGAAATCATTATACAAAAACGAAGTTTCGAACAGTAAAATTCGAAATGATTTGCACAACCTGGCGAGATACGCAGAAGAGGGAGATACAGTGACAGGCTTAGAAGCACCTGGGGCAGCAGCAGTCTGCTGATATATTCTTTGAGCGGGCTATAGACCATTGGGGTGGCAGCGGCAATGAGGTTCCTCCCAAGGCTTCATAGACGAACGTGAGGCATCGTAGGAAAACTGCACAAACTTCATCTAGCGGACACACTGGTCTCCAACATGACAGGACCGAATCTCGTAACCCTACATCCTAGTCGACAGTTCGCTACAAAACGTGCTGTGCGTACAAGTACATATTACCGAGAACTGCTTGTAAACAGCAGGAAGTACTCGCAAGCAAATCATTTTCGGTAATCATCATTACATTTGTTTTCCTAAATCAGGTTCAACTTTGCAACTAAAACAAGTAAGCGGAGCTGGTTGCTGAAGCATCACTCTGCGCCGAACCCATTACTGTGGCTCCTTGTACTCTTAGAATTGCTGATTTTGAAGTAATTGCTTGGGGGAGAATCCTAAATTTTCCTCAATTCCACATTAAAAAAAAAAAAAATTCACAGCTTTTACTTATAAAAATCTGGAGCATTGTTTTTCCTCTTTCCTCTCTATGCATCACAAACATGTCGGAAAGCCTGTCTCGCAAATATTTGCATGGATGGGCACACCCGTGGGTCAGTGCTAAAGGTGGCTACATCCGGAGTGGCGAATGGAGATGGTTAATGTCTGCTACGTTTGACTGATTTTGCAATAACAAAAAATGTAGGAGAGGGCCCTCAATTGCATAATAGCCAATGTCCCCCCCTATTATAGATTGCTAGACAAATTTCATCTTAAAAAAAAAAAATCTCTCCCAGCCTCGAAGATTTTTCATATTCAACGATTCTTACGCCGTCTCATTCGGTGTAAAGTAAAGTGGCGGTTCTATAAAGTAAAGCTAAAATTTAAGTTTATTATAACGTCATTTTGTCAGGTCGTTGTCAGAGCCATCCTGAAACGTCAGCGGCATTTATTCCCTGACAATCTTTTAGACCTGGATCGGAGGTACGGTGGTCAGCAAACTTGCACGGAACACCTGAACGGAGTCTTACCTCGTGGAAGCGCTACCCTGGCGAATGTTGAAGAGCAGCTCCAGGATGTGGTGCTCAGTGGAACAGCCTGAGCAGGAGAGGTCGTTCGCTCAAGGTCCGAATTACGGCTCGACCACGGGCGACGCATTATCGGCAGCCACATGGGTCAGAGTGCGAGGGGCTCGAATTACGGCTCGACCACGGGCGACGCATTATCGGCAGCCACATGGGTCAGAGTGCGAGGGGCTGGCGAAAAAGATAGATCACCCGGCAGGCAACAGGATAGCGCTCCTACGCGGCAAGATGCTTTTCGCGCCTTCCGTAGAAGTTTGTTAAGCACCGTACAAGTTGCGGACAAACCGAAAAAAAAAAGGAACCAAAAGGCACAACGTGATCACAAGAAAAACTTGGAAGTGCACTCGTTGCAGAAGGATACAACCTAGTGGATGATGGGAGGAGATACCGAGAACAGACAGATGGGGACCGCTGTAAATTTTGGCACGGTGCAAATCCGGTGCTAATATATTTACAATGCCATCCAGCACACGGCGGACGCTCCCACGGCACTTAATCTTTGCTCTACCACCATTCCCAGCGTGCAACCACATCTGAAACACAAAGTTTGATTTGCGCATTGACCCCGCGTCTGGAAGTCCCCAGCCCTTTTCGACAACTCACGGAGAGACAGGCTGGGAAACCTGGGACTGCTTTAGAGCGTATGGGCCGGGAGAACAGGCACAAACATTTCCAGCCGAATACTGTTAACGAACAACACAGCGCAGAACTACTTCGAACAAAGTTGTTACGTGCGGATTCATGTCACTTTCAAATCAATGGTGGCCTAGTTTCTGCTCCGAAAACACTCCGCGTATTCCTCGCAATTTTCGTCATCCTGCCAAAGTTTTTGTACACAGTTTTTGTGTATTTTGAAAACAAATTTGGAAATAAATCATCGAATGAATGAATGAAGTCCAGTCATTATACTACATAGGTTAGTTTGACCGGGCAGTGGTGGCCACATTGTGCATCTGAGACGTAGCTGCAACGAAAATTTAGTATTTCCAAAGACAATCTTAAAAGAGTAAGAGTTCGACAGCAATAGCGTTCACGAAGGGCATGTGGAGTGGTCGTTTACTTATTTTGTGCAACAAAGGACCTATCTTGCCAATTTAGCGGTTTCCCCGCTAAATTTAGCGGTTTTCTAAGTAACTTAATGAAATAAATCGTCATTTTTCGGGTGGCGAGATTTTGAGCAATAGTCAAATCACGCTAGCGTTTTTTTTGTTTTTTTTTATGGCGGTTTCAGATGTTTTTGAATTTACATCTATGAATCATAAATAAATGTTTGTGGTACGTTAGTGTCATGGGGTCATAATTTTCGCACACGGGCAGCAAAATTATTTTCAGCTCGCAACACCATTCAGATATTACAACGACAAACCTCGAAACACGCCTTCAACTGATTTATGCGTGAACGCACGAGTTTGTTTTTTCAAATCTGCCAGATGATAAGGGCCTAGTGAAACATGCACAATCATTAAGAGAACACGCGGGAAACGGGATTCCTAGCTTCGAAACTGGTCGCTACAAGTTCCAAGCGACGTTAGACGTACCAGGTAGCCTGGAAAATATAGCTTTTTTTTTTTTTTCACTGGAAAGCGTGTAAATTTGGTCAATGAAGCTTTGAACTGCCACAAAAGTATTGCACCAAAAATGGGAACAATGGAGGTGCGCTGGCAGGTACGGCAGAAAACATACCAAGCAACCTTAAGATTATGAATGGAGATCGATCTGTACATGGAAGCAATTTGCCCCGAATCACGTATCTGCCATACCGAGGGTTCTTTTATTGATTGTAACTATAGCAAGAAATTGTTCACGCCTAAAATTTTGCGGTTTTCCGGAATCGGTAGAGCGGGTTTTCTTTTTTTTTTTTTTCAGTCGGCAACGTCGAAAAGGAGAGTTTTTTTTTTTTTTTAATGTTCGCGCCACAAATCGAGTTTATACACCACGTCGGACATGCGCCATCGCTCGTTCATCCACGTCGCTCTAACGCAGTCCCACATTTCCTCGCAACATTGGCAAAACGAAACCCGTTCGACGGGACTCTCGCCGCGCAACCTTCGTAAAAAGGAAAAATCCCCGTTGAAAGAAGAAGGGGTCGCGATGGGAGGGGGACGTCGAATATCACAGCAGACGTGGCACCCCCGCGAAAAGGCGCGCGTCACGAGGAACGTTGGGGCGAACCGCGACGGCGCCATTCGTTGTCTGTGAAGTGAAAGGCGGGCACCATCCCCATGCGCTGCCGGGCCAGGTTCTGGAGGGAGGCCCAGGATCAGCTGCTCTTCTTCTTCTTCTTCCGCTCCGCCTCCAGAGCCGCACTCAGGTTCGGCCGGATCTCCCGGTACATGATCTGCGGGGGGCACGTCATGACCCTAGCACGCACGACCACGAACGTCTCGCGTCCTATCGATTGAGAATCGTTGTGTTCCGTGAATTGCGAAACCTCACCATGCATCGACACCAAGAACGTCGTCTTAGTGGTGCCGCCTTCCGGCACTTCTGGTAAACGTACCATCCACTGAACTATTTAAGGCGGTGTGAACTGATCGCCCTGGCTGACACGCCGGATTGATTAATTTCTAACAAAATGGCTTACTTTGAACAAAATGTAAGGGCGCAAACGAGCTGGTGTACATTGCACATGGTTGAGAAAACCCCGAGTCTGGTTGAGAAAACCTAGAGACTTTTTAGTGTCGTGTCGTTTACCCGCAGTCTCGGGGTTTTCTCAACCATGGCTTACTTTGTTTGTATTTTTATCGTGTGATTTTTAGAGCGCCACTCTTAGGCGCCCGTTTCCGCGTTAAGCGGCGTTGATGTAACCGCGCGCGTTGCATTACGGGTAATTTTTCTTGCTAACTTTATTGTGAAAATTTTCCGCTAAATTTAGCAGAAAAAGTTCCCCGCCATCTTTAGCGGGTTAAAGGGTAACTGCAAAGAAAAAAAAGTTTTTTTTTCTTTTTTTTTAACAGCTTAATTTGGACAAGCCTGTCAAAAAACAATTGTTCCGCGAAAAATGTTTTTTTTCACAGCAATATTTATTGCGTGAGGCCGATTTTAGTTTGCGGCTATTTCGTCTGTTTTAAATCGCGCGCCACGAAGTTGGGATTTCGTGACGTCTCAATCCCAATCGGCTGCTATACTTCTCATTGGCTAAGAGTTTGATTGACAGCTTAGATTTTGGTTGTTAAACCTTTGTTATATGTTGCAATTTCCTTTTGAGCGGCATACTTTTACGTTTAAAGAATAACCCATGTGAGGAAAGTTACTATTCTTTACAAAAGGTTTACAAAACGGGCACTTCCGTTTGGATTCATACCATAACAAACAAAAGCTTCGCCATTCTTTCATGGCCGCCGAAGTCTCTGCTCCCGCCTGTCTCGCCTACCTCGACTAGTCGTTTCGCCGAAGTGATCCAGTGTTTCGTGCTGACCCAGGTGCTTGAGTGAGACTTCTTGAAGTGAAGTAGTGTGTGTTTAGCAGCTGTCGCAGGTGTTAGTGATAGGAAGCGACGCGGGGTTTCGTTTTTCGTCTTCCTCTTTGCTTGCTTAGCGTGCTTTTTTTTTTTTTTTTGCTTGCTTGCTTGCGCGTGCAAATGCCGACTTTTCAGAGATGTCAGATGAGTGATCCCGACAGCGAGCCTTCCAGCAGCCATGTCGCCCCGAAAGGAATGCTATTTGGCTGGAGGCAGTGAAGCGTTCGCGTAGCGACAAACGTGTCCAGTTACGTTCTCGTCATATCGCTCCGGAGGCCGTCGAGATTCGCACTGGGTGCATCGAACGTTCGCGACTAGACACACAAAATAAAAAAAGCACTGTGTTCACTACGTAAAAAATGGTCTCAGTTCATGCATCTGTGGGCAGGTACGAAATCTTGCCCAAATTTATTCACACCGCCCGATGAGCGCAACACGTCGCTGTGCAAACGCAGTCCAACAACACGAAGCATAAAAACGGCAGATTTAGGACAATTCGGAGTTCATTGTTCAATTAAAACGACGTAATTTTGTTGAAAACGCCCGCAGCTTTTTACTCACGGTATACGTCGGGAATCTTCCACATTTTGAAACGGAGCGAAGGAAGATTTACTTTTAAAAAGGCTCGCTGCGTCCTCCCGGACCAGTTTCACTGGATCAGCTGACGACGTCGAGACTGAACCCGTTAAACATCAACACCACAATAACCAATTTGCGCTCCGTGTTAGCCTGGGTGTCTACTTCGAAGCACCGCACCACGCACACCACGAACGTTTCAGTTCTTTGTCGCATCGCCGTGTTGCACCGAACAGAACGAGATCGCCGAAGTCAACGCAGCGCTGTCGTGACCTTGGCTTGTGGTTGTGCACACTCGTGGACCCTGTGACTCCCTTCGCTTTCAAAGCCCACACGACGATTACGAATGATACTTTCCGTCTTCCGCGAACGTCACAGGGACACTTCTCCGGTCACGTCTTCGCTATGAGCTCGCAAACCGCGCAGCTTCTGGTTTAACGTGCGTTGTTGCCAGATCTCACCGGAAGTCGAGACGCTGCGTCAGGAGAGTGAGGGGCGGGCGTACTTCTCCTCCGCGGGGGTCGAAAGAGCGGGAGTTTCAAATGTGGAGAGGTTCTGACTCCGACTAAATTACGTCCTGTAGCGTAAATATTGCTAAACAAATTTTTTTTTCGCGGAACATTTGTTTTGTGACATGCTTGTCCCAATTAGGCTGTTTAAAAAAAACACTTTTTTTCTTTGCAGTTACCCTTTAAGCTTCCCCGCTAAATTTAGCGGGGAAATTGACGTCACGGGACCTCAATACCGATTCAGTTTCCCCGCTAAATTTAGCGGGGAAAATGATGTCACGACTTCGTGTCACGTCTCCCATGAACAAATTTAGAGGAAGGAGGAGATGAGGAGGAAAGGAGGAGGAGGTGGAGAGGAGCAGGAGGGGGGTACGGAGGGGGAGCATACCCTCCCCTCCGTTTCCTCAAGAGCTGCGCTCCAGTTTCGCTTTACAGAGATTTTTAAAACTTCTTTATTTTTTTTTTATCAGTGTGAATTTGTATATTCTCTCCCTGTGTAATGCCCTTGGAACCTGGGGGTATTGAAATAAAGAAATAGACCCGCCACGACGCCCAATCAAATTAGAGGTGAAAGTATGCCCGAAGGTAGAAAACCGTAGACCGGCAGCCAAAGCTGCGCACCGGACTATGTCGGCCGGACGGCCGTCGTAGCCTTACATTGACGTGCGCCGTCGAATCTCCACTACCTCTTTCCCCCAAAATCGAAGCATGCCGAGCCAGTGAGAAAGGCCGAACCCACCTTTTCCTCGTTGTCGGGCACGCGGCTCAGGAAATCCATGACCTCGTTGTTTGGAATGATATCGGGGCTGCGTAGCTTTTTGGTGAACTTGTTGACCCCTGCGCCGCGGAGGCGTGCGATTTAGAGAAGCTCGTTTTAGCGAACGCCGTTTGACCAACCCCAGTTTATCGAATCCCTTTGTAAAAAAACCCAGTTTAGAGAAAGTGGCGATGAGCCTCTTAGCGAATTCGGCCGCCGCGAAGTGGCGTGTACAGATGGTTCGGGAGAGTTAATATTAATTTGTAATATTACATTATTTATAACGCAGGTGAGTTAATATTAAGTTATAACTCACGCGAGTTAATAACTCGAGTGAGTTAATAAGGCAATCTATAACTCGATTAATTTAACGATATATCTTAATATTCTCGCGGAAGCAAAGGGCTCGACGAGCGTTAACCGAAAATAGAGGTTTATCAGAGAACTCGTGCTAGAAACAAGAGAGAGTGAGCGTCGAAACAGCAGCAGCAAACGTCGCGGTGTCGGCGTGACAGCTGTCTGGAGTGAGACTGCGAGAGAGTGTGCCTCGTCGTCGGGAGAGTGAATCGGCAAGGCCACGTTCAGCTCCGCATCTACTACGCACAGTATCTCGAATATTCAACCTAGATTGTTCGAGAGTGAGCTAGGACGAAACTGACTCGGCAAGGTCATGTTGGCTTCCTTATCTTTTACACTCGGGGTAAGAGTAAACTCGAATCTTCTAAAAGCGTTGCTTCTCGGTCATGCACGCCGCAATATCATCAGAAAACTGCAGCACCTCTGAGTGCTGTACATTGTGTACCAAATCGTTAACAAAAATGTTGAATAGCAGTGTGGTGTGATAGTGACGTCACGGCGCGTCTGCATGACACCACAAGCAGGAGTCCAAGATAAGATCCCCAAGGCATTACAGCGTTCAAAAAAAAAAAAAAAACGAAGAAGAAAAACTTCTTTGATATAATACTTTTACGTTCCGACAATGTAACTCGAGATCCTACGAGAAAATGATCCGATAAAACCCAAGGTAAAAGGTTTTTCAATTATGTTTACGGTCAATGAGATAAAAAGCTTTTGTACAGTCAAAATAAGTAGCATCAACCAGCCCTCCAGAGGTGACCTTAGGTAGATAGTGGATATTTATGATATGATACCCGATTTGTTTCCACTGACCTTCCCTGATTTAAAGCATGCTGCTTGGGGTCGAGGCTCGACTTGAAATGAAAATAATTGCGTTTACATGTCACTCCCTCTAAGACCTTGGCAAAAAAGTAGAGCAGAGAAAATGGTCTGTAGCTATTAACAAAATCGGTTCGACCCAATTGAAATACTGGCACAACTACCGCATTATTCTACTTACACAACTACCGCAAACATCAACCCTTAGAGATAAGTTAAAATATATCGCAGGGGCAGGAATATTCCTGCATCCTATTAAAATAAAAGCTGGAATTCCATCGCCACCGGATGTCTGCTTCGAAGCAAGTTCATGAAATTATGAAATTAGGACAAGCCCGCACTTAAGCGTAATCTCAAGGACAGCTAGACTGCGGATGACCAGCAAAATAAAATTTAATTGTTGTATGTGGCCATTCGACTGCTGGCTTCTGCATCATCAGATCAATGTTCAAACCTTTGTGAGTTTGAGATAGGATTAAAAAAAACTCGCTTACTTTAAAATTTTAAAAATGTCCTTTATATACTTTTCAGTAGATGCAGCAGTGAAGGTCCTGTTTGGGACTCTGGGCAATGTGTGCTTCGAACTCACCCCAGGCCATGAGCACGTAGCGTATGGGGATGTAGTACAGGATGAACGTGACAAGTAGGAGCACGATGATGGCAAGCCAGGACAGCAGGGGGATGCTGAAGTTAAACGTGCTGAAAAACAATTGTTGCCAGATTTCATTATCCTGCTACAAGAATTTCCATCATCATTCCTTTACCAATCTCTCATAACTTTAAAAAGCTAAGAGCGTATGCCTTAAAGCGTGTGCAGTGCAAGGACGTGCGATTTCTCTCATAAAGAATTCATTATTTTACAATTAGTGGCGATAACAAATGTATTGATTAATAATAATGATTGTTTTACCTAACGATAACACATTTATAAATTAATGGTAATAATTAATTTAATAAATAACGATTTATTGATTTGGCTAAGTTTAGCAGGTTATTTAGAGGGACAAGCCCGCAAAACTTAGCGGCTGCGTGACAAATAATTTTTGGTGGTGTCCTTTCGTAGCAGGAAACATAATCCTCTTGGCGTCCCCCTCACTTAAAATCCTTCATAATACATCAGACCTTTTTTAGACTTGCATTCAGCAAGACATATGCTTTGTGCGGTAATGCTGTTCTTGCTCCTTTTTATGATACATAATAATTTTAATTAATTAGTCTTCGAAAGATATAGCTTTGCATTTCGTGCAACTTGGTCATAAATGTTTAATCCAATATAATACACATAAATGAAGCTTAAAATAGCATCACCGCACAAGGCTTGTTTTTGTGAAGGGAAATATATACGAAGTTATTATATAGTGTGAAGACTTTTATCCTAACGGCCTGTAACGAGGGCTTAACTAAAATTACAAATTTATTGATAAGTCAGGATCTGGTACAGCTCTATAAAATCTGTTTGCATGTTTGAAAGTGCCACTGAGCAATACAACAGTAAACCAAATTTCAGCACTATAGATGAAACAACAAAAAACGTTAATGCCCCTCATCGCCCCCTTAAGCGTGCACCTAAGTGGTGTCTGTCAGGCCTTACAGGGACTCTTTGGGATGTCAGTTAAAATCGTCTTCACAAGAAGTTAAAGGTGACAGCACGTACAGGAGAGTCGGAGGTTCGGATGCCATAGGGGATAGGATGCAGGGTCCTTCGTTTTTGGGTAAAACACGATATTTCCCCATATTTACACCCCGGACGTGTATGTTAAAAATCGGGTCAAGCCCGATGTTTCCCCGAATTCGAAAATTGAATTCCGGCGTTTTCCAAATGGCTCTACTCCGAAAATATTTTCTAGGAACCGAAGAGTTGGTAGGGACACATGCGCTAGCGCTAGCCTCGTAAACAATCCTAGATTTTTTTAATCCAGTGAAAGAGACATAAATCGAGCCCTTAAATGTCTTTATGTCCATTGTGAAGTATCGATTGCCCTTCTTTTCCCGTTTCAACCAGCGCAAAAATAAAGAGAAAAAGGAAGGGTGAGAAACTAGGTATGTCAGATGTATACGTAGGCTGTAATGCTGAGAGAACGTTCTCTCAATTAAGATACTATGTCCGATAACTGGACAGGTCTCGGATGGAGACAGATGTTGCGCATGCCGAATATTATTTAAGCAACAAGGATTCATGAAAATTTTAAAAGTCCATGTGAGCTCTTACCCTGTTTCAATGATATCTTGTGTACAGTACTTTGATAAAAATAATATCTGTATTCAAACCGATCAATTGTTAAGTAAACTTGCATATTTCTAAGTATTACCTGAAAAATACGAATTGTATATTGATTCATTAAAAAAAAAACTATTTCTCCCCGATTACCATCTTGAATCAAAGGGCCCAGTTTTTACCCCCCCCATTTTCGAAAAATACAAAACCCAAAAACGAACAACCCCGGAGGGAAGTATTACACGGAATGTGGTCTTGGATTAGATTTTGTATATACCCTCAGGCTGGAGAGAGATGAACCTGAGCACAATGCTCATCTGCTAAACACCGATGCAAATTGTACGACGTTCGTTTCACCCGATTCTAAGATAGATTATACTATTACGCAATTATTACGTTTTATGGCGTTTCAGGTCAACGAACTGCGGGATATTTCACTAGAGTCCCGTCGCTGAGTACTGAAATTTTTTTCGGGACTCTGAAACGTTCTTAGAAAACATTTCTACGCAAGATCGATTTCTCGTGCGATGTTCTTAGCTTTTGTACCTTTGATTCATTGGAGACTCGGTCTCGCATCAATGCTCGTTTTTTTTCGCTAAACAAACCGGCCTTTTGTGATTTTCTCCGATATCGGCAAAAGGAGAAGCGTGTACGGTACTTGTTGATCCTTTCGCCGAGCGATGCCACTTCTCCGAGAACGTTCTGCACCGTAGCGGTGGCCTCTTGGACGGCTTGAAGACGCTCTTTCAGGCTTTTCTTCTCTTCCTTGTGGAGGCAGGAGAGACCGGCATTTCAACATTTCCGCGCGACCCTACACAATTTTACTTCCACCAGTACAATGGACACCGGAAAGGTGCAACACCGATAACCGATACATTCGTAAACAAAAAGCTTGGCATCTAAGGTAAACTCAACTGTTTTGGGATCCTTGTCGTCCTCTTCATCTTCCTCGTCGTCTTCATTGAGCTGCAGGAGAGAGAGAAATAGATGAGCCTTCTGCTTGAGCTTTGAGCAACGTGGCCCACCTCTTCCTCCTCCCTGCCGCCCCCCTGAATCCCGGCCACTGTGAGAACCAGCAGATTCTTGAGGAAGACCAGCAGAAGCACCAGGGGCAGCATGTACAGCTCAGCAGTGTACGTGATCACGAGGAAGGCCTGCAAAACGTGGCGCCACTCCTCTGCTACTTGTCTGCTTGGAAAACATCAGCTGTACCAGACCATCTCGCGAGCTCTGTGATTGCAAAATAGCCAGTGTTCTCTAATCTGGATTTAAAACAAAAAAAGACTATTATCTGAAAATCGTGATGATTCCATAGCCTGAACCTGACTGAGCTCAATCTTATCTATTTATTGGGAAATGCTTCTGGTATTTAAAAAGAGTAACATGTTTCAGCATCCGAAGGAATCCGTTTGTTTACTGGCCGCTACGTCTTCACTCCACTGAACCACTCGACGAAAATCTCATAAAAGACTACATTGATTCACCGATAAGGTTCGACAGAGTTGATAGGGGCATATTGTCTTGTGAAGACACCGTTGAACGGAAGGAGGCAAACCCAGAGGACAACTTAGAAAAGAAGGGCCAATGTTTTTGAGTCTCTGATCGTGCCTGTCGATCGACTCATATATTGAATATGCAAATTCTCGATGGAGAAAGTAGCTCACGGCAAAGGCAAGGAGGGATCTTGGCACAGACTCCCAGAGGAAGCAGCTATTGAGAAACTTGCCCATGTCAATGACAAACATGACAATGTTCTTGACACGCGTCAGGTTGCGCATGAACACCTGTTGAGGCAAAAGAGCAAAACGATAAAATGCGCCAACAATGACAAGGTTCCCTTTAATCTGGGAACCTGCATTGTCTCTACTAAACAATGCTTTGAGACTCCACGCACTTCGAAACAGCATTAAAAACTGCGTTAAAGCTCCTTGTACTATGACTTCTCTGCAGCATGGCAGTACAATAGTGTATATGTACTCTGAAAAAAAAAAAAACACATGGGAATATAATGGTCTAATGATGTAAGCATTGTAGTCCCCTCTGAGAGTCCAAATACAAGCTTCGGAGGACTTCACGACTATATATAATACGTGAACATAAATGACAGTTGGCAGATATCAAACAGTCTGTTGTTTCCTATAGACCTTTTCATCCTCCTCCGCATGGGCGCTGCCATCTTGAAATCACGTGACGCGGCAGCCATTGGGTTGCTTCAACTTGCTGCTCCGCTCTCCCCTCTGCGCCTTGGCGGATGCGCTGTGTTCGTGTTTTTCGTCGCGTTTCACCGCGCTTTCTTGCCTTACTTCGGAAACTGTAGTCCGATACCTCTATTCGACGACTAAGACATCACGAGGGTCCAAAGGTTCTTATGACAACTGAGGTTTGTTTACTAATAGTGGCGGAACATTTTCAGTAAGAAGCGTACGCGCTTCTTGCTGAATTTATATCGCGCATTTAGGATCGGAAGGCCTCAAGAATAGTCAGCGCAAAGAGACTGTCTGTATTTCCTGAAAGTATCGTTCTTTGTATACATAATATATCTAAAACAGCTTCTTTTGAGTATGTGAGGAAACTCGCGAAGGAGATTATGTGAGGAAACTCGTGGAGGAGGCTACGAACGTTTAACTTGTATTTTATCTGAGGCTAGAAGTAATGGTACGTTAACATCAGGCGATTTGTTTATTCATAATATCACACCTACATGTGTATGAGGTTCTTAATCTTTTTTTGCGACGTAAACATTCGGTTGGTAGGTTTATTTATGAAGTTTAAAAAATTGTATATCGTGCTCGCTCCCACTTCGACAGTCATTTAGGTCATTTATTGGTTATATTTAGATAACCAGTGCCATCTACTTAATTTATTTTAACACAAAGGTTGGGACTTCCAGCGTAAGAAACTGCCACAGACACTTAACAGTAGCGATTTATAGAACAGCGTACAGAAAGAAATAACGTCGTTTCTATTCGCAAATCCAAAACGCAGTCTGCGTTTGGCGCATGCACAATAATGACGACGTTTTTTTTTTGTTTTGTTTTTTCCGTACGTTGTTTTAATTTTTGCCAGTATCTAAAAACCGCAATACTTGACGCCGAAAAAAAAAGAGACGTTTGCATAACAATCACTCGAGTCCAGGATTGTCGATGGCGAATACAGGTTTACTTTTGGTGGCTGGCGACGCCGAAATTTACAAAGCGAATCTGTTCAAAGTTCAAACAAATAAATATTTGTTCACACAGGTCCGTGAAGTGGTGCCTAGCGCTAGAATTCAGTCAAACGTTCCGAGGTATTTCTCCTCTTGCGCCCTTTAATTTTATTTGGCCAATTTTACGGAAGACAAATATCAGATTTAATTTGACGGGCATGTCACTTGTATCATATCTTGAGTAAGCAAATGTTCATATAAAAATAATATATGTCCTAGGGTCATTATCGCAAAGTGCTGCTTATGAGTACTTTAGCAGGGTTGATAATTTAAGAAATTTCCTACTCGCCCTGTCAAAACATGCTCGAGTACTGAATTAAAAAAAAAAGAGGCCGAGACGATACTATTTGCTTATAAAAATTATCTGCGTCATCGCACGATATGTTTTTAGTCTGCAAAATTCGCTAAAGGTTGGGTGCCCACGAAAACCAAACAGTGAGTAGTAAACTCGCAAGTTCATCTGTTCTGGCCGATTCAGCACATTGCTAGTCAAGCTGTCGATGTGCTTCTTTACATTCACGTGTTAGTCTCTTCATTAGTTTGTTTTTCTAAAAATTGGTGCCATCGGGGACGGCCGTAGACGATGGTAATCTTCCCTGTACATCTGTCAGGTATTTCGCAGCCGACCATAATCAGATTCATCAAAGGAATTGGTAAAAACAAAGCCCGTAATGTAGGCTAAAATACACCTCGTAGTCCTCAAAGTGGCTCAATATCACTGTAATATTGGTTGTGTGCTACAAGGAAAATATTCGTATCACAATGTTAGGCAAACACAACGTAAAACAACAACATAGCCGCGTTCACGTTGAAACCGAAACCAACCAAATTGAAGCAACCTAATGGCGCCGAGTGCGTCAGCGCCCTCTATCCGCCGGTGAGGCAACTGCCAAAATGAAAAGGTCTATAGAATTTGTGAGGTCACACATAGGTTTAGGAACCATGTTCAGGCCTAAGGTTTCAGATGGAAGCTTGCGTGAACTTGGTAGCCTTATAAAGGAAAAGAGCCGATCTACTCACAATGCGTTTGAACTTCTGGTCGAGTTGCATGAACTTGGTTTCTTTAGGGTTGAATGTCTTCACGCAGGCTTTGATCTGCGGATGGCTGCAGTCACAACCTTGCACAGAAAGATTTGATGCAGAAAGGTTGCGACAAGCCAGAAACTTACCGGATTGTAGACAACGTTCATCTCCAGAAGGATCTGACCCTTGACTCTAGTCTTGAGTTTCCGGTCCTTCAGACCGTACCATTTCTTTTCTCCGTTTTTAATCTGAGGAAAATAAAGTAAGTAAAATCCTATTAGGGGGACCTTCACCGAGAGATCGCCCATCCCGTTTTTCTGGCTAAATATCTAGAACATTAAAAATACTAAAAATCGCTCACCCCCCATTCCCGTAGGACACCTTAGGATGTCCGACGGGAATCAGATCACCTGCGTGATATGCGGTACCGGTACGTGTGACATGGGAGTTAATAGCGGGTTTCCGCGTTTTTGTCCGCAATTGGCGAACACGACATTGGTTCCCGTGACACGCGAGTTGATCCCGCGTGTTTCTCGCATCGTGAAATACGTGTCTGCTGCGTCCGCGATCTACGATATCGGTTCCCACGACATGCGAGTTTGTGAAGTTCCCGCGTGTCCTTCGCACTGAATCTGCAGCGTCCGCAATCCGCCATATATCTTTTACCGTGACACGGGAGTTTGACGCTAATCCCCAACTGTTTATCGCATCGTGAAACGCGAATTTTCTCTGTCCGCGATCGGCGCTATCTGTTCCCGCTTTACGTGGTTTGAAGCGGTTGGCCCACATCCCGGTGTTCTATCACTACTTTTTTTTATAAAGTTTTGCGGTCGTATTCCTAAAAATAGCCCGCCCAATGTTTATCACGATTTATCTCTTCATTTTGGGTGGGCCTGCTTACGGAAGTTTACGGTAGTGTATCTTTATTCAGAGATGTTGTAGGGTGCATCGAGGTTAATTTCCAGTTTGCATTTAAACGCAAACATTTATGCGTAACACCTTCGCAGGAGTACTGACACCTTTCCAAGAGGAGCTTTTGCGGCATCAGACGTAAGCAAGACAGAGCCAGAAAGTAGACTAAAAGCCATGACGTGAAAAAAGAATATTTACATCATGATATACTGCTCAATTGTAGAAGTTTTTGACATAGTTCTGATGAACGTTCCAATATGGGCTTAGAAGTGTGAGAAGTTCTTTGACTGCCTGACATCTACATCGTTATGCATGTTGCTGAAGTGCTCTCCACAGAAATCATTCATATGTATGTTATAGCGGTAGCCTTTATTTGTCTTTAGCGTTTTTAAATCTTTCCAAAATGTCTTTACCTTGATCAGAGGCACGGCAAGCTTTCCGAGGAACTCGCACTTCTTGTCCCGGTCTTCATCGTACACTGTTAGTTCCAGTACCGAATGAATGTCCTTCACCTTGCTGAGGAAGAAATAAAGGAGAGATTGCCTTTCTCGAGTAAACATATTACGAATTTAAATATTAAATGTCTTATTTGTACAGTGCAAATAAAAATTTTATCATCTTCTTTTTATTGCATTTAATATCTTCTCAAAATCTTTTACGTGCTTAAGGCATTCTACAATCGCTGCTTAGTGGAAAATAAACTGTAAGTGCGAAACACATTTTTGATTGTGCCAGATTGATGCAGTCTCTTTCGAGCAAGTATCATTTTTAGGCATCTGTGAACAGTGAATTTTGAGTTCGAAGCCAATTGTACTTTTTGCTGAATATTTTCAAATCGAATACCGAATAGTTACTCCAAGCCTCTCCCTACTGCACTATGCTTAAGCAAAAACCCAACTGAACTCGTGAAGGTTGCTCCTAAGCCACCATTTGCCCATTTCTAAGCTAAATTAATTTGAATATAGCGATATTTATCGACTGTGGCCTCAACGTCCAATGCCTACATTGGTATGGCAAGTAAACGACGAATTTGGCATAAATTTAAATGTATCGATATACCCAGCTAATTTAATCGAAGAGGTTTATAAATGTGCTTGCTGTATGCAACTGTCTTCAATCAGGAATGACGAAAGCAGGTTTTCAGGGTATCTCTGCCTACATATACTCATGCAGAGCTTAATTTCGAAAATATTACTGCTATGTAGATATCAACATTCCCAGAGTTTATTTTTAAATATACTCCAGGCACGCGCGTGCATCATTCCGATTTGAAAATGTGCTTTTCTCGTGAGAAAGCGGCTGCGATATTTGTATTTTTCGAAATATTGATCGCGACAGGCTAGTGCCGTTGAGCGAGCTTGTTACCGAGCACCGGTGCACTGCAGAGAAGCAACATCCACGAAAGCGAGCTGCGCGCGTGTTGCTTCTCCGCAGCGCAACGGTGCTTGGTAAAAATTGCACTCAACGGGGCTAAACTGCCGTAATCAATACTTGGAAAAATACGAACATCGCAGTTAATCTCGAACCGAATATCGAATAGCGTATTATTTGGAACCACTGTTTCGAAAATTCGTGGACAATCGCAATCACTTTTGAAAATTATATCTTGTACCTAATGGTATTTCCATAAACATGCACTATAATGACCCCAGAGTGGATCGGTGAAATGAGACCCAATTCTCGAGAATTCTCAAATATGGCGCTTTATGCTGACACAAACGCTTCAAAAAACGACACATGCAAATATCTGGGTGCAGTGACGTAAACTTTAATTTATTTTTCTGTTTCGAGCTAAAACGTGCGCAGGTGTAGCTAATGCAACAGGTGTCACCGCCTGCTTGGATACGAATAGCGAAAGAAAACCGACTACCGAGACCGGTTATAACGAAGTCGGTTATAACGAAATAGCCGTTACAAGGAAGCGATCACGATTTCCATTCCCGTTTCCTCTTCTTCAATACATTTGTGTCTGTTTTTAGCGAAGGAAATTGAGCGGCTCCCGCGGATATATAGCGAAGAGAAATTTCGTGATAATTAAAAAAAAAACATATAAAATTCGGAAAGGTTACTAAGTCTCGGACCACCGAACTTTGCTGCCGCGCCCAAGAAGCCACCTAGAACTGGCTGCAGAAGATGCTGGAAAGGCCGCCGGCGGCAGTCTCTGCAAGTCGGCTGCTCCCCGCTCCATATCTGGGAAGCGGCTTTACCGCATCGCGACGCGGAGAGGCCGTCTTGGCATGCGGATAGGGGGCGCTCGGAGCGCTAGCGACAACGTACCGGCACAGATGACGGAGAGCGCCCAGATGTAAGAGAGGGAGCAGTAAGTACGCCTGCATTTGATTGTCGCGCGTGGCCAGTGTGGCGAGGAAACGTTTGCAGAAGGTGAACGCTTTTGAGTTTTGACTCCCTCCATGCTGCAGCTCGTTTTGCAAACGCGGCTCAAAAACCACGTGACTCCGATCGAGCAGTTGCCCCATCTCTTAAATCGAGGCTTTCTATACCGACGACAGACAAGCTTGAGCGCGAACTCGGTGCCGTGCGCGCTTCTTTGTTTGCTTCGTGATCCGTGTCGGCGTCTGGTGGGTGAGGTGCTCTTACGCGGAAGTCTGCTTCGCTCAGCAGCGATTCGGCGAATCATCGCCACTCAACGATGGAGAGTCCCGGCACCGCCGGCACCTCGACGGGGAAGACGAAGGCAATCAGCTTGAATCAAAAGCGTGCCATCCTCGATGGAGTGCGCATGAACGTAAAGAATGCCGTCCACCGCCGGCGTCCTCCGCAGGGCCGTCGCAGCTGTCGACACGATCTGTACGTAGCAAGATCTTTTTCTTCGATCGGAGCTTCTCGCAGTTGGCGAGAAGCGGCTCCGATCTAACAGAGGACGCGTCCAGGGAAGCCCCGACCGCTTTCTGCAAGCTCGATAAACATGTGCCCGTGAAAACCCGTTGCCATCTTTTTTTTCAATGCTATTTACACATGAGTTCATATATAACGAAAAAGCAGATATAGCGAACCGATTTCCGATTCCCGTTGACTTCCTTATAACCGGTCTCGACAGTACAACATGGCACGGAAATTTAGGACTCATGGTGTGGCTCACGCACAAGGCGAAGATCTTGTTCCACTCGGGCGAGAGCGTCTTGTACTCGGTGTGGGTCTGTAGCCTCGAGTTGACCAGCTCCAGGACGCAGAAGGGGTCGCTCTTTCCTCCCAGGTCAGCAGAGGCGAGCCCCTGGGCCTTGAACACTGCGCAAGACAGTCAGCTCGAAATGCTATACACACGCGCTAGAGACAAAAGTCATTTGCTCTGTCTCCCTTTTCGTTTCAAGCTAAATTATCCTAAACGCGACGCAGCATCTCTCGAAGCGATCGATGTAGCATCGATCGTTATTCTGAGCGACACAGTTCTTGCGGGAAAAGTTTGGAGTATAAGCTTCCCCTAACACTCAGCCTTTGCGCCGAATACCGAGGGGAAATAATGGGGAAAACCCTGGAAGTGTAAGAACACATTGGCAGCTCTGGCAAGGTCCGGGATATGGCAGGGGAATTCGGTCGAAATGTGGCCGAAGATGAGGGAAAATGCGACAATTCGGCAACTTCTCGGTCCACTTCTTTCACGTGTATCTGAGAAGGATTCAACTTCCTTTTTTGTCCCGAATCTGTTCGTGGTCATTGATATGTTGAAGATAGCACGCACTTCAATGGATGCCGTAACCGATAGTTTGAATCATCATTCGTTTCGGCTGCAAATAGTCGAGTCATCACCAGATCAAGTATTTTCTTTAGATCATTAAGAAAAAAGGAAAACAAAACATGAAAAGGTTAAAAACTCTCGTGCAGTTTTGAAAGGCAACTTGAACTGAGTGCTAATTTTAGTGTAAGATGATGTAAACAACCTCGTTTTCAAAAGACTTAATTATGAATCAGCATTTTTATGGTTCAGATTTGGAGGTTTTCGGAATTCAATTCTCCTTGTAAGAGGTGCGTTGCGTGAGCGGAGCAACGACGCACCTTTGACGACTAGGTGACCGACGTCGTCCCAGTCGTGGAAGCTGTGCAGAAGACCCTGGAGTAGAGAGTATAGAAGGCATCACATTCCTGTAATCTCAAAGTTGCTGAAACGGCAAACAGCCATCATCACCTTTCTCAAAGTGGTCTATCAAGCACAACCTTGAGACAATTAAGCAGTACCGACCGGTACTCTGTCGTTCTGCGTAGCTTTTGTGTAAGTGCTTGAGTTCATGTTATTTATGAGTTCTCGTATATTTAAAAGGATGCTAAACCGAAATTGAGATTTCGCAAGATAAGGCCACAGAAGCGTTGCATGGGACGCTACGAACTCCAAAACAACACTCGTACAGCGATATCTCAAACGGACGGCCGTATTTTGGGAAAAGAAGGGCGCGATCTAGCTAGGAATGTGACGTCACGATTCTCTTCAAACAGTTGAGAATGAGGGGAAGCGGCCTCGCGCTTCTCTCCTCCTCGCTTCAGTTCACCTGCTCAAGCGGACGAAGCGAAGAGGAGAGAAAATGGGAATCGTGACGTCACATGTCTCCGTCGGCCTCGTCGGCCGTGTTCAATCGCGCACTTCTTTCCCAAAAATACGCCGATCCGTTAAAGATATCGCCGTATGAGTAATGTTTTTTGGGTTTTGCAGCATCCCGCCTATCGCTCCAGCCTTGTTTTGTGAGCTCGAAATGTCAGTTCAGTATCCCTTTAAAAGTAAAATTCAGTACCTAACGAGGTATCTGATTGTAAATAGTGAAATGAAAAATTGATGCCATTTTTCTTAGATGCCGGGCGATGTGCCCACTGAGCACCGACGAATGTTATAAGATGCACATTTTCGAGGAGACTTCCCCGAGCCTAATGATCTCAGCCTAGGAGCTAGGAAGGTTTGAACTGAACCTAGGACACGGCGTTAAAATTTTAATAATAAAGCTACCCCTGACGAAAATCAGTCCACTTCCAGCTGGATTATGGAACTGGAAATGGTGCGGTCCAGCTGGATTCCAGCTGGACCCAGCTGGACCCAGCCGGAATCCAGCTCGAAAGGAATCTGCGCTCCCTTGGGCCGGTTTACGCTATTAAAGAATGTTGACTTCCAAAAGAAACCGTCGAGTCATGTTTAAAATCACGGCGCAAACTGCGTCTGACGAATCTGAGCTGACGATGTCGGACGGAATCGACGATGACAGAGGCTCTGTTGATGCACGCAAGTCCGGGCGTAGTTTTTTGTTGTTGTTGTCTTGTTACTCCTTAACATGTGTAGGGAACGTAATCAAAAATTAGTTTGCAAATAAAAAATATATATATTTCGAGAGAACAAAGTTTTAGTGCGCCGGAACGACATATTCGATTTTTTTTTAAGTTTTCGTTTAAGTCATGTTTGGTGACACCTACTGAGCAAAATACAACAAATATCTCAAATATTTTCTACTTGCGATAAATCGCGAAAACTATTGATGCAAGCATTTACAGCATTGTGGAGGTAATGGATCTCGCGTCAAAAATGCGCAAACGTTGCTCCTTCGATATTTTTGTCACTAGATTTCCGAGCCGTTATATATGAAGAAATTGAATAGACTACAATAATAAAATGTACGTCATATATTATTACTAAAAATTCATTTCCAGTGACATATAAATGATTGCATTAGTATGACAAAAAGCTGAAATATTTATGGCTCTCTACACATGTCCTAGAGTGCAACGCATGCCCGGCGAAAGTTTTTTCCTTCACGCTACACGTTCTGCACTTTTCTTGCGATGGCCCCTGAACATCGGATGAGTCATGAGCCATTCGAATTCCGGAACGAAACATCCGCGATCAAGGTCTCTTCTATCTCCGCTTGCTTTCTTTTTCCATACGACTTCCTGCAGCTACTTCCTACCTGACTTGGCAGCTTGAGTGGTGTCACCCTTGCAGGCACTACATAACGATTTAGTGGCTCAACAGCCTCAAAATCTGGGATAAATGAATCCCCCTCTATTGGGGAAATTTCTGACGCACATTGTCATTCACTGCTGAAATACTAATATCAGGGCTGGCAAAGCTAATCAGTTTCTTCCAGTTCTCCTATTGTCTCCCCGGGCGAAATCGTCTTCGAGAGATTTGACATCCGGATCTTGCACACTGCGAAAGTTTCTCTGTTTTGCTATCATTTCTTTTTTGTGTTTACTGAGATAGTCTGCACAAAATAATGTACAGATGCTGTAAGTCGTTGCCATGACTGAAGACCGTCTGCCAAGACGCAACTGCACGGTACTGGCAAACCACTTTGTTTATGGCTGCAATCCGTCTTGTCTCACGATCACATGACTCCGCGACCTCCCGAAAGCATGACGGTAGAGAGATAAAGAAAGGAAGAGAATGTGTTATTATTAGCTTTTCTACAAAGCAACGTACAAAGTACATCTAACCATGTGACAATCAGTTCCACTCGAAAAAAAAAAAAAAAGAAGAGCACCAGGACAAAACAGGCGATAATTTCGTGTGTTCTGTAGTCCATGCAGTCTCCGGTTCCCGTAAAGCACCTATTTAGGTTCACGGGGGGCGGGAGGGCACCGCTGTAGGACTTGTGGGGTTTGCTTTCAGTCTGAGCCGCGCCGCCTTTATGCTTTAGCGCTGATTAGGTCGGTGCCGCTAGTACTGCGCGCGCCGCTTTTTAGGGCTCGCGGCATTTCGCTTTTGGCGCCGGCGTTGTTCCTAAGGACGATAGTTATTTGACAAAAGTGTTTCTTAGCATCGGTGCCGCCAGCGAGTCAAAGTAATAGCAATTTCAAAATAATCAAAGATGGCGCTTCTTTTTTTTTTTTTTAATTGCCCCATGAATTTTTTTTAACTTTGGACAACTATCTGGACAAGTTTGGAGCGCCACAAAAATTTCAATTTTTGAGTTAAAGCAAGTATTTATATACTGTTCGAAAGCATATTTTTCCTAAGACTATATGACCTAAACTTCAATCTTCTAGCTCTTCAGTTTCTTCAGATGACGGCTCACAAAATCCAGTGACGAAGCGTCACAGGAGCAAAGTTTGCGCATTTTTGACGCGAGATACATAACCTCCCCAATGCTGTAAATATTCACTTCAATAGTTCACATGATCTAACGTAAGTACAAAATATTCAAGATTTCTTATATTTGTATTTTGCGCAGTAGGTGTCACCAAACATGACGGAAACGAAAACTTCAAAAATCGAATATGCCGTTCTGGTGCACTAATTCTTCAAAAAGTAATTTTAAAGGTTCAAAGGTTCAAAGGTGTTTATTGGCTAAAACAACCATACGACCAAGAGCCTGAGGCAATCAAAAGGCAGAAGCCCGTGCATACAGATGCTGATTTCCTCCTCGGCCATACGTTAACAGATGAAATGGAGATGGTGGAATGAAATTTACACAAGGGTGAGAATACTTAGTCTAATGAAGAGAGTAGGTTTCGTGGTGATTTTGCTTGCCTTTTTTAATCACGTTCCCTACAGACGTTGATGAGTAACATAAAAAAAAAAAACGTTCGCACTCGCGTGCCTGTTCTTATCTGAATAGAGCCGGAATTAAGTCTCGCAAGTTTTACGAAAAACGGTCTCTAGGAACTCGCGTGGCTTTGGACCTCCGAAATGAAACATGATTAACACCTAAATATCTAAGTAGCAAGTTTTAGCGCCACATTTGAACCGCACAGTTAGTACGGTAAGGCGCGCAAATAAAGTTTCGTTTCCTTTTTCCTTTTTTTTTTTTTCTTCTTTCCGGAACTTTGATTAATTATACCGGGATCGGCGACATTCAACACATGTAATATTTTTGTGACGTCATTCGTTGCCGCTTTGAGACACCTTTGGATGCACGGGCCGAATCATAGAGTTATTATATTGTGCGCTAGAGGTTTCGAATGGCGCACTAGGATGATGTTGGAAATTGAACCAGACAGCAAACAGGCCGAACGTTGACTCCCGGTGATGCACTTCTACGTGGAAAAGCGGGTGCATTTTTTCTTTTCTTTCTCTGCGCTCGGTTATAAGAGCAAATGTGACGAATAATTATGATGTATTAAATAGCACGGAACATTTATTAATCGCGTAACTGAAAATATTGGTAAGTTGCAGGCACGTAGCCAGGGGGGGGGGGCACTGCGTAGTTCTTGTGCTGCTCTTGATTTTCCAGAAGTCCTTCGTTCGTTTGGCATGTATATCCCCCATGCTGGAAATCGCCGACGCCGCGTTCGCGCTAATAGTGTCCGACAGTGCACATAAATACACGTACGAAGCCGTTTTAGCACCGTTTTTAATGCGATGAATTCGAAAGAAAAATACCGTAACTGACCAATTCTTTCATCGGCCTGACTGAGAAATGTTCCAAGCTACCTAGTACGCACGAATTATTCGGGATATTTGCTCTTATGATCGAGCGCAGGGAGAAAATGCACTCACTTTTTTCCCATAGAAATGCATTACCGGAAGTCAATTTTCGACTGGTTGCTGTCTGCTTCAATTTTCGTGAGCACACTAGCGCCGGTTGAACCTCTAGCGTACATTATAATAACTCTATGAAACAGACGCGGGAAACACACGGGGCATGGGGCCCCGGTCCCACTCCGAAATCTTCCATTTTGCTGGGGCCTCCTCTCCCCCCTCCCCGTCATACAGCATTTTGTCACGGGCGGCCCCCCCCCCGCCCCCTTCGCCGAAACAAAATCCTGGCTACGTGCCTGGTAAGTTACAGTGTTGTTTTTTTGTCAAATTCAAGTCATTAATCTCGGTGCTAAAACAGCTTCATACGTGCATTTACGTGCACTGTCGGGCACTATTAGCGCCAACACGGCGTCGGCGCTTTTTTTTTTTTTTGTATGGTGGATGACGTACCCAGCGAACGAAGCACGCGTGGAAAGCCAAGTGAAGGCCAAGTTAATATAGTCCGATTTACAATAAATAAGTGATGAAAATAGAGTGAATAGACAGGCGAGCTGGTTTATGTTACACATGGTCGAGACTTATTGCGTTTGTCCCCTTTTTTTGCGTCCGTCGTCTCCGTGTATTTTCTTTCTTTTTTCTTTTTTCAAAAGTGTGTAAATTACGTCTGGGTCTATTCTATCTGCTCGTAAATATGTGCCAAGATGCTTGTTCCGCGTCATCACCCGCACGCTCGAAATCTTCGAAAATAGGGAGAAGCCAGAAAGCAGGTGCCAGATAAAAGCTGCCCAAAATAGGAAATACAAAAAAAAAAAGAGGCACCTTTCATATTCCACGTACTTCATTCTTTACGTTTTGAATGTTTTATGACCGCTCGTTAGGTGCACGACAGCGTTATTTTTATATATCAGACAGGACTCGCATATTACCAATAAACAAGCGTAACACAAATCCTGGCGCCAATCATAAACACACTCTGCATTCCTTTCGATTGTTATTCAACTTAGATTCTTCGCTCGTGTTTACACACCTACTCCGGAAGACGCGGGTTTGGGCCCGAAATATTGCGTCTAACATCGTTCACTGATAAAGAAACATGCCGTAACCAAAGCAATTAGACTTTTACAATGTTAAGAACGGGGCATACCATTCGGTACAACCCAAATAACAAAAGTGATCCGTGCTATTTTCCGGCGAAGAGACAAAATGGACCCGCGGTTTCCCACAGGGAATGCGCAGGAGCACCGCAAAAAGTAGACCGGTTCTGCTTCAACGTCGCATCCCGAACGTCGCAGAGACCCTTGCGCCAGTTGAAACTCTAGTGTACATTATAATAACCCTATGGGCCAAATAGGGCGGTAAACACGCCTTTCGGATAGGCGTTGCAGACACCGTAGCAAGGGGGGAAAAGGGGGGGGGGCAGAGAGGGAAGATGGGGGGCACTCACGTATCTGAGGCGGACGGCCCCGTCCCTGGCCACGGCCCCGGCCGCGTCGTGGGCGATGAGGTCCGAGACGGAGCTGGAGCCCTGGGTCCCACTCACGGTGAGCAGGAGGAAAAGAGAGCCCGCCCCGTCTTCCAGCTCCTGCCAGACCGAATGCGTCCTCTCGGGCTCCAGGCTGCCCACGTCGATCGAGCACCTGGGCAGCACACCGCACACTGCAGCCTCCTAGTATATACTGACAAAGCCTGGCACATCGCCACGAAAAGCGGCCGCCGAAATGGAAAAAAGGTGGAAGCGGCAGACAGCGGAGGAGAGGAGAGCCA
Source organism: Ixodes persulcatus (assembly GCA_013358835.2). NCBI lineage: Eukaryota > Metazoa > Arthropoda > Arachnida > Ixodida > Ixodidae > Ixodes > Ixodes persulcatus. The sequence continues at coordinate 1,608,020 of JABSTQ010009345.1, forward strand.
CGTGACTGGCGCCCCGCTGCGGCGAGACGCTGAAACGCAGTTCTCCCGAGCGAACGAGTGTGTTTTTTCGGGTCCTCGCCGCTGCAGAAGCTGTGCGCTGACGCCCAGGTTTCCCGAGAAATGGCTCTTTGGTGTGCTCTGTGCTACCAGACCCTCGCGCTTCGAAATATGCGACGGGGCAGTCTATGGCTCCGTCGTCCAACTGCCGGGCTTTGTGAGCATAGAGGAGACTACGCTTCCGTCCGATGCCCACACGCGAACCCGTAGTCAAAGGTATATAGTAAGCTCGCGCCGGGACAACTGGGGCTCCTCCCCGCCATTCTAAACTCGTCACTGACTGTAATATATACTCTTTACTAGGAAACTAAAAAAAAAAAAAACAGAGTGAACGACAGTTTTGATTGGCAAATTTGCCAAGACGCTTTCCTTCTTCACGCGCACAAAAAGAGCTTACAGCTCGAGTTCTTTATCGCAGGAAAACGGTGCGAAAGGGAAAAAGAAAATAATTACTAGAAAAATAATTGAAATAGCACGACGGGCACGCGACAAAAAAAAAAAAAAAGACAGAGGGGATAAACTATGGGCAACACGCAAAAACAGTAATTCAATGTGTGGTCGTGCAAATCGCGAGAAAATGATATAGTGAATAGTGAAGTGAATTCCTCATCCATTATCCCCTGCTCGCTTTCATAGCGACACTGAGTTAGGAAGCGAGCACTGAGACTGCACGAATGACGAAGCTTATGTTAATGGCGATGATATTTATATATACGGACGACACGCTGCCCACTGTTGCCCAAAACAACACCCCCTCCCTTCAAAACGAACATTTTGCGAAGACAAAACAAAATTTAGAAATCCGAGAAACCGACGGAGATTGGTAGACAAAACCCGTCACATTGGTCGGAGCACACCTCGGTATCCGGGGCTTGTCTCAAAACTTTTCTTCTGAGGGGAAAAAAAAAAAAATAGCTGTACCCTTTTCAGCTGAAACCTACCAATTTCACAAACTTGGAAAGTGAAGGTCATATTTTTTTTTAGTGCGAAAGCATTAACTTTTTCATGGAGCGAACCTGCGTTATGAGCTTTTGAAGCCGCGCACAAACAACAGCTAAATTCCCACGCTCAGTGGAGAGAAGCCTGTAGTCTGTAGCAGCGAGTTGATGGATAAATTCTCATTGGGCGCGTTCAGAAGCGGCTCCAGGAGTCAAGGAGTCAGCGCTCCTTCCACTAGACGGCAAAAACCGACTTCCGGTGCACGTTACTCCGAGTTTTCGGAATCAGGCTCTCGTGCACCGTCTCCGGAGACGGTTCATGAGGAGTGAAAGGAGCGAGGCATGACGTACTTCCGGATCGCTGACGAAGTTCCGGCGCTAAAAGAGAAAAAACAAAAAAAAATGGCGGGATAAGCTGCGTCGGTTCTGTCGCGGGTGTGCAGTTCGCTCGCTTTTGTTAAGGCGGCGGTCCCACGGCCCCAACTATAATACCGGTGGCAGCTCTGCTAACGCTCCTGTTTGCTGTGCAAATGTCGCGTCTGTGCGCGTGTTACGTATTTCGTTCTTTTTGCCAATAAATAGCCAATTCATCATCACTCCTTTAGTGCAAAATATGATACGCATTTTCCAAAACTTAACGCACAATAAGAAAACAAAAAGTGCAAGTTTTGATATTTTCAAAGACATACCTCTATGCATTCCAAGTTTCTAGACTTACAATGCATCCAAGACGCGTTCTTATTTTTTTATTGAATAGAAGAAGGACTCGTTTAGTTCCGTGCATACGTGTTTTTATTAATTAGCACGCTCACATTTTTTAATATTTATTCAAAAAGAGCCTTTTTTATGTGATTTTGAAGTCTAGTAACTCAGTTTCACATCATAACGCAGCAACGACATTTAAGGGCATGCTTGTGGTAAACATAGGAACTCAGAATACAAAATATTAGAAGTGCAACGCCAGCCGTTTTTTTGTAAACACAACTTGAAAATGGTAAAATTTCTAAAAATTCCCTTAACGCGTTCTTGGTTTTCTCAGACAGCGTTCTGGCATCTGACCTAATTTTTTTTTAATTGTATGCTAGAGGAACTGAGCTGGTTCACTAGAAGCGTGATTTTTTCGTATTCATATTCAGATTTGTTTAAAATATGTTTAAATCATGGGACTATTTTGAAGCTCGACTCTGTACGCAAGAAACCGGTTTCAAAGAAGAGGGCAGCTATTTAAGCAACGATTCTTCGATTAGTGCTTTTCTCGTTTTAATTAAAATCACTTTCTATGATTGTAATTTTTTTAAAGCATACTAATTGTCCTAAATAATAAAAAGAACCTATGCTGTAGCAGACGACGCGCACTTGCGCCATCTTTTGAAAGGTGGCTGAAATTCGAGGTTGAGAAGTTCAGGAAAAGTGGCGCTGGGGGGATTCTGTCCCTGATGCAGAGGATTCTTTTCTCAAATATTTCCTCGCGCTACTTCCTCGTTCTTGCAATGAGTAAATAATCTTGCAAGAAAACAAAGAAAAAAACAAGGGTCACGCGCAAGTTCTCGAAAACATCTAGTGCCTATAAATAAGCTATTCAATGCTCCCTGCCATGTTTCGACACCACGAAAGGTGCGAATATTGAGCTCCATATGATGGTGACGACAAAGGGGAATTTCTTTTCCTTCACTCCAAGATTTTTACCCGACATTTTTCTTTTTTAAGGTTCCAGCTTTCCAACCGCTCTGGTTCTGTTTTGTTCGCCATCGTGCAGGAATTGTAGATTTTCAGTTTTAACGTTACTCTACTTGTAGAAAACTTACGGAGAGTGTTATGTGTAAACCGCAGTGACTGGTCCTCATGGTAAGGCAACAAACAGCCAGTCATCGTGGTTCAAATCTGAGGCTCAGGAAAAGGGTCTAATAAACCCCCTTTCCATGCAGTGCCCTATCAAAAGCGTTGCACATGTGTGAAACCCTCACTACGGTCGTCTTTCTTTGGATTAATTTTTATTTCATTTTTTCAAATAAGAACAATGTCAGACGATCAACTTTCATGGTGTTGGTTTAATAATGCAACGACTCCAGGCTTCCACTTTGCGTTTACACCAACCACGACTCTTGTCCTTTGCAACTAATTATAAGCAGCCAGGTCAGACTTGCTAGAAACAGCGTCCCAGCTGAGACTTTGCGAAAGAAAGCAATGCCAAAACCAGCGCTCGAGCTGAGCGGGACTCAAGCCGCGTCTCAAGACAGTCGTGCGCCCAACCTTTTGCAGTGCTTTCTTTCACTCAGTCTCAGCTGAGATCTAGCAAGCCGGTCCAGGATCACAACTCGTGAAGTTTCCTCGCGCTTCTCTTTCGTTTTTCAGAGTCCCCGCAATGAGTATTGCGAAATAAAATCAAGCGAGATGCTGAGTGCTGCCCTGCCATGTTCTTCCATGACCGGGCTAGAGAGCGGTTTCCTTGTGGCCTTCACTCTCGCCGAGGAGCAATGGAACTTCTTTAGCCGCGTAGGGGTGCGACCACACAACCATGCCCAACGCCGCCTGAGCCATCCTGAACAACTGTTCCCTGACCAATGCGATTGAAAATGTGTGCAATTATACTTGCTTGAAATAACTGTAGTGAGCAGATTGAAATAAGTTTCGGCTTACAATAATTAAATTCTTGTCTATACAAACTTGTTTCTTAAGGAAACGAAGAGAAAGACGTGTTCCGCATAAGTCCCTGAAGGCAGCTGGCCTCACGACCTGTAGGTCCAATTACTCTAGAAACTTATCCAACTCAACCCCCGAGCAAAGAGGACAACACGGTGAAAAGGACGTGCCTCTCAGAAGGAATTAAAGCACTGTAGGAGCGGTAGGGTTACAGCGACCCCTCCAAGCTGCCGCCGCAGGGAGCTACTACTCCCGGTGCAATGGCCGTAAGAGATCATGCCTGTTCACTCCCAGGATTTTGTTTCGGGGGGGGGGGGGGGGGGGGGCGCCCATGACAAAATGCTGTATGAGGTGGAGGGGGGAGAGGGGGTCTCAGCAAAATGGAAGATTTCGGGAGAAGGCCGGGCCCCATGCCCCCCCCCCCAGGCTACGTGCCTGCTTCGGTTCGTTGTCATTTGAAAAGAGAAGACGGTCTACGGTGTTTTTCCATTTGAACGTGAACGTGCAGACGGCTATAGGAACGTGAAGACACACTGAACTTTAGATGGTCCAGACCACTTGGCGGTTCTCCCGTGAACATGTTGTAAAAATAAATGTAAATATTGTGTGCGTGAGTTAATAATAATAATAATAATAATCCTCATTTCCAGACATACATGTGTCTGAGGGGCTGCGGCAAAAGAATACAAAAGAAAATTCCGCACAGACACTTTTGATTGCTTACGTGTGGGAATATGAAAGCATTGCAGTCCTTTTGGTGAAAAGTTTTCGATTTATTTTTTCGACATGCGTTATTTTTGCTGATTCGGTGTGTGACGCGCGGGAAACAGCGCGCTCATGTTATACACTCATGACGTGGCGCCACCTTCTCCCCATTGGCTGCACCGTCACGTGCCCAATGACGCACGCACTTGGACACACCTTTAGTCAGCCAGATGGTTGCGACGGGACGTGTGCAATGTCGCGCGCACTATAGTAGGTTACAAGTCAAGAAGGTAGCGGCAAATGCCCCTCAAAGAGAATCATATATCCCTCCGCCACCTCCGCATCCAATAGCGTCCCATCGTTTCCGTGACGTTGCGGCCAACGCGCGAGGAGGGTCGTGCCTTTCTGTACATATTTGCTTTATTTCTCGACTTTGACTTAGCATTGTGGAAGCCACGAGAGGGAGATTAAGTCTTCCCCCTTCCGATGGAAACAAAGACGACTTTCGGGGATTAGCTTCCCCCTCCGATTGATACAAAGGCTGCTTTCAGGGGCTCGGTTCCTTCTCCGATGAATACAAAGGTCGCTTTCTTAAAAAGTGGGGGTCGGAGACAAGTTGGCACCACTCTGTGGCCATTATCTATCCATTGAAGCGGAACAAGGAGCGTTTCCAGTGAACTCATCTTTCGATTGCGGAGGGATTTGAAACCGGCGCACCACGCTTGTGGGAGGAGCTTCTCCTACCTTCTTAACTTGTAACCGACTATAGGCACACCTTAGTCAGCCAGGACCTTGGAGCCGCCGTGGAGTCGGGGAAGCGTGCCCGTCTCGCACCCCGGAGGCCCGGATTCGATTCCCATCCAGACCGAAATGTACTAAAGTTTGTTTCGAAAGTCGTTCATTTACTTTGTTTATAGGAACTTGGGCTACAAAATACACTTTTACTCTTTTCTTGGACATGCAGAGTCTTCGACCTCGGCGTACTATTTCAACAATATTAGGGTGGTTATTTATAAGGTCAGATAATTGGTATTCAAGTTTAATCAAACTACCATCAAAATGATGAGTTATATAAAGCGCCCTTTTGAACACCCGTCTTGAAAAAAAAAAGTCTGCTATTGCTTGTTTTATTATAGATCAAAATGCAGTCAAAGACTATAAGATACACAAGCACAAACACGCATACTAAAAGCGCAAGTCCATAGTGGATGGTTTGCGCTTGATTGCTTTGACCGGTGACAACAAACGCACTATAGGTTGTTGAGCTCCGTGACATAGTGTTTTTTGGTACTGCTTGATTGGCCTCATTGACCTGTTATGTCGGCTGCGCTCTGACTTACAGCGAAAATGAATTTAAACGTTTTTGTCGTGCAAAAGATCTTTCATTAACGAAATGCTGACATGGCATGTCTTATATATTTTCTTTAACGTTTGATACCACTCTTCACTGATTGATTGACTATGTTTTTAATTCTTGAATAGTTAAAACGATAGCTACTGGCTTGTGAGCCTCTCGATCTCAAGCTAGGCACTCTCGATCGGGTCGATGAGCTAGCTGGGCTCCGCTTCTGTGCGAACTGGGCACTGCTACCACCACTGGCACGTTTGCTGGCATTTGTGTCAGCGGGAGCACGCGCTGAGAGCTGAACGTGCACGGGCGAGCAGCAGAAAGGAGGAAATTAAGAGCAGAGGAGGAACATCACTGCCACGAGCTTGTTTTCTGGCCACACTCTAGGCAGCCACACGGATGAGTGCCGCCATCTAGTGGTTGAACTAATGGCTTGTTCAAGATGGCCGCCGTGGGACCGCCGCCTTAATGAAAAGTGCTCAAGGTAAGACGAATAACGCGTTCGAATTTCTTTTTCAGGTAAGGCTCTTTTCGGAAAATGCATTGGACCGTATTTTGTTGGGTTTGAATATGCTAATAAACAACGTAAACGTTCATTTGACGCCGTGTCTTGATCGCTGTTGCACGGAAACTCGGTGATAGTCCTGTCCGCGCTCAGCAGAGCAAGGCAGGGTATGAACGCGACTTTGGTAGCCGGTTGGACACTCACGCAGAGCATGATCCCGATTGATGTTTGGTTTGCGTGGCTAAATCGGGGTGTACGTTGGCTGACGCTCGCTTCGGACGACAAAACCTTGATGGCCGAGCGCGGCCGAACTTCCCGTGTACATACGAATACATTTTATAGGAAGTTCGTAACGAAGGGCAGAACAAACGTATGGCCGTATAAAAGTGTCGCAACCGGCGGCTGAGATTCGCTGAGCTCCAAATTTTGTGCTGACGACGTTTGTGTCGGTTTTTATAACAAGCAGCCGTTGCACTGCCCTGCGAAGGGCTCGATCGCGTTGGATCGCTTCGAACAGCAGCGCTGATGTGTACAGTCACTCGCTTCATTCTTTAACGACCTTGTCAAGAATTCTTCAATACCGGCGTCAAATAAAAGCGATCGTGCTCGCCATCGTCTGCTTCCATTTTATTCGGAGACCGTCTGGCACAGAGAGGAAGCGGAAACTGCGTAGAAGCAGCTGAGGAGCCGCGGTTTTTTGTTTTTTTTTTTGCCGTTCAGTAGGCGCTCCGAGGACTCTGAGCGCACCCATTGACGCCGTGCCACGCGTGCCCCGTGGCTCACGCGCGGCCGCTGCTCTCGTGTGACGCGTTGCTGGGGCTGAGGCCGCTTCTGCTCCTCTCGGCGCCGAGGAACATGGCGGCGCATGAAACATCCATATCGTCGGCGGACGAAACCTCGGCAGTAGCGAAACGTGGCCCTCCACGCCAGTCGTTCTTCCGTTCCCTTAGTTCGTCTGCGGTGTGCAGACGAACTAAGGGAGCGGAAGAACGACATTCATATGCTTTCGCATTCACAACTCATAAGAAGTATACTTAGGTGTCATCGGAATTTTTGTTTTGCTCATTCCGAGTGAGAACGTTATAGTTTTTTTTTTCTTTTTCTTTTTTTTTTAATTTTGCGCACAGTATAACAATTTGCACGCACAGTATAACGGTAGACAGAGTGTGTGTCTGTTTTTATTTTTACTTAGTCTAGAAATCTTTAAAAAAGGAAACTTCAGGGTTTTCTCACTGCCGGGGTAGTGGCCATGGCAGCCACTAGAAAACAGGTGAATTAACTAAAAAGCTTTATTTAACTTTTCTTTTTTTTAAATTATCATTTATGGATGCGTAATGTTATTGAATAATCGACGTTCGACGCCAATGCGGTCTAGCCGTGCCGTGACATTTTGATTAAAGAACTTGTAGTGGGCGCAAATTGGTGAAAAGTGTCACCCTTCTACACGGCTCCAAATTGAAACTAAGCAGGCAAAGAGCGCCAGTGTCGACTATCCTTCCGTCCTGTACCAATCTAAAGCCTCTTCATGTTATAAAGTAGCGCAAGGTGCGTCAATGCACGAGGCACGTGCAACGTGCACCCCTTGGGAAGATCATGGCAGCACAGCGCAGCTGTAGCGCAGCACTGAGCTAATATAGACCTTTTCTTTAACGGCGCCGCCATCTTGAGAATTGCGGCGCCGACGACGCCGTCTAGCGGCTTAGAAAAAGAAATACCGGCTAGTTCTGGCAGCACAGCTATCTGGGTAGGCAACGGTGTGGGTATGGGGGGAACTTGGCTAGACTTGGCTACGGTGGGCTGCAATAACTTGGTTGGAGCTTGTCCGGTTGAATCCAGCTGGCTACTCACAGGCTATCACCTTGCCTCCTCGAGAGAACGAGGAGGAAGACGGTGGGGTGTTTTGATTGAGTTTCCACACCGAAGTATATATGAGCAGTTTAATGTAGTCTATGCAGGTAAGCTCTCGGCATCTGATAGCTCCATCTTGAGTGGTGGCATGCAGACTTTTTCATACCTTTCACATACCGTGGGGCTTGCAGTGATAGCCTAATTGGACCACCTGCACCGCGAATTAAAATCGGTACTCTTGTCGTAGACGAAGTGGTCGTGAGCTTAAACGTGACGTTGAGTCTGATACGAATCTCTCGCGATTCAAGCTCGCAATCGACTGACTTCATAAATAAGGATTCTTGGGGAAAATGCGAAGCTCGATAACATTGCAGCCACACTCGCGCTGCAGCTTCTTGTGCTCATGGCACACTTTCTGCTATTGTTCTTATGCTTTTTAAAATTATTTATTCATCCGAAGACCACGCAGTGGTAGCCAGACAACCGTAGATGTTTGGAAATCGCAGCACGGTAAAAAGGAGCACTCGGAACTAACTCATGCACGACGTCCGTTTTTAAGTCTTTTCGCCCATATCCTTGGCGGTTGCATACCCTGTGTCAGCGGGCAATCCAAAAATGCACCAGGTCGAGGGTACGTCAGTTACTGGCTGGTTTGAGGTTATGCGCGGCACGTGTCTCGCGCATTTCCACAACAATGAATGGCGCTACTTTTCCCAGGATAGAGGGGCTTTATACCAGTCACGCCACCCCTGCCCGCTAACGTCTTTTTTAGTGGATCCGCCCGACCCGCTCCAGGCGGCAAACAGGCTAAAGCTTGACACGGGTCGCCCCAAACGTCAGACGCATCCGTCCATACCGAGATCGAGCGTCTTTTCTACACATACACTAAGCCAACCAAAACAAAATGTTTAAAAAGTGAATGAAACACTTTTTTTTTTCATTATCCCATTTTCACGCTTTTTCTAGTGGCTGACATGGCCGCCAAAATTTGAATTACCGAGTCCATCGGCGCTCACGAAGAAATCCTTCTGGAGTTTCAAGAAAGTCATGCGCTATGGCGAAATAGATGCAAAGAAGAAGAAAGCAGGAAAGAGGGAGCCCCGACCTGCCCATGAAGTCGCCCTTTCCGCTGAAGTCCTTGTCCCAGACGGTCAGCTCCAGTGTCCGGGACTGGTCGGAGTACACGTGCAGGTCGAACTGCTCGAGCCACTGAGGATTCAGCGTTTTCACAGCGCTCTGCGCACCGGGGAAAGCACCAAAAAAGAGGGTTACCCTGGGCTTCCTTTGGCACTCAAACAAGCACCTCTCGCAAAGCACATCTTGTGCCTTGCCGTTTCCAGTTGATGCACCGAACGCGACACGGTTCGCGCCACACTGTTGCCACAAACTAGAGATCCACGATTTTTGTTTTTCAATTTTTTTTTTCTTTTGAAGTTGAAATCTTTATTTTGATGCATAAATTGATGGGTGTACATTCGCAATTCAGTGAACCTTCAGTGTGAAACTTCATGAGAAATCCACAATCCCAATATATAAAGTCAGAGATATATTTGCATTTTTATGCAAAATTCAGCGTGCATGAATGAGAAACCGGAGGAGGGCTATATCTTGGGCAACATGCCGTAAGCACCAGTAAGCCGCAACAACAGTAGTGAACCACTAAATACAAAACCTTTTCTAGCCAGCTTAGGTATTTTTAAAGCGTTTTACGGGTGATACTTTGCGGGGATTTCGGTGTCGGCGCTTGTTTGTCGTCGCAGCGGAAAAACCCTCCTTCTCCTCCCTCATGGGAAGAGAAGGAGTTCCTAAAGAAAAGCTCCCAAAAGCAGATCGACTAAAAGCGAATCTCGAAGGCGCATTTTCAGCAATGCAACAGCTGCCGCTGTCCGTCGCGCCACACCTTGCGTGGTCTCCCTTAAAGGCCCGTTCACACTCTAGCAACCGAGTACGACCGAGAGAGACCAGACCGGGTTTTAAGCCTCTTGCGACGTCTTAGGACCGGATGCGCTGCTGCGGAGCTGGTTCTAAGAGGTCGTAAGAGGCTTAAAAACCGGTCTGGTCTCTCTCGGTCGTACTCGGTTGCTAGAGTGTGAACGGGCCTTTAAATTTCTGGAAGCAGGATATGCTATGTGTAACGAGGGGCGTACCTTGCTCTTGTACTTCTCGTTGCCCAGCTTGAAGCGGACGTACGGGTCGCTGAAGCCGTTGTCGTCCATGGAGAGGAGATTGCGGCCCTCGACGAGGACCACGTTCACCACGCTGTCCCAGGGCTGGGTCTTGGCCTTCTTGGCCCCCGCGTCGCCACTGCCGCTGGAACCCAGTCGCAGGCTCTTGCTGAAGTACTGCGGCCAATGGGGAGGTCTATTTAGGGGCCCAGCAGTCGATTCCCAAAATTTGTTTGCGCATATTTATTTATATTGGGTGTGCCCGCTAGCCCTAAGCGCGTCCAACCAACCCAATGTTGATCGTAGTCCTGTTGAGAGAGTCGAGACATCTTTGGGATGTGCCAAACTGGCTAATATCGCGGGTGCATTAGCCAACTTTTTTACATATGAATTTGTGCGTTGGTCCTCCAATAAATAAAAGTTGTAGAGTGTGAGATTCCTACGTTTAATTTCCGATGAGTTAGCCTTTTTGAATCGATTTTTTTAGCATAAAAAAATCAAACAATATTTTTTAAAAAATCTCATCGCATTTTGCTAGCGGATATTAAGGTGGGCTTTTTAAGACTGGTTTTTCGTAACGGTGGATCGTTCTATATGCTTCACGCCCGCCCAGGTCGGGACGTTTTGTGTAGAGTAAAAAAATGAAAGCCGTTTACAAATCCCTGTAACGCCGAATTAGAGCACAGCTCTTGAGGAGGAGGGGAAGGCACGGGGGGGGGGGGGGGGTCACGTGACCTCGACCTTTAGCGGGAAAATTTTTCCGCTAAATTTAGCGGGGAAAATTTTCCGCTAAATCTAGCGGGGAAAGTTTTCCGCTAAATGTAGCGGAGAACATTTTCCGCTAAATTTAGCGGGGAAAATTTTCCGCTAAATTTAGCGGGGAAAATTTTCCGCTAGATGGGAAAATTTCCCGCTAGATTTGGCGGGGAAAATTTTCCGCTAGATTTAGTGGGAAAAATTTCCCGCTAGATTTAGCGGGGAAAATTTCCCGCTAAATTTAGCGGGGAAAATTTTCCGCAAGATTTAGTGGCGAAAAGTTCCCGCTAGATTCAGCGGGGAAAAATTCCCGCTAGATTTCGCGGGGAAAATTTTCCGCTAAATTTAGCGGGGAAAATTTTCCGCTAGATTTAGCGGGAAAATGTTTCCGCTAAATTTAGCGGGGAAAATTTTCCGCTAAATTTAGCGGGGAAATTTACCCATCATACACCGCGCGGTTACGCCAGCGGCGACGCCGACGGCGACGACGGCGACGCCGACGCCGACGCCGCTCAAGCCGGAAACGGGCGCCTAAGAGCTGCGCTCTAAAATATATGCCCATCCCAGCTTCTATAAAAACATTTTTATTTCAGTTGCACACAAATACTCTTCCAAAAAAAAAAGTGAAAGCCGTTTACAACTCCCTGTAACGGGGAGGGAAGGGTACTGGGGGGTGGGTCACGTGACCTCGGGGGGGGGGGGGGGGTCACGTGACGATGACTATGCCAATGACGTCATCAGCGACGATGACGAGGACGATGCGGATGCTGATGGCGTCATCAGTGACGTCAGTGATGACGTCGTCAGTGATGATGACGATGACGATGCGGATGCCGACATCAGTGACGTCACGCGTCCCATAATGCCCCGCGCGGTTACGCCGACGGCGACGCCGACGCCGCTCAAGCCGGAAACGGGTGCCGAAGAGCTGCACTCTAAAAAGAAAAAGTCTTGGCTCGGTTCAAAAAAAAAAAAATTACACCATCTTCCCGAGGGGAACCATGGGGTGATGCTGAACATCGTGTTGGTTCCGAGGAAAGAGTCAGTTGCGTGCTGACGTCGAGAGATGGCGCCACCGACTGCCCTAGCGTTACCCCCTACGCGAGCCTTCGTCGCGCCTCGCGGCAGAGAAACTTGGAACGCTCGCCGCTCGCCGTTTATTTTTTTTCACACTTGAAGGAGAGGAGACTAGAGGAGGAGAGTTGCGCGTGCGCGCGTGGTGTGAGGAGAAGCGAACGCACGCGCAGTGCACGCAGCTGGTAGAGAGAGAGAGCGGAGAGAGTAACGCGCAGCTGTTGGAGAGAGGGAAGGAGGAGAGTTGCGCGTGCGTAGTTCGAGTGCCGACTACAACGCCGACGCCGCGGGACATAGACCCGAGCAAGAGATGCTCCGCATCTAAAACATTTTGGGTACCATGGGGCTGTTCGTTGCCTTTCTGAGCAAAAACCCTAAAAACAACAGATCACGTATTTTTACACTGCTGGGATGCCTTTCTATTAAAGCGTCAGCTGTATTGAGCTTGTCGTACTGGGCGAGGGTCATGTCGCCGAAAGCGAACGGAACATGCCCGTGCTTACCGCAGTTGGCTTCTGCGCTAGGGGAGGGCGCCACCCGCTCTTTGTCGCCTTTAGTCGCCCATTAGCCGAGCGCTCGGACTCACCTAGGTCAGTGGCGTAGGCAGAGGGGGGGTCTGGGGAATCAACCCCCCCTCCCCCCCCCCCCCCCCCCCCCCCCCCGCTGGCTCCCCTGCACACGCAGTCGGGTTTGCACGGGGCATGGAACAAAGGGGGAGCGCGGACTATCTCCAACTTATATGCTTTCGGGAAGAATGTGTGTGGGGTAGAAAATGCTCAAATAAATAAAATGGTCAATATTTCTTCCTTCATGTTTATTTGATGGGATGCGGAACTTTATCTCAGATATATAGAGAACGGATATTTCGAAACACTTGTGGGGTGAAGGATGGCAATTTCAAGGCCAAGTATAGCAAACTATCCCCACTAATATACACAATTCAAGCAAACCAAAGCGAACATAATAAAACGAACACATGGTGATAATATAAAACGTCAGTATTGTAAGTAATAATAAATAAATTGTAAAAATAACTGCACTGTAAGTAACGGTTGGAGCTGCCCTCACGCACACCTTGAGTACTGATCAGAATTACGTGCTTTCGACTAAAATTAATAATAAAGAGTTTATTTTCATCGTACGTTGATGGTGGCAATCAAGGAAAAACGCTGTTTGGCACAGCTTGACAAGTCCTTGACAAGTGCACGAAAAAAAATTCACAAATCTTGATTACCACAATTTAACAAAACATCGGCTATTACAGGAAAGTGACCTATTTGCAGACAGAAGTTATGAGACCCCCAAAGTTTAGTTCATACACAGATTTATTTGTGGAGAAAATTAGTCACATTTTTTTAAGAGACAATGTACTGAATTCCAATCTTTTATCTTGGAGTAGGTTGGGTATTTTTAGGGTAGTGTGTTTAAGCATTTGTGTGCCATAGTTCGTTCTTGCAGTGACAACCTTCCACATTCCGCACGACGGGTAGAACACACGTGAATATTTTCAGAGAACTGTCCAAGGTTTATCAAAAACTTTGTACCCCTAATTTGTTCTAGTTTTAGACTAGTGACAAGTCTATAGCTAAATACAGCATGTGTATTGATAACACGAAACTTCCTAAATAAACTAGCTGCGTGGAGGTCAAATGGAAGGTCTTCTATAGCCCTTAACTTTTTCTGTTGTTGTAACAAATGTATGTTTTTCTAGATTCGTTGACGTTGTCGTACCCCAGACTAAATTACAATAGTTTATGTGGGAATAAAATAACGAATTGTATATTAATAATTTCACCTTTGCTGGTAACATGTACCGGTGGCGGTTTATCACACCTACTCCTTGGAACAGATAAAAAATAAGGTAGTTGACATGAGTATCCCATCACATATTCTCAGTAAAAATGACACCTAGGAGCTTGAAAGAGTTTACAATATTTATTTTGGATGAGTTCAAAACGATATCTCTTTTAATTGTGACTAGCTTATAGTTTGGGCGAAAAAGCACTGCTTTTGTGTTTTTTTGACGTTGATTTGTAGTGAATTAATACGACTCCAAATTGCTAATACAGGTGACGCCTGATTTGCCATGTCAAATAACACATTGAAATTTTCAGCTGAAAAAAGCAAACTAGTGTCGTCGGCATAGTTGATAAATGTTGCGTCAGACTAATATTCACAATATAATTAACGTAAATATTGAAAAGAAAAGGACCTAATATACTTCCCTGTGGAACACCAGTAAGAATACGGCTTCGAACTTGACGAATATCTATCAATATAAAGTAATTGCATTCGATGCTCTAGGTAAGACTTCACTAACTGCAAAGCATGCCCTCGAATCTCATATGTATCCAATTTAGCTAGTAAAATTTCATGAATGAGGCAATCTAAATGCCTCTGTGAAGTCTATGAATGCTCCAAGAACAATTGTTTTTCTTCGATATTTAGCCAGATGAATTCTTCATGGACGAGTAGGGCAGCCTCGGTAGATTTATGCTTTATAAGACCAAACTGCGAAGCAGTTATTAAGTTATGCTTAGTTGAAACATTAGACGTGTATGAAGTTCCTTTTCAAGTGCTTTAGAAAATACTGGCAATATAGAAATCGGTCTGTAATTACACATATCGTTTACACTTTCCTTTTTGTGTAGTACTGGCACTTTGGCTATTTGCATTCGTTTAGGAAAAACACCAGTAACCAAAGAAACATTAAATATATGCGTTAGCACTGCCGCTAATAAATGAACAACATATTTAACAGGCCTAATTTGTAAACTACCACGTCAAAATCTCCCCTATTCTTAAGTTTTAAATTCACATTAATGACCTCAGGTTCTACAACCGCTTCTAAGAAAATCGAGCTGCTGTTTCTATCATCATCAAAAACACAAGACTTTACAGTCAATCTCGCTTCCAATATTCACAAAATGCTCGCTAAAAGCGTTCGCCAAAGAACATCCGGTTGGTTCAACACCGTTACACACTATTTTATTAATTGAAATAGATGAACGGTTTCTATTTAAAAGAGAGTTTAACTCCACGTGACGTCCGTACACCCCTCTTTTGCCTCGAACACATCGAAGAAGTAGCGTTCTTTAGCACGCCGTAAATTATCGCGAATAAAAAAGTAACTGTGACTAGTTATTTCAGAAAACAATTTGGAGGCTCTCTCGATCATCTCATTTATGCCAAGCGCCTACACATTAAGATGCAGTCACCTGCGTTCACGGCAAAGAATATCCAGGACGTCCTCCGCTTGAAATTCAATGTCGCGGTGAATATTCAAAAGCGCTAGACCGAGCAGTCGCTCATTCGAAGTGGACGCTCTCAGGTATCCTTTCGACCGTCGTAGTGAAGAGAAGAAGCTCTCGGCTTCCGCCGTTGTTACGGGAAGAGCCGCTAGGACCTTGAGGAGACGATGGACGTTTGGGAATAGTTCCTCCAGACAGAGGGCGACTGCCTGTAGCGCACACGTGACGGGCATTTTACGTTTCTC
This sequence comes from Ixodes persulcatus, assembly GCA_013358835.2. Lineage (NCBI taxonomy): Eukaryota > Metazoa > Arthropoda > Arachnida > Ixodida > Ixodidae > Ixodes > Ixodes persulcatus. The sequence continues at coordinate 1,623,552 of JABSTQ010009345.1, forward strand.
CCTCTTGCACTTGGCAGCCCACATGAGCAGATCACATCGAAGTTCAGGAATTAAAAACAGGCTTGAATAGAGCTCCAGAAACTCTTCAGCGTTGAGACCTGCCCCGCTTTCCACGATCTTTGCAGGCAGAAGCGACGAAAATAATTGCAACGTACGCCGGGGCTTTTTAAATCTCCCATCTGTGTGATCAGGTTATCCACCGAGAGGAATATCCAATTATCCATTTTTGTGTGTTGCTGTTTAATTTTTCCTGACAGTATAGCTATCCTTTTGTTTTATGTGGCCGGCACGCGTTGGTAATGCAGTGGTACCTGAAAAAATGGAGGAAGTTGTGTGCTCTGAGGAAGCTTTATAAGTTGGTGGGCCGTACCTACGACGACAGTAGAACAGTGAGCCACCAGGCCCGTATTCCAGTAAATGAAGCCTGCTTCGTTTTGAAAAATGACAATGCAGCTTTACCCGTTCTATCTTAAAGGGGCGGTGCAACAATATTCAATTGGAATGTTTTACACTTTACACGGGCTTACTGGCACTAGTGGGACTCAAGGATACTCGCACGCAACGACACTGGCCAAGAAACTCCTTTGTTGCGGTGTAATTTCAAGGACAAAAGCGATCGTTTTCATTCAATCTCTCTTTTGCAAAATTTGATGACGTAACGTGGGGATCGCGTTACACCCCAATGACGATATTTGAATGCGGTTCATAGATTGGACCCGAGCATTGCGTGGGCACTCGATTTGGGCTCGTGATAATTACTAGCTCGAGAAGCATTCCGGTAGTGGCCCGTGTCCAATCACTGGAATGACGTCACTAGCCGAGCCATAACAATGTCTGGAACTCAGCGCGTGTTCTGTGCTTTGCCAACCCCAGCGCGTGGCTATGATCAGCATTGGCGGCATATAATCGGCTCCGGATCACGTGGCCACTTGTTCTGGCTCGAGTTGAGGGGGTGAACGCTGCTCGTTTTTCTTTAATTTTTTTTTTTCTGGGACTTGTATTGCGTGGGGGGAAAAACGAACGCGTGTTTCATAGGTCATTAACGTCACGGAATCCGTTCTTAACGGTATTTTCGCAAAGTACAAAAATTGTTGCATCGCTCCTTTAACAGCGCCTCTCCAATCATTGCGTGAGCGTCCATACCGCCGAGTTCACCCTGTTTCGTCATTGGGGGAAGGTCTAGTAATGTTGGTGAACCCCTCCCAAAATAAAATCCTGGCTACGCCACTGCCCCGGGTGTTAGGATGGAACGCATTCGACGTCAAGATCACGATGCGCGAGAACGTGAAGCGGCACGTAGAAGAGAGAGCGTTACCGAGCGAAGAATTCCCCCACTCGTGCGACTAACCAATTTCTGTAGCGCGTGTAACCTCGTCCGTCTGCGATCGGGGTTGCGGTTTGCGCGAGACCCAGTGTCTTTGCCGGCGGCTTGCCACGAGGTTATGCAGTCGTCGTGCCCGGACAGTGACCTTCCTTCGAGGTGTGCGCTACGTGCCTATGCAGTGTTTGTGCTGGCAAGATTCCGAATCTCGCCACGTGGTACACGGGTACGCACACCCGCCGATGCCAAAGGGTCTGCCTCCATTGGATCTCGTGGGCGAACGTTTGATAACCGCCTCGGCGCCCTAAGCCTTTCGAGCGAGGACGGGGCGGCCGAAGCATAAGACGGAGCAAGCAGAGGCCGCTCTACAGCGCGAACGCGCCCGTGAAAGAGAGCGTCGTCATTGTGTAGGCATCAGCTGACGCTGTCCATTCGCATCACGCAACGTAATCGTCCGCGCCTTTTACAGCGGAGCTGTTCAGGGCTAGTTTCCCCGGGATCGTGTCCCCCGGAAAGAAATGAAGACGCCGAACTCTGGACACCTACCGCCATCTATGAGCGACGGCGGCAAGCCACGTATCTGGTTGCCGCCGTCGCTCATAGATGGCGGCAGAATTTCCACTCTGGCTTGCCGACTTGCGGCTGGCCATTACTTTCCACTGTACAGCTCCGCTAATCTTCCTTCTTTTTTTTTCGGGGGGGGGGGGGGGGGGGGGTTTAAACGAGCTCCTAAAAGGGACTGCTTCACCACCGCATGCCATTCGGTTCGTCCCAGTAGAAAGACACGTTGACATTCCCGTCACTTTTGTCGGCCAACCGGGTGACACCACGATGAAATGTCACCCGGTTGGGGTGCCAATTCGTGATGCTCTGTGGAACGTGAGTGATTTTCATAAATTGCATGCCCCCGCGCACCGCCTGCTGTGCATAAAGCTGGCATTATGAGTTTTTGTATTCTCCTGCCAATGCAAGCAATCAAGAAACACAAGTGTGCTTGTAGTCGAGAGATCCAGACTCCGGCGAGTCGCTTTTTCCCCTAGTGACTTCCCCAAGTATTAAGCTCTAATACTCTTACAGTCATTTCATTTTTTACTTTTTTTGTTTCATTTTATGTATTTGAGGCAGCCAGCTGCAATTACTTATCGCAGAAACTGCTAATTGTTAATGTTTTTTGCGGGTGCAAGCAAAAGTGATTTTTGAATATGCTTATGCGTATACAATGGTGGCAAACACTTGTGAAATCTTACGAGGCTATCGAAGTGTAGTTTCGTGGTGGCAAACTAAATTCTACTCACCTCCCTGCACCATTCGTTCAAAGTCACTAACTTCATCGGGTCACATCTTGTTTTAATTATTATTCTGGCAATAATGATTTAATTCGCTGCTTGGAACAAGTATAATGCGCCCAGTGGTGAAATATGCGTCAATCGAGTCGAACCCCTACCTAAAAAAGAAAAAAAAAAAGATATCGAAGACATAAAAAAAAAGTATCGGCTAAGCGCACGATTTATTTTCTTGAATTTCAGGCCGTCAGTATCCGATATGATACATAAAGTGGGCTCCAATCGCTTAAAGCTTGAAAACAAGTTTTTTTTACAAGTCATCAATAACCAATTTGGCTTATACAAACACTGCGTTTTTCGATGCCGTTCAGACGCTCAACAAGGCGGAATAACTCAAAAAGATGTACACACCAAAAAAAAAAAAAAATTGCGCGGTGAATAACGGTTGTCATTTACTGCACTCCGACAGCATGCATATTCCATACGTTGACTGTTTTGAATCTTTTGATAGAAAATTGATGTAACCCTCTGCTGGAAATAAAATTATATTACTAAAAGCAGACTCTCACGTATTCGTACTGCTTTCGTCTAAAATCTCCAGCAAAGTTTCGTGAAGACTACAGCGGTTAGTCATCCGAGAAGAACGGCGACGCAAAAGTCGCGGCTCCAGTTGCGTTGAAACGGCAGGTCAACAGTGACCCCCGTACATCTTCGTAAGCCAACGTGACATCGTCGCATTTTTTTTTAAATTTATTTCCGCATCTGGCGGGCTTTGTGAGAACCGCTGCATGAGGCAGCTGCGTGCCAACCACGCACAGGCCACAATAGCAACTTGACAGTGCCGCAGTTTTTCGCGCCGTGTTCATTTTGTTTACGCGTTTGACGCAAACGTTTTATTTCTGTTTCTTTTGTGCGTGTCTTCTTTTTTTTTTCACAATATACAATATTATAACAAGAACCGAGTACAGGTAAACGACATGCCGGTATAGCGGAATACGGTAACGTGGCCGAGGGAAATGTTCCCCCGTCCCTTGGCTTGGCTGAAGCACTCCGCGGCACTGTTAGCGCGAACGAGCCATCGCCGGATTTCTCTGCTTTTCTCTCAGTATCGAAGAAGAGGCGCACAAGGAGAAGACAGAGAGGCCCTTGTAAACGTGGAGCTTAAATTGAAAGTTCAACGTTTTCTTCTCTTTTTTTTCAGGAATAAATCAAATCCCTCGATTGTTTCCTCTTTTACAGAACTAAGAGGAAGCTGTCTAAGCAAGTGGCTAGAAGGCATGCTCGAGGGGTTCTATAGAGAGATGGCAGCGGCTAAGGAGTTTTTCGAAGCCCACTTTTCCTAGGAGTATCTGGAGAAAGCTAAAACAAAAACCCTGTATTGGGATACTCTTAGCCCAATAACGCCGTCTACAATGTATCGTGTTTTTGCTGGAAGTGCTGACGACTCTGATGTATTTCAACGTTTGAGAAGATACCCGGTTAGAACGGCGATCAAGAATTTCTTTTCGCGTTGTCACTTTGAAGTGCTTCCTGTCAAGACATGGCTCGTCAAAAAGGGTTTTTACGAGCCATGGTCGACGATCTCTCTGCGACCCCTAAAACGCTACGGCACTTTATTTTTTTTTTTTTTATACTGCACTAACGCCGAATTGTGTTAGTCAGAGCTCCGAGCGGTCCAGAGGGTCGACTTGTACGACGGCTGGAAAAGCGGTTCGGGGAGCAACCCGACGGCAGAGCGTGGGAGCTGTTGGCCCTTCTTGGCCTTTCAGCTATATGGCGATCCAGGCCCGAGCACCTCGAAGTGTCGGAAGGGGCGAAACTTGCATGGCGGCGCTTTGTCGACGGGTTCATGTACACATTTTCCATAAAGGCGCAGCCATCTTGAATGTCGTCACTTCTGGTATGCGGTAAAAAAACATCGTTTTGATGTCTCCACGCCGCTGGAAGGTGTTTACGAAAAATGATCGATTGTCACACATTCTTGTTTTGCCTCACCCATATCTTCTCGCATATTCCAGGTTGAAATGTTTTATTATTTTTTTCGTCCCGCATACCAGATACGGAACTTACGTGACTGAGGAGGACAGGAAACAGAAAACGTCTATACGTGAGCTCGCTTATAGAGGCGACAAAACAGCTAGGGTTGGAACGCTGGGCAACTCTGAGAAATGAGGTTACATAGGCGAACGTTAACTGCATTACGGCGAAGGGCAATAATTAGATCACGGTAAAATTGACCTTTTTTTTCGAGCAGAAATTCTGAAAGCCCCGCTAAGTAGGCGCGGGTGGGCTTCGTTAGTAGCGAGTTTTCGTAGCCCGTTTTCGCCATTCCGCAACGCCCTCCGCAACCCGCTACGCTACCCGGAACTCTACAGTCAAGGCTAACGGCGCGCAGGCGCAGTGTCAACTTCTTCGTTGCGGAGGGCTTAGCGGAGGGGAAAACGCGGTCTACGAAAACTCCCTAGTGAGACTGGCAGGAAAGTGTGCGTTGGTCCTACACTTTTTTCAGCAGTGTTTCAAAACTTGGTGTTTCTTAAAGCCAGTAGCTTTTCTTTTCTGTCGTTTTAATCCTGTACATAAAAATACTTTTTTTTTTTTTTAAATCAAAAGGGGGAAAATAAAAGGATCGGTGACCGAGTGGTCTAGCGCACACAAGCTCGGAGCATGTTGGGGCGAAAGCTTGCGCTGCAGAACCCAGGATACTGCAGGGTTCAATCCCCATCCCCTGCCCATTTCGAACTGCCTGAGCATCGTACCGGCGTGCGGTTGCGTATCACTACTGCGTGGTGCACGTTAAAGACCCCAGGCTAGTAGTCGTACTGCACTGGCCAAATGGCTCTGCTATAGCTGAGAGACAAGTCGCTCGTTGAAGGCAGACTAACTTCGAGGCTATATAAACATACCCACAACCCAATTCGAAACTCCGACACGTTTCTCTCGTCTGCAGTGCTCTGATTTGCTCGCTCGGGCCCAATCTTTCGCCGTTTGCCGAGGGAGCGAAAACGTGGCGACAGAGGGTGCTGTCAACCTGCTGGTATTCTATGGGCATCCAACATTATCCTGCCGGTTAATGCTGTATGCCCATAGAGTCGTGCATAAGGTCACCAGTCTTTGGACAGAAGAACGCGCTCACTGAACTCAAATTTATATGCGAATTAATAATTATCAACTATGTCTTGGTGGTTTTTTTTTTATGAAGAGCAAAATTTGTTCTTATATTCTGGGACCAGGTTGACCACTTCAAGAAGCACTGCAAAAAAAAAAAAAAAAAAAAAAAGCTAAAGGCGTTCCACGAAGGTTGTATAGAGATCTCAAAGTGAAGCTCTCCTCCACTTAAGAGAAACAATTGATTTCATATTGGTCTTTGCCAAATTGCATGTTCATGGAAACTAATAACGTTCGGTATACGGTTATGAAGTACTTTTGAGTCATTGACCTCTGAATTCGAAAACTTAACTGTATGGATTCAATTCGAAACTTTTTTTTTTAGAGACGTCGAAAATCACTAAATTGGCGCACCTCACAGAAATGTAAGACACACGCATTATTTTTACGGCGTTCCGAAAACAACACAATGTGCGCGCTTTTCTAGGTTTCGGTTTCCTATCGAAACGCATATCCGCATCCTTTGCGCGACAGACGTGAATTCAGAAATCAAAGCCTCTCGCAATGTCATTCAAACTTCACAAACATTTCTCTTTTTGTCTTTTTTTTTTTGGTTTGAGTAACGCTAGTTTCTGTTCTACTAGAGGCTACGATGGCGTGAGACACGCTTCGATAGATATCCTAAACTTAAAAACGCCTCCAAATTCAGGATTCTCTCGGAATGCCGTACAATTCCGCGCGTGACCTATATTTTTTTTTTTTTTTAAGTGCGCGTATTTACTAGTTTTTGATGATGCCCACAGAGTTTCTATAAGTGAAATCATACCTCTTAAATATTCAAAAGTGCTTAAGAACCTATTTATACTGAACGCTATTAATTTTCATCAATAGGCACATTGGCAGAAACCGCCGTATGACCTGAATAGCTTCTCTGTGCGATGCATATTTTTCGAAGGAGCAATTTGGCTCGCTCGTTCCCTGAGCCAGCCCTTGGTCGCCGTAGAGCGAGCCCATCTTCTCCGACGTCTGATTGACACGAGAGAAAAGCCTCGGGGGGACGCTACTCCTGTGCAGCGAAGTCCTTGTCAGACCGCTCCTTTTTCTTGCGAAGCAGTGTGAAGGCGACCAGAGCGCTTCCACTTCTATCATAGGATGGATAGATGGTACCGGCTACACCTTTTGCATTCGGCGGCAGGTTGCGCCACCTAGAAACATTTACGCCCCCTACACTTTACATTTCCCATACATATCGGCTAGGTAAATCACCTACCCCGCCAATTTTGTGTATTATCATGCTCGTCTAAATCTACTTCTTCCAATTTTTTTTTTTTTTTTTTTTGTGACTGTATTCCTTCGTTCTTGCATTCTCGCCAGCAAAGCCCAGCCTTCCCCGCCAAATCCGTTACCCCCCCATTCAGGGAGGGTGGTACCTCGAAAACCACATGTTCTAGCGCTTCGCTGTCACTATACTTCGTTTCACCTTATGTGCGAGCGAAGGCAAAGCTGGAAGCGCGAGCACGAAAGCTCCGTGCGTTCAGGCTTTGCTCGAGCGCGCGAGCTGGGGAGAAACGCAAAAAGCGCTGGTCTCGCGCTTCAAGCTTTGGCTTCGCTCGCAGATAAAGTGAAACGAAGTATAACCTGTGTCTATTCCTTAAAATGTAACCTTATATGCCCTTGTCCTGAAACACACACGGTTTAACCTCAAACAACACCATCCCCATTCTTAGAGGACAAAGAGTGGCGATGGTGTTGATGACAATGTCCAATGAGTAATATGACGAGAGCACACTCCTCACAAGAAACATTTTTGTCTCGTTTTTTTTTTTTTTCTTCGTTCTTTCCGGTATTTTTGTTTACGCGGTCGGTGCGCGTGGCAGCGCCGTCTCTTTGTATACGCGCTTAGTTTTGCACCGGCAGCAGCGGGCCTGCTGGAAGCGGGCAGGAGGATCTTCGTTGGAAGGACCGCGACCAGCCACCGCGGCCCGCGGCCGGAAGACCTCCGCGGGGGCGCCGGGGTTCGGTAAGACTCCTGGTCCGGACCAACACGTTATTTTAAAGAAACGAGTCGGCGTCTGCTCACAGCAGCTGTGGGTACAACAGCGTGCTGCGTGCACAAACCAGATTCGTGTAAAGTGAAGCGACAGCGTAAGCGTACTGCCAACACCGGCGCCACCGCAAGAATGCGTTCTAACGTTTTTTTTTTTTTTTTTTTTTTTTTTTTTGTTTTCGCTTTCACGATTGCAATCATTTTTAAAGTGCCTTATTTCTGCGCCACAGAAATACGCGGAATGATTGCACCGGAAATGTATGCCAGTCAAGGGAATCTGCTTTACCTATACTGTTTTGCCATCACTCAAAGCTTTAACGCGTACTTTTTTTTTTTAAGTTTATTTAGCGCTTGTTTTAAAGAGCAGCCTCGGATATATGTCAAGAGAAAGCTGTTCCTCGTGCGCAGTGTGATGAGAAACCTTTCTTCCCATTTTCCTTTCTCAGTTATTTTGAAAGCACGTGAGACAGGCATACACCGAAAGGCGAAAAGGTGGCGTCGGCCCGGCGGCCATCCGTTACAACGAAGAGCAATGTGTAGCGGGTGAAAAACAATATTCTGCCCGGAGGTTTGCAGACTGGGCAAGGAATAGAAGCCTGCTACGCAGCTCACGCCCGTTCCTATATACGGGACACGGAGCGAAACGTCGGGTGCATTACGATGTCTTTACATGGCATTTTGAGCGGATGGAAACAACCCGTTTATTTCATTTATTTACTTATTTATTCAAATTGCCCCACAGCGCCCGGAAGAACATTATAGTTTCTTCTCTTTTTCTTTTTTGCAACTAGAAAAAGAGATTTTGCCTGCAGAAAAAAACGCGCAACAAATGAAAGAAAACAAATCGCCGAATTTGTTAACATGTAAAGAAAGACCCGAGAAATGCTCTGTGCTAGCAGATCCCGGCGCTCCAAATCTGCGACCGGGCTCTCTATGGCTCCGTCGTCGAACTGCAAGGCTTTGCGAGTTTAGAGGAGGCTAGTGCCACTAAATAAGCTAAGCTTCAGAGTAACGACACTTGGCCATATTGTGTCTTGAAATCAAGGTTGCCAGTTATCTGAAGCTTGATCTGAAATCACAGGAAACGCTTTTCAGCCCTCCACAAATATTTAAACAGTTAGCGACAGAGCAAAGAAATATTACATGAGCTTCCCAACACTGCATCTAATGCTGAGAAAGTCGCACTTTTGAATCATGACGATCGACAGTAGTGTCTGCCCTGCATACGAGCCAAAATGGCGGCGCTCACAACAATACAGAGGTACGGAGTGCCGATAGCAGCTCATTTAGTGGCTCTAGAGGAGGCTATGCCTGAATCACGGTGGCCTGAACAGTGTTTGCACTGCACGAGCGCGCGTGCTTGGCAGGAACGCTGAAAGCCCGGAGCTCGCGCTTGTAGCTTCTGCCACGCTCACACTTTAAGGGGTCATGATACGATATCGGGTTGGAATGTTCATGACTTTGCAGAGGGGTACTGGGCCTAGTTTGGCCCAAGTATAGACCTTTCCAATGTTTACAAAATCACAGTCCAGCGTGCGATCTTCACAGCCCAGCACGTGCGTGTTCGTCACTTCGGAAAGCGAGCAAAGCACGCGCCATACGCACAAACACTAAAAATGGCACCGGCCACACGCTCCTTTTTGGAAAGGTCTATAGACCTTTTTCGCATAACCTCAAACCAGCCAGTAACTGACGTACCCTCGACCTGGTGCATTTTTTGATTGCCCGCTGACACAGAGTATGCAACCGCCAAGGGTATGGGCGAAAAGGCTTAAAAACGGACGTCGTGCATGAGTTAGTTCCGAGTGCTCCTTTTTACCGTGCTGCAATTTCCGAAAATCCGCTGTTGTCTGGCTACCACTGCGTGGTCGTCGGATGGATAAATAATTTTAAAAAGCAGAAGAACAATAGCAGAAAGTGTGTCATGAGCACAAGAACCTGCAGCGTGAGTGTGGCTGCAATGTTATCGAGCTTCGCATTTTCCCCAAGAATCCTTATTTATGAAGTCAGTCGATTGCGAGCTTGATTCGCGAGAGATTCGTATCAGACTCAACGTCACGTTTAAGCTCACGACCGCTTCGTCTACGACAAGAGGACCGATTTTAATTCCCGGTGCAGGTGGTCCAATTAGGTTATCACTGCAAGCCCCATGGTATGTGAAAGGTATGAAAACGTCTACATGCCACCACTCAAGATGGAGCTATCAAATGCCGAGAGCTTACCTGCATAGACTACATCAAACTGCTCATATATACTTCGCTGCGGAAACTCAATCAAAACACCCCACCGTCTTCGTCGTCGTTCTCTCGAGGAGGCAAGGTGATGGCCTGCGAGTAGCCAGCTGTATCCAATCGGACAAGGGCCAACTAGGGGTGTCGCGAACCGGCCGAGGTTCGAGTTCGACCAGGTTCGACTTTTTCGAACTTTTAGTGGAAAATTCGACGAACCTTGTATTGAGGTTCGACTCGTGTGCGCATGCGCGACAAGCTGGCCAGTTGGCTTCGGATTGGATGGTAATGGCTAAGGGATGAATTAAGGGCAGCGCTGATTGGTTATTTTAGTTAATACAGTACAGAGAAAATTAAGTTATTAACTTCTTCAGTGATTAGAATTAGTTTCTTTTAATTACAACTGTTTATAAAATAAAATAACCCTTTTCATAAAAAAAATTCGCCAAACCTAGACATGCTTGCATAAAGGTCTGGCCACACTGTCCACAAAGTCGAACCGGTCGAATCTGGTGAAAAATTCGAAGGTTCGTCGAACCGGTTCGACACAGTCGAACCCCGAAAGTTCGACCTAAAAATCTGGTTCGACAAAAGTTCGCGACACCCCTAGCTCCAACCAAGTCATTGCAGCCCACCATAGCCAAGTCTAGCCCAGTTCCCCCCATACCCACACCGTTGCCTACCCAGATAGTTGTGCTACCAGAACTAGCCGGTATTTATTTTTCTAAGCCGCTAGACGGCGTTGTCGGCGCCGCAATTCTCAAGATGGCGGCGCCGTTAAAGAAAAGGTCTATACTAAAGAAAGAAAGAGTACAACCAAATACGATATAGCTTCGCCAATACTGGAAACTCCTCCGAAAACCTATGGGAGCGGCGGCGAACGTGACAGTGGCGCCTCTAGCGGACTCGGAGTCTACGGAAGCAGACGACGCAATGGAAAAGTATAGGCTCCGCGACGTTCTCGAGATTTGCGTGCCCCGTTTCGTCACCCCAACAGCAGAAACACTTCATTACGGTCAGTCCGCTTGCAAAGCGGAATCCACTGATCGCAACTGCAGCGACAAACAAATAACAACGGGCGCAGAAACAAAGATAGAGCAGTTTATTTAGAGGTCTCAAACGCCACTCAGGGGGATCACACGCTTTTGAAGCGCAACTGGGAAGCGCAAAAAAGGCGTTTGGCTACTCGAACTACGTCGTAAGAGGTTACTGATTACCCGTTACAAACTGCGTTGTCACAATTTCTTACCTGAATAGGTGATTTTCAAAACGTGCGCAAACAACACGTTAAAATTACCACAGCAAGCGCACAAGCCTCTCTAGCTTCACAAAAACAAAAAAGTAACGAGAAAAATGAGCGTGCAAACACTTTCCAAACTTTGCAGAAAAGATGGGGCCTGCATTCCAGACGAACATAAAAAGAAAATGGGAACAGTCGCGAACAACGGCGAATGAAACAAAAAAAGTTAGCAGGCGATACAAAGATACAAATCACCCAGCAAAGACCTCCTTCAACGATGACGATCGCACGGGGCGTCGGTAGGAGCATTGCAAATTACTAATTAGCAGGTGGTGCTCGCCGCTAGTGTTGAGTCCACAACAAACAAAGCGGAAGCGATACGACGAAACTATTAAGAAAAAAAGAGCTTCACTTTTTTTTTTAGCTTCTCGTTACACGTTTGTTTATTTGCTTTCGCGGCTTTGGTAGGAACTAAGAACAAAAAAAAGGAAAAGAATAATGTAGTCCAGCTCACACTGCCCGGTAAATAAGAGTCACACGCTGCAATCTGCTTCGTGCTAGCAGTGTGTGACCCTTTTTTTTTTTTTTGCTTTCGCATTTCTTTTCCCAGTGACTTTGGCAGGCTGTTTGTTTACTCACTTGGCGAAGCAGTTCAGAAGTACATTGAAGTACTTGTTGACGTACATGTTCAGGCAATCCTAGCACACCGTGCCTTTGTTTCGAGTGTCAGTCAGCGGCCTCAAGCGCGTTTTCAGCTGAATGTCTTGTTTGGTGAAATATATCAGCGAAATTTGTGCCGAAGGCACGGCTCATGTTACCGTCTATAGGTGGCGAGCTAATTCTTAAGGTGGTGTCATTTTCGCGCGCGAGTATTTCTTGTTCTTCAACGGAATGTCTTTCTAGGTGTTTCATGTTTTTGATAGCGAGCATTATAACAGATCCGACTGGCTGCCCACCCGGCTACATAGGACTGGTGTTCAATAGTGCATCTGGTCTGCCGTCCGTGAAGTTCTCAGCAATCTCCGTGGAGTTGTCGTAATCGTCTGTTGAGGCGTCAGTGGCGAGTTTGAAGCCAGACTTGGATAGCTCTTCGGATTTAATTTGAAGTAACTTAATTACTCCCGTTTGTTCGGTCTTCGGGAAGCGGAAGAAGGATTTTCCACCCATCACAAAAATTTGTTTTTGCAGTGGTAAGCGGCACATGGCATGCCTGCCATCTCCAAGTATGCGCGGGTGTATGCTCGAAAGCGGCCGGTTGATCAACCAACGATGACCCATAGCAGACGTGACCGCGTATACTCAAATAAAATTCGAATATAAATGTATAACGAGCTTACACTTTTTAATATATTTATTAAGTATCAAAAAGTACATATGAAGATTTCGGATCAGAAACTCAAAAGAAGGCGAACATAGGAGGTTATCACAGACGACAGTGGAAAAACAAAAACAAAACAATAACAACAAAGTTGCAGACGGCCCTCCAGATACGCGTCCGAACATACGAGGGGCGTTCATAAAGTTCGTATTATTGTCACGAAAGAGTAGAGATTCAGCAATCAAACTCGAGTAGGAGTTGAGACTTTCTCTACATATTCGTCACCGAAAGTTACCCATTTTTTCTAGCGATGCACCGCATGCCGGAGGCAATTGTTATAGAACTCCTGGTTTTGAGGGTTCAGGAATCGCTCCACTTCAGCAATCACTTGGTCGCCGTCTTTGAAATGCTTTTCTCTTATTTGGCCACACTGGGAGCCTCTGCGCCATTTAACCAAAGTGTCATAAACTGGGGCGTTGTCCCCGAACAACGCTCCCAGATTGGAATGAATATCCTTGGCATTTCTTCCCTTCAAATGAAAAAAAGAAACGGATCACTCAAGGTGCTTGGCACCAACGGGCGGTGCCATTTTTGTTTCGACTCCCTATCGGCGTTCCGAGCTACTATAGCATGCGATGTTTATACTGTGCGGAAACTAGAGGGACGCGCGCTCATGTTGATGCCTGTTTTGTTCCGTTTTTTTCAATTTTTTGTGCCGATAATACGAACTTTATGAACGCCCCTCGTAGCGTAGCAGGCGAACTGGTGGTAGTGAGCGGCGAAGCCGAAGGAAAGAAAGTAAAAAACTAAGCCAAGCAAGTCAAAGCAAAATACGCGATGGTTCGAACATCAAGTAAACCCAAGAAAAAAGCAAACAAAAAATATAAACGCAGCAGGAGAAAGACCGCGGCGGCGTAGCGTCACCTCAAACATAAAAAGAAAGTAGACTTTGAAAAATGGAAGGAGGTGCACGACCGTCCAACGGGTGCTTTTTTTTTTTTTGATGTAACTCCGCTTTTATTAGTTTCGGTAATGGCGTCAGATTTGCATGTGCACAACCGACTTCTTCCAGAGCTTACTGACATCGCAGTAACGTACGTGGTTCCAAATTGCCTTATGCTTCTTCATCCCGAGACGATCGGGATTAGCCAGCTCGCGTATTATAGACGAAACGGTTTTAAGCAATACATTCGTGAGAAATTGGAATTGCAACAAGAAAACAAATTGATCGAAAAGAACAGTAGACTTGAAACGTGCCTATGTTCTGAAATTTTTTTACATTGCCCTTTTTCAAGAAACAGGGCGGAGGTACATTCGTGTTTTGACTGGCTTACGGAAGTTCTGACACAGTGGTTTCTTCAGGAGAGCCCAAAATGTGCACCCTAAAAGCTGTAACATCTTTCCCAGGCGAAGAAAATGTCCTTCACTCATGGGGTGGCACCTATGTTTTCACATCCAAAGCAGCGAATACCCGCGCCAATTTTTTTTTTTTTTTCAATGGTCACCTCGCACGGAGATATGCAAAACCAATGCGTTGTGGGTGGGGAATTCGTCTGTTTGCGGAGACTCCGAGCTCGCCAGGGGCGCTGCGATCACTTTTCGCCCGCGCTCCACGAGAGTTGCCAGTATTGGCTTACATGGTGTTTGTAACAACGCATTGAGGTGATTGAGGGCATTTCAGATCACCACATGGTATTGCTTACTTTTACTTCAAATAATACGCCCTGCAACGCACGAAATCGCAAAGAATATTTCAACTTCTCCAGGGCCGATGACGTCGCTATTATTGACGTGCTAGCGTTCTCTCTTAGTGAGTTTTTTCAGTGCTTACAATACGCTTACAATACACATGAGATCGACGTCAATTTTTTGTGGCAGTTTTTTTGGAAATATTATTCTTTACTGCATTTCAAAATATGTGTCAAAAAATAAAAAAGTGACGTTTACGAATAAAAAAAAAATCCGTGGATAAATAGAGAAATTACTCAAATGCGCCGTGAACTTTTTAGACTTCGCAAACGATCGAAAGACTCAAACCTCGTTGACCAATTGAACCACAAGCTTAAGGATACAATTAAAGAAGCAAAACGTCGATTCTTTAACGAAACAATGCCCTCTTCTCTCAAGTCGTCGCCTGAAAAGTTTTGGCGCTTTATATCGACCTCTAAACCAAAAGTAAACGAGTTGAATATTGATAATGAAATTGTGAATGACCCCTATTATATTGCTGATGCTTTCAAGATATATTTCACGTCCGTTTTCAGCTTAGACAATGGTCACAGTCCGGTATTTGATGCAAATCGAGAAGACAGCGAATGCGCTAGAAATTGTTTGCCAGATATAACAATTTCGGAGGAAGGTATTCTAAATTATATCTTTGAATATTAACGTTAAAAAAGCCAGTTGGGCCGACGGAATTCAAATGCTGTTTTGAAAAAGGTATGCGGAATGGAGCGCTAAGTACTTGACTGTAATATTCAGAAAGTCGCTAGAAACGTGCACTGTATACCTTCCAAATGGAAAATAGCAAAAGTGATTCCCACGTTAAAATCCCGTGGCTCAATGGCTGTTTCCAATTATGCACCCATTTCATTGCTTAGTATTTGTAGTAAAGTTTTGGAACAGGTTTCCGCTAAAAGGTGTCTACCGTAACCCAATTGACCGAAGCAGCGCATCAGTTTGCGTCGGTAATTAGTGTTCAAGGGAAAACTGATTTTGTATACTTGGACTTTTCAAAAGCGTTTGACCGCGTTCCACATGAGAAGCTACTAACAAAATTGGCGGTTGTCTTAAATAATACTAGTATTTTGAAGAGGCTGGAACGTTATTTGACTATGACACAGCCATTTGTGCAATTTGATAGCGCGTCTTCTGGTACTCCACATGTGACGCCTGGTGTCCCACAGGGATCAGCTTCGCGGGCCTCTATTGTTCTTGATATTTGTTAATGATATTGTTTGTGACATCCCAGTCAAGATAAGATTGTTTGCAGATGATTATGTTGTTTTAAAGAAAATCAAAAGTCTCGGAGGCTGTGAAGTATCAAACTCTTCGCTAGAAAGATTGTCTACATGGTGTGCAGACTGGCAAATGTCACTGAATAAAGACTGTATGTCTATTACTCGCAAGACAATATATTTTTTTTTTTTTACTTTTTGATTATTCTATCGGTAACTGTAGCCTTCTTAGAGTTTGCTCATATAAGTATCTGGGTTTAACTATAACATCCGACCTAAGGTGGATCACCCAAGTTAGTAGCATATGTAGTAGAGCAATGAGTAAGTTGGGTTTTCTTCGCAGGTATATGAAGCAAATGGCTCCCGTGAGACAAAGTTATTATTATATAAAACTCTGGTAAGGCCAATGTTAGAATATGCTAGTGTCATCTGGGATCCCCACACATCATGTTGTACTTCAGAGCTCGAGGGAGTTCAGAGATTAGCGGTGCGTTTTGTGTACAATATGTATTCCTCTTGTGTGTCCCCCACAAAACTTTGTACTGAGGCGGGCCTGGAAACCCTACAGGAAAGAAGGAGAATGAATCGTCTAAAAATTATCTACCTTATCGTTAACGACGAGCTTGGAATAGACAAAGATATTACAATTTTCTACCCCAGGTACTAGTTGCATTTTTCACAGCAGAACAATAAAAAACATATAGTTATAAAAATCACGCATTTAAATACTCCTCCTTTCCTCGAACAATTATGGACTGGCATAGTTTGCCACCTGATGTTGTAAATATACTACTACCTTTTTAGATTTTTGTTTCAAGTTATCGCAGCACATCCTGCGTGATATTATGTTTGATCCACTCCTGCAACAGTCTCGAAAGTTATTATTATAGAATAACTTTCGCCTCGTCCTGTCTGCTTCTCTCCTCGTGTCCTCGTTGTTTTGGCGCCTCACCCCAAGCATGTACAACCAACTAGCCCAACTCGCCGTTCTAATTCAGTTTATTTCTTCTGCAACGGGCCCTTTTCTTCGTTCTAACTTTGCTCTCCCTTCGGATCATCTTACTTACATCAACCTGATTGTCGCCGCGACTTGCCAAGCCAGATACTACTCGTATGCTGCACGCCGAGGCCTTACCCCGCCTGAGGTGCTGAGCTTCTTCGGGGGTGCTGCACCGTCGGCGGGACATGGAAAACGGCTATGCAAGATTCTTCGGTCGGAGCGGTGGAAACAAGTCAGCAGACACCGGGACTACCTGTGGATGCTCTGTTCACGGTCGGCAACCACTGAACGGGAGGCGAGCAAGAAATTTGGTGAGCACCTCAGACTGGCCTCGCAAGTCACGGATCTTCTTTGGAATCAACTTCGAGCGTCGCTGCCGAAGAGGCCAAGAAGAGAAGTTGCACCGATTAATGTCACGTTTCTCGGAGACGCGTCCGCACCAGCGAACGTCACCAACATCTTGCAAAAAGGACCCAAGTTTAGCCTAGCGCCTAGGCCAAAGCACGTAGAAAAGCTTTGCTTAGTGAGAACTTTGGCGGAGAAGGCGGGGCAACAGGAAAAAGAAAGACGTATTTCAGAAGGTGTAGATGTTTTGATGCGCACTGTGGGAGATGGGCAGCGAGGTGTGAATACGAAGCACGTTGTAAACTATTTCAAGGACAATAACCTTCGCCTGCTGACTGCTGATAAGGAAGGCGGTTTTGTCGTATCGGGGGAAGGAACGTTTGGGGACAAATCTAGAGAGGCCATGGAAAAGCATTTCAGGCGAGTACAGCATGTTTCGCTGGTTAAGGTAAAATCACAGACAACGGCTCTATGCAACAAACTTGAACTGACCAGCCTAGGCAAAAAAGTGCAGGCGTCAAAGAAACTCTGTTTACAGGTCTTTTTTACGGCAAAAACCCACAAGTTAGGATGCCCTTTTAGGGCTATAGTAACAGAGAGGGACTCGTGGCAGCTCGAGGTGGGTGCTTTCCTTTGCAAACACCTTTCGGAGCTGGAGCTGGGTGACCCTTTACTGGTTAGGAACTCAGAGGAAATAATAAAGTTTTTGGATGGGGGAGACCTGCGGGGAACTAAGGGGTTCTCTATTGATGTCGCAGATTTGTTTTACTCGGTCCCGCATGACCACCTGCTGACAGCTGTTAAGCTTTGCATTGAAGAGAACGGGGAGATTTCTTTCCGCAATTCGACTGGCCTCACGGTAGAAGGCTTCCTGGAGTTATTAACACATTACCAGGGCTCCACTATGGGTTCTTTCGAAGGGGAAATATTTGTTCAAAAACGCGGAATCTGCATTGGCTCGAGAGTGGCTCCGGTCTTGTGCGACATGTTTCTTGCCTTCTGCGACAGGGCGATCGCAGATAAATTGGAGCATAAAGAACAAGTGAAGATTTTTAGATTTATAGATGCGTTTTTGGTGCAGACATCTGAACCGGTGGGGTTGAGTGATGAAGTGATTTCTGGGATGCTGAAGCTGTTCACGAGCTGTGCCTTCGGCTTGAGCTTCATACATGAAACTGCATGCTCAGGTCGATTACAATTTTTGGACTTGGGGTTGTCATTCGGCGAAGATCATGTGTGCTGGGCGTACGAGCCTCGTTCAAAGAAAGGGATGCTGCCGTACGATTCGGCTCACTCCAAGCTTGTGAAGAGAGGGATAGCTTCCACCTGCTTGGCGGCCTCGCTGAAAACATCGTGCAAGCATAGAATAAGCGCCAGCTTTCACGCGCAGCTCAGCAGATTGGAGGCGGCGGGTTTCCCTCCCAATGTGCTTCGCGATGTGTCGGAGACCTCGTTAAAAAAGATAAAAAAGCACAGCAGGGAGGATTGTGAGGGCAACATAAGGAGGGCGGCCAGACCTGCGGTCTTGCCCTACATACACAGACTATCCCACAACCCGAAGAAGGTAGCCAATAGGTTTGGCATTCCAGTTGTCTTTTCTGCGCCAAATAAACTTTCTGCATTGTGCAATAGGATCAATAGGAGCTCAGGTGAAGCCACTGCGACGGAAAGGGATTGCAATAAGAGACACGTGACGCGGTACCGCGATTGCGTCACTGAAGTCGTCTATGAGATACCGTGTCTTGCGGGAGAGTGTATGTTGGCCAGACGGGGAGGTGCATTAATGATAGAATCAGGGAGCACTCTGCGTCAAATAGGCAATCCCCGTCTGGCCACTTGGCAGTACACTGTGACCGATGCGAGCGTGACCCAAAGTTTGACGAAACAAGAATTGTTGGAAGCGGCGCAACAAAAATCACTCGCGAAATCTTGGAGGCCTTGACCATAAGATCTGGCGGCACCGATGTATGTGTCAGCGCCCCATCTTTATCTCTATCTGATAGGGAGTATACGTTCCTTCAAAATGAACGAGTCACGTAGGAAAACGTGCTAGGCTTCGTTCTGTCTTTTTTCTCAGTTTTTTTTCTTTTTTTCTTTTTTTTTCTTCTTTTTTTCCTCTTTTTCTCCTTTTTTTCTTTTTTCTTTTTTCTTTTTTTCTTACCCATGCGCATGTGCTCATTGGACATAGCTTGCGTTTCTGTGTTTTTCTAAAAATAACGCTCAGTTGAAAGAGCGCCTCGTCCTGTCTGCTTTTCTCCTCGTGTCCTCGTTGTTTTGGCGCCTCACCCCAAGTATGTACAACCAACTAGCCCAACTCGCCGTTCTAATTCTCGAAAGAGATTGACAGTATTAATGAAGAAGAAAAGAAGAAGAACCGGTCTCTAAGAATGTTTGGAGATCAGCGCCCGTTTTCTACTTTGCCAACCCCAGCACGCGGCCACGATTAACGTTGGCAGCACAGGATAGGCACCAGGCCATGTGGCCGCCTGGTCTGGCTCCGAGCTGAGGGGATGGACGGTGCTCATATTTCTCGAATTTTTTTGGCGGACTGCCGTTGTCTATGAAGAAAAACGAAGGCAAGTTTATTCGGTTATTAACGTAAAGAGTGATTCTAAATAGTACTAGGCGAAGTAAGAAAAATCGTTTCGTGGTCCCTTTAAATTGAAACGGAGTATAGCGGAGTTGTGCATGATAGGCCTGGGCGGAACCCGTGTTGTGATGGAGTGAAAAAAATTATTTGACTCTAAATGTCGAACAGTAAACTGGTGAAGATAGCATTTCCTGAGTTCAGAGTAAGTGCATAACAACTATATGGGCCGGTAATTGTCAACTTTGTTTTGGGACCGTGTTTTATGCACACGCACAACATGAACTTTCTGAATAGTCAGAAGGCAAGAGACTATCCGATAGATCAGTGGTTCTCAAATGGGGGTCTGCGGACTTTTTGGGGTCCGCGAAGACATTCTAGGGGTTCGCGAAGACATTCTAGGGGTTCGCGAAGCCCTGCCTCATCAGTCAAGCCCGGCAATAAAAGTTGTCTTTTTTCAGATCGAGAAGGAATTTTTAAATTTTCGGGCGAGCTACCTCGTGTGTATGTGAATAAGAGAAGTCTACTTCACACTAGCCCTTACTTATATCCATTTATTATATCATTATTATATTTAACCTACACCTTCCCGCTTCCCTTACCACGAACGGGGTCCTCCATCATCTCCGCCGATCCACAAGTGGTCCGCGAAACATCGACGGTTGACAACTACTGCGATAGATATCTGCTAAATAAAACGTGCAAAAAGATAGCAAGTACACCAGCACATTCCTTAAAAACTATACTGGGAATGCCATCAGGACCGGAAGGCTTGTCACGTTTAAGTGACTCAGTTTAAGTGAGTGAGGTTTGACCAGGCCATCAGAGTGAAATCCAATTTCCGGCATGTCGCTCGACGGATTTACCACGTTAGGCAAATTCGTCTACCTCAGCTACCGGAAAAAAAAAAAAAAATAGTATTGAAAGTTCTTGCTGAAGCATGCTGTTTCACTTGGTCGTCCTGTACGGTTTGTTCGAGTTCCCGGATTGATTCGAGTTCCCGGCCCACCTCGTCCTATTTATTACTTTTTAAAAGTTTCCAAAATTCTTTGAGACTCTTTCTAAGACAATCTCTTAAAATGCCATAAAAAAACTTTATTTTTTTTTTGCTCGTTTAGATATGTCTCAATTTAGCGGCGCGCTTAAAAAATAAAAATGTCAACACTGTCAACACTGTAGACCATCTCCCGCGCCGACGTAGATACCTACGTGCTCTCCGCCAAACGTTGCTACCGGCAGCCAAGAGCGCAGCCGCTCTTGGCTGGCGGCTGCGCTCTTGGCTTTCGTTTTCGACTACGAGCTTCCAGAAGAAGTTGTTCGGCGAATCGGCAAAGCAGAAGCCTACAAAGCTGTCAACGAACCGTCGACATTGGCAGATTTAGGTGACTTGGGTGCAGTCACCATCGAGGAAGAACTCTTCTTCTTCTAGACTTTTCCGTTGAACTGTTCTTGAAGACAGAGCAGTCATTATTTCCGTGTTAAAATTAACAAGTACCCGTTTCTTATTCGTAGTTTCGTACTTACCGCCTAGTCGTTTCCCAAATAAAACATCGCAAATAAAAACCGTCCTAGTTGTTTTTCAGTGTAAGTTTAACCTCTCAAAATACCTGAGATATAATTATTTGAGGTTCACTTACTTTAAAAGGGTTTATTAAAGGGGCACTGACACGTCAAAATCATATTTTTTTTTATTATCCGAAACGATTGAAAACGATGCCGGGACATTACCCTCAAAATTCGAAACTTGAAAATTCAGTATTTGTGAATTAAAAAAACAATTTCCAAATGCCGAATTTGAAGTTCCCGCGCGATCCGCGCCAGTACAGCGAGTCAAATTTTGCGGTCTCCTGAGACTCGACTTTTTTTTAGACCTCCGCCGTTGCCACGGCAACCCAAGCGAGATGGAGGTGATATCGCGCCGGCGCGGGAAAGAACCGGTTTCTTTCCCCACTCGCCGTGTTGCTCGCCGACGCCGCCGCCAAGTTTTCCGAGGGAGGGTACAAATCTAGGAAGCAACATCCCACCGAACTCTGATTTCTGGTATTTCAGAAAGAGGGGCCGTAGGGCGCTCGCAATTGCGTTAAAAAGCATGTTTTACGATTGCCGTTATTAAATGTTATAGAAATGTCACCTACAAAGCTTCTAAAATTCCTGATTTTTGACGTCACCGATCAAAAGAAGCGAGGAGGTGAGCGCGGGAAATTTAAACGCCAAAAATAAAAAGGCGCACGCGCGCGCGGGGAAATTTTTTTTCGCGATGCGGTTTTTTTTGCGTGTCTGTGACTACAACTTGCATCGTTTTAGACAATAAAAAAAAATACGACCTTTGGGTTGTCAGTGCCCCTTTAAGCATTTCGAATTCAGCGACTATTTTAGCGACTTCCTGGCGAATGTAGCGACTGTTTAGTGACTTACTGGCCTCAGTTTAGCGGCACGCGCAAAAAGAAGATGGCAACACTGGCCCGGCCCGGGTAACAGAGGCGGTAGTAGAGGTCCGGCGGCAAGTTAAGCACGCTTCTTTTTCCTCGAAATTTGTCGCAAGTCTTTATTTATCCAAGGCTTGTTTTGTTGTTGATGTTGTTCTTTTACTTCCTTGTTGAGATTTATTTGTCTGATATCTGGCTCTCGGTGAATTAAAGCAGTAAGCTTTGCCTTAAAAATGTTCCACAGGTTTTCAACATCCATCTCATAGCTGTGCATTTCAAAAATAGCAACAACAAAAAATGACAAGTCGGAAGTTATAAATCACTCTGTCGAGTGGAAGCTGGGTTTGATCATTTGAATCGCTGGTTCATCCCATATATATATATATATATATATATATATATATATATATATATATATATATATATATATATATATACAGGGTGTTTTTTTTAAGCTTAACAGATTTGTTTTAAAAAAGCCGTGAAAGTTACACTTATGCAGCTTATGGAGGTGGGTTATACGGCCAGGGGGACATATTATAAGAGGCTAATCGTAATGATCAGTCGGCTAATTAATTAAAATTCGTTAATTAACTTTTTAATTAATGAAAATAGACATATGGTTCCAATTAGAAACTTGCTCAGCGTCATCGAAAACCCCCAAATCAGTCATTTTCAGAAAGACTTTGAGCGCGTGAAAAGCGTAGTAGTGAACTGAAGTTACCGCTCGTGGAGCAGGTACAAAGCTAGAGGTTGCGATAAGGCGCCCGTGCGATTTTTCCGTCTCTTATCTAGCCCCAGCCTTGTACCTGCTCCAAGTATGGTAACTTTAGTGCACTACTACGCTTCTCACGCGCTCAAAGTCTTTCTGAAAATGACTGATTTAGGGGTTTTCGATGACGCTGAGCAAGTTTCTAATTGGAACCATATGTCTATTTTCATTAATTAAAAAGTTAATTAACGAATTTTAATTAATTAGCCGACTGATCATTACGATTAGCCTCTTATAATATGTCCCCCTGGCCGTATAACCCACCTCCATAAGCTGCATAAGTGTAACTTTCACGGATTTTTTTTAACAAATCTGTTAAGCTTAAAAAAAACACCCTATATATATATATATATATATATATATATATATATATATATATACCTCGGAAACCTCGCGCACTTATCAACACTAGAAGAAGCGCTGGAAGACGCACAGAAAATATGAACGATTAGAAATGCGCGTATACCTCGCGGGCCAGAGAGCGTGCTCCCACGGAGAAACCAACCTTGTTTTTGATGTTATCCATAAAGAGGCCGACCTTGGCGACGCCCGCATTTTCCTCCTCGCCACGCTCTTGGACGGCTTTGGCGGCAACATCCGAAACGTCTAGGAACACATCGTCCGACGACGCCTTCGTCACACTGTCTCCCATGTCAACGACGCTCCACTCGCGATCGGAGCAGCGTGCATTACACTCGAGCGACGGGCAACATCTCTTATTTCGGCCGCAGAAACAACCTTCGCGGTTCGCCGCACGGCGGACGCACAAGTCAACAAGAGAATATTCGCCGTCCTTCCGACAGCGGCGCAACGTCTGCTAGCAACAACAACATGACTTCTGCTACGGACGCGGCCGGCGGGACCGGCGGCGGGTTCCTCCTGGCTTCGGAGCTGGTCATGTGATTACCGCAGGGAGATCACGTGACGTAACGAAAGGGTGAGGCGGGAGTCGTAGATTGGAAAGGGATAAACGGTATCTTAGTGCGCCTGGGTTTCGGAGTGTTTCCAACCGCACGACCGGGAATCACGTGATTTGTGGGCCGTGTTTGCAGTACGTTCTGCGAGGAGGTGACGACAGCGTGCCGCCCATTGCTCCGCCTGCTTTCCTCCTCGTCACGCGAGAAGGAAACGCATGCGCAGTTGCGACCCATCTGCCGCAGGAGGCGTCCGCCATTAAAGGGCGAACGGTCCCCCCAAGGGTGTTGCTCCCTCTCAGACCCTCTATAGGCTCCCCCAACGTATCCAAGGGCGTGGGGGCGGGGGATCAGCAAGCGGCGGCACGTTTTTTACCGGTTTCAGAGCGGCAGCGCGAAACAAAAAAACCCTCTCTCCCCGAGAATACTTACATAGCAGCTGTTACACAGTAACAGCGGTGGTGGTTGGAGGAGTTCGATGTCGGCTGCTGCCGTCGTTTACGCGCTGGGAAGCTTTTGGGATTCGTGACGGCCGCCCTGTTCTTTTGGGCGTTTCGGAAATGAGCCCTCGCACGGCCGTGCCGCCGGCGTGACCTTTCTCGTAAATGGCCGAGGTCTCTCGTCGTTATTTCTTTCTTTCCCGCCTTCTTCGACGCGACCATCTCTAATGGACCTGGGCGTTTCTCGGAGACATCCGCCGTCTGGGACCTTGAGATTTGTGCGCACGTGGAAAATTAACGACCTGAAACCTAGAACAGTAGTGAAAAGGAAAGCGCAGCGTTTCATCGCGAGTATTCCAATTATTTTCTTAGCCGTCATTGTAATGGTAATTGTGTGTATGTTTGGACAACCGGAAGTTAGTCAGCCTCAATGAGTGTCTGGTTTCTAGGCTCCAGATGAGAAAATTTACCAATGCGGCACAACGGCTAGCCTGTGGTCTCTGACGCGCACCACGCAGTAGAGATAGACGACCGAACGCAGGTATACGATGCTCATATAGGGCGAAACGGGCAGGGGCAGGGATTGAACCCAGAAGGCTGCAGCATTCTCCCTACCACGGTATCCTGAAAATCTCCAGAGTTATTGTCGTCGTTGTTTTTTTTTTGTTTTTTTTTTTGTCTCATTTTTTTAAACATCATTAAACACGAATCTGTCATCAGTATCTGAAGCGAGGAATTCTGGATTCGTTCCTGATTTCCCCACAAATTATGCATTTCGTTCCCTCGTTCTTAATCTGCCTACACTGCGTAACAACTTCATTATCGACCAAATTGATAGTCGTTGTATATCTATAAAAACAAAAACAAAACAGAAAAACAGAGCGCGCTTATTTTGTTTAGATAACAAAAGTCGTTGTTTCATTTCTTTCTTTTTCATTATTGTACTTCGTGTTGTAGGTGGGCAGACAGTCGACCCCGGCAAGCTTTCTATTGGAAGCTTGTCTGGGTTCCTCAGCTTCCCATAGGAAGCTTACCCAGTGTCCCCAACGCGAATTCGTTGAAATAAACAGTTCAATTTTAACGCAATAAAAAAAACTATAGGGCCTTATAACATTTGGGCCTATTTATGTGAAACGAAGATTTTTCATATATCGACGTAATATATATATATATATATATATATATATATATATATATATATATATATATATATATAGTATAAAGAAGATAAATAACTTGACACCAAAGGTTCTGGAAAAAGGGAGAAGTGTGCACGGCGCGGTGGTGGCGCGTTGGGCGCACTTCCGGTCTGGGGCTGTGGGCGGAAGGCCCCATGTGAGCCGTGTATTCCTGGGTTGTTTTGAAAGGAACCAGACAAAAACCTGCCTTCTCGTCAAAACGTCGCGACTGGGGCTGTACCAAAAGGGTCGAGAAAGGTTTGAAGGTCAGTTTTCACGTGCCCGGTTCGTCCGAGAACGTGGATATGTGCCATGAAAATGGAAAACCAGACGACGTCGGACTACGATTGCTTGGGCGGGAAGCACTTTGGGTTGAGTTCACGGATACTTGTAGTCATCAGATTTATTTGTTTTGTTCATACATGAAAGCCGGAAAACCGTCAAATTGTGCGGACCACATGCGGACTACGTTCAGTGCGTCTTCAAGTTCGAAAGGCCGTCTGATCGTTCGAACTGTCGTCTGCTCTTTCAAACGTTTCTGCCTGTCGTCTGCTCTTTTAGACGACACCGGCCCATAGACCAAATGTTGGCCCGGTACTTGCGATAAGAAGTAAGTGCAGGCCTCAAAACACTTGCGTTTGAAGGTTGGTAATCAGGCTCGATGTAAACAGTAGATACGAGGAGATGTTGATCATTGTTACCAGTGGCCATCACCGACTTGTTATGCCTGATTCACCTGGTCCGATTCTGCTTGCGATTTTCAGTATCGACGTCGACCATCTCAGCTACGGTTCCCGCTTTTGCAGCCCGAGCGACGTCGCGACTGAAAATTGCGAACGAAATCTCATCACGCGAATCAGGCTTTAGCGTCCATTCTGCGGCGTCCACGTGAAATGAATCGCCGCATGTCACATTATTCACGCAAAGTTTTGGGGTGTAACGAGCCTCGGTAATTACGCTGAGGCCACTCAAGTAGTCAGGCATCGCCAGGAAGACGTAGAATCAACAATTCGAACGCGAAAAAGGGCAGGGGGACTCACACCGACGCCGACAACATCGCATTTCAATGGTTTGTTTATGGGCGACGGCGAGCTTCTTGCCCACACTCCATCGCACATGCGCGGCGCCGGTGGCGTCCGCTAGGGGCGCTCCGGTTTGTTTGTAAACATGAGTACTTCAGCGCGAACCCTCTATGACGCTTAGGCATATCGTGGTGAATCCCAAGCGCGCATGCGCAGCTGATGCTGATCGAGCAAGCGCTGGACGCCTGACAAACGGACGCACCACCGAACTCAGCTTTTCAGTGACTAAAGTTAAGTAAACTTTTCACTGCACAAACACTCTTACAAAAAAAAAAAAAAATCGGCGTAAAATCAAACAAGATTATGCGCTATAACCAGCATTCTAAACGCTGGGAAAGGTATCCTTTAAAGATCTTAGTTTTTTTGTCGGAGCCACACTTTTCGACAAAAGTAATAGGTATACCGTGCGCGTGCGCAGCCTCAATGGGCACTCAAGCACGCGGGATCTCGCACCTGCATAGCCAGAGAACATTGTCCCGAAATGTAGACATGCACTCTAAAAAAAAGGGGGTGTCACCTTGCACCCTTTTGTCCCATATGATGCACCCCAAAACCTTCAGTTCGACGTATACAGAGCACTATAGTCGAACAGAAGACTCCAAATTTTACGAGGGGCTTGATAACGGTACGATATAACTTATTAAATAGCTGAAGTACGTATCAAAGACCACAGAAAG
This sequence comes from Ixodes persulcatus, assembly GCA_013358835.2. Taxonomy (NCBI): domain Eukaryota; kingdom Metazoa; phylum Arthropoda; class Arachnida; order Ixodida; family Ixodidae; genus Ixodes; species Ixodes persulcatus. The sequence continues at coordinate 1,650,472 of JABSTQ010009345.1, forward strand.
AAAACGCCGAGCTTTTGCAGTAAAGCAAAAAAAAAACATTTCTTTTTTATAGTCAGACATTAGCTATTTTAATAAGTTGTACCACACGACTATCAAGCCCCTCGTGAAAGTTAGTAACGTCCGATCGACGTCAGTGCGCTGTACGTCGAACTGAAGCTCAGGGGTGTCTTCTATATCGGACAAAGGGTGTAAAAATACACCCTTTTTTACAGCGTAATCGACGAAGGAAAAGGTCTTGAGGGGACAAAAATGACTCGTTAGATAATTACCGTGCAATTCAGAAATAAAGCGAACAAACGAGGATAAAAAAATGAAGCACCTTTCGGGAGTAAAATAAAGACTTACACCCCCTCCCCCCCCCCACACACACACACACGCACACACGAAAAAATAAATAAACGTCATCATACACTCGCGTTGAAAGAAACCGCCAATCGTGCATCCGCGTCCGTTGTCCCCATCCGCAGCGTGTTACATAAAGTAAACGAAGAAAAAAAAAAAAAGCGAGACCTTGAACGACGGAGCATTTCCTCGCAGCAAGTTCTCCCCAGGCAACTTATATTGAAGGTTTCGTTCTATCACGCCGCGACAAGTCGAGCGTCGAACTTAGCCATCAACGGATCTCGAGCGAGCAAATGCGCTCTTGAAAGTATATATAGATGCACAAGGAGGAGCCGCCGGCGTTTTGTCTGGAACCGTCCGCAAAGTCTGTATTCCTTTTCTACGCAACCAAAGTAAAAAAAAAAAAAATCAGCTTCTCGCGAAGTGTTGTTACTTTCCCCCTTTATGTGGTCACCACGTAGCCATCTTAAACGCAAAAAAAAACGCATGTTTTTCTCTTCTTTTTCTTTTTTTGATGATGAGATTTTGCAGGGACTGTAGTTACGGCAGTTTAGGAATTATGCGCTAAACACTTTGTATTTATTTATTTAGTGTTTGGGGGTTTGGGGAGGGGGGGGGGGGGAGGGGGGAGAACAATGAGCATAATCGATTACTCAAAAACGTCGCATGGGCGTTGGTCGCTGAAGGGTATACAGATGCCATCCTCCACGAGCTATCGGCAAATGTAGGGCTATACACCAAATGGCTTTGGGGGAAAGAAAAGGTGAAGAAGATTTACCGAAGAAAAAAAAGAATCCACTTTGGGTGACTCCGCGGGCGCTCCGTGTTAGCTCAGTCGTTTAGCGCCCTCTCCGATAGGTTCGGGGATCGAATCCCGAACCGGGTATTTCAGCTACCACCGTGTCGCCTGGGAGTTGCGGGTTGCGCTCCACTTCAGCTGGATTTCCGTACAGCTATACATTCACAGCTGCACTACGATGTAGCCACATTTAACGCTTGCCAGGCGACGTTTACGCATACGCATATATATATATAGGTCTTTGCGGCAGAAGCGAATTTAGAAAAACAGCTTTTGCTTACAAAGCATTCGCTGAACGGACGCATCTGCGCTTGACTCGGCGTGGCGTACATTTCTCAAATACACGTTCGCATTAAAACTCTGCATAAGCGCAAGCTCTCAAACGACACGTGGCTTTTCTAGCCACATCCCCCTTTCGTGCAAAATTAATCTCCGAAGATTATTATTGACATCGAATAAATAATATGTCAGGTTTTTTTTGTTTTTTTTTTCGGATGTCTGTCTGGTAGTAGTCGATGCCTTGCAAGCGGCAAATTCTCTAAATCGAAAGAAGAAGCGTAAGTCGCGTGAGTATAAACTGTACGTCCATAATTTTTCTGCTAATTTCGGCACGCAGGTCCAAATCTTAAAACGAAATTTAATAGAAAACAAAAAGCGTGCGCTTTATGGGCGACTAAAGCTGCCAGCGACGTCAAAAAAAAAAAAAAAAAGAAACTGCAAATAATATTACGAGGATTGTACCGTTAAAAAATTACGGAAACTAGTTTCTCCCCTTTATGTACATACTAGATTTAAATGTTAGCCACTGCGTTCAACGCGCGTGTGCAAGCAAGAGCGCCCGTGGCCGAATGGTTATCGTGCACTCGGCTCCGACGCAAAGGGCTCGAGGTTCGATGCCTGGGGAAAGGACGCGTCTTTCCTTTTTATCCCCGTAAATTTCGCGTTCTGGTGAATTTGAGAACATTTTTGTTTACGCTAGGTCCGAATGTTCTACGCGTCGAACCTTTTACGCCGATCATTCCAGAAGTCCCACGCAAGTACATATAAGGGGTTTCGCGTGGCGAGGCAAAGTCAGTCTCGCCTGCAGCGTTCGATCCTGCTGTTTCGCCGCCTGCGACGCTATAGCATTTATCTCTTCCGTTTTCGGGCTCATGCTCGCCCCATGAAACGTTTAGTTTGCTTCAGTATTCGTCGCCTCATCAATTGTCTATCGTGACAATAGTACGAAACAAAATGTTTCTGAGGTTCCTGCGTACTTTGAAGAATTATATATTCATATAATCACCGTCTGCACAAAAAGCCTAGAGATTCAAGGTAGTCTATAAACGATGCTCATTTTGTATTCATTTTATTTTTCTTTGTCACCTACCGTGTGGCGAACACAAATGAATGTAAAAAAGCGCCCAGTAAAAAATAAACGTTAGAAAAAAAAATTTAGTGCGCGATGCGCGAAAAAGAAGTTCGAAAACTCCCACTTTCCTGTCATTTATTTCTCAATATGAGCAACGAATAGAACTGCGTCATGCGGAACGCTATCACGTGCGTTTTATGAAGTATGATGTCAATCGTGATACTCGTAAAATTATCCATTTAGAAATTCAATGCTTCCGCGCGTGACCGCGTCCAAACGTACAGGTTAAGATATATACTTACGAAATAACATACAGGCTGACAGTAATTACAATTTGTAGTATTATACTCGACAAGATCGTACCTGGATTGTTCTTAAAAACGCATTGATTTCGCAACCCCCCCCCCCCTCCCCAATAGTGCTTATATAGGATTGAGCTTACCACAAACGGCATGTGTCAAAAAAAAGCCGTCGAGTCGACAGCTGCTGTTTTAGAGCAAAGGCTGGGCACCGCGCCTCACGATCTGTGTACGGGCTAAAAGAAAAACAAAAAATGGAAGATTGAACGAAACAAAACGAGAAATAAAAAAAAAAACGCGACTTCGTGTGACCATCACAAAGCTGATGACGTCGCTCCTCGTAGCTCTTTCTTTCTTTCTTTTTTTTTTTTCGGTTCTCTCTTAGATGGAAGGAAGGTTTGTTTATCTACATACACGAAGAGGTCAACCTGCATTTACAGCTGAGTTGCTACTTCGCGAAGAAAAGAAGGAGAAGAGTAGGGTTGGAGGCTAGATAGTCTATAGAACAGAAGGAAGAGAAAAGAGAAGAGATAAGCCTACCCTAAAACGTATTGTTCGTTTACTAAAAAAAAAAAAAAAAGCGGCGCAAGATGACGGTTAATTAAAACTGTTTCTTCGCGCTACATTCCCAGCCCGGCATGGCGGTAGTACGGTAACTCTGTGGTAAAACGCCCTAAACGTTAATTGACCTCGGGTTTTTTATGTTTTCCTCAAACGTTACCGATTTATTAGTTGAGTTCAAGACGAAGATTTCGACACTCGTTGACATTTGAAATCTGAGTGGAACGTATGATACAGCCTCGCTCCTAATTAACAGGTTTCTTTCTGCTTCTCGGGTTACGCCTTTGACTCGACCGCAAAAACCACTAAACTCGAAAAAAAAAAAAAAACACTTTGAAGGGCGAGTCTTTGCGTCTCCCTTGGTGCACAAGGCCCCATTTCCCACGCCGAGGACCGTAGCATGACCTCAAGAACCCGGATTGGCTAAACGCCAGAATGATGTTGGATGGATGGATGGATGGATGGTTCGCCAGAACCCTGTGCAATGTTGCCAACTAAAAAAATAAAAAAATGCACGCGAAAAGAATTCCGGGCCAGCACTAACAACCGCTATAGAGTCCAAACAGAGGGACGCGAAGACGCAATTTGCTCAAATAATTAGCCCAGAAACGCTATAATAAACAAAGCCCCTTTTTTATATTCAGGTCGTTTTCATGCACAGAACGATGTCTACTCTTTTGTGCACTATATATGCGATGACACTTCAAAGCGACTGAATTTTCGGGCAGTTATATTTTCCGCTAGAGGTGCCTTGCACCGCTTGGAACTTCCAGTGGCCACCCCAGTCGAGATTCCTATGTTCTTTTCTTTTTTTTTCGAATACATGATCGGGCCCATAAAATCGTACTGGGAAATCGTATTGATAACATTAAATCACGCATAAATCGGTTCAGAGCACGTTTCCCCGCGTAATATCTCAATGACGTCGCGATCGTTAGTCTCGCGGACAACAATTTTGCTGAGAGTAAGCAAAGATGACCGACTCTAACTTACTGCCGAACTTTAGCTATTTGGAATAGTAAATAGAATTTTTTTTAACTTTAGACCTGTAAACAAAAAAATTCAAAAACCATCTGAAATCTTAAAACTCGCAAAACAGCCATTCCTCCCGTTAGAGAAAGCTAAAAACCGCCAAATTTAAAAGAATACAGCTAAATTCGCAATGTCGACCCCATGCCGCAATAGCCCTTAAGCCGGGGTCACAGTACTGCTTATATTTCATATAAAAGACATTCTGCAAACAGATTCGAACGCGAGTCCTAGCGAGGTTCGTGGTTCGAATGGTCGCATGGCAATGAGTTTGAGGAGGAACTTGGGCAGGTGGCATTCGAACCAGGGATATTGCGGAGACTCGTGTTTCCAAACTGCCGTTTGTATGATGTATGAGAAGTGTGACCCCGGCTCTACTTACAGAACAACAAATGCAACGCACAACACAAAAAAAAAATCGGCAGGGACATTTAAGATTGTTAACATGCCAGAATCCGAAAGGAGGGCATGATCGACGCAAGCACTGGGCACACCTTTCGTCAGCCAGAACCATGGAGCCGCCGTGGCGTCGGGAAAGCGTGCTCGTGTCGCACCCCGGAGTCCCGGGTTCAAATCAGTGTTGTACAGAACGAAAGCTCGTTCCTCGTTCCTTTTGATTTCTGGAACGCGCTCCCGTTACAAGTTCCACCTGTGAAAAAGAAGCTCGTTCCCGTTGCAGTTAAAAAAAATATGGAACGTATATCGTTACATATACGTTACATTTGCATTTTACTGAATACTATATTTAGTTAGGTCACGCAAAGCTTTTTTTTATTCTTGTTATCTATCTTATTAAATGGGAACATGCTAATTTGAATGCCGTGATGGAAGGGCACCAGGAGAAGAAAACAAGCGGAAGTAGGGTTTCATTTGTTGATATATTCTAGTTTAAAAATCTCAGCTTTTAGCCAACTTCACGCTTCTGGTGGACGATTCGGACGAGCCAAATGTACTGTCACCCCACGTTGCACGAGCGTTTTACAACAACCCCACACGTTTCAACCTAACAAAGTCCCTTGTTCGAACTTAACGACAGTTGCTTCTCGATGTTGCTGTCTGCCAGACGAGCAAGTGAAGAAGGGGGTAGGGCTTTTGGAAGGTCAGTCTTGAAAACTACGAGTCCTTCTTCGTGAAGGTTGAATTCGTTGTTCCGTTTGAAGGTGGAGGACAAGGGGAAAAGGACTAAAGGTTAATTTTCGTGCATCTTTTAAGTGATCAATGTTAGGGATACAAAGGTGCGCTCGATGTCTGGTAACCTGTTCTTTTGTTTTAACTGTAGGTTCCTTTGTGGAAATTTAGCGATGGCTGTAGTCGGCCTTAGGTTTCTGGGTGTATGAGGATTCGTGGAAGCAGAGAAAGTAGCTGAGTTCGAAACTTTCCTCTTTCTGTGACTTTTCATTCGACTAGAAGTTTTACTTTCTGTACCGCATTCTCGGGCACTAGCTGTCATGCACCGGACTGTTACCAAGCGAGGACCACACAAAATAAACCCTAAGATAAATATAAAAGGTTAACGAGATCCTGCTCTTCGTAAAGATATTGTTTTTATACTGATAAAATTTCCCTCTTGGAAATAAAATAAAAATGACCACTCTGGACGAAAAAAAGGAACGCCGTTCCTTTTTCCGTTCCAGTAAAAATATAACGAGTTCGCGTTTTAGTTCCACCGATAGAATATGGAACGGCGGCGTTCCTTCGTTCCTCTTAAAAGGAACGCGTTCCAGGAACGCCGTTCCATACAACACTGGTTCGAATCCCACCCAGACCGAAATGTACATAATTTTCTTTTCAAAGGCATTCGTTTCCTTTGTTTACACGAACCTCTCTGACAGATTTTTCGCAGCCAGTGGGAATTTAGGTGCCTTTCGCTGCTACAGACAACGCCCAGCCAATGGGAACTTAGTTGCCGTTTTCACCGGCTTCGCCCAATGAGACAGTTAATGCTTTCGCATTAAAAACGCTTGCGCAGTTTAAAAAATGTGGAAGTTTTATCGGGCGCGTACGTTTTCATTAAAGACATCAATCAGGCAAACATCACGGCTTGTCTCCATGCTGCCCTCTCTTTCCTTGTTTTTGGGAGGGACCGACAACACGAGCGGAGCAAACCAGCAGAGCGTGTGAGCGGCTGTCCGGACTTACGTGATGAGCACGCTCAAAGTCTCTGGGCATAGGAAAACAACGGAAAAAAGCCCGCGGCAAAAAAAAAAAAAAAAGACGTTCTAAAGCGAGCCTGTACCGAAGGAAAGGCTCCAGTTCAGTTACAGCACTGGGCGTGCACCGCATCTGCTGTGTCCAGTTTGGACAACCCTTAACGGGACTCAAATTTTCGTGGGATTTGTGTGATGCCGATCGTTCACTGCGATCGAGCATCGAAACATGCTCATCCCAATCGGCCAAAACACATGGGTACTTGATCTCCGCGCTGAAATCCACAGAAAGGGGGAAGACAGATTGTATTGCATGGCTGACACTATAGAGTCACGCACTCAAAAATCCACGCTTCTAGATATTTCCCGAGTGTGGGCGTCGCCATTTTGGTGCTTAGTGCAGGGCACTGGCAACTGATACGATTTGAGACTTCCCCAATCGGCTTTAGAAGCTCGGGCGACATAGCGTTGCTGTATTAGGGACGAACGTTTCTGAAGGGCGGAAAAAAGGCGTTTCCTGCCATTTCAAATAACGCTAACTGGAGGCGGAAGTGTCGTGATTCCGATTCGGTCCTCGAGAGACACAAGAGCCTGCAGGAGGTCAGCACAATCTCCCGTGAGAACTCGTGCGCTCGCTCCCTCACCGTATACCCAAGTGGCCCCCGAACACTGCCGCAAAACTGGCGTCCGTTCCGAGCTCCGCTTCCGTTCTTGTGCGGAGGTCGCGCCTGCCGGTGGGTGGCACAGCACCGGTGCCAGCGGACGCCTGTTCTGCTCCAGCTCGGCAGTCCACGAAGCAGCCGGGGGTTGGTATAAACAGGCCGGTCCAAGTACTCACCTGTTGTTCGACGTCGTCCTTGGCCGTGGCCGGTAGCAGGGTGACGGTGAGCACGATGTAGCCCAAGTCCTTGGCGTTCACGTCTTCGGGCTTGCCGGACTCCGTCAAGTTGAGCAGCACGTCCGTCGGCCTGAACCCCGGAGGAGGTATAAAGCTCAGACGACCACCAAATAAACGCCTCGGGACATCCCTTGGGACGGCGGACAAAATCATGACAGGTGGACAGACGAAGCGCTCGCAACAGAAAAGAAAATGGACAAAAAAAATGTGAGCACGTTTTTCATTTCGAAGGTTTCTTTGAAATGAAAAAAAAAAATCTTGAAAATCGTTATCGATTATTTCATATATCTCAGAGTTCTTTCGGGCGTTCTGTTAGCCCGAGTGAAGAGACGCTGACAGGCGTGCATAAAGGGGCGGACGCGTCACTGACAAGGTGAGAAAGGCAGCGCTTCCCTTCCGAACGCCCGACTCGCCCACGTGCTCGTTGTCTTTTGCTGTGCCATAGCCTCCTCTATACTCACAAAGCCTAACAGTTCGACGACGGAGCCATAGAGTGCCCGGTCGCAGATTTGGAGCGCGAGGATCTGGTAGCACCGAGCTTCAAAGAGCCATTTCTCGCGGGGAACCTGGACGTCAGCGCACAGCTTTTGCAGCGGCGAGGACCCGAAACACACTTGTTCGCTCGGGAGAAGTGCGTTTCGGCGTCTCGCCGCAGCGGGGCGCCCCAGTCACGTGGCTCTCCTCTCGTCCGTTGTCTGCCGCTCCACCTTTTCCATATCGGTGGCCGCTTCTCGTGGCGATCTGCCAGGCTTTGTCAGTATATAGAACGCTATGGCCGTGCTTTGGATGCGCGCTCGAGGATCTTGAGACGATGAAGCGTTATCGAAGGTCTTACGCGGGTGACAAGCAAAACTCCTCTCTGTCATTCTCAATCCTGCCAGAATGGCGGTCTCAAACGGCCGCCTCTCGCGGATGCCGCCTCTTTTTGTGGTCGTCCGAGAGAAACGGAACCACATTTTCCGCTCTATACTCGAGAGTTCTGACGCCGACCTACTGCGGCGACGCGGAAAGAAATAAAGGCACCTGTCCAGTTCCAGAGTGTGTAGTTCGACGAGCGCTGCGCCCATGAAGTCGTCCTGGAGTCCGAAGTCGTAGTCGAAGACCCGGACCAGCAGCGGGTCCCACAGGTCCCGGACGGGCAGGAAGAAGCACTCGTCCCAGTACGGGTCCAAGGAGCGGGACACGGTGCGGCTGCGGTACACCTGCCGGCCGCCGTGCTTGAACTTGACGTACGGGTCGCTCGTACCTGCACGCAGTCGAGGTCCCGCCCTCACATCTCTGCTCTCGGCAAGTGCCATTGTCGGAGAAGGACCGTCAGGGCTCCGAGGATTCCAATCTCGTCTCCCTGAGCGTCCTCTCGCGCAGGGTCTGCCGTTCGATCGCCACGCGACGCTCTTGCTCGCTCCCACTGGAGGGAGGCGAAGGGCGTCCTTCCAATCGCGGGTCCCTCTCGTCTCCTGCTCTCTTTCTTGAATCCCCCTAGAAAAATGTCCTCGCAACGTTTCCCGAGATTATCGTTATCGCTTTATAAAAAAAAAATGACCTCGCTTCCCGAAGACGCTCCATTCCTCTTTACCTCATAGTCTTTGTGGCATTCCCCAAAGACGCACTGCTCCTTGATAATCTTGGACGCTGCCTGAGTGCACGTGCGCGGTATAATAACCATCGGTTTTCTTTCCCTTCCAAGGGGGGATTGGTGGCCACGGTGGAAGAAATACATTTAGGTGATGACTCTGGCCGCTCTTCCCGCGGGGAGCGAGCGACCAGATCGTGTTCGGAGCTATACTCTGTTTCACCTTATAATGTACCGCAGGAAAGGCTACAAGCGCGAGCTCCTTGCTCTAGGGCACATCTCGGCGGCACAAGCTCTCGTGCGTTAAGAGTAGCTCCAAAAGCTATGAGCTCGCGCTTCTAGCCTTGTCTGCAGTACAACATAAGATGAAACGGAGTATAGCCTCGAACAAGGAGTATACTCTGTTTCACCTTATGATGTACCGCAAGAAAGGCTACAAGCGCGAGCTCCTTGCTCTGGGGCACATCCCGGCGGCACAAGCTCTCGTGACTTAAGAGCAGCTGCCAACGCTTTGAGCTCGCGCTTCCATCCTTCGCTGCGGTACAACCTAAGGTGAAGCGAAGTATAGTTGTTCCGCGCCGCCGCGGAGGGCGCTGAGGTGTGAGCACCGTGGGTATGAGGTCTCTCCTCAGCGGCCACGGTGTCGGGGGCGTAGCTTGCTCGCCTTTTTCGCGGTGTGGTGGTGGTGTGCGTTTAGTGGCTGGCCTCATGTTTTGCTTTGGTGCTGTGTCGATCACAGGTGCCACCATCGTGCACGAAGATGAGCCTTAACCCGAAGAAGTTATGCTATAAGGATGGGAAAGACGTGCTTCGTTCCCAACTGCAATTCGGGGTACCGGAACCGCGCAGATCGAGTGTCCTTGTTTATAGCTCTATCGAATGACGCTTGCCTGGAGCAGTGGCGTTGTGCAATCCCGAGGGCCGATCGAAAGTTACTACCTAGTCTCCTCATCTCGTTTACCAAGTCAAGACCAAGCTTGACACTCTAATTTCTGTCGAAGACTGGGAATGCGAAGATGTTTGGACAGAAAAGACTCAAGAAACCAAGGCTGTGGACTGCATGCTATGTTATGTAACTGGGTTTTGGAGCGTGAAAATAAAACAAAAGCTACACGCTGCCCTACATGCCGATCCGCTTTCAGCATCGACAAGAACACTTCTACTGAAGCAGCACTGACAAACGTGAAGAACAAAGGAGGCCTTATACACCCCAAAAAGAACCTTTTCCAGCTACTGAAGAAAGCGGAACAGTTCTTCGTGGAAAATAAAAGCCACCGGACTGCCTACTGGGACACAATCGACAGTGTTCTTGACGCATGCACAATAACGTTTCCATCCGCTGAACACAAAGAAGAAACAATTGCCCAGTTGCTCCACTGCTACTTCTGAATGCGAGTGCGACAACACTGTAAGCATATTACGATGAGTAGGAACAAACAAGCTCAAGAAATAAAGAAATCAGCAAAGCAGCGCTCGTCTTAGTTTAAGGGCATGGGCGAGAAACACAGGATGTAGGAGATGGCGTTCTTTGGTAGTATGCAGTGCATTCAGCTTTTATGTACATTTTAAAGCAAAAATGTTTGTAAGGTATTTTTTTACCTGTAAGACGGGGTGACACCATATTGTGAGAGTATAGATGAAAAGTGATTTATGTCTTATAACCGCTACTATTGTTTGACTTTCAGTCACTGTGTCATCATGTCAGTCAGTATGTCATAATACTGTGTCATAATTTCAGTCACTATGTCATCATAAATAGGATTTTTTTCTGCTCACAAGATTTGTATGTTCCACAATACAAGTTGACATTGTATGTATAAACCATTTGTAATGCTAAAACCTTTATGCGCATGTAAAAATTCATTTAGGCCCCACTATGTAACATTATTAGAACTTATTTTTTTTTTCAATAAGGCAGGAGCAGGGTGGAAAAAATCACCCGACCCCATATAAAGTCACGCAATGTGTGAAAAAAATTTACGGAACTGTTACCGAGGATGTTGTTTGACAAAACATGCGAGTACGACCCAGGTGTTTACTCTAAATTATTGAAGTCCCATTAGATTATGTTGGGAAGTTTTATATTTATACGAGTATTTTTGTCACGTTGAGTCATCATCGGAATGTTCTCATTAAAAAAAAAAACACGAACCGCACGGGGCAAAAGGCAATCCGTGCCAGTGCGCCAACATAAATCCATCATTTCACTACACAGTACACAGGGACCGAGTAAAGAATGCATAATTTCCTGCACAAGCCCTCTATACAAGCCTTCACAAGCACCTCTATACGTGGGCGCCATCTATCCCCGTGCGAGTGAAGCGCGCTCGGTGCGCCGAACATAATGTGGTCGCCGCGCGAGACAGAGAGTCATCACCTAAATGTGTTTCTTCGACCGAGTGGGCTAGCGCACACCAGCTTGGAGCGCGTAAGCGAAAGCTCGCGCTGCAAAACCCAGAGATCCTGGGTTCAATCCCCACCCCTGCCCGTTTCGATCTGGATGAGCATCGTACCGGCGTGCGGTCGTGTATCACTACTGCGTGATGCACGTTAAAGACCCCGCTAGCGGTTGTACCGCACTGGCTAAATTGCTCATCTACAGCTGGGAGACTCGCCGCTCCTGTGAGGCAGACCAAGTTCTAGGCTGTATAAACATACACACAACCCAATTTTTTTTCCCTTCCAAGGAAATGTAAAGATTCAAAATTATTTAAAAGTACAGGGTGTCACAAAAGAAAATTTACATGGTCTTTTTTACCGCAAAAATAAACTAGGCATCGCCGAACGCTCATTCTCCGCCCGAAGGTAGAGCTAGAGGTCACAACCAGATGCCAAAGTTTCAGCCCGATCCGATAACTTAATCAAAAGTTATAGGTGATTTTCTGAAAATTTCAATGGGAAAATGGAGCCCATTTTCGCCCGTTTTCAGTTTCTGGTGCCATAGAGCCCCATGTGTTCGAAAACTCCGTCGGCCGCCATTTTCCCATTGAAATTTTCAGGAAATCACTTATAACTTTTGATTAAGTTATCGGATCGGGCTGAAACTTTGGCATCTGGTTGTGACCTCTAGCGCTACCTTTGGGTGGAGAATGAGCGTTCGGCGATGCCTAGTTTATTTTTGCGGCAAAAAAGACCATGTAAAGTTTCTTTTGTGACACCCTGTCGTTAATGACGCCAGCGCACATCTTTTTTTTTTTTTCAAGATCTCGTTTCAGAAACGATGTAGTCTGCAAATCTTGCGCCCTGCCGCTCAGTTCCAGCTTTCTTCGACGATAAAAACAAACCGCGCACACCTTGTAGCTTTGTCGCCATTTCACGGATGCACCTCGCGTTGTCGAAACACTCGCGTCTGATTTGCGTCGTGTTTTCACTCTGTAATTCTGAATTCTTAATGCACAGAAAGAGCTCCCCTCCCTTTGCGCTCTAAACCCTACGAATGACAAAGACTCCACGGAGGAAGGGCAAAGCAAATCAAAGAAATGAGAAGTTGGGATGGAGAGTAAAACTCAAAATACAAGCGTGTTGCTTTGAAAATACAAAAGCGCGTGTCAGCTTTTGGCACGGTTGCCTATTTTTGAAACAACGCCTTTATTTACCGGAATCCCCGTTGCGCAAGAAAACAACGGGGAATGTTTGTCCCCAAGAGCTACGAAGCTCCTTCTGAAAAGGAACATGACGGCAACTGAAAAGCCGAAAAGTCCCTAGAAGTCCGAGGAAATCCCCACGGCTGATGGAGCTGGTCACTTATTCATTGGATAGGCTTTTATGCTCGATTACCGGGCTGTGGTTGCCGCTGCGGTCGTTCCAGGATTCTGTATAGTCTGTGTTTGTTGCGTCGCGAAGCGCCGTAGGGTGTGACCTGTTCGCTAATTACTGCCTTCAGACGGATGAGAAGGTGCAGCGGTATACCCTGCTTAATAAAAACATTAATAATAATAGTAATAATAAATTAATTATAATCTTGACTCAACCCTGAGGGGCTGCGATATCATAGAAAGGTCGTCGGCCCATACATGGGGCCTGCGGTTCCGCATTACTGCAGACAACAGAAAAGTTGTACACAAAACACGTACACAAAAAAGGGAGGGAAAGCTAACTATAGAGTTGTTCTTCTATGAGAAGTCTATTCATTAGGGAGGATCGGTGGCCGAGTGCAATAAAGAAAAAAAAAAGGATCGGTGGCCGAGTGGGCTAGCGCACACCAGCTCGGAGCACGTGGAGCGAAAGCTCGCGCTGCAGAACTCAGGGATCCTGGGTTCAATCCCCACCCCTGCCCGTTTCGATCTGGATGAGCATCGTACCGGCATGCGGTCGTGTATCACTACTGCGTGATGCACGTTAAAGACCCCAGGCTAGCAGTTGTACTGCAGTGGCTAAATTGCTCATCTACAGCTGGGAGACTCGTCGCCCGTCGAGGCAGACCAAGTTCTAGGCTGTATAAACATAAACACCCCCCCCCCCCCCAATTCTATTCATTACGCTGTCAGTATCGGTAAGCTTCACCGGCAGATGTTTATGTTTCTGCAGAAGTTGGGAGGCTGGCACACATCGACAAACTTCAACCAAGTTAATCTTTATGCACAAAAACAGATTGCCAAGTAGAGCTGCTTACTTTCCGCTTGGCAAAAAGCAGCAGGTGCACTCTACTTATCGTTACAAAAAATAAAAACTTCAGTTGTACTTTTAAGGCAATGCCTAGCTTCACAAGTAGGGGTGTGCGAATATTCGAATTTTCGAATACAAATCGAATATTTTCCTTATTCGAAACGTATTCGATTCGAAAATTGAATCTTCGAAAGTTTCCGAATATTCGGCCAAAGCCGAATATTCGGGAAAAACGGCGAATATTCGCACAAACTACGAATATTCGAGCAAGTAACGAATAATCTGCTTGCCACGCATTCCCCTATGAATATGTTTATGCACTGAGAAAGGCGCATGATCCGTGCGTTATCGGTCTGCTCCATTTCTTTCTGGCGGATGGCAGCAAGACCAGATCAGTTACGGTTTCTTTTTCACCAAGCCCTTTGTTGTGTGACGCAATTGCACGTTCTATAACTTGATGCAATAAAATAAACCTCGAGAGTGAAATATAAATATAAAATATATCTCGAGAATGTTATCTAAAATAAATGATTGAAAATTAAAAAAAAATAAAAAAGCTAGGGGCGAGCAGAACCTTGCATCGCCATCGAAAACAACTCCTGCCACCAGTGCCTGCCACTCTCGCTCAGTCAAAATTAGAGATATCGCGAACCTGCCCAGTTTCGTGTTCGACTAAGTTCGATTTTTTCGACCTTTCAACCTGATGTTCGACTAAGGTTCAACTGGAGTTCTACTTTTGTGCGCATGCGTTAATATTAAAAAAAAACTAATTGACTCAACTGGCGGAGGAAAAGTGCAATATTTGTTGGGTTTATTGGCATCACAGGTTTGCATTAATAACTAATGAAAGCGTTAAAAGCACATATTTTCGCTTTTATATAGAGTAAACATTGGTTACCATTTTATAAAAAATGAAATGAACTACTTTCTCTATTGTTTGTTTCCGAAAATTCGAAATATTCGTGTAGGAGCCGGGCAACACTGTCCATAAGTCAAACGTCTTCAAACTTTAGGGAAATTTCGCAGGTTTCCCGATTTAAGGGTCTTTCTACTGGCGAAACTCTTGTCACGGCGCATAGGGAGCGCTTACTTTTAGAACAGTTGAACAGTTAATTTTCCTACACGATAATTGTAATGAGCGCATTAGTAGAAGCATCTTTAGCCTGCTGCAGCCCAGTAAAATGCAGTTGCATCGATTTATTTTGAAAAGGCAATAACACCTGCTGTTACCTCTTGTTTTGTAATTTTTCATTACAAGACACATATTCGATATTCGATTCGATATTCGAAGCCCGTTTTTTGTCTTATTCGTATTCGATTCGTATTCGAAAATTTCAATATTCGCACACCCCTATTCACAAGTTATTCAATTAAAAAAATATATATATACATATTTTTTTTAGCGAAACAGCAAGTGCGAAAAGGGGAGAAATGTTTAATATTTACATTAACTGAAGAGCGTGTTAGTAACATTGACTGGCAACAGAAATAATAATAAAAAAACTCGGTAAGTTCCTCGTCCCGAGTTTCTTTTATTCTCTCTGTTGCCAGGTCAACGTTTAATCTTCCATATGGCAGTTTATTGCTAACAAATCATGCATAATAAATCGTGCGCGCACATTAAAAAAAATGTTTTCGACATTTTTATTTTTAGGTTTGTGAGCAAGTTCCGGAACTAATATATTATTACTGCGCATTAGAGTGAATATGCGGGCGGGTGATTAAACTCAAAAGGCTGCGGAACGTTGCGTCCAACTTCTGGTGATTAAGTGATGACTCTTGGAGTTTGGAAGCATAAGCACAGGAACATTTATATGTACTGTACAGTTCGAAGGAAGGAGTTATAGGAGATTCTGTAGAATAATAGGTATTATTGCTGCGCACCACACATTATTAAAGAAGAGTGTCACAAATTATGTAAACTGGGGAGCTTTGTACGATCGCGTTATAAACATAAAAATATCTCCGGTTTTTTTCTCGTTTTTTCTTTAAGTGATGAGCAAAAGGAACATCGTTTTCATCATCTGGTTTTCGAACATATGTTACTAAACCTTTTCTTTTTGTGTGTGTGCAAGTTACGCGGACTTGCAGTCTACTTACTATTCTCCAATAGTGTACATTAAACATTTTACTTAACCAAGACAACCACAAACATTTGCAAAACATGAAGTCATGTATTTTCATTAGGTACATACTCATTTTCACGGCAAGAACCGCAGTGAAAAAAAAGTCCGGCTACTCGCGGAGCATTACTAAGAAAATTAAGCTATACGTAGGTGCATTTTATAATGAGATATATGTTACCTTACCAAGACGTACACGTTTCAAATGCCAAAAGCATCGCTTCTGCCTCCGACAACCAACTCTTGTAAGAACTAGTTCGCTTGGCGTATGAACTATGCGCAAAACGTTTCTTGGTGTGAAAACGTGACTAGGGCTCTCACCGTGGAGAATGATATAGGCTCGTCGCAAGAGAGTCGGGGACTTCAACGTACCTTAATCTAGCTAATTTCCTAAAAAAAAAAAAAAAGAAAAAAAACTCTTGTACTGTTTTGTCGGTCGGTACGCCGTTACAAACGGGCGAAAGTCAATTTGTAATAAGGTATTTGCCAGACCATTTTAGAAGCTCGAACATGAACAAAGACAAAGGAGCCTTCGAAGCTTCCCGCCGCCGTAAAACGTGCGCGAGGGAACGTTTGTCCCTACGAAACCTTCAAGAACTCCCTATGCCCTGAAACCGACCTAGGGACGGAGCCGACTGAGCGCCTCGAAACTCCCTATGCGTTCGGCGAAATCCCTACACGGCCCGTTTTTCAAGGCGATTTCTCCAGTCGACTCATTTTCCTCCATTGCACCGCGGTTGCGACTTCGGCGCGTTCCGCGTAGTTGGTGGTGGCACTATGAATCGTGGGATGTGTGCTGACCAGTGAAGCAGCGGGAGAGCCCCCGGACGTTTCGAGGGTCGCCACAAGCGGACCCGGTTTCTGCCGCGGCGGTTCGCAAGTCTACCGACTCCGTTCCGCCGGGGCTCACGGATCATTAGCCTTCACCGGTACGTGTTTACCCTCCTCCTCATAGTGTTGACAGACCGACAGGCATAATCAAGCTCGACCTCTGAATCCCTCGATAAGCTCGTACGCAATAATCCATTAAATATTCATGCTAGAAGGCAGGTCACCGAAGAGAACTCGGTTAGTGTGTGTACTACAGTCGGGAGGTGTGTCGTCCGGCAGACGCGCGGCGAGTGTGTCGCGATGTGCAAATACGCCGTTTGGGGGCGCTCTACGGCAGAGCGCGGCAAGCCACTGTAGCGCAGCCGCCTGAGGGCTGACGGAAGCTGGTGATCACAGCCAAGATTGTTGTAGTACTGAAATGGTCAGTTATTCTTATGATACAGGATTCTCCACATATTCTTTTCTACCGGGTTGTTATAAACAAGGATATATCCATCCCATCTCATAGCAACGTGAAAGAGCCCGACTAATGCAAGCGAAAATCAAAGCACCAACTATATATTTTTTTTATTTATCCCTTAGCGCCCAGAGGGCATTCCTGCGGGACAATGACAAGTACGAATATATTAAGGTTCTCAAATATACGCAGAAATAAGCACACAGATATACAAGCATTCAAAAGCTTCGATTGATATAAAAAATGTATAACGTAGGAAAGAAACACGAATCACTTTCAATCAATGGAAAAAAAATGACATTTCAAAGCACTGAAATAATATTACACGGTTTCCGATTCCAATCTTCAACTGCACGGCGAACAAAATGAGTATTTGAAAGCACCAGTTGTACAGCTTTCATTGGAAAACATTGATGTTTAGAGTCCCGCTTCTTTCTGAGTTGTTGAAATGTAGTGATTCGCAGCTTCCATACCAGTACTAAGAAGGACAATCTAATGCAGTCGCTTTCCTTGGCCACCTTACTATAGAAATCCTCTCAATTATTTATTCTTTATTTATTTATGTTTTTGCTGCCGTTTTATTTTGTCGAACGCTAGACGCATACCTTTTGTTTTGGAGTCTATACACCTATCGTATGCGTCAGAGCTTACATTTTTACTACGATTCACGAATTACTGAAAGCGAGCCCGCTCTTATATTATTTCTGCGCTCTCAGGAAAAGGCTCAGAACCAGGAATCTCTTATACTGATCTCATCTTCTCAGTCTAGATTTCATCTTGTCGGTCTAGTGGATGAAAGATTTCACCTTTCATCCACTAGACTAACGAGAGGTTCGCAGCCGCTTGGACTGTTATTTTACTCCAGAATACTCCTACTTGGCTAAAGTTTAACGAGCATTTACCGGCAAAAATATCATTTCACACGAATAAAAGGTCTATTATACTTTACCCATTCGCTCGTTAGGAATATAATCAGGTTTTTCATTTAGATTTTCTCCTTTAAAGGTAAGAGCAGGGTTTGAGAAACTCTCCTGCGAGAGGCAGAGTTTATGGGCACCGTTGGGAGTGTTTGGGAGGAGCGGGGAAGTTTGGAAGGAAGTCCTCCCAATGGTTTAGTCTCCGAAAGGTTTGGGGGGTTGAAGGCGTTTCCCTCCTTCGCTCTGTACCGTCCCCTCCGCTTCACATACTTTGTTGGCGAAACCTTCCTGCAGGCAGGGACCACTGCGCTCATTTACACCCAGACACCATTACGTCGCTTCATGCACTATGCAAACCCTATCGTAGATTATCCTAAAACAACCTAAAATTATGCGATGGAAGGGAATCTCATCAACTGAGGTGTCCCCCGGGTGTCCTGTCCTCTTTTGGCTTAGAGGTTAAGTGAACCCAGGCGCTGATAGGTTCCGCTACGGCTCCTGGAGCGCGGCTTACACTGGTCTCTTTACCGAGCTTTCCCGCCATCCCATCCAAAGTATAGTCCCGAAGTGGCAACAAATTTCGTCGCGGGAGCGGGCTTGTCACGATGTCGGTTGTAGCGATCCTGGCGTTTGGTGGCAGAAGTGATGGCGGAAAGGGGCGAGCGGACGCGAGGGGTCGCTGCCATCGCAGCGTCCCACGCTGGCCGTTGAAGCTTCCGTGAACTGTCCGACTGCAGCAGGACCACATGCAGCAGAACAGGGGTCTGCCGCTGCGGCGCCAGCGCCAGGATCCTGGCAGGCAACAGCGTGAGACTTGTATGACGTCGTCAGGAGGAAATCGAGGGAGCCCATTCGCAGGCGGTGTAGTTCCGCCGTTGCCCACATCCGGCCGCCTCTCCTCTCGCAGATACGACCAGGAGACGGGTATGGCAGGAGGTGACCTCGCGAATTTACGGTGCGTGTCCGGTTTTTCGGATGCCCTGGACTGGAGGCCCACGCTGTTTCATGAGCCCGTTGTGGCGCAGAGGGCGTGCGCCCTGTGCGGTGTCGTGGCCAGGAAAGCGGTCCGACTCTCCTGCGCTCACACTATGTGCACCGAGTGCCAGGCCAACTGCCTTCAACTGGGAAGCAGGTGTCCGCTCGACGACGAGTCCTTCTGTGAGGAGGACCTGATCCGATTCGAGGTTTCCGATGGCTTCCTCGCAAAGCGGAAGGTGAGTCCGGACCCTGTTGCTTGGTGGCAGGCTTAAGGGCCGAGTAAAAGCTCCGCCTACAAGCACGCGCTCCTAGCCTTCTGGCTTTGGCTGCGTCTTAACAGAGGCATTGAGAATCTACTGGGTTCTTCACTTGCCACCAGCCGTATATGCCTGCTGACACATAAAGAACATTTCTCAAATTTTATAGTCGATGAGGGCAGGCTCGCGGCTGAGAATGGAATTTCGCATCTCGGATGTTCTCGAATAAAGGCATAGCCAAGCCTGGGTCATGCGAGTTCACGTTGCACGTGATCTGCACGTGCCACTTTACTCATGCACGGGGAGGGTTTACTTTCAGACGGTCCTTAACAGGACGTGACCCATCCATTTTGTTCCTCCGAGCGAGCCAGCCGAGGAACTATTGCTAGCGTCAATTTACAAAAAATGCAAAAAGGAAAGCTCAGTTTTTTGTCGTTACTGGTGAACGTTGTAGCAGCCATGGACGAGGGCGAAGGCCCATTAGCTGCAGCGTCGCGGTTCTGTCGAGGCTACTTCGCTAATATGAGATTACTCCCGATGGAAGGAAAACACCAACAGAACCGGTCATCAAATGAAGGAAGAGCCGGGACTTTCACAAAATATAAATAGGGGGGGGGGGGGGGAGCAGCTATCTGTTTTTTTTCTCTTTCTTTTTTCTTTTTCTTTTCGTGGCGCTTTCCGTAAGCAAATGACGTTTCTGGGTGTTTCTTATAATACCGCACCGACTTTCTCGTATTACGGTGGGTAGATAGTGTAGGCTCATTTTTATCTGAATAAACATTAACTGTCAGGCTAGTTGGTTATTCATTACAAAATTCTAGCGCAAAAGACTAGGACAGGAAGAAACAATATGTGACAGTTGTTCCATTGTTCCTTTCTTTCCTAGTCGTTTGCGCTATAGTTTTCCAGTTATTTTTGCTACCGAAGCTTCGAACCTTGAGCAGCGCGCACCTTATTAGTGCTGATCAAACGTACACGTAACATGCAAACTGTGTGTTTGCTTATGGCAGCGCTACTCTGGAGGAAGCTAAACAACGGATCTTTGACGTAACGCTTTGGAATTACTTGTTGAGTGCTACGTCACCAAACCGTTGCTCAATTTTCCGCCGTGACAGCGCCCCCCCCCCCCCCCCCCCCCGAGAAAAAGACACAGTTCACACGTCCCGAATAAGTTTGGAGTGCACTATATATACGTGATCACTGACAGCAGAATGTCGCGATAGATTGCTAGGCCCCTTTAAATAAAACTGCAAGTTTGCCTGGCTATCTCAGTCTAAGTACTCGTGGCCCGCTTAGGGAGCATTTCTACCACTTATACCTGGTTCTTTCTTTTTGCTTCACTCCAGGTTGCCTGTTGGAACACACTGAACGGCTGCGACTTTGTGGGTACTATAGACAGCCTCTCGGACCATTTCAAGGAGTGCACCTTCCACGTGGTCTCTTGCCCCCGGTGTCACCGTTCCGTGCTTCGACGCAACATCGTGCAGCACACGAAAGATCGTAGCTGCGAGCTTACAGCTACAAAGACAGCTGTCCAGGTGCACCCACGGCATGGACAGCGTCGAAATAGCGTGCTCCGAAGTGAAGGAAGCGGTGGCGAAAATCTCGGAGGACCTGATGTCGCTGCAGACGAGCCTTAACCGCTGTTGCGAAGACGTCCGAGCAGTGGACGCGAAGTGCGAGCGCCATCTCGAAGTCCAGGCCATGAGTCTGGCCGGACAGATCAACGAGCTCAGCGCGCTCTGCACCGCGGGCTTTGCCGAGGACAGGAGGACGCTCCACGAGGCAATGGCCGACTGCAGGGACCAGCTGGCCAGACAGCTGAGCGTGCAGGGCGACAGGGCGGTCGAAGCGACCAACAAGCTGTCCCAGAGTTTCGCCGGCCTTTGCGGACCCAAGACATCCCACTGGTATTTCGCGTTCTGGGAGGACCTGAAGAGACGGGCCATCAAGAAGGGCTACGCGGACGCTTTCGGACCCGTCCGGGATATGTTTGGGTACAGGGTGAGCCTGTGCGCGGACATTGGGAAGGAAGAAGACCAACTCCGATTCGGTTGTTTTCTGACGGTTCACGGCGGGCAGGACGACGGGGAGCTGGAATGGCCCTTCGGCAAAGTGTACACTGTAGGGGTCATTCACCCCGAGGACAAGTCGAACGTGATCTCCATAAAGGTGGACGCGAGTAAATATTCTGGGCTGAAGAACTTCGAGAAGCCCAAAGGGGTGAGGAATTTGAGCTTCGGCGATCCTTATTTGTCCACTCCGGATAAGCTTGAGAGCGAAGGGTTTGTTTCCAATGGGGAGCTCCATTTGTTTATGACAATTGAGCCGTGATCTGCTCGGCCTCTTAGCCTGGCTGATGGTTGTAAGCAATGTGCTGGCTGATAAACATCCTTACAAAGAACTTGGTAAGTAACTACAGCATGTCCCCGAAAATCTATAATGATGTTGTTGTTTTTCACATCAAAAATAAAATATGTATCGCCAAAACCTCAGTCTCCGCCCAGATCTAGCGGTTCGGACCAAATGCCAAATTTTCACAACTAACCGTTTTCTTAGTTAAAAATTAAAATTACTTTCTGAAAGTTTCAATGGGAAAATAGGGGCAACTCTGATAGCCGACATAATTAATCTCCATGTAATCGTGGGCTTCGTCGGCTGCCATTTTCCCATTGAAAATTTCCAAAACATTAAACTCTTGAACCCGGCAAGCTATGAAACTTTGGCATCTGGCTACCGCTACTTTTGGACGAAGACTGAGCTTCCAATAGTGTAACTTTTGATATGCAATATGTAATATAGACAACCGTAATATAAAAAGATTTTATTTATAATCCAAAGGCTCGATGTGCTTCATGACTCAGTCGTGTGCATTTCGTAATGATTTTCATTGCAGCATGAAAAGGCAAGGCAATGGGAACGCAATTCAATCCTTCCAAACGATGTGACCTCACTAAGAGTAACACGTAGTAAAACAAAGTATATACTGCCAATGCCAAGGCATTCATCTGCCAGAAACATCAATATCAGAATCAAGTGCTACGTAATAGGAATACTTTGATTTCCATATTATAAACAAACTCGTTTTTATTTCAAGACCATGACCTTGGTCGTTTGGTAAATGAATGGAAAGGACAACTCTTTCTGCATTTTCGCCCTGGTGTTGTGCAAGCGTTTACTTAGGTAGGTATTTGAGATCATGCATTCAGGGCATAACGACATTAAGGGTAGAGAACGTTTTAAGTAGTAAATACCTAGGTACATCTGCTTGATTCATATGGCGAAAATGCGCCAATTAATAAACTCGAACAAAACAAAAACGAAACTGCCAAACGGAACATGCCAGAGGTTGCGGGTGCTGATCACACACAAGTATTACTGCTATCGTGGACCATTGTCGGCGCTCGATGCCTGCGATGGTTTTTAGAGTGAGGGGGTACTTGGCTATTGTGTACTTGTGTCGCGACTTGGTTATCATAAATCGAGGCAAGCGCAAATACTTTACTAGGGGGAATACAGGCCACTCCCCGTGAATACAGCTATAGGTTCGTCGTGCACAAGGTCTTGGACGTTTGAATGGCTGAGTATGTCGCAGCGCCGTGGGTTTCCCTTTTTAATAGGCCGGTAACGACCCAGGCAAGGTTTTGCCACCAACTTTCACTTTTTAACTGACTGAAAAAGAAAAGTAATCGAGATTTTCTTAGCCCTACTGCAAAACCTCAGTGTTTTTTTTTTTCTGTAGTCTTTGATACGAGCTTTAGCTGTTTAATATGTTATCCCCCATCGTCATCAAGCCTCTCGTAAAGGTATGGTGCCCTCAGTTCGACGTCAGAGCGCTGTACGTCTAACTGACGGTGTCTTATATGCTCGACGTCCGAGTAACGGTGTCTTATATGTGACAAGGGGTATAATGGCTACACCCTCATTTTTTAGAGTGCTTAGCCAAAGCGAAAAGTAAGGTATCTTCATAATACATTTAATCTGTATTTTTTGTAAGGTTTTGATTAGCTTCTTAATGTAAATAGAAAAGGTGTAAAGCATTCTTGCAAAGAGTTAAAAGAGCAATCAGATCTGACAGGAAATATCTTAATTATGGACAATGGAAGAACAAACGAATGGTATCAATGTTCCAAAAGATTTGGGTTGATGTTCTGGATGATGCGGTCGTGCAACATATATTGTTTTTGTTTTTTCATTACTGCTTGAAAAGCCAGAATAAACAGTAAGGGTGTAGGGTAGTGCTTACCCACGACATGACTTTAGCGAGAGTTATAGCAACAACACAGTAAATAGTAATACCGCACGGCATTGATTTGTCCAAAAGCATTCATTTTAGAAAGAGCTGTTGCGTAATAAGACGCTCATTTCCATTTCACGAGTGGTGATTCTATTTTAAGGTTGGGAATCCGTTAAGTTAAGAAATGAATGAAAAGGTTAATACTCTACATTTGTTGCGTTGACGTGCAAACTTTTGAATAGGTATTGTCATATTCACCTGACAAAAAGTGTATTACATTATTGTATTCTAGTAAGGAATTAACTAAGTAGTCCCATACATCCGATTCATTGCTTCGAAATACGCGAATATATAAACCGCAAAGAACAGGATCTACTTGTATCTGCCGAAAGACTATCCCAATGCAGACCAGTGGTAGGCCACTTGCCAGCAATTGAAAGGTTTGGGTTTCGATCCTGCAACTGGGTTTACTCTCTCGAAACAGCTTTCCATTCGGTTTCCTTGCTTACTGTTGATGCGCCTGCATATTTAAACACTCGCATTGGTTGAAAGGCGAGGAAGTGTTTCAATTGATTAGAATTCACTGCTTCTGTGCCTTAGCCAAGTGCTGCTGACACTAAAAGAACTGCGATTGTTGATGCCGAATATTCTGTCTGAGGTTGAGTACATGATTTCACGATTCCTTCCACATTTAGGCACGTCGACTTTATAGTTTTTGTTTGTATACCAACAAAATTGACACCTTATGAGTGGAACGTCGATCAGCGCATGCTCTGTGGAGATATTTATTGTGGGAAATTTTTCCGAAGGCGACTTTGTTGACGGCAGCAGGTATAATGGTATTTTCTTTTTTAGTTCATTTAGTACAAAAATATTTGAAATAAGATTTTCCTGTTTTATTACCAGGATAACAGAGACAGTAATAGAAGCTGCCTTTCACCTTTTGTAGCAGGTTCAGTAGAAGGCAAAGTATTGTTCTGGAGCAGCCACAGACGCTCTTAGAGTAGATGCCAACATCTGTTTGCTTATCACTTGAAGATGAAAAAAAAAAAGTATTGCATCGCTAAATGAGCTTATTTTTAAAAATAACTGAGGGTTCTTCTTTAATACTGGAGCATATTATTACCTCTTGTAATAAGAATACATAGAGTGCAAAAAGAACACAGAGCTTCCTTTTAAGAAATAAGCCTCTAGTAATAGTAGGTTTCATTTATAATAGGTACTAAAATTAATAAAAAATTAGTCATAGCAGAACACTTGAGTTGGCGCAAAGCCTCTCTCCACTCCCACTCTTACACCCGGTAGTTTATTTAGTCAGTAAGTATAATTTCTGTAAAATGCCAGCAAAAACCAGTATATCCGCTAAAACGTCTATCAATAAAAATGTGTTCCCCAAGTTTTATGGACCTGCGAAGCTCAAGACTTTATTATTATCAACTGCAAAAAGAACCACCCCCAAGTATTATGAAAACCTACACTCGCGCTTTAAAAGTGGCCCTGCTCTTTGACAGCGTTGAAACCAGAGTGAAGTCAAAGTTCGCTGCTCTTTCGATCGACAGCTGCCTTGACTACCGTATTTATTCAAATATAGACCCGCGATATATTTTTTTCTTCTCTTTCTCGTTTCAGATTTTTTTTTCTTTTAAATCAAAGGTTAACCTGCAATTAAGTCAAATGTATTTAGACCTTTAATAATCCTGAGCATAATTTCCGAGCCTATTGCGCTTATCCAGGCGCTCCCCTAAGTCAGCAGCTGCTCCTAGTGCTCCGGTGCAAAGCGGTGAAGCTCTGCGCGTGCGCGCGCAGGTGAGAGGTGGCGCGGAGGCATGCAACAGACATAATAATCATGCGAACTCATGAGGAGTATAAGACCCTGGTTCTGTCTTACTACAGTAGCCGCCATCCAACTATTCTGCAATGTTTTCTCGCGAAATTTTAGCTCTCGACATCGCCGACATCGTCTGGAAATTTAAATGATGTCCGTGACCAACCCTTCAGCGCGGCTGACGAGCAATTTCAATACTTCGTTTCACCTTAATGGACCTTTTTCACATACCGACGGCACCAGGCGGTGGCTGCACGAACTAAAAATCGAGGAAGTGACCTACCTGCGCTACCAATCGATAATGGGAGCTACGCTACCAGTTTCTTCGCTCTGCAAGCAGCGGCGTGTGCCCAACGCGACTCTAAAGAGGGGGATCTGTGGCGTCCACCCAAACGGCATGTTTTTCTTTCCGTCCACTTTCTTTTTTTGTGTAACACAATTGTATATATGTTGCAATTACGTGTTCTACTCGCTGATCCACAGCCTCGTTCCGAATTTCCTCGATTTCTAGTGCCGACTTCCGCCGCTTGGCATCGAGTGCTCGCGCGTGCGCAGAACGCTTCTCGGAAAAGGTCCATTCAAAGCCACACCGCCGCTACCAGACAATGAAGTCAACTAAACAGCGTCAAAGCGCGACATCATGGTATTCGTACTTCTTCCGGTGCATGTTTTTTCATCGGCTAAGCCAATCAAAAGCAGCGAATGTCAGGTGACTTTCGCTTTCTTATGCGTGTTCGTGGTTGTATCTGTTCGAGCCTTCGACTGTGCTCTGACCTAAGACGAAAGAAACTATACGTTCAGTAGAGACGCTGTGAAATACACATTTGCACCAGTTTTCCTTCGTCCGACTCTTCTCAATATTAGAGTCGACCAACAATAAAATATTTTTAATTTTCTTGCTTTGCTTAAGCACATCTCGGCGCAGGTGTGGCGCAATTCTTAGCAAAAGTGGCACTTTGGCACACTATGTAGTAAACTTTCATTCGTGCCGTAATTGGACACAAATGGAGCAGCACTTCCGTCACTGGGATAATTATTGAAAACGCAATTGCTAAACCTGCTTCTTTAAAGTTCAGTACAGCTGTCGCTAGACAGAAAGACTACGTCGAAACAAACATTGAGTCATTTCGTATGCGATAAGGGTGAATGAAAAATCAACGAATGAACTTGTTGATGGAATCTTACCGCGTGAAATGAATGAATATCACTAAGCCTAGCAGACTACCGCAGCACCCAGGTGTGAGTGGAACAGTTTGAACTCTAAGATACTCTCACCTCCTTACACATCTGATAAATTACAAATATTTTGTGCATGTCCATAGTATACTTGACACACCTCTTGATACATCGCGAATAGTGTGTGTGTGCAGCACGTATAGTTTCTGAGCTTACCTCTGCGAGCAGGCATTTTCTGCGAAGCGTCATGGCGCTATGCAACGAGCGTGGCCATCTTTAAACGCGGTCCACAGCAAAACAAACATATGCCTGTCTACATTCTGCAACGATTGTGGTAAGTGTCGAAGGGAATAGAAAGGTATCTGCCAGAGGGGTGCAGTGTAACGATTGTCACGCACTTTGATCGTGGTTGAAGCCCAATAAGATAATGTTGCTCGGCGCATCGATCGAGCTCACCTTTCTATTTTACTCGTGCCTCATCGACCGAAAACAAATCTCGATGCCTCCAAAGACCAATGGGGGCAAAATAAACAGATCGTTTTTTTCCGGCAGCAGAGTTGTTCACTACTTCCCTTCGGCAGTCCGCCTAAAATGTACCAAAAACATCTGTTAATTTAAGTGACATTGACGTCATTTGTGTAAGGAATAGTCATTCTTTGTGTGACTCAAAAAAAGACAACATTCCTACCTTGTATCATTCACAGACGCCAACAGGGTTCGATCCTGTCTGACGATTCAGACTCCATTCCTCTTTCACAGGTTCTTTAGCTGCACTCGTCAGCAGCCAAAGGAATGGCGGACGGTGACTGTGGCCCCGTCAGCACGAGGTCCTACTGCATGTCTGGGTTCTCCGACGCTCTGGACTGGCGGCCACTGTTGTTCCAAGAGGCGGTCATCGCGCAGAGCGCGTGTTCCTTGTGTGGAGTGGTCTCCAGGAAGGCAGTGAAGCTGTCCTGCGCTCATGCGTTCTGCTCGGACTGCCACGAGGACTGTGTCGAACAAGGGAGCACTTGTCCGCTCGACCGGGAGTCCTTCAGCGAGGACGACCTCATCCAACTCGACGTCTCCGATGGCTACCTCGGGAAGCGCAGGGTAAGGGCGTGTGCTGAATTTCACGTCGAGTGGACGCGATATTCCTCGAGTCTTTTGTCACGCGTTCACGTGGCTATTCTGGGTGACAGGTGAAGAGCGCAGAAGATGCGGCGCCTCCAGAGCGAGCTTCCTGACTTTGATAATACTTCGAGGCAGGCCCGGTTAAATCCAGTGCGAGACAACAAGCGCGTGCTTCAGGCGTACTATAGCTTCTACTGCATTCTTAACCTGTTGCCGATTATAGTAAAGTTTCAAGAGTGTGTATAGCTAGAGCATATTGTCCTGGAATGTTAAGATGCTCATCGTCCCGATCATTTTCTCTTTACAACTTGTTTTATTCATCAGCAAAATAACCAAATACTGCTCCAAGGCATTACTCCGGAATAGATTGAAAGTATGGTCAAATGGCGTTATGCTGAGAGCATGAGATTGAAAGTGGGAATCTCAATCTTGCAAAAACTCCTTGAAAGTCGGATTTTGTAAACGTAGCCTCTCGCTTCTATGTTGTACTAGGAAAATAGCAAAAGGGAGCTTGTGCACTCAGTCCTCCTATGTGTTTTCTTCCCTAAGGTGGCGTGCTGGAACGTCTTCAGCGGCTGCAGCTTTGTGGGACCTGTCGCCGGTCTTCTGGACCACTACAAGGAGTGCAAGTTCCACGTAGTCTCCTGCCCTAGGTGCAGCTCTTCCGTGCTAAGGAGCGAGATTGCGAGCCACTGCAGAAACGACTGCAGGGTCCCTCCCGCTGAAGAAGCGCCAACTTGCAGTCGTGCCCTGCTAGACTACGACCACATAGAGAAAGCGAGTGACGACCTGAAACAAGCCATGCTCAAGACGTCCGAGGACCTGATGTTTCTGCAGACCAGCCTCAACCAGTGCTGCGAGAGCGTCCGAGAAGGCGAAAGAAGGTCCACGGAAAGACTCGAAGCGCAATCGTCGGCGCTTGCGGAACAGATCGCTGGACTTGCCGCGCTCTGCAGGAGAGGTTTCACGGAAGATCGCAGCGTCCTTGACCGGGTCGCGGTGGACATCAGGAACGCCATGGAGGCAGCCAGTGTGGACAGCAAGCTGCACTTCACTCAAGAAGTGTGTTCGCAGAGTGAGAGGCTGGTGGCCATCACTGAACAGTTGTTCAAAAGCGTGCGTGTTTGCTGCGGACCCGAGGCACTGCACTGGTACTTGGAGGGTTGGGCGGGCCTGAAGCTGCGTGCGTACAAAAGCCCGCAGAAGGCTCAGAGCCCCCCGCAGTACACGAGCGGCTACAGGGTGTCCCAGCTAATCCAGCTTCACAAGGAAGGCGGGCGCTTGCGGTTCGGCTGCTTCTTGGAGATCCATCCTGGCGAGAACGACGCCAGGCTAGAGTGGCCTTTCGGCAAGACGTTTACGCTCGGCGTCCTTCATCCTACAGACAGGAGGAAAGTAATATCGTGCGAGGAAGACGCCAGCCTGTCTGAAAACAAATTGCCTTTTCAGAGGCCCAAGGATAAACATAACCGGGGCTACGGAAATAGCTTTCTTACCACCGCAGATGAGATCGAGAGAGGCGGCTTTGTTCGAGACGACACGCTGCACTTGTTTTTGAGATTAGAGCCGTAGTCCGTCTGCGCATCGAATCCCTTAAGGTCAGCCGAGTCGTTCTCAACAGCCCGCTTTTGACAGCTCTGCATTTTTTTACTTCTTTTCCCGGATGTGACGGGGAAACTGTGGCTACTGTTTCCGCGCAAAGTTGTGAAGTTTTCTCGGGGGTCGACAGAGCGCCGTTGCAACCTGCTGAGCATGCTCTACGAATTAAAGCTTTCGAGAGATGCGAACAGAAAGAGAATGCAGTAGTAGTCTTCCTTGCTGAAGTTTCCCAAGAGGCGCGCCAGTCAGCGAGACTTTGAACGTGTTTCTAATGAATCGCAGAAATGCCTCTTCCGGGCTTGCCGGTAGACACCGTTTTTTAAGCAGTGGTGCGTTACATTGATCAGCTTAACAGCCTTTCTGGAGGTCGCTAACAACAATGAGCATATATTGTATCTCTCTTGGCGTAACTACGACTTACATTGTATCTGAGTGGCTTTTAAAGCAGTTTTTGTTTTCAGTAGCCCGATAATTACGTTTATTTACAGAATGACTGGTATCTGGGAATGAATAGCGATCTTGAGTTCCACCATATTGTATTTCCAGGAAAAAATAAATGTATTTGCAACGTGTTTGCTCGAATTAATCTCATCTTTTCAGTTCTCAGCACGCTGAACGAGAAAGTGCATTAGTGAAACTATATACCTTGACCTGTTTTCTTATATTGCCTGTATCTTTCTGTATTACAATACAATACACTATTTTTTGGTTCTAAAATGCAGTTCAAATGTAAATCCCACATAAGCCAATATTGGCGTGTGCGCGGGAGGTGGCAGATGCCTCTGCTTTTTTATTCGAGCGGGAGAACACTTGCACAAGAGCCGCTGCAAAAGAAATGGAGTTTCTAGCTCTAGAAAAATATAGTTTCAGTCTATTCCACTAATTCATTAAACAGCAGCAATGTATAAGATATGTTGGATTTTGGTATTACTTACGTCACGTCGTTAACTACAATTCAACTTATCGAAGCGAACCAATTCTCTAGGGGCGTGTTTGACTGTTCAAATATCCACGTTTTTAACAAATTTCTCTATTATTTTTTTTTTTTTTGAGGGGGGGGGGGGTTATTTTGAGTAACTCTTTAGGTAATTTATTCGAAATCTTGAGTATATAATTTAATGTGTCCTCTCACATTTGGTATAAATAAATGGTTCAATAAAATATTTTCTTCGGTCTTAACGTTCTTTTTTTTTTTGCATTTTTCACTTTATGTTTGTTGTTGAAATAATGTTTTATAATAATATCATTCTTCATCTGGTCTCTAAAACGCAACATTTCTAGTTCTTTATGCATATAGTTTTGAAAGTCAATTTCTTCACTTAGGTATCCCATATTTCTGACTCCTTTTTGGGGTCGGTTATATATCTAGTTGTAGATATTTGGCACAATGTTCGTTGACTGTTATTCCATATTGAAATGTGGAGTCGTCCAGTGAATTCTATAGCATCCTTAGTATGAATCGAGGGACCTGATCTTCTACATATGCGCAATTAATATCCTTAATTTTTGTACAAATTTGTTCTACGTGAATATCCTATTTATTATGTTTGTGTATATGCATCCCTAGCTATTTGACATTTTCGGCGTATTTCAGCGGAACGCATGGGCAATTATTGCAATTCTGCTCGTGCATTTGTATCGTAATTCTAGTTAGGATTTGTTTCCTCGGGTCTCTGAAGCATACTACTTCTATGCCCTCTCGCATCTGTATGGTTGCCTCTGTGTTAATGTCTTGCTTAGATCGAGAAGCAACATACCCTAGTAGTAGTATCCTCGCAATATGTTTATTGACGAAGCTCGCCTCAGCGGTGAGGAACGCGCTTCATCCGCAGCATTTCGGGAAGCCCACACGCCCAAGGTTACATGTCGCCTGCATTTCGTACGAGCGTGCGGTCGTGTTATCACTACTTCCCAATGCCCGATCCCCGGGTATACTGCACTGGCAACACTCTACTCTGTTGAATCTGCAGTGTCACCATATACCACGGGACTATACTAGCCGTATAGACATTCGTATAGCGTTCACATTGCTTCGCTTTTGCTTGAGCTTCGTCGAGCCCCTCACATTGAGATGATGCATTCTCTGGAGTTGGTGTTCTACTATACGTTTGACGGATAGTATAGAACGAGGTCGAAGAGCTCATTCAGAAGACAATAACGGCAAAATAGGCTCGGAATTCCCCCTTTTTTATGGTTACTGCAACTTCGATTGCAAACAAGCCTATGAGGAGCGGAAGTTCGTCTGCTACTTGCGCAGGGGTTGCGATGACGTCAGAACGCCGAGCTCTTATTGGCTGATTGAAAACGAAGCATTGAGGTCTACCCACTATCCTTTAAACCAAAGCCAATCAGAGCTCGGCGTCGTTTTGACGTCACCGCAACTCCTGCGCGAGCAGCAGACGACTTACTCTCCGCACACCGTTCTTTCATTAGTCTCCAGGGCCGAAAGTGTGCGTGCGAGTGCTTTGCTCAAAGAATAAGCTCTCCGGCGTGGTGCTACGTGACTTTCACATTCTCTAGGTACAAGGCGAAGCTACGTCCGGGAATATACTCGGATAATATGCTACACTGCCAAAGGGTCACCCCCGTAACTCTTCCCACCGTTATGAAATGGCGTCTCGCCAGGAGCCCAGGTGACTTCTCGTCTCACAGTCCAAGTGCCGCGTTACGACAAAGGCTTACCTACTGCGATGTATAGGTACCATGTAGCAGAAAATTTGGTTTCATATACGTTAAGAGTTCCGTGTTTTGGGGATAAATAAAAGAAATCAGTCGCCGGTCGAATTTTTGTCGATTCGGATTTATCCGAAGAACTCCGATTTTTGAGGCCACGATGGTAAAATGAAAAGAAAAAACACGGTATCTTACAAATTAAATTTATGAGAGCACAGTGTCGACCGATCTGTAAAAGAGGCCATTTCAGTTCCCTTTGACATCTCGGTCTATTGACAAAGGGGAGTTTCCCATCCATCTCGTCGAGGTTAGTTCAGAACAACGGGTCCCTGTACGCGTCGGTCACGACAAAAGCCACTCTTCCAGTTTCAAGTTTGGATCATACTATTTTTTGTATTTTAGAGGAAGCAGGGGTCGCGTTTTTATAACTGAAAGCTACGAGCCTGTGGATTTCCTAGGAGGGGGCAGGGCAGCTGCCGACATATTATTCGATTCAGGTGATGTCCTTGTGAATTTAGGGTACGTTTTTGTGTGCGGATAAATTTTATTTTGATTCTAAGTTTGAAGAGTTGGAAACAAAGTATAGTTGAACTCCGAAGTTCGGAGTATTAAGATTTCAAAAAAGAGACAAACTCCAATAATCTCTGAATTTTTAACAAAAGATGAATTCCGAAGACAGATATAAGGAAAAACGAGTCCTTTACTATGCCAGATCATTGCTTCCTATTGGTGGGGGAAATCTTGTAACGTCCGCGCCGAACGGGCGGTCAAAACCGGAATTGACAGAACGGCAGAAATTCACAGAAATAGGGGATTGAGATGGTGGCGCCCTCGCGCACCCACAGACGCTTCTAGAAATTATGTTTGTGTTTT
This sequence comes from Ixodes persulcatus, assembly GCA_013358835.2. NCBI lineage: Eukaryota > Metazoa > Arthropoda > Arachnida > Ixodida > Ixodidae > Ixodes > Ixodes persulcatus. The sequence continues at coordinate 1,683,135 of JABSTQ010009345.1, forward strand.
TTTGTTGTTTTTTTTTATTACAAAAAGAAAAGATGTGAGGCCAGATTCACGAAGAACTTCTTAGGCTACGACAACTTAGGTAAGAAAGTTCGTAAGTTAGGCACATCGTAAAAAGTTTTCAAATCGGTATTCACGAACGCGTTCTTACGAGAGCAGGAAAGTGGCGTTCTCGTACGGGAAAAACTAGAACTTCCGGCGTCCCGCAAGCTGCCGATGCCCGCGAGAGCGGGTTGTTGCTATGGTGACGGCGAGCTCGGCATGGCTCGGAGCACGTGGAACTTGAATAACGACACACACGGGCGGCCTTTTCCACTTACGCTTATCTGGGATTCGTGTGCGTGCAGTGCAACGTCGGCGCTGCCACGACTTAAGCGGGCTGGAATGCCGAGGCCGGGATAACCGCCTTCGTCAACTGCTACGGACTCGGTCGCTACGAAATCAACACCACAACTATCATCGCTGTCAAAAGGAGACGGCCCGCGCCGCTCGATTCCAAAGCGGCGCACATGGAAACAAGTCGCCGCCGCGTTTTTCGCGGCCTCGGGGATGCAGGAGCGAGCCGACGTCCGAGGATTTGTTTGAACTATACTAAAGTGTCAGCAAGAGCCACGGAAAGAATATCTGCTCACACCGGCAGCGGACAAGCGCGTGTTTGTTCGAGACGCTGGAACCGCGCTGTCGGACACGTCTTGGTAAGCGCTTCGGGACCGGCCTTTTACAACCGACTATACGAACCGCTGGACCACCAGACGATTCCAATTCGACGCTGACGCGACACTTGGAGAAGGAAGGTTGGATCGGCATCGCGTAGCTCGCACGAACTGCTCTAGTTCGACAACAGTGTTGACGTACCGTCATGTCGGAATAAAAAGGACACAACTAATAACAAAGTGTACGTACCATATGTTGCGGAGGTAATCCACACGGGCTCTATTTGAGTTCAAAGGGTATAGAATCGATTAGAGCGTCCCTTTTCGTTGTCAGAGGCCACAGCTCCCTCTGACAACAAGGCAGCGATCAAACTATTCATACTGGAAGGGTACACAAGGGGCGCGCGGGCGTATTCCATTCAGCAAGCCACCCGCGGTCGTGGGAGACGGTCTTGGCGAGGAACCGATTTTGAGGTCGGGGAAATATGGAAAGACTAAAAGAATAAGAGACCCCTTGTCCGCTCCCGCCTCGAGGGCACTGCAACTCAAAAGCCAAAACTAAGATAAAGAAACAGGATCCTTGGATCAAGTGGAATTTCATCAAAAAGCCATTGAAAAATTGAACTAAAAAAAAATCGGGGCTGCAGCGAACAAAACGGCTCAGGGGACGCCAGAGGAAAAACAGGACCCCAGCAGGGCCCGACACCAGGCCAACCCCGCGAGGGGGCACACGAAGACGACACCCGTGGATCGACAATGGCCGCAAGGCAAGCCAAGCAACTATACCGCCGCAGTGATATTTAATTCCCCCTCTCCCCCCTCCCCTTCCCGAAGGGGAGCCCCATTGGAAGGAACAGCGTCGGAGCAGCGCTGCGTCAGAATGTCATGCTAGGCCTAGCGTTCCCTAGCCCTTGGCGGTCGCTTGGCCGGTGGGATCGTTGCCGTTGAAGCCTTTTCCGGGCATTAGTGGTTCCAACGTTCGCCTCTGCGCCGTTCAGTTTCGAGTACTTTCTGTTCTCTCACTGCATCTTGAAGTGGGGACGCGCCCGGAAAGCACGCAGAAAAATAAACGCCCGTTGGTCGTTGTGGTGACGTGTATAAGCGAGCGATGTTGTCAGCCATGTGGATTTGATCGTAAAAAGGTGCGTAAAGGCTCTGTTATACCCCGACGTCGTGCGTAGCAAGCGCGGCGTAGCGCAGCGGACATCGATTCTGATTGGTCGCAGATATCAGGTTCCTGCTTGCCGGCCAATGAAAGGCCCACGTTTTGTGCTACGCTACGTTCGCTGCGCTCAACGTCGTAGTGTAGCAGAGCCTTAAGACACCTCTGGAGCTGTCGTAAGATTTCATCGTAACGACGCAAAACTTACGATAATTTCGTTCGTGAATACGGATTTGTTCTTAGCTTTTGTCGCAAGATCGTTTCATGAATCCGACCTATGGTTGGTTGTGCGGTCGCTACCTGCGCGTGTCGCTGCCTTCAAAATCGTTCCCCTTGGCCTGGCGTCATCCTCCCTCTTTTACCGCGGTCCTGGCCGTCTCTTAGATGCCCTTTTCGCTTGTCTCAACACCCTCGACATGTATTTCTCCGTTTTTGCAGGCGTAGCTGGCGGCAGCCGAAAGAAAAAGATGGCGGAGGGCGGCGACCTTGCGCGCACGTGCACGAGGCCTCTCTTTGTGACCGGATTCTCGGCCTCCTTGGACTGGAGGCCCATGCTGTTTCAGGAGGCGGTGGTTGCCCAGAGCGCGTGCAGCCTGTGCGGACTGGTGTCCCGGAAAGCGGTCAAGCTGCCCTGCGCCCACACGCTGTGCGCCGAATGCCAGGCCGAGTGTGTGCGGCGAGGCAACTGCTGCCCGCTCGACCAGGGCTCCTTCTGCGAGGACGATCTCATTCAGCACGAGCTATCGGAAGCCTACCTCGGCAAGCGCAGGGTATGCATATATATATATATATATATATATATATATATATATATATATATATATATATCGGAGAGCATTCACCCTGGATCTCATATATAGTCTTTTAGGCAGGCTGTCGAACCGTTCGTTTGGCGCCGCCTCTAATGATTCGCGCCGAATCCCGAGTTGTAAGCGTGTCTTTTTCCGCCACGTTTCCACGGTCGCTCCAAAGGTCTCCGTGCCAGCCCCGTTCTTAGGGCGACTGGAAACAGCTGACTTGAGCTTAAACCGAGTGTCGTAATTGTTAGATGCGTTAGCGTTTGTGGCCCTGGTGCGATCCAGCACGCCCTGTGGCCTTGATTGCATCTGCGGCTAAAGCAGCAATAGCAGTAGAAGCAACAGTGTTTGGTAGAAGGCTCGTGCACGGGCCTTCGACAAAGTCGTGCCACACCTCTTGGTATCAACATTTTCACTCTGTTTCCCGTCGCCCTGACACGGTTAGGGGGTGTCACGAACGGTACTACACTCATTGGTTCGCTTTCATTGCTTTCGGACGCCCGACTCGAATCTGTGTAGCCATATTGCCATCACTGAAAAAAAACACCCAGTTCTCGGTTCACGACGGATATTTATCCACTGCCCACCGCCAGCTCAAAAAACTTTCAGCCTTTCCGCTCTGGTGAAGAAGGAAGACCAGCGAAGCTGTGCTATGGTGGGAATGAAGTAATGATCGGCCGCAAGTCGGCAAGACAGAGTGAAAAGGCAGGAAAGGTTGCCGTCATCTATGAGCAACGGCGGCAACCAGACAACCGGCAAGCCGGTTGGCTGGTTTCCGCCGTCGCTTATAGATGGCGCTAGCTGTCCGGAGTGTTTTGTCGACATGTATTTGCTGGCGGACACGATCTTGGGGAAACTAGCCCTTAACAGCTCCGCTGTATAAATTTTATGCAAAAAAAGCTACGATGCACGTCAAGTAAACAATTACTTATTAGCAAACAAATTCACATAAATGGCGCGAAATCTATCGAAATTAGCATCTTCAAATTCTTTTCCCGAATATACAAAAATATATGCTTATGCAATCCTGTAGCTTTGGTTGGCGGATTATCTTATCTCTTTATTATTTACCCAACCAGAGGGAATTCTCTCAAACATGTTTACCTTCAAATCCTGTAGCTGTGTTATTAATGTAGACACAAATCGAATTTCTTTAAATGTGGCATAATTGCGCGTCAATATTAAAAACAAATATAACTCCATCTTTTATTTTGAACTTTCCTTAATCGTCTGCAGCGTCTTGAACTAACTGGTGGTGGCGAAACATTGAGTAGCATATGATCTTCAAAAGAGAAAAACGACAACAAACTTTCACTCAAATAGAGCCAGCTTGTCTTCGTCATAGGGGCTTTACCGTACGACATCGTTTTCTAAGAGACATCTCCTATAACCCACAAAAGGCTGTACAGCATCGCTGCTCCCTCGGAGGGTATAGAAAGTTGGGCTCTCCCTAGCTTAGCTTTATATTTGTACTTTCTCGCGTTAACCTCCTAAGACCGACTCCCATCCTCGGACCTTTTGCTTACGAAGCTTCACTCTAAAGCGCCGTTCACACATATGGGTCATTCCACGCCAAACGATCCAGCCCCTAAATCGACCATCACGGATTTGGTTTTAAAAAATTGTAGGCACTTAGGACGACGTAAAAGTGCCCTTTCCAATATATTTTTGCAGTAAAAAAATTTTTCGCTCTTTTGGCGACCCCTTGATTACCGCGAACAACTGGTTTCAAAGGCTATCAACGGCATTTTTTTTCCTGACAGCTTTGCAACTAAGTTGTAAAATAACACTGTTTTTAGTAACAAAATAGGTCCCTTTAAATGCCCAAATAGATACTTGCATGTAATTTCAACCTTTTCTTGCAATTCTGTGGCACTAAAAATCGCCTAAAATGCCGATATTCACCTTTTCTTCCTCGTAAAAAGGCAAAATTATCAGGCATAAATTTCACTTGTATTGATAGCACTTAGATTGAAGTTCATTATAAAAATATTTTTTGTATAATATTTGTTGCGGTGTTTCTAGGAAAAAATCGCAGATCTTGAAAGTAGCGCAAAAAGAGCAACATTCACTTGAGAATAACGGTATGAGGTGGTCGGTCTAAAAAAATATTGACGAAGGCAATACGCAATTTAGAACCCAAACATCAAATAGGCAGTGTTAGAAAAAAGTGTTATTTCTTAAACGCGAAAAATTATTTTTTGAAGTTCGAGCCAACCCAGCTCGTCGGCCCCAAGGCGGGCACTCAAGCTGGTGATGGGTAGGGAGTCTTCGGAATACTTGCTCTATCTAATCTTCTCAGACACAGCCGATTTGAGGACGTGACGCCGTCGTGACGCTTACTGTTCTTGAAAGAGAAGTAAAGCCGACATTCAGTTCGGTGAGTGAGGTTGGCTCGAAGTAATGGAGTCCTCTAGTCCCGCGGATAGGTAGAGCGACATTGAACCGGGATAATAACATCTCTCGCCTCACCTGAACATCACTTTCCGGCACCCAGATCGCTCGAATTTGTGTCAGGTTGTCGCGTGCCCAGTTGAAGAGATTTAGTGGTGTTAAAATTTGTCCACTGAACGGTCTTTGTAGGCTTGACTTCGCAGCCAATCTCTTCACAGTTCCGCCCACTCCATCGCAGGCACTTTTTCCGTGCGATGTGGCAAAAAAGTTCCATGTTGCACTGAGGTTGTAGTCTTCCACGTGATGACAGAGGTTTACAAAGTTCTTTTTGTTTTTGTATTGAGACGCTGCACCGTCCGAGAAGTAATGAATGTGTTCTACGTGAGGCAGTTGGGCTTTCAGGTCATCCAGGAACATTTTCTGAAAAGTCGACACCGTTGCAGTGGTATGGTCCAAACAGTCAGATATCATTGCGTATGATATGACGTGGAGCTCGTCACGACGATCTGGTGGACGAAAATAGACGACGACGGGATGAACTGTAGCTTGGGTATTGTCCCAATGATATTATTGTGGAGCGTCCTGAACAAGAAAGCTGTAGTTTTCAGCAAAATCTAGCAGCACTATTGCCTCTGTTGGCGTAAGACGCATTTTTAAGTCGCGTAGATGACGCGCCTGAACCTTGCTCACGAAGTGATGCGTCTTTAGTTCTTTCAGCATCTGTAGCAACCGCTCGGACAATTCTTCTGGCGTAAGAACCATTGTGTCAAGTTTGCACCGTGCTCCACTGATCCATTGACAGACGGTAACGTTGCTCACTAAGTCGAGGTCAAGGGCTGCGGAGTTCATAAGCAAAGGTGCGACGTGCGTAATGCCTGGGCATTGCTTACACCTGCCAAGCATGCAGTCTTCATTGTTTAAGTCACACACTGTCATTCCAACCAAGGAATCAACTGTGTGTTCCAGACCCGATGAGTGAAGAAGTAACTTCAGGTTCTGGTGATAAAGGCAAACGCAAACTGAGTGCGTTCCTGAAGCTCCAGCAAGCAGACTGTGCTTGGGCCGTAAAGCAGCGAACTTTGAGAATCCGCATTTCACTCCGTTTTTGCTCTTCTTCCATTCTTCATATGCTTCCTTCAGGTTCATTAAAAGCAATCGTTTTTGGCTCCCACGAACGACGTCTTTTTTGCCTGGAAGGCAGATGGAAACAAGCTCGGCTTCAATAAAGTTTCTGGACAGAGCTTTTAGTTGGAGTTCGTCTAGTGGTCTGTTCAACCTTTGCGTTGAGCAACTCAAGATGCCCTTCTCTTTTCATTGAACATGGCAAGGCGAACCTGTCTTTCAGAGGCACCAAAATACTGCGCGATCCGTTTTCGCGACCAACGAGCTCGGGCCAGGGTCAAAAGCGAAATCTTTTGATCGTTCTTTTTCTTCGCCAAAGCGCTTCTTTGCGTCCTTCATGAGCCGTCTGTATGTTCGTCCTGTCAGGAACTCATAACTAGGTGTTGGTCTAGATGTCGAACGAGACATTGACGTCTGCAAGTGTTGGTAAAATTACTTCACATTGCGGCTTCGACTGGTCCAAGCGTCGTTTGCATATCCGTATTGTTTGTCCGCACGTGCGTAGCAAGCGCGGCGTAGCGCAGCGGACATCGATTCTGATTGGTCGCAGATATCAGGTTCCTGCTTGCCGGCCAATGAAAGGCCCACGTTTTGTGCTACGCTACGTTCGCTGCGCTCAACGTCGTAGTGTAGCAGAGCCTTAAGACACCTCTGGAGCTGTCGTAAGATTTCATCGTAACGACGCAAAACTTACGATAATTTCGTTCGTGAATACGGATTTGTTCTTAGCTTTTGTCGCAAGATCGTTTCATGAATCCGACCTATGGTTGGTTGTGCGGTTGCTACCTGCGCGTGTCGCTGCCTTCAAAATCGTTCCCCTTGGCCTGGCGTCATCCTCCCTCTTTTACCGCGGTCCTGGCCGTCTCTTAGATGCCCTTTTCGCTTGTCTCGACACCCTCGACATGTATTTCTCCGTTTTTGCAGGCGTAGCTGGCGGCAGCCGAAAGAAAAAGATGGCGGAGGGCGGCGACCTTGCGCGCACGTGCACGAGGCCTCTCTTTGTGACCGGATTCTCGGCCTCCTTGGACTGGAGGCCCATGCTGTTTCAGGAGGCGGTGGTTGCCCAGAGCGCGTGCAGCCTGTGCGGACTGGTGTCCCGGAAAGCGGTCAAGCTGCCCTGCGCCCACACGCTGTGCGCCGAATGCCAGGCCGAGTGTGTGCGGCGAGGCAACTGCTGCCCGCTCGACCATGGCTCCTTCTGCGAGGACGATCTCATTCAGCACGAGCTATCGGAAGCCTACCTCGGCAAGCGCAGGGTATGCATATATATATATATATATATATATATATATATATATATATATATATATATCGGAGAGCATTCACCCTGGATCTCATATATAGTCTTTTAGGCAGGCTGTCGAACCGTTCGTTTGGCGCCGCCTCTAATGATTCGCGCCGAATCCCGAGTTGTAAGCGTGTTTTTTTCCGCCACGTTTCCACGGTCGCTCCAAAGGTCTCCGTGCCAGCCCCGTTCTTAGGGCGACTGGAAACAGCTGACTTGAGCTTAAACCGAGTGTCGTAATTGTTAGATGCGTTAGCGTTTGTGGCCCCGGTGCGATCCAGCACGCCCTGTGGCCTTGATTGCATCTGCGGCTAAAGCAGCAATAGCAGTAGAAGCAACAGTGTTTGGTAGAAGGCTCGTGCACGGGCCTTCGACAAAGTCGTGCCACACCTCCTGGTATCAACATTTTCACTCTGTTTCCCGTCGCCCTGACACGGTTAGGGGGTGTCACGAACGGTACTACACTCATTGGTTCGCTTTCATTGCTTTCGGACGCCCGACTCGAATCTGTGTAGCCATATTGCCATCACTGAAAAAAACACCCAGTTCTCGGTTCACGACGGATATTTATCCACTGCCCACCGCCAGCTCAAAAAACTTTCAGCCTTTCCGCTCTGGTGAAGAAGGAAGACCAGCGAAGCTGTGCTATGGTGGGAATGAAGTAATGATCGGCCGCAAGTCGGCAAGACAGAGTGAAAAGGCAGGAAAGGTTGCCGTCATCTATGAGCAACGGCGGCAACCAGACAACCGGCAAGCCGGTTGGCTGGTTTCCGCCGTCGCTTATAGATGGCGCTAGCTGTCCGGAGTGTTTTGTCGACATGTATTTGCTGGCGGACACGATCTTGGGGAAACTAGCCCTTAACAGCTCCGCTGTATAAATTTTATGCAAAAAAAGCTACGATGCACGTCAAGTAAACAATTACTTATTAGCAAACAAATTCACATAAATGGCGCGAAATCTATCGAAATTAGCATCTTCAAATTCTTTTCCCGAATATACAAAAATATATGCTTATGCAATCCTGTAGCTTTGGTTGGCGGATTATCTTATCTCTTTATTATTTACCCAACCAGAGAGAATTCTCTCAAACATGTTTACCTTCAAATCCTGTAGCTGTGTTATTAATGTAGACACAAAGCGAATTTCTTTAAATGTGGCATAATTGCGCGTCAATATTAAAAACAAATATAACTCCATCTTTTATTTTGAACTTTCCTTAATCGTCTGCAGCGTCTTGAACTAACTGGTGGTGGCGAAACATTGAGTAGCATATGATCTTCAAAAGAGAAAAACGACAACAAACTTTCACTCAAATACAGCCAGCTTGTCTTCGTTATAGGGGCTTTACCGTACGACATCGTTTTCTAAGAGACATCTCCTATAACCCACAAAAGGCTGTACAGCATCGCTGCTCCCTCGGAGGGTATAGAAAGTTGGGCTCTCCCTAGCTTAGCTTTATATTTGTACTTTCTCGCGTTAACCTCCTAAGACCGACTCCCAACCTCGGACCTTTTGCTTACGAAACTTCACTCTAAAGCGCCGTTCACACATATGCAACCGAGTTCGACCGAGAGAGACCAGACCGGTTTTTAAGCCTCTTGCGACGTCTTAAGACCAGCTCCGCTGCAGCGCATCCAGTCCTAAGACGTCGCAAGAGGCTTAAAAACCGGTCTGGTTTCTCTCGGTCTTACTCGGTCGCATAGATGTGAACGGCGCTTAAGAAATCGGGGGTGTAGAGGTGTACACCCCTTGCCCCATATGTAACACCTCAAAACAATAATTCGACGTTCAGTCAGCAGACGTGGAACCGACGGTACCAATTTTCAAGAACGGCTTGATAGTCGACCGATACAACTTATTAAAATAACTAATGTACTCATTAAAGGCTACAGTAAGACAATCAAGTTGTTTTCTTTTGGTCCTGCTGCAAAACCTTATTGTTTTTTGTTTCTTCTAGTCTTTGATACGTACATTAGCTCTTTAGTAATTTATATCCAACAGCCATCAAGCCGCTCCTAAAAGTTGGTATCGCCAGCTCAACGTCGGTGGACTGAACGTCCAAATGTAGTTTTGGGGGGTGTTACATTGGAGACAAGGGTGTACCCTTATACACCCCCCATTTCTTAGAGCGAGGATTCCCGGCGGACGCTACTGCTGCGACTGTTGAGGACTGCTTGCAAAGAAGCCCCTTAACCCTAAACGCAAAGCCCGATGACGATCAAGTTCTGTCACCACGAAAACAAGGCTAAGGAAGTAGTATCTGGAGGGTAAGTCGGTATCTCGGTGTTCAGCATTGGGTGACGGCAAAATAACCGGCTTACCATTTCCAAGCATCGATGCGTATACCGTACAGTGCAATACTCATGGAAGTTGATAACTACCAGAGTTTTGTGGTTGGCGGTTCATACAGTGGTAGTCCGCGTCATATTTTGTATGTTCTTTTGTAAAATATACTGTAAACGACTTAATTTTCGAGAGGACCTAATTTTCGCGAATTTCGCGAATCGCTTACAATTCGCGAAAAATAGGTCCCGCGAACAATTCCTTTAAAATGTAAACACATTTGAATCTATATTGAGATCCTACGGCCTTTGCGAAAATTAGAACCCGCGAATTATTAAAAAAACTTCATCTTCGACCTAAATCGCGAAATATTGAGCCCGCGCAAAATACGTCGTCTACAGTATACGATATGTGAAACGTATGCGTCGCACAAAAAAAAAAAAAGGTTCATGTAGTATCCTTGCTTCCTGCCAAAGGGCGAATTTAGGAGAACGGTTTGATATACTTAAGTTAATCATTGTTTTTAGTAATAAACTTTGTGATAATTACATTTTAAGATGCCATTTCAATTAAACAATAAGGGGAATCATCGAAAGCTATTAAATCCACCCACATTATAAAGTATAAGGCATGCGCGGCATTCTACGACGCACCGAAATGCGCTCAATTTGGACGCGTTCTGGAAAAAAAAAAAAAAAAACGAAAAAGGGGGGGGGGGGGTGATTGTCTTAGGAGGAAGCAGAAGGAACCAAAAATATAAAGCTAAGCTTGGGACAGCTCGACTTTGTGCACCTTACGGTAGACCAGCACCACTGTGCAGCCTTTGTGGGTCCTAGAAGATGACTCTTTGAAGCTAATTCGTCTTGCGGTAAAGCCCCTGAACGAAGTAAAGCTAGCTCAATTTCACTGAAGGTTTGTGGCCGTTTTTCTCTCTCGGAGGTCATATGTTACTCAATGTTTTGCCACCACAAGTTAGTTCGAGACACTGTAGACAAAGAGAGGTTAAAAACGAATAAAAAATATAGAGTTAATCTTTTTTTTATTTTATTGACGTGCAATTTTGCCGCATTTAGATAAATCAGCTGTGTTTCTCTATAAATAACACAACTACGATAATATCTAAGCATATATTGTTTTATATATTCGTAAAACTCTTTTAAAAATGACAGTTTTTATACTATTCGATCCATTTTCTAAAAATTAGGTAGTTTGGTGGTAAAAACTATGTGGATGTGTCTCTGAAACGTGTTTATTTGACGTTTTCGTCGCCTATATTTGCGCAGAATTTTTTATATATATATATATTTTGTGTACATGTCGTAAATCTTTCATAAAACAAGTCGGAAAAACTATTACTACGTGCATGCTTAGAAGTAAAATTCACGACTATTCGAAATACCATAAAGAAACCTTGGCAATCACCCCGCCTCGAGCTCCGAAATTTCGTTTCTCCGAAATAAAATTAGCTACAGCGTTCGCATGTATAGCTGAACTCCCGAGAACATGGCTTTCGCAGATATGTATTTCACATAAATATATTTAAAAAAAATATGCACCGGACCTGATCGTACAGTCTGACGTGGATTAAAAGTAAGAGTTCGCCCGCTGCTTTCGTGTCAGTCGTGTCACGATGATAGGCCTCAATCGCACTTGAAATCCCCGAGAGGCCCCAAGACCGATCCATTCGCACCAAGAGAAAGTCGCGCAATGAAATAGGGTTTTGGGGACCTGATTGGAGCCCCCGTTTCTCGTTGGTCTTTCTTTGGTTGACTAGCCCTAACCGCCCAAAAGAGTAGTGCACTGCGCAGCTACCTCCCCAGTGTTCGATGGGAGCATGGATGGATGGATGGATGGTAATGGCTATACCCTTTGTAACGGGTGGCAGCTTGCGCCACCTAGCCGAACATTTCGTCATCCCCTCTTTTTTTTTTTTTTATTTGTATAAATTTTATTTTAACACAACCCCCCCCCCCTTTTTAAATGTTTCCATTGCTTATTTTGATATGCATTTTACCCCTCCCTAGATCTTTCCCACCAATCTTCCAATCTCCTCTTAATTACCTCAATTATTTCCCTATCCATTCGTCCATCCATGTCTACAAATTCCAGTGCCCCCTCCAAATACGTAGTCATTCCCCCCAAGAGGGGGGGACGAAGCCCCGTGCGCATTAAAAATACGTGTTCTATCGTTTCCCTTTCGTGGCTGCATATGTTGCATAGAGTGTCAATTGCCTGGAATTTAGCCCTATATGTTTTCGGCTTCAAACACTAATGAGCTCCAAAATGAATTATCATAAAACTGTTCCTTCTTTATTTCTTGCGTTTGTGCCCTGCAAGCACGTAGCCAGGGGGAGGGGGGGGGGGGGAGAGGGGGGGGCCCGAAATATTCCATTTTGCTGGGACCTGCTCTTCCCCTCCCCCTCATACAGCATTTTGTCATGGCCAGCCCCACCCGAAACAAAATCCTGGCTACGTGCCTGGTGCCCTGTGTACTGTTGAAGCCGATTTCCCCTGCATCCTTTCTTCCCACAGTTTCCTCTCTGTTTCCTTACTCCCTTTTCTTGTGATATGCTCTGATCGGCCCCATCTCGTTGAATGTATTTAAATCTCAGCTTGCGGGTTCGGTTTGCCCACTCAGTGTTTAGACTTTTTATATATGGATACTTGTACACTTGCGCTGCCCACCGTGTATCCTCAATTTCAGCTAGTCCTTGTTCAAATTTTACTTTACTGATCGCTTCTCTACTCTCGAACGATGCCCAACCCATATCCCCCTGTACGCCCTCATTGGTGCATTCCCATGTGTCCCCAGTGCCAACCTACCTACACTTTTTTTGCTGTATTTCTAAACCTACCTGAATTTCTGACCTCATACACGTACAATACCGCATTCCCAAATGACAGTCCTGGCACCATGACTCCCTTCCATACGCCCCTAACGACTTCATATCTAGTATAGTTCCAGAGTGCCCTGTGCTTCATAATAGCTAAACCTCGTTTCCCCTTCTTTATTAGAATATCTTCATGTTTTTTTAGAAACTTTCTTCCTTCATTTAACCATACTCCCAGATATTTGTACTTTTCTATCCGTGTTCTAACCCCGTGTCCTGTATCTCCAGGGGTTCCCCCTTCTCGTACTATCATACCCGACTTGTACCTACTGAATTTTAGACCTAACCTGTCCCCTTCCCTGCTGCAAATCCTAAGCAGTTCCTGCATTGTCCCACGACTTTCTGAGTGAGTACAATTTCGTCTGCATACATTAACCCTGGTAATATTTGATTTACTTTAAGACCTTCCTCCATGTAAGTCAGGTCAAAACCTAGGTTGCACTGCTCTAATCTTTTTTCCATCTCACTGAGATATATCACAAAGAGCAGGGGCGACAATGGGCAACCCTGTCTAAATCATTTTTTTATTGCTGCTGGTCTTGTAGGTTCGCCCCCCCCCCTTCCCATGTTGTAACCCCCTTATTCTCCGTATAAACCTGTTCTAGAAACTTAACCATGGTTCCTCCTAGCCCATATCCCTTCAGTTGGTCCCAGAGTTTTTCCTGATTCACATTGTCATATGCCACTTTGATGTCCAAAAATGCTACCCATAATGACCTTTGACTTTCCATCGCTATCTCTACGCACTGAGTGATTACGAATAAGTTATCATCTAGTCGACTATCCCTCCTGAAACCGTTTTGAAGCTCCCCCAGAATCTGCATTCTCTCTGCCCATTCTTCCATTCTTCTTTTTACAATTTGTATAGCTAATCTGTATATTACTGAAGTTACTGTGATTGGTCGGTGTGATTTTATAGTGTCTTTGTATTCCTTGCTCTTATATAATAATCTCAATCTGTTCAATTTCCAGTCACTGGGTACCTCCCCTCCCATAAGTATCTGGTCAATCACCTGCCTTAGTTTCAATTTGCTTGTTTTGCCCAGAACTTTTATCAGTCTCATTGGTATGCCGTCTGGACCTGTCGCAGATTCAGCCGGAACCTTTCCTTCTGCTCTTTCCCCATTCTCCTGTGGTCATTTCCTCTTCTTCGGTACATGCGCCCTCTCCCTCAAGGTGGCCTGCTGGAACGCGTCCAACGGCTGCGGCTTCGTGGGGCCCGTCTCCGATCTCGTGGACCACTACCAGGGCTGCGCCTTCCACGCGGTGTCCTGTCCCAGGTGCGAGTCTCGCGTCCTGCGGAGCGGCATCGTGGATCACTGCCGAGACGACTGCTGCAGCGTGGTGGCCCTCGTCTCCGAGGCGCCCGCGACGATCGGGGGGGCCCCCTATAGCCGCGACGCCGCAGTCGAGCGGGCGTGCGACGAGGTGAAGGAAGTCCTGGCCAGGATCTCGGACGACATCGCGTCTCTGCAGACCAGCGTCAACCGATGCTGCGAAGACGTTCCGAGCCGTGGACGCCGGCTGCAGGCGACAGCTGGAAGCCCAATCCTCGAGCCTCCGTAACCTGGACGCGGTCTGCGCCGCGGGTTTCGCCGAGCAGAGGACGCCGCTCGAGGAGGTCGCGACCCGCGTGGCCGGTGCGGTGAGCGCGACGAACGACAAGAACGGGCAAGCGATCCTCAGGGAGCTGAACGCGTGGAGCCACAAGCTGAGCGCGGCCACGGCCAGAGTGTCTCAAGACGTGCTGCGCTTCTGCGGTCCCAAGACCTATCACTGGTACCCGGACGACTGGGCGGCGAAGAAGGCCAAGGCGCTCGCGGGCAGCACGGAATTCTACGAGAGTCCCGCGTGGAACGCGCACGACTACGTCGTCTCCATGTACATCAAGCTCCTCAGGAAAGAGAACCAGCAGCTGTGCGTTGGCTGCTACATGTGCCTCCATCCCGGATGCAAGGATTCAGACTTGGAGTGGCCCTTCAGCAAGGTCTATAAGCTGGGCATCGTTCACCCGCGGGACAGGTCCAAGCTGCTCTCGTGCGAGATCGACGCGAGCAAGCACAAGGAGGACATGTTCCTGCGGAGGCCCAAGGAGAGAAAGCACTGGGGTGTGGGGACTCCGTTGCTGTGCACTGCCGAGAAGATCGACGCGGACGGGTTTGCCGACGGCGACATGCTGCATTTTTTTCTCAAAGTGTACCCGTAGCTTTCGCAAGCCTTCAGGGGTTCTATTTGAAGGAGGTCATTCTAGCCGGTGAAAGCTCCCTTCAGCAATCAAGTTATCGGCGCTCTCCGCCCGAACACATTGAGCTGCTAGAATCACAGCTATGCGCGCACGCTATTCGGTTTTCCTGAACTGAGCCAGAGATATTCTTCCCGGTGTATACATTTTCCATGTTTTCTGTCTATGCATTTACAGATGCACTAAGCCGAGTTAGGGGAAATTTGTTTTCACGCAATTTGTACGGAGATGTTATATAACAGCACGATAAGTTATAGAGTTATATACTCTTATATAACTTGTGGTCTATATAGAATCAACAAAATGGAGCAGCTTGAGTTTGTCGAAAATAAATTACTGCTATTTTCTACGCGTGTTTTTTTTTTTTTTTTTCGAAATCACCATTCAGGTGAGGGAAAAGGTATTCGATGAAGCCACTGGGTGAAGAGTCTGTACTGAGCTGGCAGTCGGGGTTCGTGGCTTCGATTCTCCTATTGTTTTACCGCGTATCCACTGGTAGAGGAAATGTAATAGGTGACAATAAGGATACGATATTCCGATTCACCCTTGGTGCACAACGCACTCAAGGCCGCTGGCTCGAGCCTTCGTCTTGATCTGGCGTTTGGTATGCACGCGATCTCTTGGAAATGAGACGCTTCAACAGTTAATCTTTAAAAACAAGCTCTCTCTCTCTTCGGAAACTTTGGGACCCCTGCCTGAATGTAAACATCTCATGGATCTGCCCGTTAGACCCAAAAAACATTTGGAGGACGCTTAAGCGTTATAGGCCCCGCTTGCAAAGCCTTCTAGTATAAGCCCGCGCTCGTTCTGGAGCCGTGCAAGCGTGTATGCGTGGCCCAGTCGGTAGCGTCACGTGTGACGTCAAACATGATCGTTGTGGGTTGTTTGAAATTCCCGCGCGAGGTCATGTGGCGTGACGTCCCACGTGGCTCTGAAGTCATGGCCCTATTGAGCAATTAGGATTTTTCGGTCCCAGCGACGCCGACGCCGAATTTTCTGCGACGCAAGCTCCTTAAAGGGGCCCTGCAAGGACTTTTTTTACTGGTTTTTAGTTTACACCGAACCTGAGCGCACCGAACGTAGTAACGTAATGAAACTTTTCTTTTCTCGAATTTCGCTTTATTTCAAAAGTTATAGGCAAATTAAAATCACCAAAACAAGCTCAAAATAACCTCCTTCGTGACGTCCTTGGTTGCTTGAGTGGCCGTGAACTAGGGGGAGGGGTAGTGAGCTCAGCCTTAGAGTTATTAACAATAAACGCTTGAGGTTCAAGTGGCGGTAGTGTGCTGTTGCATTTTGAAGCAGACAGCAAGCAGTCTAAATTTGACTTCCGGTAATACATTGCTATGGAAAAACGGAAATGCGTTTTCAGTTCGCGCTCGATTATAGGTGTAAATATTGCTTATAGTGTTGTGACGGAATAAAAAGTTTAGAACGTTTTACAATCGGATGTACAAAAATATGTGTCAGAGCGTTTTTCTTTAGAATTCATGGCGGCGAACACTGCGCTAAAGTAGCCCAATACACATGTATGATACGTGTTGACGTTGCAGACTTCTATTATAGGGCACATATTTGCTCATATAGTCAACGCTATGAAGCACGCAGAGGGAATCAGCTTGAGAAAACACCAAAAGGATGCTAACATATGCCAAATCAAAAAATCAAAACAGACGACAAGAACGAAGCATGGAGTTATGGAACGAAGAACATGTACTGGATTAGTGACAGACTATGCATGAATAATCATTGATAGCTTGTATTGAATGATAGATAGCTTGTATTGACATTTGATAGCTTGTATTGACATATCATGCTGTACAACATAGACCTGGACCGGAATTTTCGCTAACTTAAACATTGCTCAGTAATTCAAAACAAAAAACATTAACTAAATAAATTACGCTTTTATAATGTGAATAAAGCTACATAGTACCCGTTACGAGCAAAGAAACTTCGCTGATTTCTATTATTCCCTGGCGAAGAGAAAAATATGACGTACGTTTTCCCAGAGGAATACACAGGAAGACTGGAAAAGTAGACTGCTTGCTGTCTGCTTCAATTTGCAGCTGGAAGTCCCGTAGACACTAGCGAAAGTTGAGCCTCTAGCGTTTATTGTAATAACTCTATGAGCTCAGTGAGCGGTCACGGCTGCCGCAGTCCGTGTCGACGGCTCGAGAGGGCGCCACTAAAGCATGTTCTGGCTAGGCTGTATGAAGCGGGCAGCCAGGGCGGCTCGCATTGCATTTGCTGCGCGAGTAAACACTAATTCTGCATGACACTTCATTAGCCACAAACGACAGTAAACACGGGGTAAAGATCAGTTCAGAAGGGGAGCCACTTGGCGCTGCCATAGCCGCCAAAAAGGCTAAACCGCAAGCCGAAGCTGCTCGCCGAAGGCCTTGGGAACGCTCGGAACCGGTCGGATCCTCCAGTCAAAGCAAGCGCAGCGCCGCCGCGTACATCCGGGACCTTTCTACGCTCGCCGCTCGTTGGCGCCTGATTCCACTACACCTTTCTAGTATGCGCCGTTTTTTCCACCGCTTGGTGGCGGGTATGCCAGCGGGTCATTTCTTGTTTACGTACCTTATAAACTGCATTTGTTTCTTTTCTGATCTAAAATAGTGAACAAAAACTACTTTTATAACTAATTGAAACGGTTCGTGCCACATATAGTTTGTATTTCGACTAAAAAGAAGCTTTTAGCGGCTCTGACAAGTAGTAAGCCCAGGACCAAGCACGTCACATATTGCGCGCTTTCGGCACCGCGGGTCGCCCCTGTAGGTGGAGGAGGTTTCCGCGTCGTTCGGTTAAAATATGCCGCACTGATATTTAGTTACTGTCTCCGTGCCCGCTGGCTTTCCCGAACCCCGAGGGCCACACCAACGTGGAAACCGCAAAAAAGGTAGACGCTTAAAGGGGCCCTGCATTGACTTTTTTACTGGTTTTTATTTTGCACCGAACCTGAGCGCACTGAACGTAGTAACTTAATGAAACTTTTCTTTTCTCAAATTTCGCTTTATTTTAAAAGTTATAGGTAAATTAGAATTACAAAAACAAGCAAAAAATAACCTCCTTCATGACGTCGTAGGTCCTGGCTTGAGTGGCCGTGAATTAGAGGAGGGGTAGTGGGCTCATCGAGCGTTCACGGCTGCCGCACTCTGTGTCGACGGCTCGAGAGGGCGCCACTAAAGCACGTGTTGGATAGGCTGTATGAAGCGGGCGGCCAGGGCGGCTCGCATTGCATTTGCTGCGCGATTAAAGACTAATTCGGCATAACACTTCATTGGCCACAAACGACAGCAAACACGGGGTAAAGATCAGTTCAGAACTGGAGCCACTTCGCGCTGCCATACCGCCGAATGGCCAAATCGACAACCCAGCCCGCGCCGAAGGCCTTCGGAACGCTCGGACCCGGTCGGATCCTGGAGCCGGTATACGATCGCAGCGCCGCCGCGTACATCCGGGATTTTTCTACGCTCGCCGTTCGTCGGGGCCTCATCCCACTAGCCCTTTCTGGTATGCGCCGTTTTTTCCGCCGCTTGGTGGCGGGTATGTCGACGGGTCATTTCTTGTTTCCGTACTTTATAAACTGCATTTGTTTTTTTGTTTTTTCTGATCTGAAATACTGAACAAAAACTAGTTTCATACATAATTGAAACGGTTCGCGACACTTATATTTTGTATCTCGACTAAAAAAAAAAAGCTTTTAGCGGCTCTGACCAGTAGTAAGCCCAGGACCAAAGACGTCACATTTCGCGCGCTTTCGGCAACACGGGTCGCCCTCGTAGGCGGAGGAGGTTTCCGCGTCGTCCGGTTAAAATATGACGCACTGATATTTAGTTACTCTCTCCGTGCCCGCTGGCTTTCCCGAACCCCAAGAGACGTGGAAACCGCAAAAAAGGCAGACGCTTAAATATGATTGCAGGGCCTCTTTAAATAGGATTGCAGGGCCCCTTTAACACTGTCGCGTTAAAAACAGATTTTGATTTTGACGTGGCTTGACTAGGTGAAGCCCGGCGCTCGCAAGCGATGACACGCGTTATAGTATGAAAGGGAACGACGATCTTTCCTGCACATTTGCGAGTCCAGTCAATAGCACCTTTATAGAAAGCCCCCCCCCACCCCCCCCCCACCAAAAAAAAAATAATAGAAAAAGAACATCATTACAAGTGAATCCGGGCCAGGGGTTTCTCCAGGAATTGAAATTAGGGGAAGGGGGGGCGTTGAGAATAGAGGAGTCGTTGCGAATTAAGGGGGCGCCTTCAGAAAAACAAGTGGGGGGAGGGGGATGTACACCCCCCCTAGGGGGTGTGTAAGGAAATCACTTATCCGGGCAACTCAACTTCGCTCCCGTCGCAGACAGCGCGCTCTTTCGGCTCCTCCCAACGAGCGCGACGCGAAAACGTGGCAACGCCGTCGAGTTTCAGCCTGTCTGCCGCCATGGGCGGGTCGGGAATCCACTAACGGTAACAGCGTGCGCAGGCCTCTTCTTTGAGCTGGTACAGGTCTAGCGCACGCACGCGAACGACAGGTGGTTCTGCGGACTCGCGATGGAGTGTGGTGTGCACTTCGGTGCACAAGCAACTTCCTGCGAGATAAAAGAGGGAGCTTTCCCCAAGTACGACTCGCGATGCGGCAATGCAGCCTTGCCGGGAACGTTCCATCGGTGGGGAAATTTCCCTGGAAAGTTGCGAGAGGCGGAACGAGTCAGCCCTCGGTCCGTTCTGAACCGTCACTGACGCGTCAGAAACGCGCGGCGTAAAGGCGCAGAGGTCCGCTCTTGATCACCACGAGACCTACTTCCATCCTCGAACCGAGTGAGCTAAGAGGGCGTTCACAAAACGGCTCGTCCACCAACGCGAGTGAATGACGGGTCTGTGTGCTGCGTGGCCCTATGCAAAAATAAAACTGCAAAACACCGTAGTCGACTGCTAATAAAACTAAAAAGAGTCAATCGCCCGCTATGAGCCGAGCGACGCGACCAGGTGACATCGAAGGCAGCTAGGCTGAACTGGCGATCGTCCGCTAGGTTGGAAGCGACAGACAACCGGCGCTTCCTTCGCGAATCTCCAGTTGTTCTGCTGCCGTAAAAAAAGCCCTCCCCCCCCCCCCCCTCCCCCCATCGACCGGTGAATGAATGAGCACTCGGGACAAGCACATCCGAGCCGGCGATAGATATCTCTCCATTTGTGTGTCGATGAGGAGTTCTCACCAAAATATTGTACGACCGTGAACTCTCAACGGGGTCAACCATTGCTCATTGGTCGATTCAGCTGCATCAGCAAGGAGCCACGAGGCCGCGCCCAATCAGCAGCCGGGAAGGCCCCCGCTCTCATCTCACCCACCCTCTTAGCCGAGATCTCTGGAAGTCGGCGGCCGAGTGTGTTCATGGACCGCAGCTAGAAGAGCGTGGAACGAAAGCGCGCTTTGTGGCAAAACCCACGGTGTTCAGTCCCCACCCCTGCCCGTTTCGATCTGGATCAGCATCGTACCGGCGTGCGGTCGTGTATCCCTACTTCCTGGTGTACGTCAAAGATCCTAGGCTAGCGGTTGTACTGCACTGGCTAGATTTCTCATCTACGGCCGAGACACCAGACGACCATTGAGGATAGCTATAAGTTCCGGCTATCTAAAAGAACCCACGTGCAACAGAATTACTTTTAGAGCGCAGCTCTTAGGCGCCCGTTTCCGGCTTGAGCGGCGTCGGCGTAACCACGCGTTGCATGCAACCCGTCGGCGTCGGCGTAACCGGGCGTTGCGTGCAACCCAGGTTGCATTCAGCCCAAGTTGCATGCAACCCGCGTTGCATGCAACCCACGGGAGTCGCCGGGTTGCATGCAAGCCGGCGACGCCCCCGAAGTCACATGACCCCCCCCCCCCCTGAGGTCACATGACCCCCCCTCAGTGCCCTTCCCTCCCCCTCCTCATGAGCTGCGCTCTAATTCGGCGTTACAGGGAGTTGTAAACGGCTTTCATTTTTTTAAGCCAGACCTCGTCTTGTTCGTGAAAACCTGGTGGCCAACTCTCGAACAGTTACGATGGGAAGCACACCCCAAAATATTAGCAGGTTGGGAGGACATCGAAAACGGCCTCAGAAGCCGTTGAAACGTCACGCCGTGCCGCCATATTCGCCACCGGGCGTTTTCGACTGGATAGTAGCAGCTAGGGGGCGCCCCTATCCAGTTGCCGCCGTAAGTCGCCACCAGACTGCGCGTCTAGTAAGCACAACCGGCGCAACGCTGGAGCGACAGACGCGTTGCTTAGGACCCCGGGGACAAGAGGAACAAAAACCCAGAAGGGCTTCTGGGCCCTCTCGGGTTTCTGTTCGACTAATCAGTATTCCACGGATCGTCCATCTACCATTAAATGTAGTTGCTTGTATTGGAAACCCTGGCTCCGCGTCGTAGGTTCGTCGTGCAGCGAGGCAACTTTGCCCACGACATCTATGGTCCAATTCATCCCACGGGCAAATGTCGCCGAGTCGACTTACCGCAGGCGTCTTTGGCCACGAGGTTCTTGCCGCAGCGGAGGTGAACTTGGAGCTTGTAGAGGACCACGCCGGCCGTCGCCGAGTCCGGGGCCCCGGCGGCCGCGCGGCGGCTCCGCAGTCCGAAGACGTCGCTGAGGTCGGTGCTGTCCACCCCGGCCAATCGGGACGACGGGGGCGTCGAAGACGCCAGCGGAGGCGTCATCGACGACGTCTCGTCTTCCGTAGACTCCACCTGCGGTCCGTGGAGCGAGCGAACGAGCGCACTAATCGACAACTGCCCGATCGACCGTCGTCTCGATGTATATCGATAAACTCGGGGAAGGATGGAACGTGTCGTGCGTGCGTCGTGCCAGCGTCACGATTTCCTTGGTTATGGAACGATTGGGGTGGTTACGTATACGCGCCGCACGCGCACGACACTCTGGACTACTTTCCCTGTCAGAGTGGTTGAGACCAGTTTATGAAAGGACGTCGCGAGATTACGTGAGGAGCCGTTCGAAAGCCGTGCGCCGATAGTCTTCTACCACCGAAGGTTCCCTCAAGTCTTAGCTATAGTCCAGCCGATTCCGATCGCCTTCTCCTAGTGGCGCCCAACCAGTGCACGCCGAGCCCCTGGGCAATCTAGCTAGTTAAGACCAAGTTCGATTCGTTGTAATTAAGTACGCTCCTATACGCGTTGTATTCCTAAGCGCTATATGGGCAATGTATGCCTCACGTTGCCTCGGCCCGCGTGTAACGGCTTCTCGATGTACTCGAGCGTAACGCGCTTCGCACAAAATCCAACTCCATAAACGGATTCCGCGTTTCAGAGAGCCTCCCGGGAGGTTTACAAAAGCTTCCTGGGGGGCCTTCTGTTCCAGAAAGTTCTGCGGGTCAAATTTCCCCTTACAGTCCAACTCGTAAGACGAGCGCGATATAAAAGGCAGAAGCGCCCGCAGACACGGGTATACTTTCCGCTTTCTAAATGTCCTTTTCTCGAGGTGTGGGGGGTCGTTCGTCACGATCGTTCGATGGCCGCGTTCCTGGCGGTAGCCGCCAGGATGGCGGAGGAAAAACGAGGCCGGTTTTTGTGCCGCATCCTCCGCTCGAGGGCCACTCGTGTAAAGGCCCGTTCACACACTTGCAACCGAGTAGGACCGGCTGAGACGAGACCGGTTTTTAAGCCTCTCACGCAAGGCTTAGGACCTGCTCCGCAGCAACGCATCCGGTCCTAGGCCGTCTCAAGAGGCTTAAAAACCGGTCTCGTCTCGGTCTGTCCTACTCGGTTGCAAGTGTGTGAACGGGCGGTCGGAGACACGTCCCACGGGAGAAGGGGGACGGCATGCGAAGATGGCGCACCCGCATCCTGCGCCGACTGCGCAGCATGGTCGGGTCCGAGTAGGAGGCGCCGCCCGCGGCTGTTACGTCCTTCCGCTGGCCCCTCGGGAGCGGGCACGAGGCCGCCGAGTCCCTGGCCAGGGCGGCCAGGTCCGAGCACGACACGTCCGGGTGGCTCACGCTCAGCCGACCTGCGACCGCCGGGGAGGAACAAACTATGAGTCCCTTCCCTCCCGGCCGCGTCTCGCACCAGACAAAACATGGCGGCGCGGACTGAAAGAACAACCTCAGTCCCTCTTACCGCATCCACGAGTTACGTATCGCCGACCCCCGAGTGGGGCGATCCGGACCAGCTGCCGAGGTAGCACAACTAACCTTTATCTTATTCGAAAGTTGGAAAAGACAAAAAAAAAATGCACTCTCAAAAAAAAAAACAAGAAAAAAAAAAGTACATTCATACACCCCTTGTCCTATATAAGACGCCCCAAAAACTCCAGTTTGTCGCACAGCGCACTGACACGTCGAACCGACGGTAACACCTTTCCCGAGGGGCTTGATAGCTGAGCGGTGCAACTCATTAAAATTGATAATGTACGTGTTACTGGTTGCAAAACAAAATAATCGGGCTTTTCTTGGCCCAACTGAAAAACCTCGGTGTTTTTTTTGTTTTTTTTCTGTAGTCTTTGATACATACTTTAGCTGTTTCATGAGGTATATCTTGCCGTCATCAAGCCCCGCGTAAAAGTTTGGGGCCGTCTGTTCGACGTCAGCGCGCTATACGACGAACTGAAATTTTTGGGGTGCATTCTAGGGGACAACAGGTTGTAAAACGACACCTTTTATTTCTTTTTTTTTTTTTTTTAGAGAGAGAGAGAGAGAGAGAGAGTATGGAGGGCTCGTTTTTGACAGTTTGCGCTACTTTGCGCCGTTCAGCCTCTGTGTATTCCGGTGGCTTTGTCGGCCAGCATTCTACCCTCGGAATTTTCCGGAAATCGCTTATAAGTTCTCGAGCACCTAACGGTTTGATCATCTGATCCACACCCGCAGATTTTGTATCCGCATCGAACCGCATCAGTAAAATTCGGAACCGCATCCCAACCGCAATCTGCGCATTCGTGTTACGTCGTAAAATCAAACGTGAACTAAAAAAAAAAGAAAAGCATCGGGATGGTGTTTTATGAGTTGTCTGCTTATTGTAGTACAAGAAATCTTCGTGTCTGAATGCCGGGAAAGTCATTTTATTGTATTACGTGTTATCGTATTTATATTATAAGCGATAATCCTTCCAGAGACACTTCCCGTCACTGGAAACAGGATCGCAGTTACGAGTTCGTCGTAGTAGTCTGCGACATATACCCCAAAAGGTGCGCTCAAATAAAAAAAAAAATAAAATAAAAAATTCACATTTTTTAGCACAGATTATAAGTAGACGCGTATCTCCTAAACATGAAAATTAAGGAGATTCATAACGCAGTGTCATTTTACTAAGGTCGAGCAATAACATGTGGGAGTGGAATGGTGGTGACTCACCCCAGCAAAGCTTCGTCTATAGGTGGTAAGACGCGAGTATTTCACAGGGATATTAACACAATATTTCATAATATCAGCACTTCCTATAGGTTTCAGTTTTAAGCACGACCCCGAACTGTGTGCTCCGAACCAGATACTCATCAGCAACTAGACAACTGTCGAGAAACAAAAAGCACGCACATGCCACGTTTTATTTTTTCGGGGAGGCTTCTACCTTATTGTGGCTTGTACGTTTTTGATTTTCTTTTCCCAAATAACATTTTCCGCTCTTTCCCTGCGAAAAAAACAACACAATTTCCCAGGACAATTGACGCCCTCTGTTGTTTTTTTTTTTTGTATTGTTTTTCTATGGACGTTATTTTTGGCGAGATAGAACGCTCTGAAGCGATCTTTGGTGAGAACAGGGTTTTCTTGGCGTAAATAACAATTTTCTCCCCCTTTGGCGCTTTTTCTCTAAGAGAAGAATTCGCTCGCGCGAAACATTCGATGATGTACTTCATAGTATATCACTCATTCATTCGCTTCATACTCTGCGTTCGCACACGCGTTTGTGGGCCGCCTCGGCAAAAATGTAGATCCGGACCCGCGGATATCCGCATCTGATCCGCATTCGCGCCCCCTGGCATCCAATCCCCCATCCGCCAAATCTGATTCATTTTATCTTCATCGGCGCTATTTCGTTATAACCGACTTCGTTATAACCGGGCTCGACAGTACTGGTATTTGAATTTTTTTTCTCTGGTGTTTGTCCGCTTTTCCTCGCAGCATTCTGCGCACGCTTCTCCGGACGTTTCCGCCGGTGTCCGGCCCGCCATTAAACTATATATAGTTGAAAGATAGCTGTCGCCCCATTCTCGGTGTTGGTAGCTCCGTCTGCGCGTACAAGTTTCCCTCGTCATGGTGCACCGCCCAAGAGCAAAGTCTCGCTAAAGGCGTCCACGCTAACCATGTTGAGCTACAGGAGTGCACACTCGAAGCTTTAGCGCTCATAAGTGCGCACCTACCCCAGCTTCGGCGTCACAGCCGCTGCGTCTTCAGTGTTTCGCCTCAACTCGTGCAAAGCAAGAGCCTGACACACCTTGCGGAGTCGCCGACGCGTGGCGCGTCCTGTTACACTCTTAATGTGCATGGTTCCGTATATCTTCAAGTTAGTTTAACAGTCTACATATAATTTCTATACCAATTTCTTTTTTTTCATGTGGGTTGGGGATTATATGTGGAATGCCGGTTCGCTTTCCCTCGTTTCTGTGTTAGCGCAGCTCTTAGGCGCCCGTTTCCGGCTTGAGCGGCGTCGCCGTTGGCGTCGCCGTCGCCGTAACCGCGCGGTGCCTTATGGGAAATGTCCCATAATGCACCGCGCGGGACACCCGTGACGTCACTCGTGACGTCCCGTGTGACGTCACGAGGGTCCCGCGCGGTGCATTATGGGACATTTCCCATAATGCACCGCGCGGAGAGGAGGAGGGGGAGGAGGAGCACGAGGGGGAGGGGAGAAGGAGGAGGGGGAGGGATGATGAGAAGGAGAGGAGGGAGGGGAAGGAGGGAGAGGAGGGGAGCAGCTTGAGGAATGAGGGGAGGAGGAGGAAAATGAGCAGGAAAAAGAGGAGGTGAGGAGGAGGGAGGAGGGGTATACCCTCCCCTCAAGTACCCTTCCCTCCTCCTCCTCAAGAGCTGCGCTCGAATTCGGTGTTACAGGGAGTTGTAAACGTCTTTCATTTTTTTATCCGTAACACGTAGGTGCTACGAGTCCACGTATCGCGTGCTCGCGTGTTCGTGGTTTCGTTACTGTCTTCCCGAATGGGGGACAAGTACAAAAACAAATATAGAAACCCTGCGCATACTCCAAAAAGGGTCCTGCGCATAGTTGAAAATGTACCGTAACCTAAGTCACTCTATTCTTTAGGAAAAACCGGGTCTTAATCATTCAAAACATTTATAAAAAGAAAGTTAGCTCTTGTCATTTATAATCAAATCAAATTCAACCCAAGTTGTTGTTTTTTTTTGTCTTTTTCAAAAGTTTTTTTTTTTTAATATTACGCATGCAATTTTTGGCACACGAACTGCAGAAAGGTAAAATACGCACTAACTACGGCATGCAGAAATTAGATATTCAAAGACCTGATTTTCTTAATAACCAGCCTGATCTCATGACCACTGTCGAGACGGGTGTCTGTGCAAGTTCTAAGGAAGACCATAAATGCGTACCTTTTGTCGTTCCAAAAGTGACAATTTGTTGTTGTTAATTTGTGCTAGAGTTTTTTTCTTTTTAATATTCGAAAAAAAAAATGTATTTCATCGTTGTGTTGTATGGGTTATGTTTGTCTTGCAGTGCACCGATGTCTTTTTTTTTTGCGAATTTATTGTTTAGTGCCACTTTCCGTGTCGTTTTTTAGGCAGGTTTGAAGAGGGGATATGCGTTGTTTTGTCGCTTTATTGGTAACTGTCTGGTTTCATTTTCTTAGTTTCGTACGTTTTCTGCAGCCCTTTTTTATGTGCGTTTTTGCTTTTTTATTTGTCCGGATCACCTGTTGTTTTTTTTTTTTTTTCTCTCTTGAACATTCTCTTTATGTGGGATTCCTAAATGATGTGAAAGGTGAGGGAGGCTGTCGCCCTTCGGGCGAACCTATGCCTTTTGTGACACCCCGCCCGCCCCCCAGACAACTGTATTACCCGTCGGTTGTGTCAATAAAACTGATTTTGATTTTGACTATGTGCGATTCCACACCCCTCCTTCCACTTCAGTGCCAACCTGCTTCCATTAAATTGACAGCAAGTGATTTTTTTACACTTATTTTTAAAGATTTTTTAAGTACCTGAAAGCGAACGACCAAGTATTTACACTTATCTGAAACACAGCTACATGTAAACCACGAAGTATGAGAATCATGGTTTCTCCTACTTCAG
Source organism: Ixodes persulcatus (assembly GCA_013358835.2). Lineage (NCBI taxonomy): Eukaryota > Metazoa > Arthropoda > Arachnida > Ixodida > Ixodidae > Ixodes > Ixodes persulcatus. The sequence continues at coordinate 1,710,206 of JABSTQ010009345.1, forward strand.
TGAAACATTTTAGAAAAAAAAAATCTAGATTAATTAATAGGGCCGGGTAGGATTTCTTCGTCCGACTTGAGGGGAAATTTCGCTCGGGGGCCTTTGTAAAGAGATGGAATGTCACGGACAGGTTTAATGTCACGGACACATGTGACGTCATGTACAAAAGTAATTGCCATTTCACGAAGAACGAGGCATTTCTCCATAAAAAAAAGAAAGAAAAAAACAACAACTGGCGCATGCCTTTTCTTTTCTCCTTTTGTTATTGTTTTTAGTGGTGTGCGAACTTTTGAGTTTCGGAATTCGAATCGAACATTTATTGTCGAAATAATTAATTCGACTTTCTAATTCACAGTATACACGAGTTTTCGAGTAATATGATTCATCGAATACAGTATAGCGCTGGCGAACTTTCGGGTTTATTCGGGAACGCTGCTCATACGGTAAAAGGAATCCGGCCCCGTGTTGATCTCAATCGAGCCTGCGTTCAGCGGCTTCGACTAAGGAACCATTTGGACAGGAAGTGGTTCGTTTCTGGAACAAAGCAGTCGTGCTCCGAACTTCTAGGATGCGCTCAGCGGAAACTCGCAAACCAGGCGCCCTGTTGAACTCGAATTCGTTGCCCGCAGCAAGCTTCGTGCACTATAAACCTCGGTTGTTCACATCCGCAACATGAGAAAGTATTATCGTAGAAATAACGGCCATAATGAAAACCGTTATCTCTCACCGGGGAAGTGGAAGAGGTTCCGGCGCGGTCCCGACTCCGCCGAGGCCGGCGGAGACCTGCGGGGCGCCCTCTGGTGATGCCGGTGGTGTCCCAGCTTGTGTCCCAGCTTGCGGAAGGTGGTGGACACGGCGCTGGCCAGGCGCCGGGTGGCGGCGCCCGCCCGACGACTCGGCGACGTCGGCACAAGCGTCGGCGGAGACGACGCCGGTCGGAGGCCGTCCGACGACGAGCCCGGCCGTGCCTCATGGTCCTCGTCGCCGGACCCTGGGTCGGGACGGGGGGGAAACGTCTCGATCATCAAAGGCTCCAACTTCCACGGTGCCGGTGCCACGAGTCGTGCACTTTCACTAAAACACCGCGTAGAACTCGACATTCAAAACTTCAAAAACCAGTCGCGAAAAAAAAAAAAAGAAAAACGAGCGTGCGTTCAGTTTGTTAAATCGCAGCCAGAGGAATCTTCCGGGCCTCCTGCTCGAGCGAGTCCTCCAGCGAGTCACGTGATCAAACATAGAGCGGCGCTCTTTTCTGTCCGCCTTCTGGATAGCGCCGTTACCCAACTTCCTCGTCCCCCTTGTTGCTATTCGTCTCGTTCCCGAGGTTGGGGAGCCTGAGTGGCGTAAGAAACGGCGGCGCTGCGATCGTATCTAGCTCCCTCCCATTCGTTGCCGCCATTTGCCACGATATTGGAGCAACACAGAATCATGTTTAAAACCGCTACTTTCACCCAAAAAAAAAAAAAAAAATTTGACCCAAAAATAAGAGCTACGGTGTAACTAAATCCCCACAAAATGTAGCCAGAAAATTTCATGTTTGCGCTATAGATAGGGCTCCGTGTTTTCGGAGTTTATTTTTTGCCGAAGATTCGGAGTTTATCGGAGTTTATATTTTTTTTGATTCCCAATTCTCCGAAGTTCGGAGTTTAATTTCGCAGTGTTTCCTATTAAAATAAATAAATCAATAATAACCGAATGTAGACGTATGCCAGATAAAAAATAAAACGCGCTTGTGTCAATTCAAATATCTTCAGTTGAATTTGGCGTTGGTGTCATTGCCATTGGCTCTGTGTTGACCAAACTGTAAAAAAAAAATTGTCTTTTACTTTTTTCTTTTGCCGGGGGGAGAGTGGCATTGAAACACAAATGTTTGCAGTTTATCGGATAAATCCGAATTTACCAAAATTTTACCGGCAGGTGTTTTTCGAACTTTTTCGGGTTTATCCGAAAATACGAAGCCCTAGCTATAGATAACGGCTAAACGCATTCCGCTAGAAGTTTTCCGGGAAAAGGATTGACTCGGGAGTTTCCCGCCAAATGTACCCGCGAAAAACGAACAGCGGAAGGAGAAAACTTGGATCTTCAACATGTCCGGCTGGCACTCGTGTTCGATCGGTGGAGGACTCTAGCCGAACACTGACGTTGTGTGACGGCTGCCATCACTGGAGAGCCAAACCGGACAAATGCCAAAAATAGTATAACGCAGCTTAAAAAAAAAAAAAAAGTGAAGCTATATTATGTGTAAAGTCTTATTGCGCGTGGGTGTCGAGTCTTGTTGTCACATGACAAAGTGACTTCACGTGGGTGTGCACACACGAGTTTATGGGTCTTTGTTATAAAATAAAAACATATATTTACGTCAACACCTGGGGCACATATACGTTGTGGTCGTTGTTTTGTTTTGTCGGTCCAGAAATTAATAAAGAGAACTCGCCTGTGGTTTTTCTCTAGCACTAGGGCCAAGTTGGTGGTCATGGCGGTTACTAGAGAAGTGACTGCATTACTTCATTAGTTCGCGAATTAACTAAAAAGCTCTAGTTAAAGGGGCGACGCAACGATTTTTGTATTTTGCGCAAATACCGCTTAGAACGGATCTCTGACGTTAATGACCTGTGAAATACCCGTTCGTTTTTCACCACACGCAATCGAAGTCGCAGAAAAAAATTAAGAAAAACGAGCAGAGTTCACCCCCTTAACTCGAAACCAGAACAAGCGGCCACGTGATCTGGAGCCGATTATATGCCGCCAATGTTGATCATAGCCATGCGCTGGGGTTGGCAAGGCACAGGACTCGCGCTGAGTTCCAGACATTGTTATGGTTCGGCTGTTGTCGTCATTGCAGCGATTGGACACAGGACACTACCCGAATGCTTCTCGAGCTATAGATTATCACGAGCCCAAATCGAATGTCCACGCCATGCTCGGGTCCAATCTATGAGCCGCATTCAAATATCGTCACTGGGCGGTACTGCTACCGCCCAGCTATACGTCATCAGGTTTTGCGAAGGAGAGATTGAATGAAAACACTCGGTTTTGTCCTCGAAATTAGAGCGCAACAAAGGAGTTTCTTGGTCAGTGGCGTTGCGTGCGAGTATCATTGAGTCCCACTAGTGCCAGTAATCTCGTGTAAAGTGAAAAACATTCCAACTGAATATCGTTGCACCGCCCCTTTAACGTAAATTATTCTGCTGCATGACGTACTTAGCTCGATCCAAAAAATTCCTGGAGTACGCTACGGGGTGGTAAATGTCAGCCCCGTACGCGGCTCCAAAGCGAAGCCTCCTAGAAACTAAGTCCTACGCGCCCGCTGCGTGACGTCACTGCAGCTAGGCCGGCGAGCGGGAAAGCGACATTCGGCTGGGCGCTGGGCTTCGCTGTGCCGACGCGCTGACGGGGGCGGCCTCTAGCCTTGATTGGAAATATCGTACGAGATGCCACTTGCCCGTGCGTGGCGACGACGTAATTGACTGAATTCGTCTTTTAAGATTGGTAGATTGTATAACAACTCTAACTTCTACAGTTTAATTATTGAATTACGACGACTAAATATGCTCGTGAAAAATATTAGCGACTGCGCCCTTTCCAAGGTTATTTAACTCAATCTTCTTTGTAAAACCAAAGCGCTCCTCTGCAATTACAAATATTTTACCTTCAAACATATTTTTGACGTCAGTGCTTACCACACAACTAGAAAATGTGTGAACTAGTGTTTTACGCCTAGGGGCTTCCACGTGGTTTCCTGAAAGATGAAATAAAAGTAAAACTACGGTCTCGAGCTCCCACCACAGGTTGAACGGCCACTTTTGTATTTAAAATGCAGAAAAATAATTGAGGGCCCGCTAATTGAGGAGTAATTTGTTTTTGTTTTAGTACGTCGGTCTACAGAAATGTCGTGGTTCCTTCACACTTTTTCTTTTAACAACGCTAACGTTTTTTTGGGGGAAAACAGACAGTTGAATCCTGCCTAAGGCATCATTTTTCTATTTGCAGACATTCCTGAGAAAAATGTTTGTCGACTGCCTTGCACAAGTGTCCAACTCTTTGAACTCCGGCAGCGTAGTTAGTGCCAGGTCCCTGACAACGCTTCGTTGATTACGTAACCGCAAGAACTGAGCGATCTGCTGAGACGACATGAGCTCGTTCACAACAACTTCAACATGCGTTACCACACTGACAACCAGTTGTGTTGAAAGTTGCAGTCCCCGTAAATTTAAGGCATCTGTCAGATGATAAACCACCGCATGCACTGAGACTCCGAGAGGATGTGTCTTCTCCAAAAACCAAATGTTATCTGCGGTATTCATACTCGGGCGTCTTCACAGCCACAGAGGCAAACTATCCAGTTAATTGAGTCATAATAGGAGACTTAGACGACAGTGCTGCTAAATCGTATTCGGTGATGTCGAATGCAAAAGCGAGAACACAAAGCAAAATGCTGTGCGCAGGCGACTCGCACGCTAAAACCAACACAATATTCAAAACCAACAAAATATTCCAAAAGACTTTGGAAGTGGTAACGCGTTCTAAAAGTAACTACTATGCCTCCTTGAGAATACAAAAATTGGCGGATTTGTTTAATGTACCATCGTCCGTCTGGGCACATCGATAATTCGGAAATAAAGAGTGCAAAGATAAAACAAAAAGCTGCCAAACCAACACACCTTCGAAGAGCTCGCCATTTGAACTACTTTCTCCGGAATTGCCTTAGTTCATTGAATACATCGTTGCTCGTCGGTGGGGAAAGAAAATATATGAACCTTCGATTCTCCAGCAAGATTTTCCCGACACCACGGCACACAACACTTACAAAGCATTGATCCTCACATTCGCACACACGCAAACACTAGAGATTCTGGTCGCCGACGGACGCAGCCTGTCTCCGCATTTCCAACGGCTTTCTACGATGCCCGATTGCGCACCTAATGTCTGGTTTTGCATCGCTTGCGAATCGCCTGCAGTCTGATTCGTCAAGTCGTGTAATCGTCTTTTTTTATTTTATTTTAATTATATTTAGCTGGTACAATCAATCTCTATACTCCCAAAGCCTGCCATTTCGACGACGGAGCCATGGAGTGCCCGACCGCAGATTTGGAGCGCAAGAATCTGGTAGCACAGAGCATTAAAGAGCCATTTCTCGGTAAACCTGGACGTCAGCGCACAGCTTTTGCAGCGGCGAGGAACCGAACAACACTCGTTCGTTCGGGAGAGGCGTGTTTCGGCGTCTCGCCGCAGCGGGGCGCCAGTTACGTGGCCCTCCTCTCATCCGTTGTCTGCCGCTCCACCTTTACCATTTCGGCGGCCGCTTCTCGTGGAGATCTGCCAGGCTTTGTCACTATATAGGAGGCTATGGTACAGTCTATAACACATTTTGGCTCTCAGACCGAACGCAACGGAGATGACGGAGCATTAAAAAAGAAAAAAAGAAAAGGTGTTTTCCCGGGCGATCCGGAGTGCTTCGTCAGCTTCGTCGCCTTTCTTCTAGAACTCAATCCCAGTGCAAGAAAAAAAAAAAAAAAAAGACCCAACCCGAATTATCTTTAAACCATATTCGGAATCAACACAAAAAAAAAAACAGTTTATATAGCTTAAGCCGTGATGCGACAAAGAGTAATGAAGAGGGCAGTACGAGGACGCAGTAACTAAAGAGCAGACAGAGTGGCTAGAGCAGACTTTGCGCACAGTGTGCGGAACAAGCTTGGTCCTGCCTCGCTTCATGCGCCTCAAACAAGACTCGAGACGAGGCAATCATCCATCCTATATTGTTTGCCTCCCTCGGGCATTTCCGCGATTGATTAATGAAACCACTATCGCGCATAAACGGTCCCTTCGCAGCCGCGTTCAGCACCCACAAAAGCGCGTATTTTTGTCCGCGCGATGAAAATCTCCAACCGCACGAAAGCAAGGGCAAACGGGAGGTCCGCGCTCAATACGCGGAACGACTAATCAACGTGTAGCCGACATGCTGACCACCCCATCGCGCTGTAGATAGAGCGGGAGAACACGACCCGGTTCGCAAGTTAATTAGCTCGAACAACAAAGAGCCTTTTCTTCAATGAAGCTCTCGGGAAAAGCTCTGGAAGACCCGAGGCATCTCTATGGTGTTGTCTCTGCCCTATAGCTGTCCGATATTCACCGGAAAGAATGAATTAGAAAAACTGGCGATCGCCACTTTATAGAATAATGGTACTAATCTTTGCTTTGCGTTGAGTCCGGAAAAGAGTAAGGCAAGGTACAAAGCTTGATGAGGCTACTTCACACATCATGGAAACAAACAGCAAACATATTTCCAGCAACAACAGAGACGAATCAACGCCCAAGCAATGCAAGTTTTAGCACTTTAAGCCAGTGTTGCCGATTTCGCGGTTCTACCCGCTAAATGTAGCGGTTTCCTGAGTTGTTTATTGTTAGAAATTGCCGTTTCGCGGGCGGCGGGATGTTAAGCTGTTTTCGAGTCATGTTCGCGTTTGTTTTTACGGCGAAGCTGTTTATGGCTATGGGTTCCGCGGATTTTTCATGTGTCAACAAAACTCGCACCGCCCTCTCTTTGCCGTCGTTCCAAGCGCTTGCGTGCCTAGTTTCCTTCCGCTTTCCCGGGGTGGTGGTCCCGTCGCGCGTGTCTACTAGGTAGAGTTATATCACCTCTAGCCAACGTTACTAAAACACTCAGTTGGGAAACTGCCATAGAGACTGCCCTGAAAAAGTGTCCCCGATCTGTCCTCGCGAACCGAGCTAATGGCGAACTCAACGCCGCCATTTCTCCCGCAGCGGCCACTCGAGGAACCGCACGTTACTTCCACTTTGAATATAATCGGCCAGAACAGATACAGTGGAAGAGGTTACAGGGGTGCCACCCCCGTTTCCCCAGCGGACGCGCCGCGTCTTAATAACCGAAGTTAAAATGCACCTAGGTCGGGACGTGCTACCTGAAAGCACCGCTGATGCATGGTCGTATAAAAACAATATTAAATATGGCGCAAAACCTTGCAAACTATAGATTTTAAAAACATCACGCGCCCTTCATTTTGTACTAATCTCCAATAAATATCATACAAAAAAAGTATTTTTCGTTTGTTTTTACGCAAAAACATGCTTTATAAAAGCTCAAGGTGACCACAGTACAGACAAATGATAAAGAGTGGCGCTGTTGTCGCATTTAGCTCGGTCTCGGCAGAGCCGTCTCGGTGGACGCCAGCGGCCCAGGTTTCGACGGCGAGTTTCCCAACTGAGTATTCTAGTAACGTTGCCTCTAGCCAAGATACAGCTGCTGAAGCCACTTGGCAGCCACCATCATCCATCCATGGCAGACGGCGTTTTGGCAGTTGTGGTGGCAGGCTGCCATCAAAATAGCGTGGGTGATATTCCATGATTGATTGAAATTGTTTGACGAAACATGTTTTTAAAACCCGGCGTGAACGGTAGCCCGGTTTTTGAGGACCCGGTGAAAGTTTCACGAAATCGCACAGCACCGGGGAAAAGCAGCACAGCACGCATTGAAAGTCGCATCGAAAGAAGCATCGAAAGCAGACGCCGGTACGTAGTCTGCTTTCGATGCGAGCTGCGCTGCTTTTCCCCGGTGCTGCGCTTTCGTAGAACTTTCGCCGGGTCCTCAAAGACGAGGCTACCGTTCACGCCGGGTTTCAAGAATCTGCTTCGTCGAACAACTTCAATCAAGCACGAAATATCACCCACGGTACAGCGTACTAGACCTACGGCTATTTTATGGCAGCCTGCCGCCATTGCGCTGGCCGCCATATTACTATGATGGCTAGAGATGATATAACTCTACCTAAAGATGGCCGACCGTGGCCGCATTCCGGTCCATAGGCAGAGCTGGTCAAACGCGATCCAGCAATTGTCATTGAGATCAGTGGTGTGTAGTTGTAGGGTGTGTGGTCGGCTGTGGTTCGACAACGCCTTGACAACATCGGCAATGTGCGGGATCCTGCAAAGCGGACTCGTGCGCTGCAAGTGTTGTCGGTGACCACTTGCACATCATCGATGATCGCCGATCAAGACAATAAATGTGTTCGTTACTTTGTTCCGAATTCTGTGTCACGTCTGTGTCGTGTGTTAAACAGCTTCGCTGGTCATCAACCTTCACAGAGTGGAATGGCTCATGATTTTTTTTTTTCTGGCGGTCTCAAATCTATTGAATTAACATGTATAGCTTAATTTCTGCAGAGAGTTAGAGTCACGGTGTCGTCATTTTTGCTTAGTCTCAGCAAAGCTTTTGCCAGTGGGAGTAAAACTCGCGACGCCATTGATGTATTACAGTGGCAAACTTTGGACCATCGTTTCAACTGATTTTCGTGTGAATGTTCGAATTCCTTTTTCAAGTCTGCCAGATGAAATGAGCTACACGAATTTAAAAAAAAAAAAAAAAACATGCTTGCTATAGGATTTTAAGCTTTGAGACTGGATCGTTCCAAGTGACATTACATGAGCCAGACACTTCTACTACAAGGTATAGGTAATTCTTTGGGAAGCATGCGATTTTGATTAGTGCAGCTTCGAACTGCCACCAAATATCGCACTAGAAAGATCGGAACTATAAAAGTGTACGTCGGCCAGTATAGCAAGGCAATACACCCTGCAACACCTAATAAAATCATGCAGCGAGCATCGCTAGGCGCTCCCCTTTTAGGGAAGCGTCTTTCGGTCCCGTCGATCCCATCTTAATGTTTCCTGAGTTGCGAGCCTAATTCTCAAGGAGCCTTGTCAAAAAGTCCCACGTCCCGAAAAAAAAACAACAAAAAAACACGACGAGAGTGTTTACCAATCAAATCACATTCTTATTTCTGCAGTAATTAGGCTTGCCCCTGGCACCCGGAAGTCCTTGCAGCCGCCGGCTACCTTCGCTATCAAGAGTTCCCTCGACCTGCATGCAGGGGACAGTATAGGATGCTGCACACCGAAAGCGGACGGGAATGTGGTGGGTGTATGAACTCGATTGTAAGTGTGTCCATAGGCTTCGTATAATTGCCACTTTAAAACTTCAGGTAACTGCCGTTCCCTTAGAACTGGCAATTATACTTCAACCATTGTCGCACTTATTATTAAGTTCACAACTGCTTGTTAAAAAGATCGGCACGTACACTTCGTGTCCGAGCCTCACTTAACAGTTTGTGGGTATCTGGCGTCGATAAGTTTGAATGTCGTGCCTTCAGACCCGCTGGCTGTTGCCAAGGTCTCTGCTATACTGGTACTCCGGCTTCCAAAGCCTTGGAGGTGGCTGCTCCTCGTGCGCTTGGATGTGAATGCCAGGTAGATATGACTGTCCTGGCTGTCCATGTTCAGAGTGACGCAGCCCTGTTTCGCCCGAAGGGCTCTAAAGGCTGCCCGGACATTTATATACTGCCTGACTGGTGCTAAAGGTATTGGAACGATCTGAGGTTTGCGCTTATCTCGGTACCCGTGGCTGAGGGAGCCTCCCGCCCTCCCCTCCCCCCTCAAACAGCTTGGAAGACCACGCGTCCTTCCCGTCCTTGGCCACCAATTGGCGGAGTTCCGACACAATCCTCGTGATGGCGCACTCACGGCGCTCTCGGGTCAGGGCTGCGAGCTGGAGCCCCAGGTGGGCGATGGTAGGTCCAACGTGGGCCGCCACCGTCGCCCACCCGATCACGTCCTGTTCCAGGCCCTCTTCCAAGAGAGACACCAGTGGCCCAAAGGCCGCGGTCAAGGAGTCCTGGCCCTTCTTGAGGGCCCAGCCCGGAGCGGTGATGGTCCCCTCTTCCAGACTCCTCTTCTCCTTCCCCAGTGCCTTCATTTACGAGTTAAGCTCTGGCACTGTGACGAAGGGGAGTTGTGGTCGGGGAAAGCTTGCGAGTACAGCCCTGCACCGCTCCAGGCAACCCTCGAGAGTCCAGCGCTCCGGGACGAACTCCAGGACATTGGGGTCCACCAGCCGGGGCCGTCCCTCCGTTCGCTTCTCCAGCCACGAGTGTGGCTCGAGAACGTCAGAACCCGACTCCGAGAGACAGCGAGAGACTCCCTCTCGCTGTCTTCCGGGGGAACCACCACTTCGTCCATGGCGAGCGGGGGGCAGACGGGCTGCGAACCCCGCTACAGTAGTAGCGAGTGTCTCAACTGTTCGCCTGAGCTCGGATACCTCGGTCGACATCTGAAGAAAGACGTGGAGGTTACGACACTCCTGCGTGTGCTAAACTGGGGCCTATGCCTCGCCAACCCCGTAACCAAGTTTCTTATTCTTTAAGTGTTCATTATTGTTTGGAGCTGGGGTCCATAAAATGTCTGGGGAGGTTGAGCGTAATGCTGGCCGGGACAGCATTTGGGTGTCCGCTTTCTCTGTCAGGGGCTGGAGCCACAAAGTCTACATGGGGCTGCTCACAAGCGCTCCGACGCACGGGTTTGCCAACTTCGTCTTCTCGAGCGAATAAATATTAAGTTTACGCTGGAGATTAGACCTAAAGAAGCGATATATTTCCGATAGGACTAATTTGAAATCCGAAGCAAAACTCGAAAGACCGACCTAATTTGCAATTCGAACCGTAACTCGAAAGAGATATTCGTCAAAAGATGCTCGAAGAAGTACTACACTTTGATCAACAACTCAAGCTGGAGGGCGAGATACCGTCCTCAGAGGGGATTCGAACCTCCCTGGGGCATATCAAAGGTTGACGCTTCCGAACCAAAACTCGGAAGATACTCGCAAATGTTTTTAGTAAATACCCGCGAAGTATTACATTTCGATCAACGACTCCCGCCGGGGAGCAGGATACCGTCCTCGAACGAGATTGGAGCCCCTCCGGATCTTATCGGTTGAGGTTTCCGACGAACAAAGGACGTTTGAGAAGAAAATTAGCTCACGTCTGCTCAGTTTGGAAACAAAGGAAAAAAAAATGAAGTAGGAATCCACGGGACCGGAAGACGCTTCCCTAAAACGGCAGTGACACTAGCGCCGCCTATATACCTTTATTTTCAAAATAGCGTTGAAACGTCAGCCCCGGTGATAGAAGGAGTGAAGAAGTTGAGAACTTGCAGAGCAAGTGCGACAGAGACTGAAGTTCCTTTCCTCCCAACACGCGCCCGGGAATTGTATCTCCCAAAGGAGAGGAGGACAGGATTGCGGATAGACGCAAAGGACCTCCGAACCGGCCACGTCCTCTCCTCCTCGAGCAGTGTCTCGCGTTCAGCGACCGGTGTTCGAACCCGCCAAGAGCAGACCACGCTCTCGCTCCTTCTCACTGGAGGAAGACACCCCAACCTGGCGGAAACGTTCGGCGGTACCAGCACCGCCCAATATCCAACCTGACGCGCCCCTAGTGGCTAAATTGAGAACTACACCAACAAAAACAACAACAGAGTTTTTTTTCGTTTTTTTTTTTGGTTTGCGTTTTGATGCGGCGTTTGATTCAGTGTACGTGTCTTGTGTTGGTAAACACAGAAGTCTGGGAAAAACAAGCTGCGCGTAGCGCCCCCTATAGTTCGAACTTCGAACGAGAGCGACGGAGTGCCTTACGTGTCCCAGTTTATTACGTGCACGACTCAACGACGCACACGCGCATGTGCGCGTGCACAGTAAGCACACACGCGCACGCGCGTGCTTCATCGCGTAAGCTCGCAAGCCCAAAATCCCGCGGAGCGCGGGCACCTTACAAAACATACATCGCGTCGGCGTGCCACAAAAAAAAAAAAAAAAAAAAAAAAAAAGCGATCATCGCCGGTGCGAGGTGGCAGCGCAAGTCTCATTTTTCGAGACAGCTATCGATCCGGTACACCTTCTCTACCCCAAGAGCTGTCTCCGAAAAAAACACATAAAAAGCAAAAACAGGACCTGTCAGAAAATAAAGAGTACATCCACCAGTGTGTGCGCTTATGATGCCCTCTTTTTCGTTTTTTTTTTTCTTTAATTATTGATATTGATCGAAGTGCGGATATCCTTTACAATACCGCTTTTATTTCTCGGGGAAAATGTTTGATATGAACAGCTCTAGTCCGGCCTTGGACACTATCGGCAATCTGAAAGCCACTAGAATTTTGACGTCATCACGGTGCTGCGTCTGCGTTCTGCTTGGCATCATGTCCAATGAACGAGTCGAAAGACACTCGGGGGCCGAGTTGGCTTCATTCGACTGCGATGACCTTCCGACGAGGAGGATGTCGCGAACCTTAATCATTTTGTTGGTTCATTTTTTTTTTTCAGTCACGTTTTTATTTTACGACATCCTCCCTTGTTCTCCAGTCCTCTTCGTTCGGATTTTAGAGCACCTTTCCGAAAGAAGCGACGACAACAGGCTCACTTCGTTTATTGTCCAAAGCACGCCCCAAAGGGTCCTCATGTCAACCATGCAGTCGAACACGCAGCCAGCGCACCATTCATATCTTGCCTTGCGAGTTCTTCTTATCCCTCTCGTTCCTCGTGAAAATCACGCGTCGCTTGTAAGTTGGGTTCTGCGTTTTCGGTTAAAACACCGCTAAAAAGACTGACGAACGAATTAATGAATCTCATTTTAATCGAGAAAAGTCAGTATTATTGAGTAACGTAGCACGGGTGATGAACTTGGAGGTCGTCATCGTGAGACCTTGTGACGCACTTCCTTGCGGAACCTTTTTTTTTTTTTTTTTCGGGACCGTACTATTTTATGCCGGGGAGGGTTCAACCATAAGCAATCTGTTGGGGGTTAAATTTCTTTCGTTTGCGACCAGGGTTTGTGTTCCAAGCACTCCCAACGTCTTTATGCATATATGAGGGCCTTTTCAAAGTTTCCATCAGAACCAATGGCGAGAATCACGCGCTCCAACCGGTGTTCCGTGAGCATACGTGAAGATTGCGGTGCTTTAAAATGTCGCATCTGTTCTATTTTGGGGTCCCTATTAGTTACATCAGCTCGCTCCTCAGTACTACCTCGCATCGGCTGCCGGTCATTTTCGAGCATGTATACGTGCACGGACGGGCGGGCGGAAGCGAAGCATCGAGCAGCCGTGGTGAATGGTGAGAAGCCGCTCCCGAACATAACTGCATGCCATTCGCAGGAAATAACGGGAGCGCAGTATAGTGGGGTAGAAAACCTCGACAACGACGCGTGTATGGATTTGTTCCAAAGTAACTGCCGCTTCGATTCCCGGCGATATTCGGGGTTCCTGGTTTATGTCCACCCTGAGTAGAGCGCATATCGAGGACCGATATGCAAGTCCACGCAACTCACAAATGTTCCAAGCTATTCACTATACGAAAAGAATTCTTCGTAGCAAAGTGGCCAATTCGGCACTTGGTTCATAGTTTACGAAGGACGAAAGCGCCGAGAACGACGCGGACTAAGACGAAGTAAAACGACACAAGACGCACGAATAAAAAAAAAAAAAAAAAAAAAAACAGAAAGTCTTACGAATTCTTCGCTATATGTCCTCCACATAATCGAGCGCAGAGAGAACATGCACACACACCTTTTCCCGTAGATATATGCATTACCGCGAGTCAGTTTTAAGACTGATTGGCGGCGTCCGCTTCAATTCGAAACAGTGACAACCGCAAGCTGGGCCTCTGGCGTTTCCATTAAATACCTCTTGAAAAGTAACGCTGCACCGGTAATTAGGCGCGAGTCACTTAATTGCCAACGACGCTGTCGGTGTCGCCGCGCGTCAGTATATCGTCTGCGCAGATGCGACACCGCGGACGAGCTTGGCGGGGAACGTCGATCAAGTGAATACGTATCGCGGCGCGAAAAAAAGCGGTCGATATCTATACAGCACGGACGCACATCGGCTCGCGACAAGCTTTCCGTATACGGAGGGTCCACCGCCGTGTCATGTTTGCGCAGACGGTGTGTGCACGAGAGTCGGCTCTAAAGCGCCGTTCACACACTTGCAAATGAGCTCGACGGAGAGAGACAAGACCGGTTTTCAAGCCTCTTTGCGACGTCTTAAGGCCCGTTCACACTCTTGCAACCGAGTACGACCGAGAGAGACCAGACCGGTTTTTAAGCCTCTTGCGACCTCTTAGGACCGGATGCGCTGCAGCGGAGCTGGTGCTAAGAAGTCGCAAGAGGCTTAAAAACCGGTCTGGTCTCTCTCGGTCGTACTCGGTTGCAAGTGTGTGAATGGACCTTTAGGACCAGCTCCGCAGCAGCGCATCCGGTACTAAGAAGTCACAAGAGGCTTACAAACCGGTCTTGTCTGACTCCGTAGTACTCGGTTGCAAGTCTGTGAACGGGCCTTAATGGGCTACCGGAGTCGGCCGTTCATCTGACGAGTCTCTCGTGCCTTTAGAGCTGGTGCTCAAAGGTATACCGAGCGACGCTGTTGGTGCGATCGCTCATAGCGATAGCCTGTTGCTCCTATACAGCGATAGCTGATTTGGACTTTCTTACAGCCAAGCTGTATATGGCTAGGGTTCCATGCATTTTTGGTATCCGCGTGCAGAAACTAAATTGCATGTAAAAGCGCTCCATGGTATGGAAATGCATATACACCCCGTCACCTCTACATGCATGTTGATAAGGAAAGACGTCAAAATGTGTGATAAGGGAGATACATCCAAGAATAGTGGACCTTCTACCACTCAAGTCGGGTGACGTCACAGGTCTACATATATAACGGCAGCAGCTTTTATATATGTAGAGAGTTATACTATGTATAGATTTAACCTTGGCAAAGAATCTCGCCAAAGTTGTAATGGAAACCCATTCGTGTATATCATAGTGATCACAAAGCAATCATCACTACCGTTTAAAAATGATGAATATATATAATATAAATAAACGTTTGGTGAAGTGCTTTTGTGTGTCTCTTGGTGAATCATTTGTGGTCGTGCTCAACAGCTTTGCCGGCCAGCCACCTTCCCAGAGTGGAATGATTCAAAACTTTTCACCCTACTCGAAGTGGCCGTTCCTATATCCCCAAATGCACGAGAAATGAATAGGCGTGTGCAAATAGTGAAATTTCAACTCGAATCGAATTCGAATCGAATGGTGCCGAATAGCGGCCAAAAATTCGAATGTCTAATCGAATGTTAAAAGTCGCCTCTTTGACGTACTAGCGTAACATAAGTTCACACAAAGCTAATCATTATTTTCTTTCATTTTGTTTTCGACAAACAATAATTAGGACTTTACGTCTTTGTCTCCTCCTTCGTCCCTGTTTGTTCGGGTCTTCCGTCCAACGATGGGCACCACTGGCCCATCTTGCAATCTTAATTCGGACCCAGAAAACCCACCGGGCATAAATCAAAGCGCACGGGAACTTAGGCACGTTCCCACAGGGCAGACGACAAGTGAGAATGATAGAACTGTTGCTGACAATACACAGTAGGAATGACAAAGGACTCCAACCACAATATATGCAGGAACGTACGCAAAGGAATTTTAAGACACGAGGTTACGCAGATATGAAACAGAAGACTAAGAATGGTGATGCCGGCGGTGATGACAATGTCCAATGACTAACGTGACGAGAGGACACGCCTTACTATAAAAAGATTTCAATAGTTTTTTGCTTTTGACTATGTTGATGCATTGTATTATTGCGCGCGCCTTGCGCCAGCACGGTTCGTCGCCACAGTCCGTGAACACTTGAGACAAACAGGTGTTCGGAGCGTATATCCATAGCCGCCTATATACTGACAAGGCCTGGCAGATCGCCACGAGAAGCGGCCGCCGAAATGGCAGCCGCAGACAGCGGCAGACAACGGATGAGAAGAGAGCCACATGACTGGCGCCCCGCTGCGGCGGGACGCCGAAACGCACTTCTCCCGAACGAACAAGTGTGTTTCAAGTCCTCGCCGCTGCAAAAGCTGTGCGCCGACATCCAGGTTCCCCGAGAAACGGCGTTTTGATGCTCCGTGCTACCAGACCCTCGCGTTTCAAATCTGCGACCGGGCACCCTATGGCTCCGTCGTCGAACTGCCAGGCTTTGTAAGTGTATAGACTTACAAAGCCTGGCGAACCGCACCAAAACGTCCAAGTAAGAACTTCTTAGGTACGCATTCACTGCTTTGTAAGGTCCGACTATTTCGGTAGCTCCGCGGGGAAGAGCAGCAAGACACCCTCACCTGCCTTCGTTCCTGCTGCTCTCGTAGACGGGAATTCTCAAGGCGCGAATATTTTGTTGACCGAATCCTGCCAGTATACAATCGGCTTGGCTGCGAGCCGCTGTCCAATCCGCTCGGCCTTCGCCGGCGTCCAAGCACCCCGATCGAGGATCTCGAGGATACATCCCTTCGCGATGAACGCCTTTAAATAACCGCGGGTCTTCGCTTCCTGTTCCGGGGCCATCCGACAGATGGAGGCAGGGTGCCAGTGTGTCCCCCATTGAACGCAACGCACTCGGCAAGCGCAAATGTGGGAACCGTGCCGCTCGAACGAGACCAACAAAAACGGCGCGAACGAAGCTCGGGTTATTGCGCTGTGTCCGCCGTCAGATGGCGTCACTTCCCGGATGTGCTTTTGTTGCGATCCGGGGTGGGGAGGGGCTCGGCATGCACGCATTGCGAGGATACATCGTGGCAATGTTAGAGGCGCGCCAGCTGTATTTACTGCGACAATTACGACTCTCCCGTACCACTTGAGCTCGAACAAATGACTCTGTATAGTGCGGGTCACACAGAACGTATCCAATATATAGATCATATATAAAGCGAGTAATAAACAATGCTAGCAACAATGAAGCAACAAAAAAGACGAAAGCTTATTACGGTCGTACCATGCACTTTTCCAGAACACGTTAAACACTTTTAACGTCGGTCCGGAGCTACGGTCGGGGAAACGAAAATATCGTTGTTGTTTTTTTTTGTTTTTTTTTTCGTCGAGATTAACTGCGCAGTCAAAACGGTGCGTCATCTTGTTTAGGCGATCCGCTCGTAAACTATGCGTGGCTTGCGGCTGACGTCATCGCGTTTCTACTCGTTCTTGTCAGGAAAAAAAAAAGAAAAAAAACTGGGCGGTGCGAGATTCGCAGACGCCCTCATCGGCAAGTCTCCCTACAATGGGCGCTGACCTGCCGTTGCTGCGAGCCACGTATTGCCCGAGACAAACAGCACCCCCCTTTACCCCGGTCTTCGTGCCACCCTCTCTATACCAAGCCAAATTCAAGATTTTTTTTTTTTTTTAATGGCTGATTGCTACGCAAATTGCAAATAAAAAGTAAGCAAACACTTCATTTCTAACGAAGCAGCCTTTATGCGCTGCATCTGCGCACGGCGGACTAAGGTTCCTAAGGTCCCGCATGTGCGTTTGAATGTGCTCGTTCTCTCCTAACAACGAGGGAACATAATTGCGCCATATATTGGAACTGGGGTAAAACAAAAACTAAAAGTCTTTGCGAGAGAAAAAAAAATATACGCGTTATTAATGAGAACAGGGCCGCTCACAACATTGTCGGACATATTTCGCGGCGAAGGAATGCAACTTACGAAAAATATACTCGGAGATGGTTCCAGGGACATCCGATAGATGGCTCCGGTGTGCCGGCGTGCTCTCATAGAGAGAGCAAATACTCACTCGAGCCACATCGAAGCGCGTGCCAAGACAGATTGCCGACCAAAGTGGCGACGCGTCAACACACGACGACATCGTTTGCATTTGTGAGTGTGTCACGGAGCGAATATAAAGCGGCCAAGCTTATATATACTCCGACTGGAAACAGGTGGGCTAAGACAGCACGAACCCGCTCACGGAAAAGGGGACGACGGTCGACATCCGCGAGATCGTCAATCAGAGAGACACGTCGATGAGAAGATCTGCTCCCACACGGAGGAAGGAGCCTCAACACGCCCAGTGAAAAACCTGTCTGTGCCACTGGATCGAAACTTTCTGCTCTCATCGCTCACGGACCAGAAAAACTCTAGACCGAAAAGAATGAGAAAAAAAAAAAAAAACTTTCAGCCTTTCCACTCTGGCGAAGAAGGAAGACCAGCGAAGCTGTACTATGGTGGGAATGAAGTAATGGCCGTCCGCAAGTCGGGAAGCCAGACTGGAAAGGCTGGACAGGTTTGCCGCGATCTATGAGTGACGGCAGGAAGTAGAACAACCGGCAAACACAACATTCTGGGCAGCTACCACCATCTATGAGCGACGGCGGTTACCATAGTGTTGTGTCGACATTTCTGTGCGGACGGACACGATCCTGGGAAACCTATAGCCCTTAACAGCTCCGCTGTAAAAGAAAACAGGAGATGATTGGAGGTCGAGGTTCGGGAGCTTCACCCGCAGCCACTGAATGCGATACAAGCACTGGAGCCGCTTCAACCCCAGCTTTCACCAGCAATACTTTTTTTTTTTTTTTTTTTTGGGGGGGGGGGGGGGGGGGGGGGTCCTGCGAGATTTGGCGAGTGCTGAGTTGCAGTTGCAGCTAGGGTCGGAGGAAATTGACTCGCACAAAGACGCGGCGGATATATCGTCGAGCTCCTTTACGAAATAGGCTTTCCTATACTCGATCGATGTGAAACCCGCGGGTTCGCACGGTCCTGCAGAGGACAAATAGGCCCCTCCCGCAAAACCGTTCCTTCCGGAGGCCAATCCGATTTGCCGCAACGGAAGCATCCCAGTCCGTGCATTGCAGCGTGTGCCCTCGGGCGTAAACTCCCGCTTATTTACGTAAACTCGTGATCGTGGAAACTCGAGTCGGCTTCTGACTGCGTAAACTCTTTACCGAGTCCGTCGGTGTAAACTCTAGATCGCGCGAATTTAACGTTTACAGTAAACAACATGGGTCGCGTGACAATCTGTTTACCAAAACTCGGGATTGTGCGAACTTGCGTCGTCCGTTTTGTGTCTCTCGTCACCTGACAAATATGGTCGAATCAAGGTTTTCGCGATACCAGCAGTACCCTTAAACCTTCTTTTCGTTCCGAAGCCGATCAGATGGCGGCATCAACCGATCAGAACGGTCAAGAACCAATCATCATGCGGAGCATAATCTTCGTTTTTCCGTCAGGAACCTCTATCTTGTTTCGACCAAGGTAACGGACGTTTTCTCGAAATCTTTCGGTAAGGAGAAAACGAGGCCCCTTTATTTCCTTTAGCGGTATTCGAGTGAGCAACCGATTTCCCACAGATAAACGAAGCTGGTATTAAACGTCGCGTCATTCTCGTATGTAACGTACGATAATATTTTGACGGATATACGGAGATAGAGTTCGGGAGCGGACGTCAACTTGGAAGAGTCAAGCTCGGTGCACGCCCTGGTCTCAGTTATTTCTCCGACACACGCCGCTCAAGAACTCCGGCTGAGCGTGTGCTCGCCGACTCCGGCGTATCACTAAATTCCTCACTTTCCTCTGAGATCGCGAACGTTCGGGAAGCTCGCCACTTTCGTACACCGAGTGTCTCCTTTCGTGCACGCTCACTGATTCGAAAGAAATCAAATGGTTGACCGCCAAAGTTTTCTCATGTTCGTTTGAGTTCTGCGCGCCAGCCGGTGACCAGTGACTATATATATATAGTATATATATAGCATATATATATACTATATATATAGTATATATATATGCGAAGAAAATTCATCAATACGTATCCTAAAGCAAAACTCGATGATTGGCGAATCTCGCCCCGCTATTCGTGCCTCGCACGATACGTCACGCTAAGTAAGGGAAGGTTCCGCACCACGCCGGTGGTTCACTTTTTTCGCACTGCGCGCTTACCATCGCGTGGGATGATGTCGGCCCGGACATGCGCCGACATGCCCCGTATACTTTCAATGAAGGTACCTAGCTTTTAAACGTGTCGACTTGAGAAAAAAAAAAATTCCTGACGAGTTTACGACGTTTAGCCCAGTGTACGTGCGAAATTTTGTTTTTAGGCGTCGGTGCGATCGCGTCGTATACGAGCGGAAAGTTTTGATATGCCGCCGCCGACCAAGTTTTCACGCGCTGTTGTCGGACCGGCGAGACGAGCTTTGTTACTCGCCCAAAGAGTATTTTGACGGGCGGCACTAGGAGCCGCTCGTGGTAAGGTTGCGCAGATTTTTGCCAAGGACCGATAAACAACGCGAGCTTGCCGGCATCGCGGACGGCACGAGCCGACGTCCCGCGATGTCACGGCGAGCGTGCACTCCCTCGGCCGGGGCCGCCGGCGACCGATCGCCGCCGCTCGAGGCGCGACACGCTCGCCCGTGCTCGGCAAAGGAGCCCCCAAGGTGAGCGATCGAAGCGTGGAAACGGTGTGACGAAGCGGTAGGCAAAGGACATCCACATCACGAAAGGACAAAGCCGATGCACAGCCGTGCGCGAACATGAACAACGTTAGGAAAGTATAGTCACTCGCCGCTAAGAAATTAATAACAATAATAATAATAATCTTTATTTGTTTCATATATGAAACGGGGGACAACAACAAAAAGCTGCATCAGCGTGTTGACGGTGGTCATGGCCCCCATATACGACAGAAGATTCCAAAAGAAACACGCAGAAATAAATATAATGAAAACAAATGGTACATCGCTCAGACTAGACAATAGAAATACTCTATCGAGCTATTTCAAGTAATATCAAAACAATATGAAGCGTGCATAAGAAAAGTATTCATTATACCAATATGGTTTTCACCGAAGCATAAAGGTAAAACAAAACGTACAAAAATGCCCGTACCTCCACCGGCATCGATGTTCGAACCGTTTCTAAACAAATCATTGAATATGGAAGTTAATTGAGGGTTTGATCATTTGATGTCTGGTTAAAATGCAGTGTGCCTGATGGTAAAACAAACCATTTTCTCTTAGGACGGAGTTGATATGAACTGGTGAGAGGGGTAAAAGTTCTTAACTGTAAGAAGAAGAAAAAAATATCTTTATAACCCGAAATGATTTGTGGTACGTTACAAGAAGTTTGTGTTTATAAATACTTTGCATTGGTTTTATTTTATATCATATAAATAACTGCTCGGCGTAGTCATAATATGAAACATTACCAATAACACCCATTTTTCTGTAAAATATGCATTTTGCCCATGTTAGTTTCATGTGTGTTACGCCATACCAAATGGAAATAATTCAGCTGCGAGGATATCAATGGGTTACAAAGTAAAAGCTTTAGGCAATGTGGTAACAAACGATATAAATTTTGTTAGAAACCCCACTGTTTTGGACAGCTTGGACGAAGAATAATCAACAAACTTACTCCAGGACATATTATTTACACAACGTGGTAACAACGATCTAGATTTTTGTTAGGAACCCCCTTGTTAGGGACAGCTTATACGAAAAAAAAATGAACATGCTTACTCCAGGACAGATTACTTGCAAACCCGACACCTAAAGTTTTAATAGAATCCACGAATTGTATTTCTTCGTTATTTAAAATCATGGGACTCGTGATTTGAACTCGACTATTTTTTACTTTTGAATAGGATGGCTTTAGTTTTTAAAGGGGTTTGGCTTCAGGCGATTATATTTGGTCCTTTTGGCAATCTTTTCGAGCACGCAATTGCATTTTGTTACAAGTAAATGACTATCGTGGCCAAAAAAAAAAAAAAATACTAGTGTCATAGGCATCTATTCAAAAATTTCATTTTAGGATCTTGGTTTAGTTTTACAAGGTCGTTTTATAAACAATAAAAAGTAACGGGCCTAGTATACTAGCTTAGGGAACACTATTTGTTATATTTAATATATTTGATTTAAAGTTGGGGGACTGATGCAAATCGAGTTCGATGCTGTATGATTTTCACGTGTTTAACGCATTTCCACATATAACAACTATTCTAATTTAGTTAGGAGAACGTCGTGGTTTATTTAATTCGAGGCTTTGGAAAAGTCTAGAAAGGTACACATTGTTAATTAACGGTTATCCGGTGATTTTAATATTCCTTCTCGCTTTACTAACTCAGTAGGGTAGTTTTTACAGATGTCAAATTGGGAGTTGATAAATATTGTTTTCAAGATGAGAGATGATCCTTATAGAAACTAGTTTCTAAATGTGTAGACACATCAGTGGAATAAAAAAAAAGTATAGAATTAGGCAGAGATGAAGACAAGTGTTCGAATACGTTATTCATACGTTTTAAACCATGTTTCAAAGCGCTAAAAAAAGACGATCACAAGATAGAAGGCAAACACGAACGCAGTGCACATAGCTGTGCACACAGAAGAGGACGGAAGATTTACAAAAAATACATATTAAAAGCATTTGTCGCGTCAGTTTTTGTGACTATACAATTATTTACAATAATTTCATCCGGGGTAGAACTGTCTGGTTTATATTTGAGTAATAATCTTGGCTTCCACCGCATCATGTACGTTTTCGTATATCATCAACATTAGACATCTGCAAAAAGTAATTCCTTTTTTTGCTTGCGTCAATCTAAAGGTTAGTTGTTGTTTTTTTCTCCACATTTTCTGTATTACTTTTAGATATTAAAAACTGCCCGTATAAGTTGCTCTTTGCACGAATCCATGCAGTAAGACGTTTTGGTGCAACCTAAGATTTGCGAGAGTTTGTTGAAGGTATTACGGAATTTAATGGAAAATGAATGCCACTGTAAATGTCCAAAAAACGAGTTATAAGCCAGACGAACCGATCGAGTTTCAAAAATACTAAATTAAAGGAAGATCCATTGGTGGATTGTTAGGAAACTCGTTAGCATGACCCCTGGGAAACGCCGCACATGTCCTCGTTTGGGAAACGCTAACGGTGACCCCTTCACTTTTCTGTTCTAGCTTTCTCTCTTGTTTCTCTAATTTTTCTGCCTCTTTTTGGCTTCGTTACAGGGTCAGTGTTTCCCAAAGGGGGATGTGTGTGGTGATTTCCATGGGTCATGCTAACACCTTCCCTAAGGATCCACCAATGAATCTTCCTTTAATATTTTTATGCCTACTTGGACTCATGCTAGTACTTGGGTTCACACTCCATTTTGTAGCACAAGCTAAGGCATACGCGCCGCGCACACCTCTGCATGTTCAGACTCGCCCCAGCATCCGCGTGCGCCCATTGGCTTGCGCCCCGTGGCGTCACATCCCTCTCGCCTTTGTCCCTCATTACTCTCCTCCCCCCTACGCGGAGCGCTTCCCTTTCCACTGTTCCGTCCAGAGACGGACACCGTCAGCTTTTCCTTGTCACGTGGGTACTAAAGCTAACGCATTAATATTGCAATTTGTACGCTCAATTTCATATCGAAAATAGTTCAACGGATGTTGTGTGATAGATAGCTTGATATGTTAGCGGTGTCGAGGCTGCGGAATGTTTCCCGAAATTATGTTTTGGTACGACTGGAAAGATCGGGAGATGATCACAAATACCCGATAAAATGGCACCGGCAGAAAGTACTGAGTTCTCACCGTTTGTAATAAATAAGTCGAGAGAATATGTCCCGCCAACACGGTAATGTGAAGCTGTATACCTTCCCAGCCACTTTCGCTCACTTGAACATGTACACGTTACCCAAAAAAAGTAACTAAATACCGTTACTCGTTACTCACTCAAAAAGTAACTAAGTGCGTTACTCGTCACCGATTCTCAAAAGGAACGCGTGAGTTACCTCAAAAGTAACGAGTTACTTTCCACGTTACTTTGACGACCAAATACACAACTGTTTTTGTTTCGTGTTTTATTCTCTTTTTTTTTCAATAGTTGCGCTTAAGCAGTAGCTGCCTCTCGAAGTTTTCATCAGTTAGGTTTCCCCGCTTCTACTGACGTGTTCGAATGAAAGGGAGTGTTGTGCTGAAGAGCTGGTGGACCTGGGATTCCCCTCTCTCTTGTGTTCTCTCTTTACTTCTAAACTTCCAAGTTGAGAATGGATTATGTACCTTCCCGCGTTGGCAACCTCTGGGTTTACATTCGGTCCATACTCGGTTCTAGAAGGTTCAACCAACGAGGCTTATTGTTTTCGGTGGGTGAAGGACATTCCCAGCTGTAGAGTTCAGTACAGCAGCGTTTATCGCTGGACACGTCAGTCGAACTGTTCGACTGACGTGTTCAACGATATACATGGCTGTACTGTCATTCTGTCTAGTTATTTTTCGGGTTTCCCACCTACCGTTCTCGCTATAGACGCATACTCAGGTTAGAATTAAAACGAGACTGTTCAAACGTTGTTGTACACGTTACTGCTCAAAAGTAACGAAGTACCGTTACTCGTTACTTGACCTCAAAAGTAACTAAGTACGTTACTCGTTCCTTTTCTAGAAAAGTAACGAAATACGTTACTCGTTACCGAAAAAAGTAACTAGGTAGTAGTAACTCGTTACTTTAACGCGACATGTCTGCTTGACAGCTACTCTGACTCGGCCCCGCGGGGCACGGCGCTGCGAATGGCCGTCGACTCAACCACCGGCATGGTGGCTACCGGTGTTAGACGTCATCCTGTCAAGTAGGTGCAAGCAGGCACGTAGCCAGGGGGGGGGGGGGGGGGCGCCCATGTCCCCCCCCTGAAATCTTCCATTTTGCTGGGGCCTCCTCTCCCCCCTCCCCCTCATACAGCATTGTGTCATAGGCAGCCCCCCCCCCCCCCCCATTCCCCCCGAAACAAAATCCTGGCTACGTGCCTGGGTGCAAGGCATGTCTGTGCATGTTTCTACTGCTTACACAAATCACAGTACACGTGCTAAATCACAGTCAGCCAGCGCTCGCTCGCAATTGCGGCTGCAGCCAGAAAGTGCGCGTGCATGACACACAAACACAGACATGAAGGCGCACTCACACTTTTAGGGAAAGGTGTTTAGGGTGGCCACAATGAATCGCTGCAAAAAGAAACTGAAGAAAAAAAAAACATCCACCGGATGTGCTATAGCTGGTGCATTTTACCTGTCGATATTTCGAGGCTCCTTTCCTGCGAACAATGAGAGCAACAGACGGGCGGTGCCTGGGTCAACGGCAAACGTGTTCGCCGAAGACCGCGTCAGCGTCGCTTGCCACCCCCCGACAGGAGAAGACGACAAGGGCAACACGATGACGTTATCCGGTACCCATGTCACCGCATGGTGTGATATCACGTGATGACGTGATTGTTGCGTCCCCCCACGCAACATTGATTGGACTTTACATATTTGAGCCAATGAGCGCCGTTCGCGATGCCGTACGATGAGGCCGGATCACGGCGTCACACCACGCAGTATCGCGTGTAAGGTGACGTCGCCACGCAGTCCGATACCCCTGGTGTCTCCGCGAAATACACCAACTCGTGTTTACGAAACTAACCGGAGCACCCCTAGCGGCACGCCTCCGGCCCCGCGCATGCGCGATGGGGTGTGGGCAACAAGCGCCGCGTCCCACATCGAATAAACCATTGAAATACGTGATGTCGGCGTCGGTCCCCTTGCTCCTTTTCGCGTTGCAATTGTTGATTGTACGTCTTCCTAGCAACGTCTGACTACATTAGTGGTCTGGGTGAAATGAACGACGCTCGTTAAGGCTGAACTCCATGGGACGAATATGGCGCGAATAACCGACGAATTTTTCCCGGCGGCTTTTGCTTTGCGCGTCGAATCAGCATAGTGACTGCTACGTCGCGCGCAAAGCGAGCCGTCGGGCGGCGTTTGCCAGTTATTCGTCACATAATTCGTTCTATGGAGTTCAGCCTTTACACCGCAAAAGTTTGCGTGAATAACGTGGCGTGCGGTGATTCATTCCGCGTGAACGCCGCAAAGTGAACGCCAAAGGCTGATTTACATGATAAGATCATCTTATCACGGCCGCTTGATCCCCACTGTTGGTGCGGCCTGCCGATTCTTTTCCGAAAACAAAAGAGCGCGCGTGAGAGGAGAACTTCTCCCATGTGCCGTGCAGGGCGCTGCACATCGGCGAGTGGTCTCGTGAGCTGAAAGCAAGAGAAGGCGCCCAACCAATTAGCGGCGAGATGTTTTGGTGGCGCCCTCCTGTGGTTCCCCTTTGTGACGTCATTACCTTGCAAACAACAAGTTCGATGGTGTTTGTTATTAGCATGGTGGAAGCTTGTAATCATTGCGCTCTCAAAGGAACACTGCCAACACCGTCAAAATTAAAATTCTTTCATTCCTCTTATTACCGTCGATGATAAATCCCCTTTCCGACGTCATAGTCAGCGTTCGGCCAATCGTGGAAGGCCGACCACAGCGGCGCTTTCGGTCGCGCACGGGGCTAATACCACCTAGAATTGGCCCAACGCGCTCTTGCTCCGCGACCCAGATAAAAGATCTGCCCGTCATTTGCTTCGCCGATACCGAGGCGCTGCCGTGGTTGCAGAAGGTCACAAAACTCGCTTGCCCCCCACCTTTGCACCGCTTTGTGCGGAGAAAATATCGTAGTGTCACCCTGTGCTGTGCTAGTTTGTGTTTTCGATCGTTTTTTCGGGCGTTTCTATAGACCTTTCCAGAAAAGAGCGTGTGGCCGGTGCCATTTTGGCTGTTCGTGCGTATGGCGCGTGCTTAGCTCGCTTTCCGAAGCGACGAACGCGCACGTGCTGGGCTGTGAAGATCGCACGCTGGACTGTGATTTTGTAAACATTGAAAAGGTCTATATACTCTGTTTCATACTAAATGTGCAAAGCTGTCAAAGCTACTGGCGCGAGCGCGTGGCTTCATCTATGGTTTTGTTTGCGCGAGAACGCGTGCAAATGATCAACGAGATCAAGCCCCATGCTCACGACAGCGTTTCACACTTAGTATGAAACAGAGTATAGTTTTGTGACGATAGCCACTGATGGATGAGAAAGAAGAAGAGAAGTAGACAGCCGTTTTTTGTCTGTCTCTCCACAGTTTTTGAAGTGTGCAGGTGGGTCACAGAGCCCGCGATGCCTAAAAACTGTTGCGTTCCGCTTTGTAAGTCAAATGCTGCGAGAAATCCGGAACTCTGCTACCACGAGCTGCCTTCTAGAGAGAACTTCCGGGATGCCTGGTTGAAGAACATTTCGCGACAAGGCAGCGACAAGGGCAGCCAGTGGCAACCAAGCTCCAGGAGCGTCGTGTGCTCCCTTCATTTTAAGGAGGAGGACTACAAGGTAGGGATGAAGCGGAAGTTGCTGCAACCGACAGCGGTGCCGACTAATTTCCCATTGTATCCGTCGTACATGCAACCGGCAGGTTCAAAGAAGCGCAGAACGCTTGTTCGTGTGCCATCTAACGCGTCCACGTCGAATGCGAGCGGTAAAAGTCAACAACGCAAAATGCAGTCCCCTGCAGAAATAAGACCTGTGTTGATGAGTGCGGGGCTATTGAACCTTGCCTGCAAAAAGAGTTTAAAGTGGAAGAATGTCAGACGTCATTCAATTTGACAGGCTTCATGGAAGATGCCAGGAAAAACGCGCACCGCCTTCAAATGCAAGCCAAACGGCTGAAGGAGCGAATGGAAAAACTGCGACAAACCTGCGACGAATTACAAGAGAGATTAAAGCAGTATGAAGAGGACAAAGCTGTGCAGGCCTTGATGAATGTTTCAAAAGCTGCATCGGAAGGTGACAAGACTGCAAAATTTGTCATGAAACAAATAATGAATTTTGACAAGGCGATACCAGCATGGCAAGAACCAACGCTGAGAGAATGCGTACTATGGAAAGAGACATCATGTAAAGGATATGACCACGTACGCGCAAGGAAACTCCTTAAACTGCCCTGCCGAAGTACGTTGCAGAAGTTTGTCGGGTCGTCTACGGGAGAGACCGGGGTCACGAGCCTCATCAAAGAACGGCTGCAAGTGGAGAGAAAAGGTCTGCGCTCAGAGAAAGAGCCCTACTGCAGCCTCATCATTGACGAAATGTTGATCCAGCAGAAAGTGATTTATGATCGACAGGTTGACAGAATTTTTGGGCTTGTTGACATCAGATGCGAAGCTCGATCAAAAGCCACTGAAGTAGCCAACAGGCTCCTTTGCTTCGTGCTACGTGTGCTTTCCACAGCTTACGTGATTCCAGCCGGCTACTTCTTTACGAGAAATCTGAAGCACGACCAGCTCCGTATTTTTACGCTCAGTGTCGTGAAGGCGGTTGAAGAGGCAGGATTTCGGAAAGTTCGCATCGTCACTGACAACCACCAGACCAACACCGCGATGTTTCGACAGATGTCGGACGACAACACGCTCCAGCATGTTGTGCCGCACCCGGTACGTGAAGGTGAACCGTTGTTCCTCTCTTTTGACCCCAATCATCTCATCAAAAACCTCAGGACGAATCTGCTAGAAAGAGAGATGTTTGATGGAGCACAGATGATCAAAGGTGGCTTTTTTTAAAAAGCCCTCTACAACATTCAGAAGAATCTGTTGGTCAAACCAGTGCGACTTCTGAGCCGAGCTCATGTGGAACCAAACAATCTAGAGAAGATGAAAGTGTGCCGCGCAACGTTAATATTTTCACCTGTAGTAATCAGCACCCTCGAGTACCTGCAGAAGAATCCTCAGTCCCACGAGAGGGCTCCAGAATTGCAGGATTGTAGTTCAACCATCACATTTATGAAAACGGTTGGAATGTGGTACGACCTTCATGATATCTCTGGCTGGAAATCCAGACAAATGCCTTTCGTCAGAACAGAAGACGATCGGCTCTCATGGCTTGAAGTTGATTTCATCAGCTACCTCGAGGATATTAAACTCGAAAGTACGAAGTCTTGGGTCAAGTCCCTCACGAAAGAAACCTATGAGGCAACCATAATGACAACCAGGTCAACGGTCGCCGTCATTGAGTATCTCCTGACTGACCTCAAGTGAGCACAAACGTTTTAAGCAAAATAGTGTTTTTGTGAGACAAAAACTTGCTTGTAGAATGTATTCTTTTGCTCACTTCTTTTTTTTTTTTTTCATTTCAGATTCAAGTACGTTCTGACGCGACCTCTCAACAGCGATCCGGTTGAGTCTCTATTCAGCTGCTTCCGCCAATTCAACGGTGTTAACGACCGAGTTGATGCCAGAACAGCAGTTTTCACGGCAGAAAAGTTGCTCAAGGTTCGTTCGTTATATTGAAACCTAACTGATCGTATGTCCGGCGCCCAGCTTCTCGAAAACACTGTCAGTGCACACCGATCAAGTTTCTTAAATTGTTTCAATTTCGGCGAGCAGGTTGGCATTTTGGAGGCTGCCAGAAGTGGAAATGCGCCCTCTAGTTCGGAGAGCCAGACGGCGCTGAAATGTGCCAGCTCCACTCGTGAAACAGGAAATCCTGCAGTTCCGGAGGCAGCTCTTGGTGTGCTTTGGAAAATTCAGCACTTGATGAAGTACAATGAAGTCCCTTCTGAACTTGAGTTCGCACCGCTAACTTACATGGCTGGCTACTTGGCCTTCGTTTGCGAACAAAAGGTGACCATTTTTATTTGTAGAAATTGTCGTAATTTCAAAGTAACTAGCTGAAACATTCAGCATAGCAAAGCAATAGAAATGTCTGAGTGAAAGCAAGGAAGGATAATGTGTAGAACCCGCTCAACTTTGCAGGTGACGTGTCCTGAATGCAAGCTGCAACTTAAGGGAAATGCATCACGTGACGGAGCATATCAGTTCGTGTTTAGCCTTGACCAAGGAGGACTCAGCTATCCACGACCTGAAGCTGTCTGGCTGTGCAAGCTCGTCTGCACCTTTGTCGAGAGGGCTCTACAGTCGGCAGAGATTCGTCGTTGTGGACGGATTTGCAAGGTCCTCTCAAGCGCTGTGCTTCCACACCTTATGGACTGCCCGCTGATGTGGTGCACTAACTGCAGAGACCCGTACCACAGCGAAGAGCTCTGCGAGCTCTTTCTCAGGAAGCTCCTCAGACCCCTTTTGGCAAACTGGGCTGGTGACCTAAACAGTTCTCTAGATAATATATTGAGGCTTTCGCAGAAGCCTCTTTCCCGAAAGGTACTCCACTTGTGAGTTACATGACTCCCTTCATCTGTTTGTGAACAATGAAGTTTATATTGTTGAAGTTATGCACGAGGAATCCCTTTCTTATTGTCCTTCACAGATAAATAAAAGGCCCTGCTCGAGCGTGCTCCAGCGTCGGTTAAAACCCGAATTATACGGCCTAGCTATATCCAACTATAACTGGTAATAGAAACGGGGCAACACTTACGGGAACACTTAAACGACTATTCGCTCATACTGCCAGCTGAATGCTGCTCTAACGCGCAGCCTGCAGCTGAGTGAGCTCCTCGCAGAAAAAATTGTGCGCTTTTATTCTACACAGATTTGTCACATCACTCATGCAATCTGGCACTCGTTTCAATTGAGACTTGCCGCTTGACGAAAAACAATCTAAATAGCCACACCGGGCAGGGTTGGCGGACTGCTCCTCGCTCGCCGATAACGAGCGCCACGGCTGGTGCTGCGGGGTAAAGTAGAACTATCGCTCTCACCGGCGGAGTGAAGCATACGGCAGGCCGCTCCCAAGGGGAGTCCTAATCGAGCGGCCGTGATCTTATGATATGATATGATTTACATGACAAGATCACATCCCGCGATTCCACAGTCTTCTCGCTATTTTCAGTCGCGACGTCGCTCGGGCTGCAAAAGCGTGGCAGGTTAGCTGCGATGCTCGACTTCGATACTGAACATCGCAAGCAGAATCGAACCGAGTGAATTGGGCGTAACAGGTGGGTGATTGCCACCGGTAAAAATGATCAACACCTCCTTACATCTACTGTTTACACCGGGCACTCAAAACAATCTTCAAACTTAAAAAAAAAGGTATTTTGAGGCCTGCACTTTTTATCGCAACGTTTGGTCTCCTGGCCGCTGTCGCTTGAACGAGCAGACGACAGTTTGAACGATCACACGGCTATTTGAACGATCACAACGATCGTTCGGAAGTGAAGACGCACTGAACGTGGTCCGCGCGGGTGGTCCGGACCACTTGGCGGTTTTCCCGCGTTCATGTTGGGACATAACAAAGAAATCTGACGACCACAAGCATCCGTGAATTCAAGCCAAAGTGCTTCCCGCACAAGCAATCGCGGTCCGACGGTGTCTGTTCTGGTTCGTTTTTTTTTTTTTTTTTAGCGAGCAGAAACCGTACAAAACAGATTTTCATACCTTTCCCGCGGCACTTTTGGTTCAGCCCCAGTCGCGGCGTTTTGACGGCAGCTTTTTTTCTATTATGGTTTCTTCCAAAACAACACAGGAATGCCCGTCCCACACGGCGACTTCCGCCCACAGCGCCAAACCGGAAGTGCGTCCGACGCGCCACCACCGGGATCCCGAGGGGCGTTCACAGCTCCCAAAGTGCAAGGAGCGTGCCCCGACAAATATCGTAACCGCGCCGATCGGACCCATTCGGGCGTCGAACAAGTGTGCATCAGGGATTCATCGAAAGAGGCGGAACGGCGAACGCCTTTCCGAGAAGCCATAAATAATTCTCTCGCGCCCCGGGAGCTCGTAAAAAAAGGGCCACTCGCTCCGTCAAAATGCCATTAGGTGGCCCCGCACAGAACGAGCTTCTGCGGAGGAGCATGGTCTGCCTGTTCTCGGATATCCCCCCGTCGTCTTCTTTCTAATCGAGGACCGCAGATTTGATCGAAAATCCAATTCATTCCTTCTTGTCTCCTTAAAAAGATTTTTTTTTTATTTTTTTTTTTTTTATTTTAGAACGGAGAAGTGGTTTGAAGAAAGGGCTGATAGAAATAAAATATCGCGAATTATGCGATTCGTTTTCTTGGAGAATTTAGTCACGTCGCGCTGAAGCGAAAATGGGTAGTCGCGCAACAAGCGGCGGGTTAAAGGCTGTCCGAACAAAACACAACAAATTACGTGCATGGCAAAAGCAAAAAAAAACAAAAAAAACATGTACGCTACAAGAAAAGGGAAGAAAAAAACGTTGCGATGCGCGCGTACGTTTTTAGTGAGGACATGAGGCAGGCAAACAGCACGGCTTTCGTCCTCGCTTTCCCCCTGTCCTCTCTTCTCTTTCTTGTTTTCGGGAGGTCGGGGAACTGACAAAGTGTGCGCATGTTTTCGCAGCCGGAAGTTACTCGGCCCCAGATGGGCGTCTGGTGTCTCAGCTGTACTACATGAGCAATTTAGCAGTACAACCGCTAGCCTGGGGTCTTTTAACGTGCACCACGCAGTAGAGGTACACGACCGCACGCCGCCGGTGCGATGCCCATCCAGGGTCTTAAATTTGGACACTCTGCGAAGAAGTCGGCGTGACTGGCCGGCACCGTGCTTGACCTTGGCGCCGGCCAATCACGGCGGTCGAATTTACTTTTCCGTCAAATGTCCAGATCAAGAGCTCCAGGTCGAAACGGGCAGGGCTGGGGATTGAACCCCCTGGGTTCTGTAGCAAAGCGAGATTTCGCTCCACGCGCGCCGAAGCTGCGGTGCTTTTCTAACACACACGGCCACCGATTCCCCCTTCGGAGACTGACAACAGCGGGTGCCTCGACGCACAGCCAGCAGCGCGTGTGAGTGGCGACCGCGGACCCACGCGTGATGAGCCAAGGACAGGAGCTCCGGGTAATTAAAGAAAAAGGACCCAAAGCGGATCGGAACCGGAGGCAAACCTCCGCATTGGGTGCAGCAAATCCTGTGAACAGCAGAAAACGTGTCCATGTTTGACCTGCCCTCGAGCCTTCGCGTATAACTTCACGTCGATGATCCCCCTGCCGGTTCGAGAGCTTTTTGGTCGCCGACGAGGGCGCTCATCTTTTGAGGGTGAAAAGGTGAGACGCGTAGGATTTCCTCACTAACTAACGTTATCGAAGCATGGACATATATGTCCGCGGCCGTACGGGCCAGCTGTGGCGTGCCTTTCCGCCAGGTGCTCAGCCATAAATCGCTAAGCAGCGCGTGGAAGAAGAGGATACCGAGAGAGAACGTCGCTGCCAACGAGAAATCCCTCTCTATTACGGCTGTGCGCAGAGGGCACTTTAGACCGGGGGTTTGTGTACAGAGAGCCGAATAGCAGAAAGCGAAAGGCCGGTGCGTCAGCTCCCCAAGAGCATTGTGAACAGACCGAGAAAGATGAGCCAGACGGTTGTCAAGTACGCGCACCAGAATACCTTTGACTGCAGAGCCACAGAAACCGGTTCTCGAGTGTACTCGAGTATATAGATTTTTTTTTTTAAATGTCTCCTGGCCGCTTCCATTTTCAGTGTTCGTGCTTATGGCGCGTGATTTGCTCGATTTCCGATGCGACGAACATACGCGTGCTGGGCTGAGGAGACCGCACGCTGGGCTGAGAATTGGAAGGGTGCATACACGTCTGCAAGTAGTACGGCCTGAGGGAGCCGCCATCTTGCTCAATTGTGGTTGTAATCGGAATAGGTTGGTGCTCCAGCAGCAAAATGGCGGCGCCCAGAGACCGTACTTGCAAACGCGTATATGCCACCAATATTAATCATAGCCATGCGCTGGGGGTTGGCAAAGCACAGGAGACGCGCTGAGTTCCAGACATTGTTATGGTTCGGGTTTGTCGTCATTGCAGTGATTGGACACGGGCCACCACCCGAATGCTTGTCGAGCTATCGATGATCACGAGCCCAAATCGAGTGCTCACGCAGTGGTCGCGTCTATATCTATGAGCCGCATTTAAATATCGTCACTGGGGGATACTGCGATCACCCAGCTACGTCATCAAGTTTGGCGAGGAGGGATTGAAAGAAAACGCTCGCTTTTGTCCTTGAAATTATACCGCAACAAAGGTGTTCCTTGGTCAGTGGCGTTGCGTGCGAGTGCACTTGGGTCCCATAGTGCCAGTAAGCACGTGTAAAGTGAAAACGTTCCAAGCGAATATCTTCGCACGGCCCTTCTAATATACGTAGCAAACCTGTCAGCGTTCTCCGCCAACTCACATTCGGGACTAAATAACTCCACAAGAGAGCCAAACTGCCGCGAACTTGCGCTGCTTCTCAGGAACTTACGACGTGAAGGCATTCCAAGGGAGCTTCACGCCTACCGCCACCAGGCGCAAATGTGAAATTTAAATATAGTTAATGCGTTTTAAAATTAGTTTTATTGACTTTTCTACCGGCAGCCCAGAAATACAACTTTAGTGTTTCTGGGCTGCCGACACAACATAGACAATATATAAACGAGGAAATAAGTGCAAACATCTAATTCTCGTACCCATTTTAATGTGGTCGCGACCACAATTCAAAAGCCCGAGGCGTGCCAGCCATATTATACGGTTCGCCTCGCGAGTTAGCACCGAAAAGTTTCGGTGGAGCCCTCTAATGGTGTCCCTTCCGAAACATCACGGAGTTCACTCGCCAGTGACGTCACGAGTTCTGGTTACCTATCATCAGTTTGCGCCAAGATGGATGGTGTCCGTCAAAAAGCAGGGTGGAAGCTCGGAGTCGTCGCATTCCATGAAAGTTGATAGTGAAGACGTTATTCGCGACTCTAGGAAAACGGACGGCACCTTGCGAGAAAACGTCGAACTGGCCGGAAAAGGACCTTTCTCGATTTTAATGCGAACGCATTAACTGCCTCATGGAGCGAGCTGACGTCATCAGTTTGAAGCAAGAAAACGGCTCCTAGTTTCCGCGATCCCAATAGGAGCGATTCGCCTTCGGTTCCATTGGCTGGCGCGCGTCGACGGGGCTCCCATTGGCCGCTGCGCCATGGCCTCCGAGATCCCGAAGCGCGCGTGCGCTGGTACGCAGCAGACGACAAAGAGAGCGGACGAGCAGACGACAAAGGGAGCGGACGAGCAGACGACAAAGAGAGCGGACGAGCAGACGACAAAGGGAGCGGACGAGCGGCTTGCATGCTTTCGCATTCACAACTCATAAGAAATGCTTAGGTGTACCTCGAGCTTTTTTGCTCGTCTCTTGTCGCTTCCGTGACTACATGTTGTCGGTGGTTTGCGCGATGGAACAGTTGTCCCGGTGACTCTGTCGCAACTGTATAGCATCAGCTTGTTATACCTGCAGGTTGCTCTCAAAGCAACCTATACGTAACCCGCGTGAACCAGCTATTCCGCGTTCATCAACGTTTCTCAGCACCGTGGAAGCACTAGTCTTTTTGTCGCTTCCTCGTAAAATGTCAAGCCTCTCGAAGCTCGCTTGCGCCAAGACCATCGCCCCAGGTTCGAAACGTGGAGGATAAAAATCGGGGCAAACCATCTTGAGTCCAATGCTAGCCTGCTGATGCCCCAGCATTGTGCGTTGAGCCGGCACGTGGCACGGCGCGACCTGTTTTAGACCGCCATGTTTGCCCGATAGTAGCTCCCCCTATAGGTCGCTGGAGTCGCGAATACTCCGTCGATGAATCACGGACTCAGCGGAGACGTCATAGTGAGGGTTTTCCCAATCGTGGAAAGCCGACTACGGCAACACGTTTCCATGGTCGAGCAATTTGCCAATGCGCCTTCGTTTTTAGTAACGGCTGAACACCAAGTCACGGGTAAATATATAGAACGCACACTAAAAAGATTTACCCCCTTAGGGGTGTAAATCAGCTTTTCCCAGGGCTAAAACCCTTAGACTGCTAACAGACAACTTTCAGCCTTTCCACTCTGGTGAAGAAGGAAGACCAGCGGAACTGTACAATGGAAAGTAATGGCCGGCCGCAAGTCGGCAAGCCAGAGTGGAAAGGCTGCCGCCATCTATATGAGCGACGGCTTTCTGCCGTCGCTCATATAGATGGCGGTAGGTGTCCAGAGTTCGGTGTCTTTATTTCTTTGCGGCGGACACGATTCTGGGGAAACATGCCCTTAACAGCTCCGCTGTAAAAAAAAAAAAAAAAAAAAAAAAAAAAACTAGGATATTGACAATCTTAGCAGCCCTCTGCGAATTTTTTTCTTCTTTTGCGAGCATCGGGTTTAGAAGCCGCAAGCACCACCCCATGCAGTTCTCCCATGCACATAAAGAGCCAATAAAAACGCACAAGAGGGACCCTCCCGACTGCGCAGGTCTCCGCAATGACGAAGCGGCTCTGTTGAAGTAAATTTATCGCCTACGAACTCCGACGAACTCCTAGTCAAAATAATATTGTTGGACGCTCTGGCTAAAACAACCAATTGGCTAAAGCTGTTTTTTGTTTTTTGTTTTTAAGGGCGAACATTCTTCGGGTGATCACCTCACTCTACTGCAGCACACTTTGCCACGCCCCCTTCGAAATACCAAGGGTGTTGCATGCAACCCATTTTACCAATAAAATCGGCTCTAAAGGAGAGTGCTGAAAGCCTTTTTAGCAATCGGCCCAACTTAAAACAAAACCGCGACGATGTTGTGTACGTCCTTTTTGTTTCCGTGTCTCCGGTGTATTATATAGGGTAGCTCAAGTCACCAGGCTCGATCTAAAATGGACCGTAAAAATCGACGCCTGCACGTAGCCATCTAAACTTTTCGTCAAAGGTGTCATTCACAGGTCGGTTTTTTCTTGTGCAGGAAAGAGCAACCGCGCGTTAGTGTTGCCTGCTTCGATCGGGGTCCTAAACTTTTCTTAATGTATTACATCATTGCAGGAAGGGATCTTGATATTTCAATAAAACATCGGCCAACATTTATTCGTTCTTGTAATCCTTTCTTTTTTTTTTTTAGCGTCATGTCGGTTACCGTCGAAGCAACGCTCGCGCACAGGTAAGGCGAAGCACAGTCAGCACCACTCAAACACTGTGCGCTTGTTTTTTTTTTTTTTGTTTTTCTTTTTTGCTCACGTAGGTTGCTTCTATAGACATTTTCTACGTGGGCGCCGCCATCTTCAATTCTGGCACTTCCGGTATGCGTGAAAACGTCGCTTTCTTCTCCCCTCGACAGTAGAACGTGTTAACATTTGAATTGCAACCGTCAGTCATTCTTGTTATGACCCTTCTATACTTTTTTACCTGTTCGCAGGGTTGTAATCTCTTGCTTTTTTTTTTTCGGAACGCATACCGGAAAGGGGGATAACGTAACTGGGTGTGAGGCTAAACGAAAAAGGTGTATAGCCGATTGACGGCTGATGCAAAGTGCAGAAGAGTAGTAGCAACTTCGTCTAGCGCATACAAAACAGATGTGCTGAAAGGCGAAAGTTGAACACTGGCTTACTTTAGGCTGCGTCGTTATTATCCCGTACGACTCTCACGTGTCGAGAAACGTTTTCAAGACGTAGACGAAAGCATAAAAGCGGTCTGTCGGCTGCACCTGGAATTGCTGGCAAGTTTGACAGACGCGCTTTCTCGCTTTCCAACAGATCGACTTGGCGCTGCGGGACAAGCTTAGTTTTCTTGTTTGTAGGCAGTTCTGCGAGCGACCAGTTTTATGAGCACTGATCATATTCTATTGCGAGTGATCATGAAATTGAAAAGCGCGCTGAGCAGGATGACCGAGCTGCCAGGAGGAGCACAATAAAATGACATTTAATAATAGATTTTCTCTAGAGAAGCATATGAGTAAAGATGTCGCAAGTACTGAACTTATTAATAGCATTATTATTTTAAAAGGTTTTGGCTTTCCGTAGAATTGTGTTTTAATACATTATATGACGTGTACTTAAAAAACAAAAACACTCCGGTGATTTTTCTTTTTTTTTTTAAGCGTGTCTGGTGTTAGGGTATTTCTATCTTTAATGTAGCTTTTTTCAGCTGCAAGATTATAATACTATATATTGTGAATTCATGCTGTATAAACGCACAGTCCTTATTAGCATGTTTCGAGCTACCGCTCCATCGGTTTCTCAAAAAACTAGATAAAATATTAAGTAATACACTTAATTTCGTTACTTTCTTTTCTTTGTTCGGGGAATAATATTTGCACTATTCCTAAGGTTAAGACAAGGGCAACCAAAATTAAACGTCCTACAGAAGTCTGCGATTCGCGTCTGCACACACAGGGCCAGGGGGTCAAGAACTGCTTCCATTCTGCAGATCCTCAGCCGCGCAAATTAAAAACAAACTGTCAGGCAGGGACTGACGGCCTCCCTCGAAATATACCACTTAAATCCTCCTCGTGCAAACAGACGCAATTCACTGGTCGGGCAGGTTAACGTTCTTTTTTTATAAAAATCTTTTTTATATATATACAAAGGCATTCTTAGTGAAACCACTGAAAACAAACTCCAGCTTGACAATAATCGTCACTTATACTCGAACGGCTTACACCATCAATATACTCGGAAATAAACAACAACACAGGACAAACGCTTCGCGGGGAGACGGGGGTTCCCACTGCGAGCCCGACACTCAAAGATGGCGCCAAGCCTCTGATAGTGAATAGGTGTACAAGATGGTTGGAGACACATATCAAACTTTCCTTGTTTTGTTTAATTTGTTACTTTTTATACAATCTTTGGCGTGTCCACTTATAGACTCATTTCAAGGAGAATGCACTACATACATACATCTTACATACATACATACATGCATACATGCATACACGCATACATGCATACATACATACATACATACATACATACATACATACATACATACATACATACATACATTTATTCAATTACTTTCCAAGATACTTCCGCACTGCGTAATTCTAGTGTAGTTTTATCCCGTGAATCCGACTATCACGTTCGTTTTCCCAGAAGGTGTAACTAAACGCGAGAAAACACAAAAGAACCTCCGACCAGTGCAGTCGTCACGTCATTCCAGGATCTATATATATTCTCCCGCAATGGCACCAGGCAGTAGTGACGTCTTTTTCTGACCTCTTTGAAAATAGCAAGAGTGCGCTTGCATAGCTTCGATAGGCGCTGAAGATGCGCGAAAGCGGAGATTTCGAAAACTCCTGATATGGCGTCACGATCCGGAAAGGAGGCGGGGCTCCAGCGGTATACCTTCAAAACGAATTTCTGCAGCCTCCATGCATCGAATTGAAAAATAATTTCGAAATTCGTAATCCTGGAGGCCAAATGAAAAAGATTTAAGTGTTTTTCTTCAAATACATTACCGCTTCAGATTCCTTTTAATTTGCAAGCAAGAAAACAAAACTCGCAGTGCTATTCTATGCATTGCAGCCCCAGTATAGCAGTAGCATCACTAGTGCACGTTACAAGATAATGAAGACAAATGAACCAAGAGAGAATTGCAGGAATAACATGTTCTTGTGGAGGCACTGCTTCACTAAGCGCCGTATAGATGTCCGGAGTTCTCGTGAAACAAATTTTATATACGCGAAACAATCACTCAATAGCAAGGAGGGACGATATGGACACCTTAGATTCAGAGATGACTCAAAAAGAAAAGGTGGACGCGGAGAAGCACTGCTACCTTTTTCGCACTTGTCGATTTTTTTTTAAATTATTTTTCCAACACTAAGCTAGAGCCGCTAGGAGCATGTTCAAAAAGACTTTGGGAGGACTCTGTTTGCATTTTGAGATCTCATCCTGCTCGTACTTGTTTGCTGCTTTGTCTCGGTCCTCATAAAAGGGTCGCGCTATCACGGTTCTTGCCATTGCAAAGTCAAACATTAAAAAAAAAAAAAAAGATCGAGGTACACCTAAGCTTTGCTTATGAGTTGTGAATGCGAAAGCATGGAAGCCGCTCGTCCGCTACCTTTTTCGTCTGCTGCGTATTTTTCGTCGCCGATCGACGCGTGCCATGCTTTCTTGGGCACGCTGACCTTGGACGCTCCGTGCCCAGAAGAGCAACGGCGCGCCGATAGACACGCAGCGCTATGGGGTGAGCGGTCGTGGAAACTAACGAGCGCGCCAGCCAATGGAACCGAAG
The DNA here is from genome assembly GCA_013358835.2 of Ixodes persulcatus. Lineage (NCBI taxonomy): Eukaryota > Metazoa > Arthropoda > Arachnida > Ixodida > Ixodidae > Ixodes > Ixodes persulcatus. Next base: position 1,749,613 of record JABSTQ010009345.1, read on the forward strand.
GATCGGGGAATCTATAGTCCGTTGCAACCTAAGACCAAAGGGTGAAGGTAAGACGGGCCGGGGAGGAGGAAGCAGACGGAACGCTAAAGAGAGAAGGAGGTTTCCCCCTCTCTTCTCCAGCGTTTCGTCTGCTTCCTTCTCCCCGGCCCATCTTACCCTCGCCCTTCGTTCTTAGGTTGCAACGGACTATAGGTAACCATTTTGTTCTTAGCCCGAGACTGAGGCAGGAAAAGAGGAAAGTTTCAAAGTAGAAGAAAAATGAACAGTCGAGGACACGTCTCTATTTTTCTTTTCCATATCCACAACATAGCCCTTTTTCATTGTGAATCATAAGTTTTAAAAACTGTAGTTTACCATTCATGGGTCGTTCGACCGTAAACCACAGTTCCGGGGCTGCCGATCTGATCAATGTTTCCAGATTTTCAGATAATCCCTCCCGAAAAGAACAGATCAAAATGTCATCGACATATCTTTTCACAAAACAGGACTCCAACGTCAACTCCTGCAATTTATCAGATACAATACAATCCAAAGAATTTAGATAAATTTCCGCTAACGCCGGCGCTACACTGGACCCAATGCATACTCCCTCTTTCTGTAAATACTTTTTCGCTTCATACTCTACTATCGTTGACTGCAAGTAGTAATCAAGTATGGCAAGAAAACTGTCCACCGAAATGCCTGACCGCGATTGGAACCTTACCAAATTAATTTCAAGCACCCCTTTTACCCTTTCCAACATCCGACTCCTCTCTAACGAGTAATAAAGATCCTTGATGTCCATTGACAACACATCTCCTTCCTTTCCATGATGACTTTCAAGTATCGTGATCAACTCACTCGAATTTCTCAGTGACAAAGACTTATCTAGAATTGCATGGTTTAAACCTTTTTGAAGAAACACGGAGACTACCTTCTGCCAGGTCCCATTCTCATTGATCACCACTCTAAGTGGCATCTCCGGTTTATGATCCTTAATGAAGAATTTTACGCTCAAAGCTGACTTCGACAAATTCAACATGGTCTTTGCTATATCCTCAAATTCATCTTCTTCCAAAATCGAAACTATATTTGTCTTTAGCTTCCCGATGCTTCCACCCCATTCATGAAACAAAGATTCCATCGCATCACCTGCTTTCGTTTGAAATGCCGATTTTGAAAGAACCGCGAATCTACCGGATTTATCCGTTTGTTGCAATTGCAATGAACGATCCTCTAACTCCTTTCTAACCGAGTTGACGACACGAAAATTCCTTTTCTCCTTTGGGTATTCATTCCCCATTACGTTTTCCATTCTGCCAACAGCCTGTTCAATAAACGCCGCTTTTCCTTCATGCCTTACCGCTCTCGCCACCGACTGTATGGATGCAAATACATCCACCCTTGACGGTTTAACATCAATTCAAAATTTCGGTCCCTTTCCCAACACTTCTTGCGTCTTCCCTGACAACATTACACCACCCGGGTTGATAGCAGAACCTCCACACATTCGATCGACAAAACTACAAAACCGTGACTCTCTGGCCCTTCCCTCCTGAGATTTCATCTTAATGCTATCAAGAACATGCCTTCGTTTGACATACCCCATACGGTCGAAAATTGTCCTCCTGATGCTGTTCCAAAGGATGTAGTCTCTGTGCCGCTTGAAATCACCTCCCACCAGGATCTCCCAAAGTCTTTCGGAAGCGTTGCGTATTTCTTTGATCCGGTGACTTCTTCTTGCCGCTCCAATGGCCCCCCGATGCCGACAGATGCTTGAATGCAGCTGGGTCCACGAATCTTTTTCGAAGGCAGATGCCGAAATATGCAACCTCTGCCTCCAGCTCCGCCAGTCGACGTCCCAGCCGGTCCAGTACTGCTACCGCTTGACAAATCCAGGCGGTCGGTGTCGTTGATGATGTGGTTGTACATGAGAAGGGGATCAAGCCTGCTTCAGGTATAATCAATGATAATGCAGTGAGTGCGCGGGCGAGCTGGTGGATGTTAACCATTTTGTTCTTAGCCCGAGGCTGAGGCTGGAAAAGAGGAAAGTTTCAAAGTTATTACTCGTTAGAGAGGAGTCGGATGTTGGAAAGGGGAAAAGGGGTGCTTGAAATGAATTTGGTAAGGTTCCAATCGCGGTCAGGCATTTCGGTGGACAGTTTTCTTGCCATACTTGATTACTACTTGCAGTCAACGATAGTAGAGTATGAAGGGAAAAAGTATTTACAGAAAGAGGGAGTATGCATTGGGTCGAGTGTAGCGCCGGCGTTAGCGGAAATTTATCTAAATTCTTTGGATTGTATTGTATCTGATAAATTGCAGGAGTTGACGTCGGAGTCCTGTTTTGTGAAAAGATATGTCGATGACATTTTGATCTGTTCTTTTCGGGAGGGATTATCTCAAAATCTGGAAGCATTGATCAGATCGGCAGCCCCGGAACTGAGGTTTACGGTCGAACGACCCATGAATGGTAAACTACAGTTTTTAGAACTTATGATTCACAATGAAAAAGGGCTATGTTGGGAATATGGAAAAGAAAAATAGAGACGTGTCCTCGACTGTTCATTTTTCTTCTACTTTGAAACTTTCCTTTTTTCCTGCCTCAGTCTCGGGCTAAGAACAAAATGGTTAACATCCACCAGCTCGCCTGCGCACTCACTGCATTATCATGGACTATAGGTGCCGTTTTCGCGCTTCAAACTGATGACGTCAGCTCGCTCCATAAAACTGTTAATGCTTTTGCATTAAAAAAAAAAAAACATTAGAAACTTGCGGTTGTTTTTGGTGTCCCCTCATTTCCTTCTATTTCTTCTCTTCGCATTTCGAGGATGCACCTTCGGTCCTGGTTTGTTTCCTGTTCAGTGTTCGGCCGTTTTCGCTTCAAGTTTGCAATCGGTAAAAGGTAGGGCCGAGGTGCACCGATACCTATTTCCGTAAAATATTCCCGCGACACATATTGTTCGGAGGTTGAAAAAGTGTATTTGAGACGACGAGTGCGAATACTGAGAAAAGTAATTAAGATAAAGTAGTAAATACTCTCGATAAAATATATTTTCAAGATACCAAATTGAGATAGGCACAAGCCTAGTTTCTATACACGTATGTTTTGGTGCGTAAAATACAATGCGCTAACGTTACCACGAGCATTCCATTCTTTTTTTTTTTCTTAAACAAACCGCAAGAACCAACAGTTCTCGTTCTCCCTGAATTGCAGCTTCAGTGCACACAGCTAGGCGGGCGCATAGAACGAAGCCTGAGTGGCTGTGAGAACGGGAGGAATCTGGTTGCTCGGCGAACACAATCAATTAATCAATCAGCGGAGACCGCGGGCCGGTCGAGAGCAGCCCTCACCGCCGGAGCCAGTCGTCGTCACCGACCGCCAGCCACGGAGCCAGGTGCGGACAATCGCTACGAGTTGCCAAGCGGCGTGACCAACGACAATCGCCGAAGCTCATTTCGAGAAAAAAGTGTTGAGAGAGGAAAAAAAAAAAAAGAGGTTGCCACAAGAAAGGACAGAACAGGCGAGGAAGAGAAGCTTTCGGCGTCTACATCCGCCGTATGTCCGAGCCGGCCCACAATGACCTCTCGCCATGGGCTTCTGATCAGCGCCAGTTTTTAGCCTTGGTGTGAGTGGCGGGTACTTTGATCGGACTTCCGAAGCGACGAACATGCGTGTGCTGGGCTGCGATCGAAAAGATGTGGACTGTGATTCTCGCAAACAATGAAATGGTGTATATAGACTGGAATGAATTCCGTATTCGCGTAGGCCAGGAGGCAGGTTACTACTACTGTTCATAAAGTTCGTTTAGACGATTCACTTGTAGTTTTCAACAGATCGGAAGTGTGATTGGAACGCCGTAGCCCGAGCTGGATGCGACGGCTTCCGTGCCTGCGCCTCGCCATTAACTCGGGACGATTTTCGCGTTTTCTTCTGACCACATTTGCTGGAGACGCGAGCTCATAGCGTAGGCAACTATTCCCTCTGCACCAGAAGTGGTCCAGCCGGGCCGTGCTCCACACGTGAACGGTCAGGGATCTCAAATTAAAGTGGAACCCCACCGTGAATGCCGTTTTGGTTCTTTTTTGACGGTTTATAACTTTTTTCCTATGTATTCTACAGTCATAAAGTTAATGTCAAATTAAAGAACTATTCTTCAATTATACTTTAATGTCTCGATATTACATTCATCCTTAGTTTATTTTTTTACTTTCAATAGACCACAGTTTCTGACATTAAACAATTTTTTCGACCACGATAATTTACGTGCGCGGTCTGATGATATAGTGAATTACAAAAGCAACCAATGAACTGTACAGAGAATGTACATATTTAAATAAAAAATGAAGTTTCAAATAGTGTTATTTCATCGTGCTATAAAGACGGAATCATATCAACTAACGAAAATAACGAGACATTAAATTACGAAGCACCATTTGAAATTACATTTTCCAGAAACCGCACATCGATAGATTCCACGTGAAGTTCAGTATTTAATCAGAAACTTGTCCCATTCAGTTACGGCAGGTTGCAGTTTTATAATATCAAATACAGATGGCGACACGTGTTCAAGAATAGCTCGATTTGCATTCGTCGTCATAAGCCGCTTAGAACGCCACACGAAAAACAGAAATGGCACCAGATGCGTAGGTGTCAGATGCCTGGATGCCCGCAGTGAGCGAGCCAGAGGTGCAAGAACAACAAGCGCGAGGCTGCGAGTGGACCACAACTGCTTTTCACATGATTCACTGTACACTGGTGTGCCCAAATGACATTGAGGCTGCGAAAGGGATTCCGGCGGTTGCAATGGACCTTTTGTAGAAATACGCGGTGCGCATGCGCGGAGTATTTCATGCGCCTGGGTTCGAGAGTATCTAGTTCCAAGCAATCCGCCATCTTGCATTTCTCGCCTTTGAGCGGTTTCGTTGTGTCGACCTCGGGGCGGAAGATTACGCACGATGGGGAAAAAAGTGAGCTTGGGGGAGCCGTATCTAGGTCACATCGCCTCAATGGGTGAACAGGATGTAGCTGACGTTTTGGGTGTGGAACGGGTGGGAGAGGCCTTGGGCGCGCGTTGTTTTCCAGTCACCTAGTCTCGAACCGATTCGCGTGTCTAGGTGGCAGCACATATTCGCCAAGAGGTCCATTCCATCATATTTGCAAATTACATTATTTCTTATCAATTGCAGAAATTATTTTCGAAATCACACTATCGCTTGTTGGAATGGAGCGACTATATTTTGTTACATAGCCATCTCAGTGGCTTCTAGCCAAAAAAAAAAAAAAAAAAAAAAAAACTTTATTTGCACGAGTGGGAGCTATCCTAGGGGAGTCGCGCAAGGGAAGTAATATATATGAGAATGTATCGGTGTCTCTGAGGCAAAGCACTGGCCTCCGGGTCCCCATTTGGCGGAGTTTAATCCCGTCCGAAGTGCCTGGAATTTGATGGATGCCCATTACTGAGAAGACGCCCTGCCATCGAGATTTCAGGTTGCACGACAAAAGACCTCCACTTGGTCAAGCCATTAACACGCTGTTTTTTTTTTTTTCTGCTGAAGCGTGCATGATGCCCTTCGTTGGTTGCACCTAAAGCCACCCCATGTATACACGGGCAGCCTGAACCTCGGTTAAGTCAACCGCAGTCACGCTTAACCGCGGTTATGCGCGTTTACACGGCTTAGAAAACAGCGGTTAGCCCGCTGACCTCGTTTAGAGGAAACTGAACCCCAGCCGGCGGGCCGTGACCACGGTGGAAGAAAATGCGTTTCTTCAACCGTAGGCCGTGAATGAGCTAGCTTGGCGACATCGGCTCGCGAACCGACAAGATGGCGGCACCCGCCGAGTCAGCAGCAGCCAGCGGTGGACCATCCCAAGTGGCTTCCCAAAGGCGTGTCGAGTGGCCTGTCACAACGACAGAGGCCTTTCATACGCATTTGGGAAGACAATCTACCCCTTCTGCGCTTCAGCATCAGAAATGCGCTGTGTCCTGGTGGTAACAGAGCTCAACGCCGGGTTGCCCCATGACGCAGAGCCCTACTCGCCCAAGCAAGTCCGACAGAAATTGGACAACTTAAGCAAGCGATATCAGTAAGTACGAAGGGATCATTGACTAGCCTATGTAACGATGCACTGCAGGCGCTAACCTCATGTAGCGAGAGATAGTGATGCACTGACTATACTTCTAGCCTGTGATCGCTGTATTGTGCACATCGTGCGCGAATTCATGTCGCCGCGGCTGCACATTGAATTTCACCACCCTTTAACGTCAGAGAGGATATTTTACTCTTGCCACATAGATAAAAGAAATATAATCGAGACAAAGGTTGAGTTGGTTACTCTCTTCGTTGTCGGCTTCTTTCCCAGCTTATTCTTTTTAGCTTTTACAGCAACAAACGATTGTGTCATGCGCTAACGCGTCGCAGCTAGGAGCACGTGGAGCGAAAGCTCGAGCTGCGATACAAAGTCACAACTTCAATGTGACTTTTACCATTCTTTAACAATTTTAACAACTGGAATTTAATCTTCCTAGAAAGCTTAGGCGCTTTGGTAAAAAAAAAAAGACGGGATCAAAAGGTCATTCATGGTCCTTCTACTGGCGCACTTACTATTCCCTCGGGTCACTGCCAATCAATGATAAGTACCTGACGGGGGAAAATGTAGAAATAATTTGCAGTCTTCAATATTACGACTAAAATCAGCAGACGACAAAGCAGTAGCGATCCTTATAAATTGCTGGAGTCGCGAATGGGGCACACTGCACATTTCTTTAACAAACGAGCAGACATAAAATATTATAGCTGTTTGTACCCTCCCGTGAAGGTACAGCTAGACTGATTTGTGTTGAAAGCCTTCCCTGTGATGTGTTACAAGCACGCTATGTATGCTGTTCCGTCATGTGCAGGTCCCAGTGGTTATTAATCGGCACACGAGGATTGCGAGGCTGTCGCCTCTTGTGATCAGGAAGATGCTATGGTAAACGAAGGCGGTATACTACGGCTCGGAGTCGCAGTGCATTTGAGCAGCCACATTCGCCGAGCAGAGAGAGAGAGCTACCGCGTGACCGATGTCGTGCCTCAGCAGCGGCATCCCAGCTGAGACTGTACAACTGGCAGCCGCGGTGCTGGCAGTATCGGTGACAGTTCTGGCAGCAGCCAGAACAAAAGCCGAAAGCGACCAGCGGGCTCTGCAATGCAGCAGCTCCTCACAATGCACAAAGAGGAGTTGCAACGTGCGGCTAAAGCCGAAAAAAAGAAGTCACAAGCGTCGAAAGGCGCTGCTCTATGCAGCTGCAGAGGGAGTCGAATGATTTGCAGGGGAGCACGATTAGGCTCATGGTGCACGATTAGGCGCCACGAAAGCAAACAAAGAATAATGGTGGCACGCCACTTGGCTTGAAGCGTTCACTAAAGTTTCTTCGCAGTTAAAGCCAGTCTTTTCAATCTGCCACATCTAATGCTGATAGCTATTATTCAATCGCGCCGTAAAAAAACAAATTAGTGTGAACAAATGTTGATTAAAGCAATGACGACATGAAATGTAAGCAGAAATAGGATTACCTAGAGTTTATTACAATCGGGTCAAGCACTGGCATCTGTTGGTTTTGCCTGTGCTCGCAGGGAGCCGAGCGCACATAAGAAGCGCGTTCTTGAAGATTAGAAAACTCTGCAACACGTTCTTTTTTTTTTTTTAGAACACATTTGTCGTGTACAAGCCTGCGTGTCGCGAATACACATAACCGAGTTATCTGTTCCCTCTTTAGAGCGACTTAAACGAAAGCAATTCTTACTTTTTCAGCCATTTCTTTCAAGTACATCTAATATAGCTTTATCTCCTTGGAGTCAGCCATCACAAAATTCCCGAATATTGCCTGCACGCAAACACAAAAAGCAGTCAAACAGACGACCTAGTTCACCAGCGATATGGTGCTGCTCCAATTGGAGCGGAAATGCTCCTCGCTAGCGATACCTAGAGGCATGACTGGTAACAACCAAGCATACGCACGCAAAGACAAGATTTCAGTCAGGGTACCCCGAAAAGGTAAACAACGAAAGCTAACAACCTCATTTACCCAAAAGAAAAGTAAAAACACAAAAAAAGTATAAATAAGCTCACTGAAATGACGGCAGCCGCGTCAAACATTGTTCAGGTTGTGGCAAGGATATACTCCGCAAGGGCTTTCTTAACCTCGATACCTCATGGCTCTTACTGGCCGGTTATGCACGCTGGCTGAGGCCTTTTTTTGTCGTCTCACGACACTCTGTCAAGCCAGCTCACGTCGCATCGGTCACTCAGCCGCTCACAAATGTTGTGCAGCACACAACATGCGCGAACCACGCAAATATCTCATTCGACTCCCTTATGCAGAATCCGGAAGCGTGCTTTTAGCCGCCCAAATGCATTTTTTTCAACATGTCTGGCGCTTGGTGATAGTTAAATGCTTGTGATGGCGACGCAGCAGGGCTGCAGGATGTGGAAATGGCTTCATAAGGCCACACTGCAGGGGAAAGGCCAGGTCTGCTAGAAGAACAGGACCAACGGAAACTCCTCAGAAAATCTTGGTTTCCGCTTTGAACACGTCACTAGCCAGGACAGCTCGAAGCCGTGATCGCCGGAATATTGCCGCATCGTGGTTCCTTCCAGTAGACCCAACGTTTGTGCATAGGAACTTGTAGGTATGATCTACCACAGCCAGAAGGATGGTACTGCACCAGCCCTTATAATTGTAATAGTGAGCAGCGTCGTCTTTTGGCGGACACACTTCGAGGTGACAGCCGTCTAGGGCACCCATACCTTGAGGGAAACCGGCAACTGCTTCGAATTCCCACAGGTGATCTGCCAGTTCGTGTGCTCTCGGGAACCCAACAAATCGGGGAGTTCTAGGCGCTGCACAATAACTATACAAAACTCACGAAAGAGTTCTGTCTTCAGCGGAGGTTGCGAGGCGGTACAAGCCGATTGCCACACGTTTCTCCAGAGGGATGGCCTCGGGCATGTTTGTGTCTTGTCGCCTTGTGCACTCATGAATACTCACAATGTACTTGAAAGTGCAGCGATTCGTTCTAAAGTTTGCTTTGAAGGTATTGTCTGGGAAGTATCGTTTCGAATCACGATTGCCGCTCACGGGAACAAAGCCGCGCTGCCGCTACAACAATCTGAGGCCCTATGTTGCGCTTTTTGGACTCCCAGGGCGACCAAGGAGAGGGAAGTGACGTCAACAACGTTTTTTTTTTTTTGGATATTGATTGGTGGTGTCGCTGATGACGCATTTCTGCGATGTCGTCACGGCGTCAGGAGGTGAGTTTCTGCGATGCGTGGTGTTGCTAAGATACGTTCATTCACACCTACGTCACTTCCTTCTCCGTGGGAGTTTAAAAAGCGCAACATAGGGCCCCAGGTTCCACTGTTTTCAAGCACGTCTCCTTTCAAGCGTACAATTCATAAATTTCTGCAAGAATAGTGAGCTCTTGCATACGTCGTCGTTGAATCTCTGCTTGTTGAACGGCGAGCATAGCCCAAAACACACATTCGTAGCAGCAGGATTCCTGCAGAGTGCTCGGATCCATTACCTGCAGATCGTCAGAGCGGGTCGACACAAACCTTCGCAGCACTCACTATACGGTAAATCTATGGCACACGAAAAACCAGCAGAATGCACAGCTGTTCGATACATAAACAAGAGCAGATGTGATAACAGCCTAAACACGTGAGGCACGTGAGAATCCGGAAAGAAGGCGAGGCATCCAGGCGAAAGACCACACTTAGTTGTTTTGCTTTTCTTTCCAGCATCTCAGTTCAGGTTAGTTGGAGCAAACCGCAGTTAGCTTAACCGAGGTTAACGCTGCCCGTGTACAGTGTCTAGAGTATCGGCACTCTGTTCCCCGATATTGTTGTGGGCGCCACCATCTTGGTGCTTGTGCAGAGCAGACGCGACTGCCGATTGTCATACCCGTGTCCCACTAGAACGACATACAGAAACAAAAGACAACGACAAGCCTCAAACCAGAGTCTTTCGCGATTTGAGAGGCTTTGTAGAATAAAGGAGGCTATGCTCAAACACGAGCATCATGCACGCGAGGGTATCTTTGGCAGGCTTGCAATCGCTCGTGCTTACTTCACGAGCATCGAACGACTAAACGCCTGCCAAAGGTACCATCGCGAGCATGCTGCATGGGTTTGAGGCTTGTCGCTGTCTTTTGTCTCTGTCTGTCGTTCTAGTGGGCCACGGCACGATTCAAAAGTGCGACTTCCTCAGCGTTAGATTCGGTGTTAGGAAGCTCATGTAATATTGGTTCGCTCTATCGCGTACTGTTTAAACATTTGTGGATGACGGAAGCACGTTTTTTTGTGTGATTTCGGATAAAGCTTCAGATAACTGGCAACCATGATTTGAAGCCCCAAGATGGGTACGTGTTATCTTATTTTAGTGGCACTAGTTTCATCCTAAGATCTGAATTTTGACTTTGCTTTGCCATAGATCAGGGCGCAGCCAACACTACAGGCCGATGAAGCCAACCCAGCAGCGCCAAGATTGCACAGTCATGCAGTTCGTCCTTTCTTGTGTTCGTGCGATCATCGGCTAAACCAAATGTAGTGAAAACGCCGTGACATTGCGTCTTTAGTGTGTGCGTGTGTTCGCGTTTTGTTTTATTTTTGTCTTTATAGCTTCGATTGCACTTTTACTTATGACTTATCAAGGCATATAACGGGTGTCTCAAGTAGCGGCCAGGCTCTTTAAATAGACCGCAAAATTCGGTTTCTTAACCTATCGCGCTACGATTTTCTGCAGCGTTGCCCACAGGTGGTGCATTGTTTCTATAAAATTTTCAAAGAGCGAATTTACCCGAGCAAAAAGTAAAAAAAGAAAAAGGCTTAACTCCTATGGAAACTCAGCGAAGTCGCCGGTCTTCAAATAATAGGGCGTCATATTGTTTGAAGACCGGCGACTTCGCTGACTTTCCATGGGAGTTAAGCCTTTTTCTTTTTTTTTTACTTTTTTTCTCGGGTAAATTCGCTCTTTGAAAATTTTATAGAAACAATGCATCACCTGTGGGCAACGCTGCAAAAAATCGTAGCGCGATAGGTTAAGAAACCGAATTTTGCGGTCTATTTAAAGAGCCTGGCCGCTATTTGAGACAGCCGATAGTCGTCGGAAGTTCAGAGAAAATATTGTATATGAAAAAAAAAAAGTAACAGGTTAATGTGACTGAAAAAATTAATAAACACGAAAAATGGAGCAGCTGTAACAATTATCTATTTTTTATATTTCTGATCGTCGAAAAACCGCAATACTCGTAGCGACGCTAATTGCTCACCTTGATATGGAAGCAAAACCCCGGCAGTTCTTAAACTTTTTCTTTCTTATCTTATTGTTATGTTTTATTGCGACCATTTTTTTTTCGTGTTGTCACAAAACAAATTTATCATTTGTACTCCATAACGTAATATTATACGACTTTATTTAGTTTTGTAGCCGCCTCAAAGACAACGCGGCAAAGTTCTGGCCTACAGATCCGTAGTTAGTTCCACGGATCCCCTGACGTTCAGTGGTTATACTTATTAATTAAACGTCCGATTTCACCCTTGTGGCAATATATAATCGAGGGTGGTAGAAAATGTTAACATTCGTCCGCTGTACTGGACGGCTAGCTCCTGGTTAGCTCAGTTGGTAGAGCGCTTCTCAAGTCTTGTGTAGAGGTCCGCGGGTCGGTTCTTGGACTTGGCAGATATTTTTTGTAGCGGCGACAAGTCAGCTATAGAAGGCGATACGTGTGCTCCATTTCAGGTATAAGTAAATTCATTCTTGCGTAAATCTGTTCTACCTCGGGGATCTCCCTTAAATTATTTTATGAGACTTCGTATCACAAATTGTGCGCAGTGTTAACAAGGGTATACACGTGAAGGTTACGCGGTTTTGCTCAGTGCGTAATTTCTCCCTCTAGTGAAGCACCTTCTAAAATCGTGCACTCACGCCGCTACTTCGCAGGAAGGTGAACATCAGAATAAAAGAAAGCATATAAATCAAGTTAATTCAATTTAAGCGGGATTTTTTTCTGATCTAAGTTAGCGTTGTATGATTTCAATTCCTTTACCTCTTAAAATAATGATTTCTGCTTTTGAACTCACGCAGAGACGGCTAGTTGCCCTACAACAATGGTCTTTCATTTGGTTTTAGAGAGCGTAAGCTGGCGGTATGGTCTCAAAAGGGAAGCTGCACGCTCGCGTAAGACACAACGATAATACTGGCCGATGCAAGATCTATACCATAGATTTATAACTGAGTCTGTCTCTCTGTGACTGTCATATCTGTCCCTCTTTCTTCTCTCTCTCTCTCTCTTTCTCCCTCTCTTTTTCTCCCTGCCGGTTCATGTGCTTTTGTGCGGACGCATACTTGTGTTGTTCCCTTCCTCCGCATGCCAATTTGCATGCACGGGATGCCAGAGAACTGAGCGAATGAAGTGGAAGGTAGAAAAAAAAGCTCCTTTCCGATTTGCTCAGAATTCCGTATTTTCCTAGTGTTCAGTCTGACATATGATTTCCTTGTTTGGTTATTCTTTTAACTAAATACAAAATAAACGCGGATGAAAAGCATAAAGTCAGAAACAAACGATAACTAAAGATATATTTCTGAGATTTTAATTTAAAAAAAAAAGATTGAAATCATCACAGTAAAACTGGATCACTCAAATCACGATTTAAATTCTGCTGAAAACCACAATCGAAACCATTTCGATTTCTATTCACTACCATGCTCTGCATGGTAGTGAATAGTGGTAGGAAACTCGCGCATCGAGCGTTTCGTGTACCGCGTGGTGGCCAATTCAAACAATAGGAGGGAAGAGCCAACACGAGTCAACAAGAGTCGTATCCATAGTATTTTTCACATGTGATTGGTTGATAGCAAGTACAATACAACCGACCCTTCCAACTCCTTGATTTGGTTGCCACGGTTGCCGCGATGACATCGTCGTTTCTGTCGTGCATAGCAGGAGCCCCTGCAAGGACTCTAGTCGCTCGCACTTCTGTCTTTTACTGCAGTCCACCTTGAGAAAAGAAGGCGAGGCAGATATGGCGCCGAGAAATTAGAGAGAGAGAGAGAGAGAGAGAGAGAGGAAGAAGAGACGAGAGCGCGCGAGGAGTTCATACTCAAATTTATACACAAACTACAGAGACTTTACTGTGGGGAATATTTCGACGTTTCACGGGGAAATTGTGGGCATTTGAGCGCGGCAAAGAGCTACAAGAGCGTGTTCCCTGCTTCGAACGGGCCTGCCGAGTGGTGGCCGGCCTTCCTCGAATGACATCTCGTCGACAGATTGTTTCGTATAATGCGACGTTCCGTCGGCATTTCGTTTCATCGAAAGGTTCCCACGATCGGTTTCATCGACGCAGCTTGCGTCGCTTGGTCCAAAGTGTCTGTCCGCGCACATCGCCTTTAGCCCAGGCATCCGGTCGGGCCTATACTGGCAGAACCCTCGGCGGTTCCGATGAAAACTGGTGCAAGCTCCGGCCTGAGATTATATATTAAAGTTTCCTCGAGCGAAATGTGGGGTTTCCGCGCGTAGCGTGTAGTGCTTGGAAGAAGGCTCGCGAATTTGTTTTTGCCCTATCGCTGCCGCCTGAGTGAGTTCTCTTTAGTTCCGGTATCCTTCCAGTGAACCAAATGAAGCCAGTATAATTCAAGCTAATCCCCTTAGCAAAAAGTAATACGTTGTCGACGAAACGCCTCAGTTGCATATCTGTTCACGAAACAAGTCTCCACGAAACATCCCAGTGTCGGCGAAACGTATACTTTCATTGAAATATGTCAATGAAACGTGTGTCCATGAAACGTTGTCCACGAAACGCGTTTCGACGAAACGATATCGGTTTCCCGAGCACACGCGTTTGTGCAGTGAAAAAGTTGTTCAAGGCACTATGCTAGCGCGTGTAGTTTCCGCATCGCTCGCACTTATGGTGAAACAGAGATTGCCTTCTTCATGTGCGCAGTGCCGACCACTTTTCACGTGACCAGACGCTCGTTTATCAATATTGATTTGGGTCATAGTTTACACTGCCATTCAGCTCGGATTCGAGAAAAACCTTCACTACTCGCCACGCGTGCCACAATCAACGCAGAATGTTCACATGTGGCCGCTCGCGTGGGTAAACGTTGTTGTCTGTCAAGAGCTATTGTGATGGGACGGTGTAAAATCATGTCGCGAACGTTTGCTGTCAGCGCACGCTTTGTGGCAAGCCCTCTACCACGAGAAGATTGTAAGCCGTCAGCACGTGGATTTTGTTTTTCAGCAGCTAAGAGCTAAAATGGTTTCACTCGTTTTATTTCAAGCTATCAGGAGACACAGCTTACACCTCGCCTGTACGTAAAGAATACTATGAAAATGCAAACATTACAGTCTAAGCAGTACATGTACAAGCTTTAGATTCGATGCGCTCAAGTTGTGTAAAATATGTAGCGCTTTCCCAGTCCTCATGAGCGCGGGTGATATGCGTACGTACACAATATTTAACAGAACGTCACACTCCACCACTCGCATATTTTTTTTTCATATTTATTTTTGCACACCACTCGTTGGTTTACCCAAATCTCCAAATTAATATTGCTACATTTCTTAAACCCTGTAATAGCCATCCATAAAAGAAAAAAAAAAAAATTGGTCGGTTGCAGTCGTTTTAACACTCGCTGCACTTAGTGCTAAAAGTAATTTTGATCATTGAATGGTGTGAGTCATTCTTTAACATTGGCATTACTCTTGGTTTGTTGTAAGCGTAAGACTTTGTCGACAGTCCTATATATTTCGTGTTTACCAAATTGAATATCTTCAACAGCTAAGGCTCATTTTTGTGTGTTTTCAAGTCTCACGGTCAAAGTAAAAATCGCAGTGACCCAAAACGAGACACCTGACCAAACGAAAATAGCTTATTTGTTTTTACTTCTTGGGGTATTGAATTCCCCTAGCTAGAATCCCGGAAACTTACGTCTATTACGTCATCACTGTTTTCTATTGTTTTATTTTTTTTTGTGGAAATTTACAAAGCGCTTAACACGTACAAGACAAAATGGCCGACCTGTCATAGGAATCTGACCACTTTGAAATATCTGAAATTGGGTTCGAGCACCCCGGGACGATAAATGCGCACCGCCAATCTCGATCTTTCGACGCGTCGGTTCTATGCGGACCGCAATTTCGTCTGCTTCTTTTGCAGAGGTTGTGGTGACGCCAGAAAGACGCCGAGCTCTGATTGGTTCCGAACGAAGGATAGTGGGTAGACCTCAAGGCAGCTTGCTTTGAAGTCTACCCACTATCCTTCAATCAGAGGCAATTAAAGCTCGGCTTTTATGACGTCACCACAACCGCTGCAAAAGAAACAGAGGAACTTGTTCTCCGCATTGTCGTGCATGTGCCTCCCTATAATGCCCGCGTCCCACTAGAGCGACAGACAGAGACAAAAGACAGCGACAAGCCTCAAACCCATGCAGCGTGCTCGCGATGGTACCTTTGGCAGGCGTTTGGTCGTTCGGTGCTCGTGAAGCAAGCACGAGCGATTGGCAAGCCTGCCAAAGATACCCTCGCGTGCATGATGCTCGTGTTTGAGCATAGCCTCCTTTATTCTACAAAGCCTCTCAAATCGCGAAAGACCCTGGTTTGAGGCTTGTCGTTGTCTTTTGTTTCTGTATGTCGCTCTAGTGGGACACGAGCATAAGATCAGAACGATTTTCAGTTTTCGCTCTGACCACGTTTGCTGGAGACGCGAGCTCCATGGAGTTATTATAATGTTCGCTAGAGGTTCAAACGGCGCTAGTGCGCTGTGGCAAATGGAAGCACACATCGACCAGTCGAAAACTGACTTCCGGTAATGCATTTCTATGGGAAAAAAGGGGGTGCATTTGCTCCTCGAGCTCGATTATAAGAGCAAATATCCCGAATAATTCGTACGCGCGAGGTAGCTTGCTGGAACACTTCTGAGACACGCAGACGAAATAATAGGTCAGTTACGGCGTTTGTTTTTTTTTTTTCAAATAATTGCATTAAAAACGGTGCTAAAACAAGCTTCGTACATGTATTTATCACCGCTCCGAGTCGGGCGCGCAGTGAAGCCACCGGAAGTTCAATGCTTGTCCCGGAAGTCGAGTGTCTGCTGGGTTTTATAGTGCATTTAGTTAATGTGTTGGTTCACGCTTTCTTGCATTTTCGCGTAAATTTTAATAATCCCCTTTAATATTCAAACTTGAGGATGAGGCACTCCAACGTGATGCATGTACACTTAATCAACTAGAATCTCGAAATTCTCACCCCTTAAATGGCTTCCAAGAAGACTCCTCGGGCCCGCATGAGTTGTTATTGCGCAACAAGATGACTCTCTTGATATAACAAAAGCAAATCAAACGCCTTGGACACTGCTTGGACCACCGCTCGTAAGAGTGGAAAACCCTGTCAAGAGCTCACTTCCGGGACAAGCCGCTTACTTCCGGTGACTTCATACCTGTATGCTCAATGCGCCACGAAGATCAGTGGTATTCATGTGCACTGTCGGACATTGTTAGCGCGAACACGATGTCTTCGCTTGCCAGCATGGGGGATATGCGTGCCGAACGAACGAAGGACATCTGGAAAACTAAGAGACACGCCAAGAACTACGCAGTAATACTGAGTCAGTAACTCCCTGTGCATGTCCGATCAAAATTAATTGAATGCCACGTAATATAGTCCGAATTTGAATAAGTACCGCTTTATTCTTTTTGCTCTGCGAAGATGCTTGTTCTTCGTTCAAAACATCACACGCACGCTCTAAATCTTTGAGTACAAGTGCCTCGTAAGAGCTGCCAGACGTAAAAAAAAAAATAATAGCCCACCTACTTTTCTTTTCTTTTTTAAGTTTCGAAGGTTTTTAGCCGCTCGTAATGATGCACGATGGGGTAATTTTCATATAGTGACAGGACTGGCATATTAGCAATATATAAGCGTCACCGGAATGCTGGCGAGCCTTGAACACACTCTATATTCCTTTCGATTGTTATTTTGCTTAGAATCGTCGCTTGTTCCCACACACCTGTTGTGGAACAGAGGTTGGGGTCTGAATTACAGCGAAGCTAAACATCGTTCACTGAGAAAGACAAATTCGCTGACTATAGCAACTACACTTTTACAATGTTAATAAAGGTACATACTATTCTGTAAGATCCAAATAACAGAAGTGTTCCATGTTATTTTCCGGCGAAGAAACAAAATGCACCCGCGTTTTCCCATAGGAATGCACAGGAGCGCCGTAGAAGTAGACTGATTGCTGTCTGCTTCAATTTTCCTCCCGAAAGTCGCATAGACACTAGCGCCAGTTGAACCTCTAGCGTGCATTATAATAGGGAGTTTTCGTAGATCGTTTCCGCTCTCCCGCAAAGGCTCTCCGCAACCAGCTACGCTAGCCGGAACTCTACAGTCAAGGCCATCGGCGCGCCGGCGCACTAGCGGTTGCTTCGTTGCGGAGGGCTTAGCGGAGGGGGAAACGCGGTCTACGAAAACTCCCTATTAACTCTATGGCGTGCCCTTGGCGTAGGCAACTACTCGCTCTGCACAAGAAGTGATGCAGACGCTCCGCGTTCCACAGAAAGCTCGCGCATCGAGAAACAAGTGAACGGCCAGGGATGTCAATTTCAGGAGAAAGAAAAATGCCACGCTGTATCGAAGCGCCACCACACACGATTTATTGCGTTCATGTACAGGTCTAGAAGGCGATCCCATCGCCACCCGTTGGTTCAGAATCACACAAACCAAGGGGGGAGTTTCGCCTCCTAAAATTTAGCGGTTTTCCGAAATTTCTATTACGTTTTCTTTTTTCTTTTTTTTTCCCCCCCGGTTTGGAACAGCAAAAACCACGCAGTGCAGACATAACACAGCGCGGTCGTACATATTTTTGCGGGCGAGTCGTTTGTGTGTTCCGTAATTCGTATATTGCTTCTTGTATTTTCTCCCTTCTTTTTGTCTTTTCCGCGGGTCCTACCAATATAACCCATTCAATCGTGGACGAAACTCGCTATATGCTAATAATTAAGCTGCTAAAGAAAGAAAAAAAGAATGTGGATCCATTAGTACGACGAAACCCAGGAAACGCGAAACGAAACAAAAAACGAGCGGAACTATTACGATCGCCACGCTCCTGGTCACAACGTCTGTTAGCCGAAAAAAACAAAAAAGACAAAGTTAACTAAAAACAAATTATGGCGTCGTCGCTAAACCTATTACCGGCCCCTCGAGCCCTTCATTACGCGAACGGAAAGTGATCAATCCGAGAAACGCCAAATATAAACAGGAAAATAACCCAATTTCAAAATGTACGTAAACTACCTCCTTCGTTTAGCAGGTCTGTCTTCGCCGCACAACTCGAAATAATAATCAGGCAAAGTCATCTCTCCCCGGGGGAAGATCCCTGAGCCACCCCTTCCAGTCGCGCGTTCGGCTTTCTTACGACGCACCAAAGTACCGAGGCGAAGACAAGCTCTCAGGGATAGTCAATTGGCTTTTCTTTTTTTGCTTTTCTTTTTTCTTTTTTGTCTCGCGTCGGGTTCTTTTAGAGCGCACAAACTACCGCGGCGACGCCAGCTTTTCAGAGGGTGCACTGCGTTAGCCTTTCTTACGGCACACCAGTGCAAAGGGGCGAAGCCACATTTAACGAACCTAACATTGCCCGATTCCGCTCTGCATTCTTTCTGAGCTCTTTGGGCGACTGGTCGTCGAAGCAGCGGGAGGCGCGATAGCGCGGCCGCAAACGAGCAAGCAGGAAGTAGTTAAGAGAAAACATTTTTTTCTTCTTTCTTTTGTACGTCATAGACACGTTGATGAACCGGAAGTGCTGAAACGGACGGCGGAGGCCGACCTTGGGAGCCCTAAAAACACGCGGCAGGGTATAAGACCAGGTAAACAAACGAACGAAGGTAAGAAATGCCAAACACGCAGCTGTTATTGGAGAGAGTCTGCTGCCATTCCTGGCCGGTTTTCTCTTCGAGTCTCTGGAATGGATCCCGAGAGTGAAGATTGAATTTTCTCCGTGACCTCGGAATTTTATTTATTTTTCCTTCTAAAAATTTAACCCAAAACAACGAAGTGATAAACCAAACGTAAAGCCCCGGTGAAATTTCGGTGAGTGCTGGAGCCCCCGCCGAGACGGCGGCTATGGGTGTAGATAGTAACTACACGGTTCTCTCATTGCTTCTTAACAGGCGCTTTCGAGAGTTAAAAAAAATGCCTGGAGAAACAGATTATTTCCGCTGTTCTCTCTTTTATCATTTGGCTAGTGACTCAACAAGAATCACTCGGTTCTGCTGACAAGATTGGTCAGCAGCGCCGAGATGTTCCGCGGTGGCGCCCTCTTCCATCCGTGACGTCACGACCAGGATGTGCCTCGCAGTAACGTCACGAGTTCAGACCCTGGCTACTTACCATCCGTGCCGACCACAAGCTCGATAGTGTGCGCAAAAAGCACACTGAAAATTAGAAGTCAGCGGAATTTTCTCTTACTTTTTTTTTCCGCATATAACCTATGCAATTTTTAATTTTTAATGTTTTTTTTTTTTTTTTGTCTTGGTAATGCTGCAGCATGCTTTGTGAAGAATATTTATTCGTAAAATACACACTATTTTATGGGCAAAAAGTTAACTGATATTGTCTGTATGCCTCTGACCTCCGACATATGACATATTTCTCGTATTTTACTTTTCGAGACACGACGTGGCACGTTGCTTGTCTTCACAGCGGTAGAATACCGAGTTCATGGGCCATCTCTCGTCGTTCGCCACGAAGAGCAAAGCCGAACGTCGTATAGATTCACCATTCTCTAACACCAAAGAGCATACCAAAACAACGCCTAAACAAAAAAACAAGAGAAAACAATTTTGCCATGAAAAAGTGACAGCACAAGCTAAATATCACTGTTTTCGATGGAATGCACCTACCCTTAAAAACCCAAATGTCAGCCCGGCGGGCAGGGAGCAACCCGAAATTAGACGGGAACGCGCCCGAGTATACTAGGGCACTCAAAGGGTTCAAAGTGAAATACAGTACTCAGTACACTACTTACGTAGTGAAATACTTAGGTTTTTTTTTTTTTTTTAATAAATTAAAAGCCGTTTTGTAGCCATTCTAGGTGAGCGCCGTGGGATCGGCGTTCAGGCGGAATCATCTTCGAGGGCAGTGGGAAAGCACGTAAGGATAAGGTCAAGCGGTTCTCTTGCGCTCACATCTGGCCGGGAGGACACGTGACCACGTGTGGGCTGTTGTCCTCCGACTCGGCGCAGATCGCGTATACTTCCGGCACGGCCCTCTCGGAGAGAGAGTCGCATCTCCTAACGTCACCGAGACCTAACGTCACCGCTCCGAAAATTTCACGGGTCTCCTTGTTGTTGTTGTTGTTGCGCTTGTTGGGCGTGGCGAACTACATTATTTAGGACGCTGTATACGCTGCCCCCGACCCGAAAATGTATACACATAGAAAACGAATTATATAAAAACGTAAACGTTTAAGAACAAAAAGAAAAGAAAGCAGCAACAACGCCCGATAAATATGTGACGCGCATTATACACATTTGGGTTCGTATACACATATCGTCGCCCGTTTGATAAGGACGCTTAAATAATGAGCACACTGGAAAACAAACACTAGCAAACACCTGCAAAAAAAACCTAAAACGAGACATCAAAAAACAAAAATTGGCAGCGCAAAATTCATAAAAGAAAAGATGAAAAGTAAAAATGACTCGAAAGGTAAACAAAAAAGAAATTTACCGTGACAACAAAATATTGCGCACGCTCTAAAGTTCAATTCTATACGGACGGTTAATTTTTCTAGTTATTTTGATCTGCAACGTTGCGCGTTTCCCATTGTCTTGTTGTGGGGTAAATATCATTTCGTCGTCTAGTCAATCTGCAAAGCCCAGTTTTAATTCGATACCGACTGTGCCAGGTTTTTTTACACTATGTACACATGTGTTTTTGCTAGATCCGACCAAAATTCATGGTTTCGTTTCATTTTTAATTTTTTTATCGGTTTTGGTCATGTTCGCTCTAGCGTAAACCGTGAAGACGTCGCATCGAAGAGCCGGACTTCATCCGAACAACCACGGGCTACAAAACTACGGTGTGGTTTTTATATCGCGTCCAGTGCGCTACGCGGATTCGTGTATTGAGGCAAAGCGATCCACTGCGCTGCTTACCGGGTTCCATTCGAACGGGACGGGTGCGGACGGGGTCAGGGAGGGGTCACGACACTTTGCCCCGGGGTCACGACACCGCAGTCATGGCATCGAGTTTGGGACGCACCGCCGCCGAGTTATCCGCTGGCTATGCGTTGTTTTCCGTTGGCCCATTGCGCGCTGCTGCAACACACCAAGTCGAGTGCGCGGACAAGCGCCGCAGCGCTTGCTGAGCGCACGCTTAGCCAAGGACGCGGTAGATGGCGCTACGATCGGAAGATGGATAGTGTGCTTTACGACCACGGCAGGACGCCACCCAACAGCCTGGGGGTGTACCGTGGCGTCATCTGGTTTAGTCGACGCCAATCGCGCGCAAATAACTCGAGTTTATCTCCGTAGGTGGCGGGGTGGGGCCACCGTTCTTTCCGTCGTTCTTTTGAGTGCTTTTGAGATCGGCCTCCTGCAAAAACGTGTTTCCAAGATGATGGGCCGTGGGCAAGTTCCGATACTCGTTCTCAGTGAGTTATAAACCGCTATTTGTTCACGCGTGTCAGAAACGCGAATGGACCTACTCATATTATTATATCCTCTCACGTTTCAGGCCAGAATACCAAGCGAGAGTCCGGGCGCAAGGTTCAGATCGAGAATGTTCGAGCGGCTAAGGTAAGCTCACGGCGTGACAAGTTTTGCTCGATTTTCGCGTCGTAGACTGACAGTTGGAGTCGGTACACTCGTGTCTGACGGTCCTAAGAACGCGTTCCAAACGACGGACAGCCTTTTCGGGCTAATTTGGACACTTGGCGAGCCGCACTGGTGCTCACCTGTCGGCGTCGACTAGGCTTAACTCTTATTTCTAATGTGGCGAGCCGTCATACAAAGACGCCTTCGGTCCAAACACGTGTAGGTGGCTTTTAAAACGCTCCGTTCCTCGCAGTCGTTACGCGCTGCGACGACATGTTGGTGGCTAGAGAGTCGTCGTGTCTAGAGATATGAGGTTTGTATTGCTAGAGCCAGGAGATCGAGGTACCGACTGACCCTGTCTTTGTGAATGGACTTCGGCGCGGTCGAGCGGCGTCTCCACGATGCCCATAAAAGGAAAACACTGCTAAGAAAACTAACAACTAGTCCACGAGGCGAGCAGACGCTAATAACTTTTTTTTTTAATTATTTCTATGTGTATACAAACTGAAAAGCATGGTGATTATGGGGGACCGTGGTATTATAAGACAAAAATGAAATGACCGGAAAACTCCTCGGCGCTATGCAATGGCGGGGTGTCGGCTCGTAAAGAAATATCGCGAATAAAAGTAACACCTAAAGATTACAGCGGTGGTGTTGCAGTGATGGTGCAGTGGTATGAGGCGTCATCGTCGCAGTCTAATAGTCGAGGGTTCGATTCCCTGTGCCGGACCCCCCCGTCCAGTATGGAATCTCGCCGGGATTCCATTGATTTCAAGATTTCAATCTTGCCGATGAAAATGGGTGATTGTGATGATATCGCTTCCATGAAACATTCGCGGTTTCCGCCGGAGGACCTCTCGGGGTCTGGTGATGGCTTGGCGGATGTCTGAATTGCCCTCGGCAAGCGTATGTTTTTGCGAGTTTGGTACAGGGTGCGGCCGTAGGGACCGACACATTTGGCACGCCTTGCAACATTCGAATTCCAAACTACATATCTGAATTTTTATGTTAAATTAGTCTAGTTTTTTTTATCAGGTAGTAAAAATATAGCTAGAACGTCGGTCCTGCATACGTTGAGCCTGCTCCCAGGCGATCATTGTTCATATATTTCGTTATTAAAATTCAATATCTCGTTTATCGCATGCGTCTACTCTTGGTTCTTAGCATTCTTGCGTTCACAAGCCACCAGGGAGCGAGCTCATAGACCAGTGTGCAGACGACAGACTGGTATAGTACATAGAAAATACACGGCCTCCGATTTTGCCTTTATTTTTTTTTTTTTTTAATATTTCACTATATGTGAGTTGGGCTCAAAAAAAAAAAAATTAAACTTAAAACTTCTTGCGAAATAAATTTGCGTGCCCAATTTGATATATGCACGTTTAGAATTGGAATTTTGCGAGGTGTGTCAAATGTGTTGGTCCTTACGGTTGCACCCTGTATTTCGTTCATTTATGGCCACGTTTTGTGTCCGGGTGATGCGTGACTCATGATTCCTGCATTTGTTTCATGTGTTTAGGCAGTTGCGGATGTCATCCGAACTTGCCTGGGACCAAGGGCCATGCTGAAGGTAAGCTTGCTTTCTGCTACAGACCAGCAGGCATGCTTTCATGCATCTACCATTTGCTTTTAGTGCACATGAGCATGGGACGGCATCCTGTGCTTCGGAATTGGAGATAAATTGAAAACATAATTTCTGAACAGCGGACGCCAGGTTGGAACGGCGTGTCGTTTGGATGCACGGATACACTAGAGATATCTCGGGGCTCTTTTCCGCTGTTTTCCAGAAAATTCCATCCCACACTCTGGTTGGATATTGTCGCCGTTACCAATGCCAGCGGTTTCGGTGGTCGCTGCAAGGACGCGAACTGGCGTGCATGCTTTCGAAAAGGAGAGAAATTGAGCCGTTCTCGTAGTTGTAGCAACAAGTCTCGATGCTCGAGGTGCCGCCGCAGAATCTGCCAGTCCCCGCTTGTCCCGGGCAGCTTCCTGACCGACGAGGAAGGAGCAGTTGAAGGGAAGTGCCAGCTGTGCGGACATCACTCTGGCTTTTTATAGCGTGTCTGAACACAGCGTCTTGATTTGGGGGCTTTCGGGTGCGTTGGCCGTGCACATGTGCGAAGTGATGCACGCTGGCCTTTCTTGGCTTTCTTCTGCGCTTCCTCGACCGTTGGTGGAGCGGTACGGCCGTCTGAAATTCTCCCTGCAGCTTGAAGGCTCCTAAGGGCTGCATTGTTCGAGCAGACAAACCTACCGTAGCCGATTTCCTTTTCATTTTAATTTCCTTTCGCCGCTTACCATCGTTCTGGATTCAAAGGGATTTGTGGAGACCTATTGAAGTTTGTGCTAGATGCATAGGTGGCCAGACACAGGTGTGGCATAAGTGAGAAACGACGCTGCCAGCTGTCGTACTGATAGAAGTGGCTTCCCAAGCGGCGGTGGAGGGGTGTTTACGGGGGGGGGGGGGGGGGGGGGCATGAAGATTTTTATGATCGGCATTGCCGTAGAAAAGGCTCTAGAGCTATTTGGATGCACTTGTTCCGGCTTATTACGGCTCCTGGTGAGCCGGTTCCATCCGGTGGCAGTTCTGTGATGCGGCGAAATAGAATGTATGGTCATGCTCAGTTGCACATTGAAAACGATGGGGAAACGTTGGAGTAACCTCGCTAATGTTTATTCAGCCTTAAATTTCACATTTGATGTGGAGAGAGAGAGACCCAACAGACAGCTGATCACCGTTTTTTTTTTTTTTTTTCGATTTGCCTTTTGCTGTTTTAATGCTGTCATTAGAATTATGGGCAGCGAAATTTTATGTTCGAGACTAGCCTGCCCGCGTCTTGCGGTGAACCATTGTTTATTTCACGCTCCGAATTTGTCTCGATCAACCAGGTGGTTCGTTTCCTCTGAACCAGCGAAGAAGCTGGATATTTTCTGGGATCCCATTAGTGCCACGACAGCGACCAGAACTTTCATTACACCTTGACTGGACAGCCAAGAGGATTGTGCCAGTTGAGCCGGGCAGTGCTGTCTGTAAACAGACTTTCAACTCTTTTCCCAAACCGCTTTTGTTTTGTGTGTGTGAAAGGGCAGCGAATAAGAAAGCTGACTGGCGAGAGGGTTGTTTGGATTGTGCCAGTTGAACCGGGCAATGTCGTCTGTAAACGGACTTTCCACACTTTTCCGAAACCGATTTTCTTTTTCTTTTAGTGAAAGGGCAGCAAATAAGAAAGCTGACCTGCGATAGCTTGGCATGTTTTGTTAGTGTGTACCGAAAAATCCTAGGGCTGCTCAAACTGATTGGGCAGCAGGCGCTTGAGCGAGTAGCGGGCCGGGCTCGCGTCGGAATTTTCCGTTAGCGTGCATGTCGTTCATTTGACAGATTGATTTACGAGGCTGCTCGGAATTACCCGCTGCCAGCTGGTAGGCCTCACGAAATGCTAGGTGGGTATGCAGACTTGGGCAGTATCGGGTCTGGGGGTTCTCAGAAACCCTCAGTCCCCCGACCATAGATAGCTCCGCCCAAGCTACGAGGCCGAATTTCAAGCCAGGATGACTTTATTTGGTAGCGTTGCTACGGTTACGCAACGCCGTATAGTGTTTAGCGTCTCGACTCGAACAGTGCGGAAAACGCGAGTACGTTCCCAACGTCGAAATGAGCGCCTCTGTTTTCGTCCGATTTTCCAGTTTGTTTTCCCGCTTCTTTCTGATATCGTCTGCACTCGACCTGTCCATGTCACCGTTCATCCACGCTGTGTCTGCAGTTCCTTCGCGGTCCTCACTCGACGTTCCTCGCCGTGCGCGTTTGTTTTGATCGTTTCGCTTAAATGGTTTTCCTCAGCACCGTAGTCGTTTGTGTTTCTTTTTTTCCCTATTTTGGTCGCGGTTCGCGTCTGCTCTTTGCCGCCGCTCATCGCGTTTCTAAATCGAGGCCTGCCTCCAGCGCATTCCCGACGTCGAGGTGTGCGGACGAGACTTTTTTTTTTTTTCTTTTACTTGGCGTTTAAAGTCTTGCCCCGCGCGCGAGCCCGGCGAAAGCGCTTACCTCTTTTTCCGCCGCCAGCTTTCCGACCCGAGCAGCAACAGAGCAGCATCACTCGGGCGTCACCGTGGCAACGGGGAATCCGACTATGCTGGCTCGTTGCACGCGCTTGCTGCGGAGTTGCTCGCACCGTGCAACCTCATCTACTCTTTCTTCTTCGTGATCGGTATTTTCGTCCCGAAACGCTCGCGCCGGACGGACGTCGGCTGCCGCGGCGGTGCGCTACGATTTGGCGGTTGCGAGCCGACACTTGTTGCGCTGGCCCGTCGTCTGCTGCCGCTGCGGGCGCTCGCGTTGGTTCTCTGCGCGCGCGATAGACGGCGCGAGCCACCGTCCGATTGTCGCGAGGTGGTGGGGGATTTGCCGTCCCCGGGTTTGGGACGAGCCGAATGTTTGAGTTTACTCGGAAAAGGTTGATAGCTAATTATATGTTTTTTTTTTTTTTTTTTTTTTTTTATTGGGTTTGTTAAATTGCGATCTGCAAAAATGCCACAAATAACTACAGAAAATTGTTTTTATCGCATTGTTGGAGAAGGTAAATGTCATCACTGTCTTCAACTCCTGTTTTTGCCCTGGAAAAACATTTGACATGGGGGGAGGGAGGACAATACCTTGCAATTTGAGTTTTGCTTTTAAAGTGCAGCTCTTAGGCCCGCTTCAGACGGGGCAATTTCTCCCACCAACTTGATATTGCAACACAAGCCCCTGCGTTCACACGCAGCAACCAATTGCTGCAAGTTGCCATAATCATCATTAACTTTTAACTCCGTGTTTCGCGATGTCGCCGTCGGCGTAACCGCCCCGCTAAATTTAGCGGGAAATCGAATTGGTATTGAGGTCACATGATGTCGATTTCTCCGCTACATTTAGCGGGCAAATTTTCCTGCTAAGCTCAGCGGGACAAGGAGGAGGAAGGGAGGGTATGGAAGGGCATACCCTTCCCTCTGTACCCACTCCTCCTCCTCCTCAAGAGCTGCGCTCTTATTCCGCATTGCAGAGATTTGTAAATGTCTTACATTTTTTTTAGTCTGCACATGGGCATGTACCATTTAGACTTGACCTTCAAAAACACATTAAAATTTTATAGGCATTTTTTTTTTTACCTATAGTTTAGAAAAGTAAGGGGTGTTGCTTGATCACCTAAACAGAGCTGGCAGAATTGTAAAGAAATAATGAAATTAAATACATTACAGTTGCTCACATACTTTCAAAGTGAACAGTGTTAGATATGTTGCAATTATTCATTATTTCCTCTTCGACTGGGGCCTGGGGGGGGGGGGGCGGGGGCGACTGTGGAGTATAGTTGGGGACAAAAGTCCCCAGGATGTGCGAGCTGCGGCTGAAACACATTGCTCTGCCATCTGCCGGCGGGTTGCCTGGTTTCGAGATCACACAAAAGCGCATGCGCGTCCTACTCTGCCTGCAAACATGTGTGTTTTCCCGCTCTTCTGCGGCACAGCACCTAACTAGGAATCGGGCACGTGGTACCGCCTCAGAGATAGCGCTGGCGGCTGACGAGCCTCTGCTACATATTCCGAAACTCGAGATACCGCCTGGGGCATTACGTCGCATTTCGCCGTGTCAGCGCACCTTGCTTTATATAACCAGTTCATCTTATCGGTCAGTTGAGCTGCCGTGACTTCTTGCTTTATAAGTGCCATGTCAGTAAGTGCTATCTCCGAGGCGGTACCACGCGCCCGATTCCGAGTTAGGCGCCGCGCCTCCAAAGAGGGGGGAAGGGCACATGTTGGCGGGCACAGTAGGACTCGCATGCGCTTTTCTGTGATCTCGAAACCAGGTGACCCGCCGGCAGATGGCAGAGCGATGCGTTTCAGTCACAGCTCGCGTGTCCTCGAGACTTTTGTCCCCGACTGTACATAAATCAGTTATGGGACACTGCATCATGTCATTTTCCGGGATGATGTTATACACTTGCCAATACCATGCTGTCTAGCGGCACCAATTCCAAACTACGTGCAACCACCGGACGTGGTCACGAGCACTGCTACCAGCGAGGCTGCGGCGGACATTACAAGGTGCACGTTGTAGGCCAACATACGAACTTGGTTACGGAAAAGCAATCCTAATATTGGCCATCTAGCTCTTTCACTGGACCATAGTAAAAGGTCGTAATGGCAGTGTCACTGCAACGGGTACCCCTTGAAAACATTTTTTTTTAGAGTGCCGTAAATGGTCGCACGTCGATCGTTCTTTTGCAGATGCTGATGAACCCGATTGGCGGAATCATCATGACCAACGATGGCAACGCCATTCTGCGCGAGGTAAGCTTGGGTTTCTCGTTTTCCGCACCGGCGTTCATCGTTGTCCCCTCCTGCGTCGTCTGGACACTGGGCCCACGTTTCCAGCCACATTGTTCCCGCACTAAGTCTGCATTCTCATCGTTTTTGTCTCGATACAAGAGCCGACGAATTTCTTGGAACGGTCATACGTCGTGGCCAACATTACGACCCGGCTCGCCGCATTGAGGCCTCAATCTATTGTCTGCCCAACGTCCTCCTCCCCCTTCTCGTGCAGATCACGGTCCAGCATCCGGCGGCCAAGTCGATGATCGAGATCAGCCGCACACAGGACGAGGAGGTCGGGGACGGGACGACCTCGGTCATCATTCTCGGTGGGTGGTTGGCAGAGATTGCCTTCTTTTGGCAAAAGCTGCGCGACGCTCGCACCTGGCATTTGAGCAACAAACTTGATAGTTACACGTCTTCCCGCCGAATTCGGCGGGGAAATTGATTCTTCGTCCCCCGTGTCGGTCGGCGCGACGGAGCCCGTGTAAATTTTTGTTCGAACGCCTCCGCAGCTGGCGAGTTGTTATCGGCTGCGCTGCCCTTCCTGGAACAGAACATGCACCCGACGGTGATCATCGCCGCCTACCGCCAGGCCCTGGAGGACATTGTGACCCTCCTCAGGGACAAGATCAGGTAAGTCGACGCAACCGCGGGCGAGCCATTTTGCTTAGAGACCGCTTCGAGGGGTTACGCGGGGTGTTTGTCTCGGAACTCGTGCCCGCAAAGAGATTGCACGACCGGTTTCGCCTCGTTTTCCTCTTGCCCAGTCCAGGCTCTGCCCCAGCACTGGGTTAAAGCCAGCTCACACGACCAACTGATTCGCAGACGAATCGATCGCGTGACAACGCGTCCCCAAAGGTTGCGTCTCCCAAGCGCGTCCATATGAAGGAGACGACGAGCGGATGATGGCAAGGACAGACCGTACCTGTTTGCGTCCCCACGGTGCCGCAAAACTCGCGTTGCACTCTGGCACCGCTGTTCAAGAGCGAAGTCGACGTTTGCCGCTACGGTCGTGTTACTACCATGAAAAAAGAATCGTCGCGTGCCACTGCTACGTAAGGAGAGAGACTGAACACCGTGATAGACTTAGTGTGAAGCACCAATAGCTTTTCTAATATGAGGCACGATAGTGACAGTAACGTGATCCCGCTCGAGGCTTCGGCGTAGAAGCAACTGAGTACCGGGCTCGCTGAGGGGCAATGTCTTTACGCACCCCGCGCAGCACTTCAGCACACCACGGCCACAAGAAAGTTCTCGCCAGACGAAAGGCCGTTTGGACGTGCAAAAAACATGGCAGCGTGCTAGATGAGTTTTGACGGAATCTTCTCTACACGAACCAGGAGAAGTACCGGAACCTACGTCGCGTCACCCGATCAAAGTTTCTGCAGCTTCTTTTGTGTGTGGAATCAATCATTGTCCGACAAAATGAAGCGGCGAATGTACAAAACACGACGATGCACCATCTTTGTCTTGCTCACCCAAATACGAGGAAAACGTCGTACCATTGCCAGACTGATTGCTCTTAGAGTCGATCGCCCACCGAAAATCCGCGAGTAAAAAGGCTGCCGGCCACTTCAATCTGCACATACGTGGACGAGGCGCGGACCGCGGGGATCAAGCGACGCGATTCGGTCCATCGTGTGAATCTACCTTTAACATCGGGAACGTTAGAAAACTGTGTGGAATCTCGGGGTGCAGTACGTTCGGAACGTCTGACTGGTCTAAAGTGGCAGACGATACGGCAAACCCTCTTCTGTCGTTTGCCATGTAGCAAGCGTCGTAACGAGACGCAAACCATATCTCCGCACCCCCCCCCCCCCCCCCCCCTCTCTCTTTCGAGTGAGGTTCCTAGCCCCGGTCGCTTGTGGCGTATGTCTTAGTCGACCGAGTGACATTGTCGCGTCGTGCAGTTGCGAGGTGCATCATTTAAACTGACCTCGCTCACTCGCAGCACTCCCGTGGACGTGAACAACGAGGAGCAGATGACGAACGTCATCAAGAGCTGCATCGGCACAAAAATGATCAGCAAATGGTAGGTGGACGGGGGTCGTTTCCGTCGGTGCTCGAGCACGCCCCAGTTAGGACGCCCCGAGTGCCAACGGAATGAAACTGCACTTACTGTGCAAACTTTCAGCTCTCTAGGACAAATTTACATACCTGCATCGGTTGATGTTTCACTTGTTCACTTATAGAAATTTATCATATGCAAATGAAGCTATTAAGCACCAGTTTGACTGCTAGAATATAAAATGGGGGATATGGGACTTTGGGCTATCTAGTTTTAATAACTCGAATGTAAATATTTCAGGAAGAGTTGTTACCTCAAAATATGAGATGCATATCTGTCCTATGTAAATATTTGAAAACTTAGTTTTTTTATCACTGAGGACTTCAACTTAAAAGAAAATAAAGTAGATAGCCCGATTCCCCAGTAAATTTCAGTTTAGAAACATGTTGATTGTGGTATCATAATACTTTCACCTTTGAACAAAAGACTCCTTGGTATGAAATTTGCAGAAAAATGTGGAACTGAGAAAAATGCATTCCAACATTGAACTCCTTTACTTTGTTACTGCCTCAGAATGTGTTGAAAATATTTTATATCAACATAACTATTGGACATATGGTTATCAAATTTAGTGTAAGGGTGCATAATTAATTTCTAAAACCGAAAACCTCAAAATTGAAAAATTATTCTTTAAAAAAGTTTGAAATTTAGGCCTATGTTTCCCCTTAACTCGAATCATGGTTCAATTACCGTTGTTGTTGAAAAAGCGTCGTCGGGTACGCAGTTTTGTGTCAATTTAATTTTGACGTTGGCACCGTCTTGCTTCGTGTAGCGAGAGTCCTCGATCGTGACGTAATTTTATGTCTGTCTTCTCTGCCGAGGGAAACTAAACCGTCGGTTAGAAATTGCGGTGCACGTAGAGTCGACAAAATATCTTAAAATACGTAGGAACGCGACATAGTTCGTGAGAGCAACCGTTACTGTGCCTGCTTCTAGAAACGTAACTGTATTTAATAATTCCACTCGGGTATAAGAGTAGTCTGTCGCAACATGAGAAAAACGGCTCCACCACCGAGCCCTTCGCTCGAGCAGGGTGATCTTTGTAGAGGGGGCGAGTGAAGAGGAGGGCCATCGAGTGCGAGACCCTTTTGGAAGGGTTTGTCCCGCTTCTCTTAAACCTGTGACAGGCTACGATGTTCCTCAATTACTCTTAAAGACCGACGACCTGTTTGCGCTTTCCGCTTTTTCCCCGCTTCCTCCTTTCCCTCCTTCTACCCTGTCCACCGTTGCCTGTTTCCTCCTCCCCCAGGGTGAGAGGATCTTCTGCCTTGCAGAATCTTGTGTCCGGTCGTCGGCCTTTGAGAAACTTCCCTGCCTCTTGAGGCAAGCGTAGCGCACATGCCCATTTGCCGCCCGTCTCGGGTGTTCTCTCGAAGCTCTGTGCGTGGGACGCGAGAGTAGCCGTCTGCAAGTGTTGTTTGGCTCTCGGCAGGGGGGACCTGGCCTGCAAGATTGCGCTGGACGCAGTCAAGACTGTGTGCGTGGAAGAGAATGGCCGCAAGGAGATCGACATCAAGCGCTACGCCAAAGTGGAAAGGGTGCGTCGCTCCCTCTTTGCTCTTTTTTACGGCGATGGCTCCTAAGGCCTCTGCCCCGGTCGAAATGATGGGAGGCATCCGTCGTGGCAGCGTCACTTGGCATGTGCATGCGGCACGGTGTCGCGCGACGTTGCGGCCGATGTGACTTAACGTCGTCTGTCTGGATCGGTGCTTCTCAAATGGGGTTCTGCAAAACCTTCGCCTTTTCCCCCTCTTTTAAAAGAACTTGCTTTTTTTGTTTTTGTTTGATCTGGCTAGGTGGTACGAGCTACTGCCCGTTATAAAGTGTACAGCCATTACCATTTATTCATTCATTCGGGCTTTCACTCAATGCTTCTCACTTCTCCCGTCTATAGTGGTAAACGATGTGCTTTTCACGCTGCAATTTGTTGTCTCATTTTATTCCCCCATCCCACTTCTCTGGCTGGCATGGGTTCCCATCACCATGGCGGGTCCCCGAGGGGTTTCCGACTCATTCACGCTCTGGAACCGCCGATCTAGACAGTTTTACAGCTATACACAGGCTTGCAACTGTCAGAGCAGACGCTGACGACGGTTCCTCCTCGATGGTGCGAGATGCACGAGGGCCCGACGAGGTGTTCTGGCTATCGCCCTGGCTGTGCCGTGGATTCACTGCTCCTTTTTTTATGTCTCGCCACAAACCCAGATTCCCGGAGGCTCCATCGAGGAGTCTTGCGTCCTTCGAGGAGTGATGCTCAACAAGGACGTCACACATCCCAAAATGAAGAGGTGGGTTCGCGACACCGCTTCTTGCGACGAGACCATAAAGTTTGGGTGGCAATATTTTGGCACGCTTTCCCGTTGACTCCGACAATCCGGCTTGTTCGCGTTCCAACTTTAGACCGCCTGCCCGCTCGTTTAAAGGAAAGTGCCATGGTGCTTGACTAACAAGGAAGGGGAACGGAAGTGTAAACAAACGATGCGCACGCTAGTGATTTGCAGGACATGACGACGGTTTCTAGGTGCTCGAATGCTTTTCCCGTTGCGGTCGGAACGGCGGGAATACTTGCCCCCTCATCTCGGCTGGAAACGGAGGGCGACACGACTGAGGTCGTTTCTACGGCCCACGTGCACCGAGCGAATGGGAGGGGGAAGCGGCAGTGTGTTGTTTCTGCCACGATGCATTAA
Organism: Ixodes persulcatus; assembly: GCA_013358835.2. NCBI lineage: Eukaryota > Metazoa > Arthropoda > Arachnida > Ixodida > Ixodidae > Ixodes > Ixodes persulcatus. The sequence goes on from JABSTQ010009345.1 coordinate 1,782,552, forward strand.
ATCTCGATCTCCCTTTGCAGGAGGATCGAGAAGCCACGCATTGTTCTACTAGACTGCAACCTGGAATACAAGAAAGGGGAGAGCCAGGTGGGTCCCAGCAGTCGGTTAGGCAGCGTTGCTAGGAAACGATTGCCTCAACTATCAGTATCAAAGAGGAACCCTCGATCATTATCAAAGACACTCATTTAGCGATGCAATCAATTTGTCATTTTTGAGCGATGTGCTAACAGATGTTGGCACCTGCTCCAAACCGATATTTGGCCTGCTACGGAACCTGCTACGATAGGTCGAATGCTGGTTCCATCACTGTAGTTGGCTTTGAGATAGGTTGCTTCTATTTATAGTGGAGGCATTCCGCGGAGCGATGCGTCGTGTCTGTTGCCCCAAACCTGTTGGGCAGAACGCAGGGAAACTGACACGAGAAGCAGTTTGTCTAAACGCAAATTACTGTCGGCTCGTTTGATTTACCCGCACTAGCCTGCACTGGTGCATAAAAGAGCAGGGCAGTGTACTTTTGGTCGCGTTTTGGGATAGGCTGCACTCTATATTGAATACGACAGTGTGCAGCTGGTTCAGGAGGTGCAGGTAAATCAAACGCAGCATGTATAGCCGAGAAACTTTGCTTTTGGAGACAAAACTGTCTGCCTCGTTCAATTTCGTTGCAACGCAATGTTGGTCTCATAGGCGAAGCACGTCAGTAGCTGGCACCGTTAAGAAAACGCTTGTAGAGAAGACTGCACATTCTCCTCGAGGTGCTCTCGAAATTCTAGGACTAAACTTTGTTGTTTAGCTTTGTCGTTGCAGCATGGTATTGGGCTGACCTTCAAATGGTAGGCAAAGGGCATCGGTAACTGTCTCTTAACATTCCTAAATACTAGTGATGGGCTGAATCGGTCGAAGTTCGGATTAGGCAAAATTTGCCACTTGCCAAACTTTTAAAGGAAAATCCGCCAGAGGTTCGGCAAAGATTTCGCAGACGTCTGTGCGCGCACACCTATCGCAGTGCCGGCAACATCGGCTGGCAGACAACTATGTTTCAGTGCGGTCATTATGGATCCCAAAGCGGCGGTAGGCAAAGCGCTATTTTGGAGCAAGTTATGCTGGCGGGGTAGTTGTCTCCGCATTGTTTCCACGTCAGACTGTGCATTGTTTCCACGTAATATGTGTAAAAGCCACGTTCTTGGGAGGAACGTTCGGCTATATGTGAACACCGTAGCTAAAGTTTTCCCAGAGATATAAAATTGAGAAGCTCGAGGCGTGGACATTGCCGAGATTTCACTTTGGTAATTTGCACAGCCATTAATGTTACACCAAAGCAGGCACATCTTTAATTTTTTGTTTTCTGTTTTTTTTTTAATAGACAGTTGACAAGATGCACACCAAATATAAAAAATTAAAATTATATATATCTATGCAAACAAATTTGTGAAACACGTAAAAAAGCTTGTTTTAGAGAAACTTTCACAAATTATTTATCATCAAATAACTTTATGCAAAATGTTGCAAAATATATCAAAACGTGCACCTTGAAATGCAGCTAATTAATATATAAAAAATATTTGCTTAGTCATTACTGTAGTTTAGTTATTAATTCGGAAATGTAAGTCAGTTTTTTAAAGGAGCAAAATTGCACGTCAATCTTTAAAGAGCTCCATTCTTTATTTCTTTTAAACTCTTCTCAACTCCTTGCAGTAACTTGAACTAACTTGTGATGGGAAAATGTTGAGTAGCATATGACTTCCAATTGAGTAAAGCGACAACAAACCTTCACTCAAATTGAGCTAGCTTGTTTTCGTTATAGAGGCTTTGCCGCACAACTTTGGCTCCGAAGAGATATATTTTCTAGAACTGACAAGGTGTGTTCAACACTGCTGCTCTATTGCGGAGCGTAGAAAGTTGTCATAACTTAAAACCATGGGACTAGGAATAATAAAAAAACCGACAACACAACACAAAATCTCAAGAACAGCCGAGATTATTCAACCACTATTATATGCAAATGAAGCTATTAAACACTATTTTGACTGCTTGAATATAAAGTGGGAGATGTGGGTCTTTGGGCTATCTAGTTTTTATAACTCAAATGTCAATATTTCAGGAAGAGTTATCTCTAAATATGAGATGCACACCTGTCCTATGTAGGTATATTTCTGAAAACATAGTTTTTTTTCAATGAGGACTCCTAACTTCAGATTCCTTTGTATGAAATTTGCAGCAAAAAGTGGAACTGAGAAAAATACATTCAAGCATTGAACTCTTTTACTTGGTTACCGCTTCACAATGTGTTGAAAATATTTTATTCTAACATAAGTATTTGGCATAAGGTTATCAAATTTAGTGTAAGGGTATATAATTATTTTCTAAAACCGAAAACCTCAAATTTAAGAAATTAATATTTTCAAAAAACTTTGAAATTTAGGCCCATGTTTCCCCTTAAAATATCACAGTATTTAGCAAGCAATATGTCAACGTTTTTTTAATTTATTGTACTAGGCACTGAAAAATCTTTTCCGGAAATGAAACAAAAATTAGTTAGTCGGTCTAAAAACCCTGCATATTTGCCGAATCTTTGCTGAATCAATGTAGCGGTGCAGGCGAGTTGGTTCATGATTACACTGGTAGCAGCGTGCAAAAAATACAAGTTGAAGTTTGGCGCTCGTCCTGTCCATTCCTCTCTTTGTTTGTGTATTTTTTGCATACTGCTTTCAGTTTGTAATCTTTGCTGAATTGCGCTACTAAAACAAAATGTCTATGGCTCAGACTGCATATTGTTGTGGCAAAGCCCCAGAACGTCGAGGAGCGAGCCTGGACCGTGCGTCGCTCTAAGCTTTGCATTTGAGCGAAGGTGACCGGCGAGCCTTTGGGTCCTTCCAGACGAACATTGAGATCCTGCGGGAGGAGGACTTCAGCAAGATCCTGGAGATTGAGGAGCAGTACATCCAGCAGATCTGCGCTGACATCATCAAGCTCAGGCCGGACGTTGTCATCACGGAGAAGGGAGTGTCTGGTGGGTCCACTTTTGAACGCAGAGTTGCTACTGGAAGTGCACCGCCCCACACTTTTCTGCACCGGTGCAGGTAAAGCGAACGAAGCTAATGTGTTCCCATAATGTCCCGAGTTGTTGCCCACCCGGTTGTTTTTTGTTTTTTTTTACCAAAATATCAGTTTCCCCAAACACTGCATGATCGCCCACCTCCACAAACACTCTTATGCCGACCCCGCAAACGCTCGTCCTCCACGAATGTTGGAGGACGATCGTGACTAAGTAGAACGAAGGAGGAAAAGCAACTTCATTTGTTGCTTGCCCTCCCTGATTTCCGTGACCTCCATGTCCGAGTACATTCGTGTGAAATGAAAAAGGAATGGAGATAGCAAAATAAAACTGTTCTGTTTACAAAAAGAAAAAGGTATAGCCCTCTTTCGCATACTCTCGCCCCGGACCGCCAAGTAGGCATATCCGATATAGGCGACGAAAAAATATTAAATCATTTCAATCTGCAAATAGTAAAAAAAATTAGAAGGGAGCCAAAACTAGAATGGGTGACGGTTAGGGATGCCGCAAACTTTTTTCGAATCGAAGTTTCGATGATCGAATCAAGCGATTCGTAAGGTTCGAAAGATTCACATTTTCGAATTTTCTATATCGTAAAATTCGACGGAAGTCGAATTTTCGAACTTGTTAAGCTAAGAAGTTCGACGCTTTTCGAACCGTCGAACCTATTACGCTAAAACATTCGATCCTTTTCGAACTTATCACACTGCAAAATTCGATGCTTGTTGAACTTCCGAACTTGACTGACCAAAAAATTCTATGATTTTCAAACTTTCGAATTTCTTGCACTAAAAAGTTTGAAGCTGTTCGAACTTTCGAATTTCCTATGCTAAGGAAATCGATAATTTTCGAACTTTCAAACTTATTTATCAATAGAATTCGAAAAGTTTCGAACTTTCGAATCCTGAAAAGTCAGAAGTGCGACGAACTTCGAACTTTTAGGGTAAAAATTCGACGTTCGTCGAACCTCGAAAGACCGGCGGACGGTTTCATTTGAATTCAAGTAGTGAGGTACATTCATAATTTTTTTTTCTCGAACTTTTGCATGCGGTGTTCTGTTCTTTACGAAAGACAATGCCGTTTATTTTAATGTTCTGGCATGCTTAGTTTTAAAGAAATAAATTCCCGAAGGAGCGAGGAAGGACGACGGGTTTTTGACGATTATCGTTTATGCCAGATTTGAAGCGCGATGTAGCCGAAGCTATTTATGGTAGAGATGTTAAACTTTTTAAGAATGATCTATGTATAGCCTAGATAAGTGTCGTCTTAAGATATGACTATTGTTATTCAAGGTGAGTTTCGAAGAAATGTCCAAACATGTATCTACATGCAATTATGCCCTAAACTTGGTATTTATTTTTGTCTAAGTTGTTTGAGGTATCGCATTTAAATTAACACCACAGACAGTACATATCATTGCCATCTACAGAATACAAAATAATGTATTTATTGTTTTTTCACGTTAAGGAATAAATTAACTCATGGGAGAAGATTTCTAATATTGTTCAAGTTCAGCACGTCATTAAAAGAAAACTTTTTTTTTTTTCGCTTCACGTTCCTGGGACGTGTTTCTTTTAGCCTGTACATATTTTGGTAGGAGAAAGTTGTTTCGAAGTTTTGAACCTCTGAATATGCAAGAATACAACACATCCGGCGAGTTCTTGATAGTTTTTTCTTTCTCCAGCTTTTTATCCGCGCATTTATTTATTTTTTTTTTTTTTTTTTTATCATTGGCACAGTTATTTAAGTTGTAAAGACATAGCTTTGAACTTCCGAACCACTAAGCATGTGATGAGTAGTGCCTTCTGACAATGAGTTTCTAACAATGACCATCTACGCAATCTTTTATGCAGTGAAGAGCGACAGTAGCTATACATAGGCATAAATAATTTCAGATTAAAATAAGCTCGACCACGCCCTCTTTCCCCGTATTGTTTTCTTTAACAGTCCGAAATATCTGGAAGGGGGGAAGGGGGGCTTAGGCACCCCCCCTCCCCTCTTCCCTCCCCCGTTTTTCCTGTTCCGACGCCATGTGTATGGTAGAACGCTCCTCGACCTCGAGTTGTGTCGGCTTCTGTGCTTTTTGCGAGGTGATTCCTCCGTCCCAGGGAATAAACCTCCAGGACCATTACAAACTTAACTTACTACATGCCAGCGTCACTCGGGCGGCGTTCGATCGGATTACTACCAGCGTGCAAGGGGTGGGGAGGTAGTTTGCCAGGTCGCTTCAAGGTTTTTCTGAGCCTCAACCTCCTGCCCGCCCCTGGCCATTTCGAACTGGATGAGTATCGTAAAACAGTGTGTTCGTGTGATCACTACTGCGTGATGCACGTTAAAGAACCCCCCCCCCCCCTCCCGGGCTGGCGGTCACAATTACTGATCTATGGTCACACGTCACTCTGCACTGGCAAATATTCCAGCACATCCGGGACACTTGTCGTCTCATTTAATTGCCTGACCAACTTCGCAGAGCCTAGGTATCACACCCTAACTTTTCTAAACTCGATTTCGTGAAAACCAGCTAGTCGTGAAAACGTTATTTGAAACTGAAACTGTGGAGGAACTTGAAAACTGGACTTCGAACTTTGAAAACTTGGACTTAAAAAAAATTTGAAATCTTCGAAGTTTTTTTTTTTTTTTTTTTTTTCGAATTCAGCGTTAAAAGAGGATCGAAACTTTCGAACTTTATGCAGAAAGAAATTCGAAATCTTTGAATTGTTCAAACTTCATGTCTATAAAAATTCGAAGCGTTCGAAGTTTTCGAATTTTATTTCCCAAGAATTTCGAAATCTTCGAACTTTTCGAACTTCAGATCTTAAGAAATTCAGATTTTTCGAATATTTCGAATTTCAAGTTAGGAAAGTTCGAAATCTTCGAATTTATCGAACCTCAAGTAAAAAAATATTCGAAATATTCGAACCCGAAATTTTAGAAACCGTGAAAGCTTCATACTTTTCGAATTCGAAACTCTACTGTGATCAAAAGTTGCGAATTTTTCTAATTCGAACCTCGGTCGGTACGAAAATATCGAAACTCGGTTCGCTTCGCAAATATCGAAACCTTTCGAAATCGAACCTAGGGTGGTTCGCGACATCCCTAGTGACGGTTATGCTTATATCCTAAATGCATTCTATTGGCGTGGCGACGGCAAAGCAACGTTTTCGCCCATACTGGAAGTGACGATATTTCAAGATGGCGGCACCCTTGTGAAAAAGGTCTATACATTCTGAGAGAAGAAAAAAAAATTATGGGCAAGATTACACAATCAGTAACCCATCCAGGGATTGCGAGGTGAGTGAAGGAAGTGGCATCGGATTCCTCTTCCAAGTGCTGCGGTGCACACGCTAATCTCCTCGGCCGTCTCCTTCTGCCGGCCTTTCAGACCGTGTCCACGATAACACGTCGCATCCTGCGTGACCGCTGCCCACTCCGTACGGCAAAGGGGCAACTCCTCCGCCAACAACCGTTAGCTCTTCCCCTTGCTCGGGTGTCCATACGGCAAAGGCCAACGTCGTCGTGTAACATTACGGTGTCAGTGTCGCATGACATCATCTTTCTAGATAGTTTGATAGACGTAAAGGTGTGTGTCACCTCTACGTCTATTGGCAAGAACGGGACCAGCCCTTGGCCGCTCTGCGTGTCAAAGTGGAGATTCGTTTGGGCCGGTGCTTGCCAGGGGAAAATTCCGCAATGCCGCGCCTTCGATTCTCTTTGCATCTTGCCGGACGTATGTCGTCCGACGCTTGCAACTGAGAAACAAACAAAGCTATAGCGTCAACCCGAGGCTCGTTGCAGCAGTCTCACTTTCTACGCACATTGGTGGTCTGCATGGGTGCAATGGCTTACAGGAAATAGAATACCCAGTAGCTCGATGTTTGAGGTAGCCGTCGTTTTTATGCCTTTTGGGCCAACACGTATCTATTCGTTTAACAGTCATGTCCCTTACAGTGTATTTAGTCACTGTGGTCACATTGTTACATTGAATGCACAGAGAATGGGCTTGGGCTCGAGTACTTGGTATATCTAGGGTGCCTACATGTGTCCGCCGCTCCGCAGTTTAGGGTGGCGACAACC